>JAUDYJ010000006.1:5870523-6470523 GCA_030761175.1 Masticophis lateralis | reverse complement strand
TCAAGTATTGGAAGACTGCTATCCTATCTCCACTGGTCCGTCTCTTCACTAGACTAGCCAGGCCCAGTTCCTGCAACCGTTCTTCGTATGTTTTCGCCTCCAGTTCTCTCATCATCCTGGTTGCTCTTCTCTGTATTCTTTCTAGAGTCTCAACATCTTTTTTAGAGTGTGGTGACCAAAACTGGATGCAGTATTCTAGGTGTGGTCTTACTAGGGCTTTATAGAGTGGTATCAGTACCTCCCTTGATCTTGATTGTATCCCCCTGTTCATGCAACTTAAATTCTTCTACAGGTTATTGTTGTTGTTGATAAAAGTCCTTCAAATCAGTCCTTCAAATCTGGGAGTTACATGGAGCAACCTCTGCAAATTTCTTCTTCCTAAGCTTGAGAGACCAAGGCTGGCCCAAAAATCTACCAGATATCTAATCTAATAAAGAAGAAAACTAAGGGATGACTTGATAGCCATGAGCCGTGGTGACGCAGTGGTTAGAGTGCAGGACTGCAGGCCACTTCTGCTGCTTGCAATTTGGCAGTTCAAATCTCACCAGGCTCAAGGTTGACTCAGCCTCCCATCCTTCCGAGGTGAGGACCCAAATTGTTGGGAGCCATAGGCCGATTCCGTAAACCGCTTAGAGAGGGCTGTAAAGCACTGTGAAGTGGTATATAAGTCTAAGGCAGCGTTTCTCAACCTTGGTAGCTTGAAGATGGGTGGACTTCAACTCCCAGAATCGCCCAGCCAGCTTCTGGGAGTTGAAGTCCACCCATCTTCAAGCTACCAAGGTTGAGAAACACTGGTCTAAGGGCTACTGCTATTGCTATAACAGTCCTCCTATATTTGAAAGGCTGCCAGGGGGAAGACTAACAGAATAACAGAGTTGGAATGGACCTTGAACCTTTTCAACCCCTTGCTAAAGCAGGAAACCCTATACCATTTCAGACGAATGGTTGTCCAACCTCTCCTTAAAACCTCCGGAGGCCAATTGTTCCACTGATTAATAATTCTCACTCTCAGGAAATTTCTCCTTGGTTCTAGATGGCTTCTCTCCTCGATTTGTTACCATCCGTTGCTTCTTGTCCTGCCTTCAGGTGCTTTGGAAAAGAGATTGACCTCCTCTTCTCCAAACCACCTGAGGGCAGGACAAGAAGCAATGGATGGAAGATCATTAAAGATACATTCAACCTTGAACTAAGGAGAGTTTTCTTGACGATGGAATGGCTTGTCTCCAGAAGTTGGGGGGTATTCCAGCACTGAAAGTTTTTCAGAAGAGATTGGATAACCACTTGTCTGGAATGGTATAGGGCTGTGATGGTATAGGGCAGTGCCCTCTCTGATGGCCCGCGAGCCGTTACCCCAGGTCAGGTCTACTGCGCTCTTCCTGCCAGCCAGCTGGTCTTTGGGTCTCTGCCAGGGGTGAAATGCTCCCATTTCGGACCAGATCACCCGATCCGATAGTGATGGCGGCAGGTGGTTCGGAGAACCGGTAGCAAAAATCCCTGCACACACACACACACACACACACACACACTCATGCGTGGCTGAGCCATGCAATCATCAGAGGCTGGGTTTTTTTTTTTTTACTTTTAAAAGCATTTTTTCTACAACCTCTTCGGCAGGAAAAAAACGCTTTTAAAAGTAAAAAAAAAGCCTCTGATGATTGCGCGGCTCAGCTGGGATCGTCAGAGGCTTTTCAAAGCATTTTTTTTCTGCAACCTCTTCAGCTGAAAAAAAGTGCTTTGAAAAGCCTCTGACGATCCCAGCTGAGTTGCCTGATCGTCAGAGGCTTTTCTTTTTTCTTTTTTTATTGAAAAAGTTTTACAAATACAAATTTTCCATTCCCCCCCCCCCAATTTCCCCCCCCTACCTCCCTATCCCTCTTCCCCTCCCACCCCACTCTTGGCTTCCCTTGCAAAAAATATTATTCTTATACAATCTACAAATATTAAACAAAAGAAAAGGTGAAATCCAAATAAGGTAACATATCAGACATTTCTCTCATCTAATCTACCCCCTGTCAATAATAAAATTTTCCTAGTCAGAGGCTTTTCAAAGCACTTTTTAAACAACCTCTTCGGCTGAAGAGGTTGTAGAAAAAAATACCTTTAAAAGTTAAAAAAAAAAAAGTTGGCCACGCCCACCCAGTCACGCTACTCCCCACCCCCACCAAGCCACCCCCACAGAACCGGTAGTGACAATTTTTACATTTCACCACTGGTCTCTGCCATGCATGCACGGGAGGGCAAGGAGTATACATGGGGGCTGCATGCGCATTGCATTTTGGGGGTTCAGGGGCACATGCGTGCATTCACGTGCCCATGTGCTTTGGACACTCAGTCCGGAAAAGGTTGGCCATCATTGGTATAGAGTCTCCTGCTTTAGCAGGGATTGGACTACAAGACCTCTGAGGTCCCTTCCCGCTCTGTCCTGTCTAAGCCAGTACTAGAACTCTTTGTCTCTCGGTTTGTAACTTGGTCACTTAAATGACTATTTTTGGTTCAGCTGGGCACAATTCCAACTGCTAAATGCAGTGTCCTTTCATTCTGAGTCAACAGTATTAGCCAGCTGCCTATTGGAGGAAATTCAGGTTATCTTGGAAAAGGCACATAAGGCACTTAAGAAAATTGGTTTAGATTGGCTGGATTCCCAATTTTTTTTTCTTTTTTTAATTTTTTTTTTTAATATATTCTATGCGCCAATACACAAATGAAATATATAATCTTGCCACCATGGTGTAAGGTGAATACGTTGTCCATAAATATAAAGTCGTTCCTTTATACATACATACTTGTCATCATATATATATACACATCATCATATATCTGTTCTATCCCACCTTTTCTGGACCCAGTCGTACCATAATTTCCAACTGTTATAAAATTCTGAATCTTTTTTACCATTGATCAATCTAGTTAATCTATCCGATTCCGCGCACTCATTAATTTTATGTATTATTTTCAAATCCATCGGTAAGTATTGATTTTTCCACTCCTGCGCATACGCTAATCCTTCTGCGGTAATAATGTGAACCAACAAAAACCATATACCTATTTTAACATTCAAAGGTTTTGCCCCCAACAGGAAAATCTCGGGCCTTAATTCCACATTAATCTGTATAATTTCCAAAATCCACTGCCGTATTTTTTCCCAGTATTTAACCACCTGCGAGCAGGTCCACCATTGGTGAAAATAAGTTCCATTACTGTAACCGCATTTCCAACAGCAGGAAGATGTCCTGGGAAATTTTTTAAAGCCAAGTTTTAGAGAGGTCTTTGTGGAAATTCAGCCACCTTGGTTTGAAATCCATGATTTGTTTTTGAATGGACGAGACCAGCCAAGTCATTTGCGATTTGTCCAAATAACCATGGTTACATAAACCATGACTTAGAACGAGAGGATCAGTGGTGGGTAGCTCCCGGTTCGCACCAGTTTGCAAAAACCAGTAGTAAAAATTTGTAGTAGTTCGGAGAACTGGTAATAACATTGGCTGGCCACGCCCCCGAACCGGTTCCCGGCCCGGTTGCCGCTCGCTTACCCCACCCACCTCATCAGAGCCTTTTTTTTTACTTTTAAAAGCCTTTTTTCTACAACCTCTTCAGCAGAAAAAAGGCTTTTAAAAGTTAAAAAAAAAGCTTCTGATGATCCCGCGGCTCAGCTGAGATCGTCAGAGGCTTTCCAAAGCAGTTTTCTGCAACCTCTAGAAAAAAGGCTTTTAAAAGTTAAAAAAAAAAGTTGGCCACGCCCTCCCAGTCACATTACCCCCACCAAGCCACGCCCACAAAATAAGCCACACCCACAGAACCGGTAGTAAAAAAAAAATTAGAACCCATCCCTGGAGAGGATGCTATTGAGAGGAGAGTTTTCATGCAGCATTTTTCCTAGACCACTTGGTGGGTAGCATAGGGATTGGATGTGGAATTTCTGCCAGAATCACAGCTTCCTAAAACCATTTTCCAGAATTTGTAGAGGTCATGAGAATGAAGGAATGGGCAGAGCCGTGTTTCTAGGTGGGGTACAGATAGTCTTCAATTTACAAGAGTCCATTTAGTGACCGTTCAAAGCAGGGGTGAAATGCTCCCGGTTCGGACCGGATCGCCCGATTCGGGTGGTTCGGAGAATCAGTAGCAAAAATCTCTGCCCCCCCCCGCCCCATGCCCATCTGAGCCACGCAATCATCGGAGGCTTTTTTTTTTTTTTTACTTTTAAAAGCATTTTTTCTTCAGCCGAAAAATTGCTTTTAAAAGTAAAAAAAAAAAAAGCCTCTGACGATCAGGCAACTCAGCTGGGATCGTCAGAGGCTTTTAGAAGCATTTTTTCTACAACCTCTTTGGCCAACGAGGTTGTAGAAAAAATGCTTTTAAAAGTACCAAAAACAAAAAATGGCCATGCTCACCCAGTCACATTACCCCACCACCACCAAGCCATGCCCAAAGAACCGGTAGTAACAAATTTTACATTTCACCACTGGTTCAAAGTTACAACAGCACTAAAAAAAAGTGACCTCTGACTATTTTTCACACTTACAACCTTTGCGGCATCCCCATGATCATGTGATCAAAATTTGAATGCTTGACACCTGGTTCGTACTTATGACTGTTGCTGTATCCCAAGGTCACATGATCCCCTTTTGCGATCTTCTCTCAAGCAAAGTCAATGGGGAAGCCCGATTCACTTAACAACCTTTTTATGAAAAAAGGGTGTAAAATGAGCCAAAATTCACTTCGCAACTGTCTTGCTTAGCCACAGAAATTTTTGGGCTCAATTGTGGACATAAGTCGAGGATTACCTGTCCTAAATGTGAGGACTGGTCATCGGTCACTTTCCTCAGTGTGGGTTGTAACTTTGAACTGGCGCTAAATGAATGGTCGTAAGTCGAGGACTCCCACTGTGTTGGTTTCCTTATGACTTGCGCTCGTGTTTAAAGAGTAACCAAAAGTGTCTACGCAGATTCTACGATGAGATCGGTACCCCACTTCTGTCGGACATCCGGGTGGATTACCCCGTGGGCAGCGTGGAGAAAGTGACTCAGAATTTCTTCCCCAACTACTTCAACGGTTCTGAAATTGTCATTGCGGGGAAACTCTACAACAAGACCGCCCACAGTTTACACGTAGAAGTGACGGCCAGCAACAGTGACAAGCACGTCCTGCTGAAAACCGATGTGGCCGTCGATCTTTCGGGGCAGAACCTCCTCGAGGCGAGCTTTGTTGGCCTGCCAAACTCCTCAACCGATCAAAACTACATCGAGCGGGCCTGGAGTTACCTCACCATCAAGGAACTGTTGGCCTCCTGGTTGAAGAGCGACAACAGCAAGGAGAAGGCCTCTCTGAGGGAAAGGGCCAAGAACTTGGCCCTTGCTTACAATTTTGTCATGCCCTTCACCGCCCTGAAGATGAAGACCCTTCCATTTCAAGTGGAACCCCCAATGGAGGTCTACGCTGGCCCTTCAACCGAAGGCGTTGGAGAAATTGTGCAGGGCCTTCAAGGCCACCAGGTGCCCTCAGGTAAGGGCTACCTTCAGGGGTGGGATTAAAAAAAATTTAGCAACCAGTTCTCTGCCCGGTTGCTGGGTAGGCGTGGCCATGGGGGCGTGGCCTATTCGCCCTCCTGCACCACTGTGGAGGGGGGGCATTTTCGCCCTCCCCAGGCTCCAGAGACTTTCCTCGAGCCTCCTCCGGCCTCTGGAGGCCCTCTGGAGGCCAGAAACAGGCCCCTTTCTGGACTTCTGGAACTTCCAGGAAGCTGTTTTTCACCCTCCCAGAGTCTCTGTGCCGGCCCTGCACTTACCTCACATCCAAAACAGGCTGTGTGGAGACGCCTGAGAGGGGCGGGGCGGATGGGGCCAGCCAATCCTTGGAACAACCGGTTCGGCAAACCAGATTAAAATTAGCATCTGATTTGCCCAAACTGGTCTGAACTGGCTGAATCCCACCTTTGGAAGGGGGAGAAATTTGTGATTCTCTCAATGCACCTTCATTTAACGTCCTCTCCACCCACCCAACCACTCCTTTCCATGCCTTTTGCACAACAAATATTTTCCTCCAAAACAGGTCAAGATTGCACATGGGTTGGCCGAGTGTTCTACAAATGGGTCTTTCACAATCTTTGTTTCTGGTTAATGTGTCGCTTACAACTAGTCCTTGACTTACAACAGTTTGTTTAGTGATCATATGTACCCTGTTTTCCCCCCAAATAAGTCATCCCCTGATAATAAGCCCAATCGGGCTTTTAAGCGCACAGCAATAAGGCCAAGCGTTTATTTCAGCTTTCAAAAAAAATATAAGGCAGGGTCTTATTTTCGGGGAAACACGGTAGTTAAAACAGCACTGAGAAAAGTGTTTATGATCGTTTTTTCACACTTATGACCGTTGACGTCTCCCTGTAGTCCCGTGATCGAAATTTGGATGCTTGGCAACTGGTTCATATATATGACCGTTGTTGTGTCCTGGGGTCACACGATCCCTTTTTGTGACCTTCTGAGAAGCAAAGTCCACGGGGGAACCCAGATTCATTAACAACAGTGTTACTTATTTAACAACTGCAGCGATTCATTTAACCGCAGTGGCAAGAAAGGTTGTAAAATGGGGCAAAACTCACTTAATAACTGTCTCATTTCACAACAGAAATCTGGGGCTCCGTTGTGGTCGTAAATCGAGGACTATTTAGTATACTGTCTTTGGTGTAAGCCGCCCAGAGTCCTCGGAGAGTGGGCGGCATAGAAATATGAATAATAAATAATAAATAAATAAATACTACCTGTATACTGGCAACATGGCACTACTCAAACTCTAAAGCAGAGATCAGGGACTAATTGATCCATGGACCACTGGTGTGGTCCACATCAGTGGTGAAATCTAAAATTTGTTACTGCCGGTTTTGTTGGCGTGGCTTGGTGGTGGTGGTGGGGGTAATGTGACTGGGTGGGCGTGGCCATTTTTTAAAAAACTTTTAAAATCATTTTTTCTGCAACCTCTTCAGTGAAGTGTAAAAAAATGCTTCCAAAAGGCTCTGACGATCCCAGCTGAGTTGCCTGATCAGCAGAGTTTTTTTTTTTCTTTTAAAAGCCTCTGATGATCCCGTTGCTTGATCAGTAGAGGCTTTTTTTCTTTTAAATGCCTCTGACGATCAGGCAACTCAGCTTGGATCGTCAGAGGCATTTAAAAGAAAAAAAGCCTCCGATGATTGTGCGTCTCAACTGGGCATGGTGGGGGGGCAGGAATTTTTGCTACCGGTTCTCCGAACCATCCGCCTCCATTGCTACTGGATTGGGTGATCCGGTCCGAACCGGGAGCATTTCACCCCTGGTCCACACCCACTTGAGTGATTAGAAACAAAGAATTTGGATTCTTGAGGTCTGGGAAAAGGTTAAGAGATGAAAACAGCTGCTTGAAACCTTACAAATTAAGTGCTGATAATCCCCGATTCCTCAAAATCAGGGAAATTTCTCTTTTTGGGGAATTAAAAAGCCAAACTTCCACTTCTTAAACTCGACTCCAATCCCAAAAGAGAAGCTAAAAAGTTTTTATTGTGGTCATTAAACAAGAAGGAGAGAATTGGTATTCAAATATTGAAAATTCAATTGACTGTATCAGGATAATTAGGAAAAGTACATACAGGCAGTCCTCGATTTATGGCCATTTGTTGAACGACTGTTCAAAGTTACGACAGTGCTGAAAACAGTGACTTAAGGCCCAGTCCTTGTGCGTATAATTGTTGCAGCCTTCCCCCATAGTCACATGATCAAAAATTGGACAACTGGATGGAAGCATTTGTGATGGTTGCAGCCATCCCAGAATGATGAAATGGCCAATGGAGACCTTCCCAGACAGCTTCTGACAAGCGAAGTCAAAGGGGGGAAGTTGGATTCACTTAACAACTATGCCAAAAAAAAGGTTGCAAAATCGGGTGGAGTTATGTGTTGACTCATTTAATGACTGCATTGTTCAGCAACGAAAGTTCCCCAGTCCCAATTGTGATCTTAAATCGAGAATTACCTGTATAGACCCAGTTGTAAATAAGTTGTTTAATGTGTAAACAAGCCATGGCTCTTCTCTGGGGGAGGCCTAATAGTACTTTGCCCTGGGGGTTGGGGAGGGTAGGTGGGTTTATGTGTGTTTGTGTGGTTTTATGTAATCTCATTTCTCCTCCTCTTGTTTCAGGCTCTACTCCTGAAAAATCAGAGGAGCCAAAAATCAATGTAACTAAAACTTCAGGTAAGTGGTCCAGCAGTTAATCATAATACAAGGGTTTGGCCACGTTCGGTCTTCTAAGTTTGCTAAGCAAAACAAGTTTGCTTTTTCTTTCTTTCTTTCTTTCTTTCTTTCTTTCTTTCTTTCTTTCTTTCTTTCTTTCTTTCTTCCTTCCTTCCTTCCTTCCTTCCTTCCTTCCTTCCTTCCTCTTTCTTTCTTTCTTTCTTTCTCATTCATTCATTATTTCTTTTGTTCTTTCTTTCTTTTCTTCCTCCCTCTTTTCTTTCTTTCTTCCTTCCTTCCTTCCTTTTTCTTTCTTTTTCATTCATTCATTATTTCTTTTGTTCTTTCTTTCCTTTCTTCCTTCCTCTTTTCTTTCTTTCCTTCCTTCTTTCTTTCTCTCTCTCTTTCTTTCTTTTCTTTCCTTTCTTCCTCTTTCTTTCATTTTCTTTTTCCTTCCTTCCTTCCATTCATCCTTCCTTTTGTTTTTCTTCCTTCCTTCCTTTTTCTTTCTTTCTTTCTTACTCATTCATTCATTTGTTTATTCATTATTTCTTTTGTTCTTTCTTTCCTTTCTTCCTCGCTCTTTTTTTCCTTCCTTCCTTCCTTCCTTCCTTCCTTCCTTCTTTCCTTTCTTTTTCTTACTTTTCTTTCCTCTTCCTCTTTCTCATGAAACATCTGTAAGAAAACAAGCAACCTCAGAGAGGTTAGGGTTGGGCCCTATCTAACAAAATGAAATTCAATGTAGAGAAAAGTAAAGTCTTACACTTAGGCAAGAAAAAACAAAAGGACACCTATAGACTGGGTGAAACCAGGCCTAATAGCAGTAACTGCGAGAGGGATCTTGGAGTCTTAGTGGACAACCAGCTAAATATGAGCCAGCAGTGTGTGATGGCAGTCAAAAAAGCCAATGCAATCCTAAACTACATGAACAGAGGGATACAATCAAGATCAAGTGAGGTACTAATACCATTCTATAAAGCCTTAGCAAGACCACACCTAGAATCCTGCATCCAGTTTTGGTCCCCACACTATAAAAAGATGTTGAGACTCTAGAAAAAGTGCAGAGAAGAGCAACAAAGAGGATGAGGGGACTGGAGGCTAAAACATATGAAGTCTAGTGAAGAGAAGGACCAGGGGAGACATGAGAGCATCTTCTAATATTATTTGAGGGGCTGCCACAGAGAGGAGGGGATCAAGCTGTTTTCCAAAGCACCCGAAGGCCAGACAAGGAATAATGGATGGAAACTGACCAAGGAGAGATTCAACCTAGAAATAAGGAGAAATGTTCTGACAGGGAGAGCAATCAACCCATGGAACAAAAGTTGCCTTTGGAAGTTGTGGGAGCTTCATCACTGGAGGCTTTCAAGAAGAGATTGGACTGCCATTTGTCAGAAATGGTGTAGGGTCTCCTGCTTTGGTGGGGGGTTGGACTAGATGACCTACAAGATCCCTTCCATCTCTGTTAATTTAAGCTAATGCTTCCCTTCCTATTTTGTTTTGAATTGCCTCTCCAGCGGACGGGGATCCTCATTTTGTCGTTGATTTGCCGCGGAACAAACTGACCGTCTGCTTCAATATCGATGGACAACCGGGCGATATCCTTAGATTAGTTTCGGATCACAAGCACTCAGGTAAGGTAACCTTGGCTGGTACGGGAACCACAGAGCTGGTGGGGCTATTGACTTATCCGGTCAGCAGAGTTGAGTGAAAGTTTGGCCTGGCCTGACGGAAAGGAAACACTGATGAATTTCCATCTCCCAATCCGTTGAATGGGACAGGACAAAGTTTAGAGTCAGCTTGGGACGATTTTGAACAAGCATCCCAAAAGGAAGCAAATATGAAACGGCGTTTCCTCTGGCGTTGGTTTTAAGACCCGCAATTATTGTCCAACTCCGTCAAGAACAATACATCTGTTTCTAGGAGGCAACGGTGGTTGCTTCAAAAATAGGAAATTGCTAAAGATCCGTTGGAATCGCACAACAAGCCAGACTAAACTAAAGTGCATTGTTTTGTGATTCAGTGGGCTGTGGGAACTCACCCATTGTCTTTCCATGGGAAACAGATCGCCACAGTCTGTCCTATGAGGATACAATTTGTGGCTCTTTTCTTTGCATTTTTTTAAAAAAATACAGCTCTGTACCATATTGAGAAGAACAGCATGCAAACAGGGGGGAAATGGCAACAGATTATGTATAAAAACTCTAGTCCTAAATCATCCAGCTTGTTTTCATGGCTAAGGTGGTTCTAGAACTCCTTGTCTCCTGGTGATTGGCCCATGGTCACTCAGATGGCTTTCATGCCTAAAGCAAGGCTAGAACTCACTGTCTCCTGGTGATTCGTTCAAGGTCATTCAGATGGCTGTCATGGCTAAGGTGGAACTAGAACTCAATTGTTTCCTGGTGATTCGCTCAAGGTCGCCTAGTTTGCTTTCATGCCTGAGGCAGAACTAGAACTCACAGTCTCCTGATAATTGGCCCAAAGTCACCCAGTCGGCTTTCATACCTAATGCAGGACTAGAACTCACCGTCTCCTGGTGATTGGCCCAAAGTTACCTAGGAGCCTTGGTGGTGCAGTGGACTAAAGTGGTGTTAAGTAGCACTTAGCTTCCAGCTGCCTGCAATTACTGCGACTTCAAATCTCACCAGGCTCAAGGTTGACTCAGCCTTCCATCCTTCCGAGGTAGGTAAAATGAGAACCCGGATGGGGGCAATAAGCTGACTTTGTATAAAAAAGAACACCGCTTAGGGGGGGCAAAAGCCCTACTAAGCAGGTATATACAAAAGTGTGAAGGCTATTGCTTAACGCATTGTGAGCTGCCCTAAGTCTCCGGAGAAGGGCGACATATAAATCAAACCAATAAATAAATAGTTGGCTTTCATGGTTAAGGCGAGACTAGAACTCATTAGCTGCTGGTGATTCGCTCAAGGTCACCTAGTTGGCTTTGTGTCAAGTATTTGCAAGCCATTGGCATATGTGTCATGTAGACATTAGTGGAGGCAGAGAGTACCTCCACCCCTACGTGGAAAAGAGGGGCTTACCCTGAGTATAAAACCCCCTCCAACTTTTCCACCACGCTCTCTCTCTCTTATGTATTCGTTCCTCATGACACGTGATCTCTGATGTGCCCCCTACCCTATGATGAAGACAGAGACAGCCTTTGTATATAGTTAATAAGCTTTACTATATGTAATAAAAACATTTAAGGCATTGTTTCACACATTTGCCTCTGGATTCTACAATCCCAAATTCCTCATAATGGTAGCAGAGGATGGTTTCGATCCATCGACCTCTGGGTTATGGGCCCAGCACGCTTTGAAGGCTAAGACAGGACTAGAACTCTCTGTCGCTTGATGATTGGCTCAAGGTCACCCGGTCGGCTTTCATGCCTAAAGTGGGACTTGAACTCAAAATCTCTTGCTTTCTAACCTGGTCCCTTAATCACTAAATCAAACTCTTGACATCTTTGCTTGTCCCTTAGGAGTGACCGTCAACGGTCAGCTCATCGGGGCACCTGCCCCACGGAAAGGTCATAAGAAACAGAGGACGTACTTCAAGAGCATCACAATTCTCAGCAACAAACCGGAAAGATCCTACCTGGAAATTTCTCCCACCAAGGTCATCTTGGATGATGAGAAGAGGCTGGTCTTTCCCTGCGACCGCAACGCCGTGGTGGTGGGCAAGAATCTCCACGTGTCCATCGTGGCCCACGCCAATGTCACTGTGGTCCTACAGGAGTCCATCAGTTTTGTCATCCTGATCCACCACTACAAGAATCCTGCTCGGTATCAGAGGGACCATTTGGGTTTCTACATCTCTAACGGTCAAGGACTTTCAACAGCTTCCCATGGGCTGATAGGTAAGGGAGAAAAACGTTAGTTTCTAAGATTGTGTGCAGAGAGACATATAGTTGTGGCCAAAATTGTGGAAACTTTCTGGAAAAAGTGTATTTTTGAGGTTTGATGGCTAATAACATCACTTTATTGGGGGGAAATTTCAAGATAATCCTACTCCACCGCTAGAATGGCTTGGGAATAGCCCAGACCTTCACCCAATTGAAAATCTATGGAGCCGACTAAAGAAACTGGTTAGTCAGAAGTGACCCAGCAATAAAACGCAGTTAGTAGAAGCCAACATTCAATCTTGGTTTCACATTAGAACAGCTGCAGAACTCAAAGACTTGGTTCACTCCATGGAAAGACGTCCATAATTCATGCTAAAGGTTACCCAACGAAGTATTAACTGACATGGGGATAATTTTTATAGATCTCATTTTTTCTATGATGATAATTTTTCTATATATCTCATTTTTTCTATGTGTTCCACTTTTCTTCTTCATACTGTAACTGCTATTCTAACAGCAAATCCTTCCTAAAAGTTATTGCATTACATTCTTGATTCAATTATCTTTCCATTGGTATATAATTTTATGGTATTACTTATAAAAAAGTGGTGTTATTAGCTCATTTTAGAAAATACACTTTCCCTAAAAGGTTTCCACAATTTTGGCCAGTATTGTGTATCTTCCATCTGGATTCTGAGAGTCGCAGTCCTAAGTACAAGTAGTCCTTGACTTACAACAGCTCACATAGTGACCAAACTTACAACAGCACTGAAAAATGTGATTTATGACCCTTTTTTACAGTTACAACTTTTGCAACATCCCCCCCATGATCATGTGTTGATCAAAATTCAGACACATGGCAACGGGTTCATACTTATGACGGTTGTGGTGTCCCCGGGGAGGAGGGAGGGTGTCACGTGATCCTGTTTTGGGATATTCAGACAAGCCAGATTCACTTCACAGCCGTGTTACTAATTTAACAACTTCAGTGATTCCCTTCACGCAACAAGAAATGTTGGCCTCCATTGGACTACCTGTAGAGTAGATTTAAATGCTCTATTCAGACCTATTTCTGAATGGATTTCTAGTGAACTTCTGGAAGAGAAGATTCCCATGAGGGCCAGAATTTTTTGGGTTACTAAGCGAGGAGGTGGTTAAGTAAGCGGGGTCCAATTTTATGGCAATTTTTTTGCCAGGGTTAATTAGTTAGTTAGTTAGTTAGTTAGTTAGTTAGTTAGTTAGTTAGTTAGTTAGTTAGTTAGTTATTGGTTTGATTTATATGCCGCCCTTCTCCGGAGACTCAGGGCGGCTTACAAAGAACCCCTCTTCTTTGGGGCAGCCCTTCAAATACTGGAATATCACCCCTAGTCCTTCTTTTCATTAGAATAGACCAGGGGTCAGCAACCTGCAGCTCCGGAGCTGCATGCGGCTCTTTGGACCCTCTGCTGTGGCTCCCTGTCAGGTGATCCCACCTTTGGCTGGCCACGCCCCTTGCCCTCACCTCCCAGTCACTCCTCAACTCCTCCTGAGAAGGTAAGGGCGACGGTGGGGATGGAGAAGCGACCAGGGAAGAGACAGAGAGATAACAGAGAGAGGGGGAGAGAGAGAGACATAGAGAGATACAGAGAGAGAGAGAATGGAGAGAGAGATGTGTCAAAAGGGTTTTGTGGTTCCCGGTGTTTTTTAACAACTGGTTCTCTGCCCTAATGACCGGCTGGGTAGGCATGGCTGGCGGGGAGGCGTGTCATGTGACTGGTGGAAGTACGTGACATCGAGTTGGCCACGCCCACCCAGGTTTTGTGGCTCCCGGTGTTTTCTTTTCTGTGGGAAACGGATCCAAATGGGTCTTTGAGAATTTAACCCCTGGGATAGACCTACACAATTCCCGCAACCATTCTTCATACATTTGTCTCCAGCCCCCTAATCGTCTTAGTTGCTCTTCTTTTCAAATCGCCATTTGCAATCTTCCCCAGCCATTTTCTGAACAAGTCAAATCAGCAGAGGAAACCAGATTCATCTAACAACCGTGTGATTCATTTAATAACGCTGGGATTCGCTTAACAACTGTAGCATAAAAGGTCATAAAATTGGGCTAAACTAAACTATCGCCTTGCTTAGCAACAGAAATCCTGTTTCCGGTTTAGTCATAAGTGGAGAACCACTGGGAGTCTCATCAATTCACTTGCTCACAATATTCCTTTTTTTAATTTTTGCAGGCCAGTTCTTGCACCAAGACGTTCAGCTGTTGACCGAGCCGTTCTTGGAAAAGTGTAGCCCGGATGACTGCCAGGAAATAAAGTCTGGGAACTCAAACTCGGAGCACGCCCTCAAATTGAAAGGGCGCTTGGTGCCCGTGGTGTGGAAGCAGAGAAAGATCTACAATGGCAAACAGGAAGTGGATTGCTGGTTTGCCAAACACAACGCCGAGAAACTAATCGACGGGGACTACAAAGACTATTTGGCCTCCCATCCCTTTGACACAGGGACTAGCACCTTGGTGGAAAACAGACTTTGAAGAGAGGAGAAACTCCCTTGCTCTCCTCTGAGAAGAATTTGTTCTTGCTCTCAAGAGAACTTTTGTGTTTTAATTGGGCTTCGTTGTGCTAAAGGAACACACTTTAATACAGGTAGTCCTCGACTTACGATCACAATTCAGCCCAAATCTCTGTTGTTAAGGGATTTTTGCCTCGTTTTATGACCTTCCTTGCCACAGTTGTTAAATAAATCAGTGCACTGGTAAAGTTACTAACATGGTCGTTAATCTGGCTTCCCCATAAACTTTACTTGTCAGAAGGTCCCAGAAGGGGCTCGTGTGACTCCGTGTGACACTGCAACCGTCACAAATACGAGTCAGTTGCGAATGATTTTTTGATCACGTGACCACAGGGATACTGAAATGGTTGTAAGTGTGAAACACGGTCATAAATCACTTTTACCAGTCGTGTTATAACTTCAAACCCGGTCACTAAGTGAATCGTTGTAAGTGGAGGACTACCTGCATTTCTCTCAGCCTCGACTTACGACCACAATTGAGCTCAACATTTCTGTTGGTAATGAGAGTTAAATGAGTTTTACCAAATTTTACGACCCGTCTTGCCACAGTCGTTAAATGATTCATTGCGGTTGTTAAGTTAGTAATTGTTGAGTTAATCTGGCTCTCCCATTGGCTTTGCTTGTCAGAAGGTTTCACAAGGGGATCATAAATTACCCCAGGAGGTAGCAACGGTCATAAATTTGAACCAGTTGCCAAGCGTCTGAATTTTGATCACATGATCGTAGGGATGCTTACACAGGTCGTAACTATGAAAAACGGTCATAAACCACATTTTTCAGTGCCGTCGTAACTTTGAACGGTCACTAAACGAACTGTTGTAAGTTGAGGACCACCTGTAGTTCTTCATTTGCAAGCAGCCGCTTGACGTTTGGTTATGCTCTGCCCCAGCTACGGCCCCCAAAGAACGCAGCACACACAAAAACTATACAAAGCTCATTTTACTCAAATAACTCAGTCTTTTTTAACCAAAGGCTGTTAATAAACTTCCTTAACAGCCTACAAGAATTCTGAGATAAGGTAGTCACAGTCTTACTAGAGTTGGCAGAAAGCCCAGAAGTAAATTTTGCAGAGAATCCAGACGCGAAGGAGAGTGAACTAAAGTTGTTCCCTACAACTTGCTTCAGTCAGCGTTCCTCCTTAAATAGGCTATGGGAGTGACCAATTAGCCCCAAGCCTTACTCTCAAAGAGACCTCCTCCTGAGGAGCCACTCCTGCCTTTTGGCAGCTCTGCGCGCCCGGGCATTGAGAAGAGGCTCCTCCTCTTCGTCCTCTTCACTTAAAGGAGCTTCTGGAGGTTCTGAAGGCCCTGGCTGAATCTCTGCCTCTGGCACCACATCTTCTCCAGCCTCCTCACTGTCCGACTCGAGCGCCAGCTGCACAGGCTGCTAGCGCAACACCACACCAACCTCCTTGCTGTCGGAATCAGCTACAATCCGCACAGGCTGCTGACGGGCCACAACAAGTTAACCAAGGACATCATTGCAAGCAGCTATAGCAAAATCTAATGTATGATTATTATCTAGTTAAGAAATTGTTCTTGGAAAGTCACTCCTCAGTTGGAACAGCTTCGTAAAAGTTGCACACGACCATTTTTTTAATGTATTTGCACTGTTTGTGTAATGTGCGAGTGAGCACGTGGGAAATTACGCTCAGATATTAAATGGCAATGAAACAACGAAGCCATTTTAATTTCAATGGAGACCATTAAGAATGTAAATATCTTCTCGGTTTGTACTGTAAATACTGTTGTACTGTAAATTTGCTAAGCAGGGTTGGAATCGTCGCAACCAGGCTAGTATTTCCATTCACACAACCTGCTAAACTCAGTTAGCATTTTGTGGCTTAGCCTATTATGCAAACTCAGTTACATAGCGCCAATGTTGTAATGTAACGCAGCAGGATGGGTATGGATGGGTTTCACACATACGCTCACAAATTTAACAAGTTTGCAGAAAGTAGCTGCCTTAATATAGGGGTGAAAAATTTAAAAGAGGGTGGTATTTTAAAAATAAAAGTAGAATTTCTTTATATCTTGATGCAATTCATTTATGAAATTCAAAATGCATTGCTCAACAGGGGATGCAGAAATTGCAAAAGGGCAGATATAGTCAAAAGATAATTTCCAACTGATGGTAGCCATTTACAAAAAAAGTTGCATGTGATAAAGACATTTGTGCATAGCTGACACTTTTGGGGTGATGTGATTCTTTAGTTAATTAATGCTATTTCGCCACAATATAAAAAAAAGATGTTGAGACTCTAGAAAAAGTGCAGAGAAGAGCAACAAAGATGATTAAGGGGCTGGAGGCTAAAATATAGGAAGAACAGTTGCAGGAACTGGGTATGTCTAGTTTAATGAAAAGAAGGACCAGGGGAGACATGATAGCAGTCTTCCAATATCTCAGGGGCTTCCACAGAGAAAAGGGAGTCAAACTATTCTCCAAAGCACCTGAAGGCAGGACAAGAAGCAATGGGTGGAAACTAATCAAGGAGAGAAGCAACCTGGAATTAAGGTGAAAAATCCTGATAATTAAAACAATCAGTGGAACGGCCTGTCTCGAGACGTTGTGTTGCTCCAAGATGGAATACTTTTAAGAAAAGACTGAACAATCATTTGTTTGAAATTGTATAGGGCAGTGATGGCTAACCTTTTTGCCATCGCGTGCCAAAGGCGGAGGAAGCACGGGGGGGTCGCACGCAGCCGTGCCCACACCCATTTTTTTTTAAATTAGATTTCTATGCCGCCCTTCTCCGGAGACTCAGGGCGGCTTACAATGCACTAAGCAATAGCCTTCATACTTTTGTATATTTATACAAAGTCAGCTTATTGCCCCCACAAACTGGGTCCTCAATTGACCTACCTTAGAAAGGATGGAAGGCTGAGTCAACCTTGAGCCTCGAACTCACATAATTGCAGACAGCTGGGTGTTAATAACAGGCTATCTAGCCCGTCGAGCTATCTGAGGCTCTAATTCAATGCATCCTGCCCCCCCCCCCCGCATGTGTGTATGCCTATTTTTCACCCTCCCCAGGCTCCAGAGTCTTTCTTGGAACCCGGAGAGGGTGAAAACAGCCTTCCCCACTCTCCAGAGGCCCTCCGGAGGCCGGAAATGGCCTGTTTCCTGACTTCCGGT
This sequence comes from Masticophis lateralis, assembly GCA_030761175.1. NCBI lineage: Eukaryota > Metazoa > Chordata > Lepidosauria > Squamata > Colubridae > Masticophis > Masticophis lateralis. Next base: position 6,452,807 of record JAUDYJ010000006.1, on the reverse strand, counting down.
GGGACCAGAAGGCCCATTTTCACCCTCCCCAGGCTCCAGAGCCTCTCTAGGAGCCTGGAGAAGACAAAAGCGGCCTTCCCCACCCTTGGAGGTTTTGAAGTTGGACTACAAAACCTCCAAGGTCCTTTCTAACTCTCTTATTTTGTGGTGCTGTTAATCCTTGTTTATATCGTAAAAGCAAGCTGGATCTACATGCTGTGTTTAGCATGTAATAACAACCCTATGGTACCACTCAGAATAGGGTCCCATCTCACAACTTTTAACACAACTGCTTTCAGTTAATCTCTTCCAAAGTGGGTGCCAAGTTTCCTGCGTTTGTGATTACTTTTGAAAGAGTCCAAATCTTGCAACCATGTTCAAGATTCTCATAAATGCACACTATATATGTCATCATTCTAGAATTAGGCTACTAACAGAACTAAATTAGCCTCACTTCCGCTCACTTCACTTTTCCCATTCAAGGGTCACTATGTTTGATGTGTGTCAAAAGTCTTGTTCTCTCATTCAATATCGGCAAAGACCGGTGTTTCTCAACCTTAGCAACTTTAAGTTGGGTGGTCTTCATCTCCCAGAATCCCTCAACCATTATTGTTTGCTTTTTTTTTCTAGAATCAGGGTCAGGGGGTTGGAAAAAATAGAAACATTCTGGAAGAAATTTAAATGATTCACTTTTGCTGGGCTTTGGGGTTTTAACCTAATTTGGGGAGGGGAGGAATGGGGTGCTGCTATTATATATTACCAGATGAGAGAAGTGAAAATCCCACTCCCTTCTAGCACTGATTATGTTACCTAGTTGGGTAATGAAATATCTGGAAGAAAACAAGCAAGTTCAGAGAGTAACAAGGTCCCCTCATTTCAACCCTGAGATACAAATATTCAATAGAAATTAGATTAGGATTAGGATTGGGATTAGGATTAGAGTAGATAGAATAATGGAATGGACAGAACAAAACAGAATAGAATGAAGAATAGAGTAGATTAGAATAGAGTAAAGTAGAACAGGCTAGAGTAGAGTAGAGTAGAGTAGAGTAGAGTAGAGTAGAGTAGAGTAGGATAGAATAATGGAATGGACAGGACAGGACAGAACAGAACAGAATGAAGAATAGAGTAGATTAGAATAGACTAGAGTAGAGTAGAGTAGGATAGAATAATGGAATGGACAGGACAGGACAGGACAGAATGAAGAGTAGAGTAGAGTAGAGTAGAGTAGAGTAGAGTAGAGTAGAGTAGAGTAGGATAGAATAATGGAATGGACAGGACAGGACAGGACAGGACAGAATGAAGAATAGGGTAGATTAGATTAGATTATATTAGATTAGATTATATTAGATTAGATTAGATTAGATTAGATTAGAGTAGAGTAGAGTAGAGTAGAGTAGAGTAGAGTAGAGTAGAGTAGAGTAGAGTAGGACAGGACAGGACAGGACAGGACAGGACAGGACAGGAATAGGAATAGGAATAGGAATAGGAATAGGAATAGGAATAGGAATAGGAATAGGAATAGGAATAGGAATAGGAATAGGAATAGAACAGTTCTGTCATGGCCACCATCTTGACTTTTTTGACCACTCCAGAGGTCCTCTGAGCGCAGATAGGATAGAAAGCAGAATGGAACAGCAGCCAAAGAAACAATGTCATAAAGATTAGAGAGAACTATTTGAAAAGCACAGAAAGAATTTGAAGTCTGACACTCCCTTGCCTGTCTCTTTGGAAAAACAAACACAGTTAATGTATTTTTAAAAAATAATTTATGTCTAGGCTTCCTGTTTAAACTGAAAGGAAAAAAAAAAACCAAAACCCACGCAGAGCAATTTAGCTCAAAGATTAAACAAAAACCTTGCCAAGCAAACAATCGGTATTGAGGTGAAAGAGATGCTCACTTAAACAACAGCCGTTTTCCAAGGCCAAAGAATGAGCTGAAGAAGAATTCCACAAGGAGCGGCTGAGGGTTCAGGGAAGGTAACCCATGGCACATGTCAATAAAAGAACTCTTCGTTATTAAGTCAGTGATTTTAATATCCACCCTTCCCCGCAGCCAAAATGCACGCTGCGGGGAAGGATAACTGTGTAAAAAGTTTTGCCTCTTCCTTTTTGCTCTTTACAAGAAGCTGAGAAAGAGGATTTGTTAAAAAAAAAAAAAAGCATACAAATCTGGATTTTGTAATTTCCCTTGGAACCATATAAAGTGATCACAAATCTCATTTTACAAATGAATGCTCAAACTTTAGCCCCCTACGCCTGAGTAGCGTAGGGGGCTAATGCCTCCTATTAAAGGCAGCAATTAACATCCAGCTGCCTGTAATTCTGTGAGTTCAATCCTAGCCAGGCTCAAGGTCGACTCAGCCTTCCATCCTTTCTAAGGTAGGTAAATTGAGGACCAATGGGGGCAATAAGCTGACTTTCTATAAATATATACAAAAGTATGAAGGCTATTGCTTAATGCACTGTAAGCCGCCCTGAGTCTCCGGAGAAGGGCGGCATATAAATCAAATTTAAAAAAAAAAAAAAAACTTAGCCCGGTGTTTCTTAAACTGAGCAACTTTGCGATGGATGGGTTTCAAACTCTCAGAATTCCCCTGGTGGTATTGTCAAGCTATGAGCATTCTATACCAGGGGTGAAATGCTACCGGTTCGCTCCAATTTGGGCAAACCAGTAGTAAAAAAAAGCTAAGATCCTACGATCAGCTGTGCCGCGCGGTTTAGTTTTGCTAGAAAGCAGGAAATCCTGCTTTCTAGCGAAGCTAAATAGCACGGCACAGCTGATTCCCCCCCCCCCGTTCTACTTATCTTCCCAAGCCTCCTTTTTTTAAAAGAAAAAATATTTTTTATTTTTTAAGACAAACAAACATTTAATACATCAATCCTCCCTTCCCTGTGACATCTCGGTGCTATCTTCCAAAATTCTTTTCCTTCTTCCATTTAGTTTCTTCTATCTTGATCTTCATCCGAGCCATTCCAACAATTGATTGCTAAAACAATATTCTAGTCATCAAATTTTTATACATAAAAATTAGAATATTAATCATTTATATCTCTTTTCCAACCAACAATAAAAATAATTCCATAGCTTAAAATATTCTAACTCTTCCCTATCCTTAATCATCAAACTTAATCTATTCATTTCTGCACAGTCTAATTTTTTTTTATTACTTCTTCTTCCAAAGGTATTTTCTCTGCTTTCCAATTTTGAGCATAAACAATTCTTGCAGCTGTTACTATACGTATAATCAAGTACACATGTGAGTGCTCGCAGCACGGGCCAAAAGGAGGCTTGGGAAGATAAGTAGAACAGCAAGGGGAGGGAATCAGCTGTGCCGCGCGGTTTAGCTTTGCTAGAAAGCAGGAAATCCTGCTTTCTAGCAAAGCTAAACCGCGTGGCACAGCTGATCGTCGGATCATAGCTTTTTTTAACTACCGGTTTGGCCAAACTGGTAGCTTTTTAAATGCGCAGCGCGCTTTTGGTGTGCTCTGCGCATCCACATATAGCGCCTTTGGTGTGCACTGTGCATGCAGCATGTGTTTGGTGCACATATGCACAAACAGTACGCATTTGGCACGCAGCATGCATTCAAGGCCAGCCAACCGGTAGCAAACTGGCTTAGATTTCACCACTGTTCTATACTATAAAGCTATAAAATAATTTTATAATTACTTTATAATTATTATAAAAAATAATTATTATAATCTTTTTCCCCCGAAAGCAGAGCTCGGAACACACCACAGTGATAGTTTCTGTAGCCATTTGAATATGAAATATTTATTATTCTTACAAAATGGGAGTAAAAAAGAAATTGAGTCAATAAGGCTCAAACAACCACAGTTTTTTTTAAATACAATCTTTGTAACCAGATTCTATTTACAAGTGATTTGTGCTTTTGTGAGTCGTTCAGGCTTGCACAGGGCAAATTCAATTTGATTCTCTTTCTTTCTTTCTTTCTTTCTTTCTTTCTTTCTTTCTTTCTTTCTTTCTTTCTTTTTCTTTCTTTTCTTTCTTTCTTTCTTTTCCTTCCTTCCTTCCTTCCTTCCTTCCTTCCTTCCTTCCTTCCTTCTTTCCTTTCTCTTTTTCTCTCTTTCTTTCTTGCTTGTTTTCTTTCCTTTCTTTCTCTTTCTTTCTTTCTTTCTTTCTTTTTTTGTTTTTTTGTTTTTTTTAAAAAAGTGCTACGATGTAGAATCAATCCGAAACTATCGCCAATTGGCCAGCCAGAATAAACAGTCCATCTAGAATCAGCTGGACAACCAAAAAAGGCAATTTTAAGCCCCTCAAACAACCCGGGGCCATATTACAAAATGCAGCAGGCCACAGGTGCAAACTACCTCAGGATGCTTCAGTGGTTCATGCTGTACAGTCTCTCCAGTGTGGTCTCTAAAATGAAGTTTCTTTTGTTGTTGTTGTTGTTGTTGTTGTTGTTGAGCTAGGAATTATTGAAGGGCCACTCAATGATCTCAGTTTTTAAAGCTTGGGCTCCTGCTTTGAGGAAGAGATGCCAGGAGATCGACGTCACTCCTGGAACTGTCAAAATCCAAAGTGGGACAAAGGAGGACCTGTGGGCGAAAGGGGGAAAAGCAGTCACAAATTAATTTCACGGGCCATATTTTCTTATCATTTGCCAATTAGAACTATAGGGGCAAACAGCAAAGAGGAAGAAGGACTTTTTATGTCTCCTGACGCTTGAAGAGCAGGAAAGAGAAACTCGATAAGAGTTTTCCTGCTTACTTTCGTGGGCCCACCATCACTGGCGGCTTTTAAGAAGAGACGGGAAAGTCACTTGTCCGAAATGGTATAGGTCCGTGATGGCGAACCTATGGCATGCGAGCTGTTGCCCTCGCTTAGCTCCAGCACGCCAGCTGATTTTCGGCTGGCCCTCCCCACACCGCCCCTCCCCTCCCAGGAGTCTCCACATGGCCCGTTTTGGATGCCAGGTAAATACAGGGCTCACATGGAGACTCTGGGAGGCCATTTTCAGCCTCCAGAGGGCTTTGGGGGGGGGCAAGGAAGGCCGTTTTTGCCCCTCTCAGGCTCTAGGAAAGCTTCTGGAGCCTGGGGAGGGCGAAAAACAGACCTACCGGGCTCACTGGAAATCGGGAAACGGGCCGTTGCCAGCCTCTGGAGGCTTCGGGGAGGCCTGCTAGGCCCAAAACGGGATGGGGGGTGGGGAGTCATGCGCGTATGCATGGGGGCGTGCGTGGGGTTTGCGCCTGCATACGCAGGGGGCATGGCGCATGGGAGGCATTGTATTATAGGTGTGGGCATGCACGCATGTGCTGTCACGCACACCCGCTTTTGGCACCTGAGGGAAAAAAGGTTCACCATCACTGGTATATAGGTTCTCCTGCTTCAGCAGCGGGTTGGGCTAGATGACCTCCAATATCCCATTCTCTTCTCTTCTCTTCTCTTCTCTTCTCTTCTCTTCTCTTCTATTCTATTCTATACTATACTATTCTATACTATTCTATTCTTTCTATTCCATTCCATTCCATTCCATAGTGGTTCTCACTAGCTTGATATAAAGCAGTATTATCACTTTTTAGAGGCTTTTTTTCCCCCTACAAAGATTGCTTATCAGAGAAATCAGGCTTGTCAGATGTTACATCTTTTCCATCCTGCTCTACGGAGTAGAGAGTTGATCTCTGACAGAAAGTCACTTGAAGAAATTCGAAGCATTTGAAATGTGGATTTACAGGTATAAACTGGGTTGACCAAATCAGAAATGAGGAGGTGATAAGCAGCCTGGGAAAGCCAAGGGAAATCATCAAAAACATAAAAAAAGCAAAAGTTAGAATATTTCAGACATGTGATGTGACACCCAGAAAAATACTAGATTGAAGGCAAACGAGGTCCAAGCAGAAGAACAACATCAAAATCTTCAAAATCGAAGGGGCTGGTATGGACAAAACTCAACAGTATTTTTTGTGCAACTGTTGATTATAATAAGATCGCCAACGTCCGATGATGGATATGGGAGGAGGAGGAGGAGAAGGAGGAGGGGGAGGAGGAGGAGGAAGAAGGAGGAGGAGGGGGAGGGGGAGGAGGAGGAGAAGGAGGAGAAGGAGGAAGAGGAGGAGGAGGAGGAGGAAGAGGAAGAGGAGGAGGAAAAAGAAGACTGCACACAGAGGGAGAGCCAGTTGCAGCATTGATCCCTGTAAACATTTTGAAGGATGTGGAGACCACACACTGTGTGTGTATGTGTGTGTGTGTGTGTGTGTGTCACAGACAGCACATCTGCAAACAGAGACGGCCAGATGCTGAGCACACAATCCTTTGTGTGCATCAACAGAGAACAAAGGCTGGCTGGAAAAAAATTAGGCACTTTATTTTCCCCCCATTTTGAACCTACGAGGTGCTCAGAGGATATCCCAAATAGAGGAGGCTGCGTTTTGCTGAGCTCGGGGCTTTCCTGCGAGTAATTATTGGCCGTTTTCTGCACCAAGCCTCGCGAATGTGCGTTGATTTATTATTTTTTTCCCCCCCTCTGCCACCTGAACGCAAATATTGCAATATCGGCCTGCTTCAAGTTCTCTCCCCTGCTTCAACTGCGCTTTGGCATGGAAATATTTATCAGTGGGGTGGGATGATGGCCGCTCGTTTGAAAACAGGGATTAGTTTATCTCCACTTTAAGGGGGAAAGGAATGCTTGTGTACATGCACACCGACACACCCACAGATGTCATGTGCTGCAGGCCAAGTCAAACGTGCTTTCACGGAGCAACTATCAAAGGGACTCTTCAAAGCTTGGCGTGCAACCGGCCCATATTTTTTCCCCCTCTCCTGCCAAAAGTCCTGGGTCATCTTTTACCTGTACATCGTCATCTTTCAAAGCTTCAGGATATTCCACCGTGCTGACTTCCAGCTTTTCTTTCCCCTTGTGTTTTTTCATGGTCAAGCTGTCCACAACCCAGAACATAACAGCCTTAAAAGGAGACGGAGGGGGAAAAAGAGAGAAAAAAATATATTCTTGTACGGGTAGACCAGTGTATCTCTCAACCTTAGCCACTTTTTAAGATGGGCGTGTCAGAAGTGGGTTTCAGAAGGTTCGGACCAGTTCTGGAGAACCGGTAGCAGAAATGTACACCAATGGGGCTCAACCTATCTCTATATTTTACAGACATTCGCAGATACTTATAATACTTGGGATCACTGATTCTCTTAATGGTTTGCTTTCATTCTGATGGGTTAGCAAGATTTGGGCTTTTGTAGCTCTTACGTTATGCATAACCTAAGAGCAGCTACTACCTGCCTATAGTAATGTTAGGTCCCCAGTCTTCCTATGCTGTTGTGGTTTCTGGCAGATTAATTTTATTTTATTTTTTTTTTGCTTGTTTTGTTCTAACTGGTTTAACATCTGATTAACAGACGCTTCACCAACATTTTTGGCTTCCGTTCTTAATGTAATTTGTGTCTTGACAGAACAAACTAGGCTGTCGGCTTCCTGTTATTTTAATAATAAATTTGTCAATTTCCTGTCCAATAACCTGACATAATTTTATACTGTATTGTTGGATGGGGGTGGGGAAAAGTCATTAACTTTTTTACATAGAAGCTTGTGGTTCTCTTATTCAAACTTTCATATTCATAATCTTGCAAACATTCCTGACTGGGGAATTCTGGGAGTTGAAGTCCACACATGCTGAGTGGGGAATTCTGGGACTTGAAACACATGTTAAAGTTCCCAAGAATGAAAAATTCTGCTTTAAACTATTTCTGACAACCTGTTTCACCCACCTGTCCCATGCCAGTTTGGGCCAGTGGTTAAGGTATCAGGCTAGAAAATGAGGGACTGTGAGTTCTAGTCCCACTTTAAGCATCAAAGCCGACTGGGTGACTTTGAGCCAATCCCTAGGAGATGGTGAGTTCTAGTCCTGCCTTAGCTATGAAAGGCAGCTGAGTGACCTTGGGCCAACCACTAGGAGACTGTGAGTTCTAGTCCCACTTTAGCCATAAAAACCATCTAGGTGACCATGGGCCAATCACCAGGAGACTGTGAGTTCTAGTCCCAACTTAGGCATCAAAGCCACTTGGGTGACTTTGGGCCAATCACCAGGAGACAGTGAGTTCTAGTTTTCCCTTAGGCATGAAAGCCAGCTGGATGACTTTTGGCCAGCCTTTCTCTCTCAGTCCAACCCTCTTCACCTAGTTGTTGTTGTTGGGAAAACAGGACGAAAAGCCGTGTCGAATAAGTTCGTCACCTTGAACTATTTGTAAAACTAGTAAAGACAGGATACAATAAATAAAAAAATAAAATAATGTCTCTTTTGGCTAAGATAATTGTCTTCCCCATTATATTTGCTGCTAGGACTGTTTTCTGTCCCTTCCTTTTTCTAATCCTGAGGTGCCAAACTCAATTTTATTGAAGACCGCATCAGGGTTATGTTTGACCTCGCAGGGGGAGGGGGGGAGGAAGGGGCGTGTCCAGGTGGACCTGTCTAGGTGGGCGTGGCTTAGGTGGGCACGACCACCACTCGACGTCACTGGTGTCGGGGGCACCTGTGGTGGCCCAAGTGGGGCTGAGAGGATTAACTTTTCCTAGTAGTTTGTTTTGCTAGCACTCTGTTAGTGAAAATGGAGCTCGAGGGGCCCCAGACTCCGTTTTTGGCTGTGACGGCCTCCTGCAGGCCGCTGCCAGTGAAAACAGAGCTGGGGGGGGAACTGCTCACGGTCGTCCCAAGCTCCGTTTTCACAGGCAGAAAACGTCTGTCACAGTCTTTCGCTGTTTCCATGTTGCTCCCACGGGCCAGGTCTAAGCACCCCACAGGTCAAATCCGGCCTGTGGGCCTTGAGTTTGGCACTCCTGTTCTAATCGGTACGCTAGGCAGAAGTGCTTCTGAATCGGGTGGCCGTGTGCCTCTAAATTATCTATAAAACAGTCACATTTTCCAAGGCAAAGATTTTCTGTCCCTTGCGACCGTCGGATGTCAAAACCCTGCATTCTTCTGTCTCTCTCTCTCTCTCTCTCTCCCCTTTCATCAGTTCCCTTGATGAAAGAATCATTTCCTTCCAAATCTTTTACTCACGTTGACTATAAAAGGAACCACAAGAATCACCAAGACCAGCTCCAGCTGAGGAGAAGGGATGTAATCCAGGAGGATTTCCTGAAGCTGAGAGGGGAAAAAAAAGAAGAATCAGAGTCCTTTTACGGAAGAAGAAAAGATAATATTTGGATAAGAGACCATCAGGAGATCACAGGACGGTTAATTAGTTTGGGAAATTGGAAAAAAAAAATAACATGGAGGAAAGCAACGGCTAACCCCTTCTACAATTACAAATAGTCCTTGAATTACATCCATTATTTTAGTGGCTGTTCGAAGTTACCAAGGCCCTGAAAAAAGTGACCTACGTCCATTTTACGCACTTAGAAGCACTCCAGCCGCCATAGTGCTGTTGCGTTGTAGCACAGCAGCCAATTAATCAGTCACTGCCTTGATTGCACACAACCACAATTTTCTTTACATGAGCTGCAAATGAGATGGCTAGTCTAGAGAAAAGAAGGACCGGGGAGACGTAATTGCAGACTTCCAATATCTGAGGGGCTGCCCCAAAGAAGAGGGAGCGAAGCTATTCTCCAAAGCACCTGAGGGCAGGACAAGAAACAATGGGTGGAAAGCAATCCAGGAGAGAAGCAACTTAGAACTAAGGAGAAACTTCCTGAAGTTTTGGGAGCTTCACCACTGGAGGTTTTCAAGAGACTGGACACCCATTTGTCTGAAATGGGATAGGGCAGTGTTGGTGAACCTTTGTGGCGAATGGGAGCACATGCGTGTGCGTGGGGGAGTGCGGAAATGGGAGCACACAGGTGTGCGTGGGGGAGCTCTGGAAACCAAAAGAGAAACTCCGCAGCGGGCACACACAGGGGTGCCAGAAAATGGAAGAGTAGTTCCCCAGCACGGAGTTAAGTATCTGATTTCCATCGTCCGCATGCGTGCCGAACACCTGGTCTTCCGGTATCTGGTGTACCCATGCGTGCGAAGAACAGCTGGCTGGTGCGAAAGTGCATGCCGGAATCTGGAACAGCAACGGGTGACGGCTGGGGTGCCTGGAGAGATGGTTCTGAGGGCCATTTCCGGCACGCGTGCCATAGGTTCGCCATCACGGGTATACAGGATCTCCCGCTTGAACAGGGGTTGGACTAGAAGACCTCCAGGGTCCCCCTCCAGCTCTATTCTGATGGATCGATCTTCTGGCTGTGCCAAAATATTGCCGAATATGCATCTTTCTCCCTAATGCATTTCCTCAAAGGAGGCATTTAAATCCATGTGCTCATTTGCCCCTGAAAAATCAGTAACGTTCATGAGTTCATGGGGGTCGACTGGCGACCCCCAGGGGGAGAGCCTTCTCCGAGGGGGCACCTGCCCTCTGGAATGAACTGCCCCCGGGGATACGCATGATCCCCGACTTGTGTATCTTCCGCCGTGCCCTTAAAACCCTACTTTTCCAACAAGCTGGACTAGCTTGACCAGAATCCAGACTGGGTTTTTTAAATTCTTGGGTTTTTAAACTGGGGAGCCAGATTATTTAATTATTTTTAATTGATTTTAAATTTTGTATACCTATTATTTTAATGTGGCTATGCACCGCCCTGAGTCCTTCGGGAGAAGGGCGGTATAGAAATTCAATAAAATAAATAAAAATAAATAAAAATGAGTTAACAGAAGATGTGAATCGGATTCTTCTTCCTTACCTTCGTCCAACCGGGAATAAGTAAGACGAGACCGACTGCCGTTTTCTCGAAGATCATTATGAGCAAGTAGAGAAAACACTGGCCAATCCAAGCAGCTGCCTGCGGTGGATCCCCTAAATAAAGGAAACAAAAAATAGAATTAAACCCATGATTTATACACCCACTATATTAAGAACTAGCCTCACAAATGAAAGGCTTCCTTTCAAAACATGCCTCCAGGAGATTATAATGTGGTACTACTACTTTGCTACAGGTAGTCCCCGATTTACAACAGTGCATTGAGTGACCAAAGTTACACCATCGCTGAAAAAAGTGACTTGTGACCGTTTTTTACGCTTAGGACCGTTGTAGCATCGTGTCAAGTGATCAAACTTCCGACACTTGGCAACTGACTCACCTTTATGACACTTGCAGTGTCCCTTGGGGTCCTGCGATCCACTTTTGCGACCTTCTGACGAGCAAAGTCAACGGGGGAGCCAGATTCACTTAACAACCATGTCGCTCCCTGAATAACTGCAGTGATTCATTTAACAACTGTGGTAAGAAAGGTCATAAAACGGGGGGGAAACTCAGTTAACAACTGTCTCGCTGCGGTGGCGGAGTGGTTTAAGTGTGCAGTACTGCAGGCTACTTCTGCTGACTGCCTGCAATTTGGCAGTTCAAATCTCACCAGGCTCAAGGTTGACTCAGCCTTCCATCCTTCCAAGGTGGGTAAAATGTGGACCTGGATTGTTGACCCAGATGCTGACTCTGTAAACCACTTAAGAGAGGGCTGTGAAGCACTGTGAAGGTTGCCTGATAAACACAGATAAACCTCCAGGTGGCCTCAACGCCTCTCTAAAAGGATGCAAATGACCAGCATGTCTGCAAGGAGTATAAATCCTTCCATTCCCCACCATCTAGTCCAGTGATGGCTAACCTTTTTGCTCTCGTGTGCCAAAAGTGGAGGGAATGCGGGGGGGGGGAGCATGCCTACACCCATAATTCAATGCACCCCACCACCCCCGCGCGCGACTCACCCCACACACCCCACACTCCCCACCCTTTTGGCACAGTGGGCCTGGTAGGCATGTTTTTCGCTCTCCCCAGGCTCCAGAGGCTTTCTCGGAGCCTGGGGGAGGGCGAAAATGGCCTTCCTCACCCTCCCAGAGGCCATCTGAAGCTGGAAAAAGCCAGTTTCCCGACTTCCAATGGGCCCGGAAGGCTTGAAAATCAGCTGACCGGCATCATCATTATTATTATTATTATTATTATTATTATTATTATTATTATTATTATTTTATTTCTATACCGCCCTTCTCCCGAAGGACTCAGGGCGGTGTACAGCCTGTTAAAAGCACAAAGACAGACAAAAATAATTAAAATTATTAAATAATTTGGCTCAATTGCTGACCTCCGGACTTTTCGTCGGGCCCTAAAAACTTATTTCTTTCAGCTCGCCGGTCTAGCCTGACCCCTGTTGAACTTTTAAGATCTTGTATTGTAGGGGTGTGGAATTTTAAATATTTAATGGTTTTAATTTTAGCCAAAGTTTATATGGATTTTTAAAATTTTTAACTTTTATGTACTGTTTTTTATCTGGCTGTTCACCGCCCTGAGTCCGCAAGGAGAAGGGCGGTATGTAAATTTAATAAATCAATCAATCAAATCAATCAAATATAAAACTTCGAACTTGCAGTAATTGCAGGCAGCTGGTGTCACTTAACACCACTGTAATCTGCTGCGGAGATCTTCTCGTCCAATCCTCTGCTCATTCAGGAGATCCTATATCATTCCAGACAAATGTTTGTCCAATCTCTTCTTAAAAACCTCCAGTGGTGGAGCACCCACAACTTCTAGTGGCAGGTCGTTCCACTGATTAATTGTTCTCACTGTCAATTCTTCCCTACTTCTAGGTTGCTTCTCTCCTTGATGAGTTTCCATCTATTGCTTCTCGGCCTGCCTTCAGGTGCTTTGGAGAATGTGTTGGCCCCCTCTTCTTTGCGGCAGCCCCTCAAATATTGGAACACTGCAATCAATACTCCTGATTTAGGATCCTGAGAGTTTGTGGGACAGTAACAGTAATAGAGTTGGAAGGGACATTGGAGATCATCTAGTCCAACCCTCTACTCACGCAGGAGTCCTGTACTAGGAATCGAACTGCCAAACTGCCGACTGTTCTGATCAATAAGTTCAGTGTCTTAGCCACTGAGCCACCTGGTCTTTTTCCCCCCACCCCCGGTCTGAAGTCAAATGCAAGAATTCACGGGTCAGCTGAATGAGAGGAATTCGGCGTGGAGGAAGAATGTTATGGAAGAATCCGTTGCTATGAGTTAACGACGGTTCTTTCTGAATTCAACTTTGGTGGAAAGAACCTTTTGACCTCTTTAGAAAAATCTCCAGATGTTCTCTTTGGGGGAATACAGAATAAGCCCTGATATTTCCAAATATGACGCATGCAATTTTGGAGGCATCTCTCTGGCTTCTTCGATCACACCTCCGTCCAAAGATATAATGCAGGAGTATTAGTGGAGCGGTCTGGAATCCATCCAGAAAAATTCAATCTAGCTCTAGACAGAATAGAATAGAACAGAATTCTTTCTTGGCCAAGTGTGATTGGACACACAAGGAATTTGTCCTTGGTGCGTAAGCTCTCAGTGTACATAAAGAAAAGATACGTTCATCAAGAATCATAAGGTACAACACCTAATGATAGTCATAGGGAACAAATAAGTAAATCTTAAGGATACCAGCTACAAGGTTACAGTCATACAGTCATAAGTGGGAGGAGATGGGTGAAGGAACGATGAGAAGATTAATAATAATGTCGATGGATCGGAACCATCCTCTGCTACCATTTGTCAGATATATATATTGATGGTCGTGCTCATTCGGTTCTATGAGAAGTTATTTGGTCAATACAGCTTCAGGTTCAAAAAAGGTTGTTTTAATATTTACAAAATATATACATGCATGAACAGAGTGTCCTGTTGCATTTACCCTAACTGTATGACTCAGAAGTTGAGAGGAGAGAGAACTTCACTTGTTGTCTTGCTGATAGATGAGAGAGAGAGAGATGAAGATATCCAAGGGATCTCTGGGTAAGAGTCCAATAAGAGAGTTCATTGGCTGATATAGTCACATGTGATGTCTGTAAAGACTTAACCCCTTCTAGTCTCTGGTGCATCACATATAGGCAATATCTGACAGACTTAGTAGTTAATTTGACAGTGTTGAGGAAATTATTTGTTTAGCAGAGTGATGGCGTTCAGGAAAAAACTGTTCTTGTGTCTAGTTGTTCTGGTATGCAGTGCTTTATAGCATCAATTAAAGAATCATTCCCATAAAAATCACAGGATTGCAGCATCCAAGAGTTGTCCCGATTTCCGTGGTGTTTGTACTGTGTGCAAATGATGGGAAGTATAGTCCAGCTCATCCAGATCCAGAGGGAGAATAAAATACATTCATCAAGACTAAAAAGGCACAATTTTGTAAAAGCCAAGGTTACTAATAAGCTATCAAATCATACTAGGAAACAAATAAAAACAATATAAATTGAAAGATACAAGCAAGCAACATGGTTATAGTCATAAGGGGGAAGAGATAGATACTAAGGAAGGAAGGGAAGAATAATAGTAATACAGTCTTAGTAAATTATTTAACAGTGTTGTGGGAATTAATAGTTAAACAGAGTGATGGCGTTCGGGGAAAAAACTGTCCTTGTGTCTAGTTGTTCTGGTGTGCAGTGCTCTATAGCGTCGTTTTGAGGGTAGGAGTTGAAAGAATTTATGTCCAGGATGCGAGGGGTCTGTAGATATTTTCCCAGCCCTCTTTTTGACTCCTGCAGTATATACAGGTCCTCCATAGAAGGCAGGTTGGTAGCCATGTTTTTTTCTGCAGTTCTAATGATCCTCTGAAGTCTCCGTCTGTCTTGTTGGGTTGCAGACAGTTATGGAGGTAAAGATGACAGACTCCATTACTCCTCTGTAGAACTGGATCTGCAGCTCCTTGGGCAGTTTGAGCTTCCTGAGTTGGCGCAGAAAGAACATTCTTTGCACCTTTGGGACAACTACGACCTGAATGACTGAGAATCTCCCCAGACTTCCATCACTGGAAGTTTCCAAAAAATAAACCGGACAACCATTTGACCAGGATGATATAATGTCTGTTATCTTGAGCAGGGGGTTGGTCTAGAAGACCTCCGAGGTCCCTTCCAGCCCTGTCAAATTCTATGATTCTAAGTTCTAAACAAATACATGCAAGGATGGGCTTCAAAAATTTTACCAAGGAGTTTCTCTGCCCGGTTACTGCGTGGGCTGTGGCCTAGTCGGTCTCGTGCACCATGGTGGTAGGGGTGTTTTTGCCCTCCCCGGGCTCCGGTTGCTTTCCTTGAGCCTCCGGGAGGGCAAAAATGGCCTCCCCAGGCTCCAGAGGCCCTCTGGAGGCTAGAAACAGGCCCGGCCTTCCTGAACTTCCAGTAGGTCTGTTTTTCGCCCTCCCCGAACCTCTGCACTTGCCCTGTACTTACCTGCATCCAAAACGGGCCACATGGGTACTCCTGGGAGGGGAGGGGCCAGCCAGGAGTGGGATTTAGGGGTTCTCCAAACTGCACGGAATCTTAGCTAGAGGTTCTCCCGAACCCCCAGCATCCCTGAATGCATGATAAATCCACACTCTAGCCCCCTCTAGTCCAAAAAAGGCATCTGCGTGGGGCGCTTTGCATTAAATGCCTTCCACCACCCCCAATCTCCTCCTTTTCCAAATGAATTGCTTCCTTTTCTTCTCTGTTTTATTTTTCTTTCACGCTCCTAATCTACTTCCATCTGGCACGGAAAAATCCTTGAAGGGGAACAACGGGTTAGCCAACTGAAAAAAAAAAACCAAAAAATCCAACAACCACAAAAGCTTTTAGAGGCTCCCAGCTGTTCAGCTAAGCCTTTCCAGATGTGGGTTCTGACTTTCTCCAAGGCTGCCTCTCTTTGCAAAAGGAGGAACCACCCACCTGCTGCAGCCTGTGGGTTGCTTGCATAGGGAAGGGGCCCGGCCTTCATTTGCCATGCGAGTTCTCGACTAAGCCAAACAACAAACAAACAGGCCAGCATGAACGTAACATCTGGATCGAGGTTTCCGAGGACATGAAGGCCAGCTCTGCAGGACAAGGATGAAAGCCGGCACACCTTCCTCCCCCCAAAAAGTTTTTACTTGGTTAAAAAAAAAAATGCCAAAAATAAATAAATAAATAAAAATGCTAAAGAAACACTGTAGGAAAAAAAATTAACTATTATCAGTGGTTAGATAATAGAAGTTGAAATGAGAAGATAAAAGATTACTATGTGCAAGTACATGATGAAAGATTATTATGTATAAGTAAAGAATATATTATGATTATTATGACTATCATTGTTATCATCATTAGCACCATTATTATTATCAGCCGGTTTAAGCAAACTGACCCAGACAATACACTGTTTAATAAGCACTTATGTTGATTAAAGAAAAAAATGTATAATACACACACATAATATATTTTATACCAAATTTATATTTATATTTTATATTTAAATTTATACCAAATATAAATTTGATATATATATATATATGTTTGTTGCTAAGCAAGGCAGTTAAGTCAGTGAGTTTGCCTCACTTAAGACCTTTTTGGACCCGGTTATTTTAAGCAAATCGTTGCTGTTGTTAAATGAATCATTTGGTCGTTAAGTGAATCTGGCTTCTCCCATTAGCTTTGCTTGTCGAAAGCTGGCTGGAAAGGTTGCACTGCTCTGTAGCACAGTGGGTTCTCGACGTACGACCGTAATTGAGTCTGGAATTAGAGTTGTAAGGCATGCAGGTCATTAACTGGATCTCATTTTTACAACTTTAGGCCAACGTGGTGGTCGTTAAGCAAATCCATTGCCCAGATGGAGATTAAGCCATTAAGTCACCACAACGTGGCATAAAGTTTTATAAATTAACCAACAATCACAGCCTAAATTTTCAAAAGTGGCTTTAAAAAAATGCTTCAGCGCTTAAATTTATTTTAAAAAATTAGATGCCGTACAAATTCCTAGCGTCGAGTTGCAAGAGAGCCAAACTGAGTCTTCCCTGGGAATTTAGTAACCAAACAATATCTTGACCTGGAATACTAGAATTCAGCCAATCCACAAATCTGGAAGCATTTATTTTCTAATTTGTTTCTGTCCAAGATTGGTCCAGGGAGGAAAGACAGAAAGGAGGAACAGCAGTTTCAAATTGGAAAACGTTGGAGGGAAAAAAAGATGGATTTGTCCTCAGAGAATATACAAAGTATTTTTAGTCGGTTCCATCTGCAAACTGTTTATTAGTTGTGCTTAAGAGAAGGAGAAACTTATCCAGCAAATGATTTTAAGGTTTTTAAAAAGAATGCTGCTTTTTTTTTTCTCTTTTATGCCAAAATACAACTTATACCAGGGGCCTGCAACCGTAAATGCTCAAAGAGCCATCTGGACCCGTTTCCCACAGAAAAGAAAACACCGGGAGCCACAAAACCTTTCCCGTGCCTGACTATTTCTTGAGCGGCCACAAAATTGGCATATGTAATTGAATTAATCACTCTGTTTCTTCTGAAACTTTTCTTTTCTTGGGTTTATCTATGGTTGGCCTACCGGGTGGATTGAAAAGCTCAATAAATCGCATGCTGGTGGATGTCGCACATTGACGGTTGTGACGCATATTTTGAGTGACAGGGAGCCACAACAGAGGGGTGAAAGAGCCACATACGGCTCCAGACCTGCAGGTTGCTGACCCCTGACCTATACTATTCCTCTAGCTATATTGTTAGAAAAACTTGTGATGGCCTCTGGTCGGGGTGGAGAAAAAAAGCTAATATAAATTACGTATATTTTTCCATCAAATGGACATTTGTGTATTTTAACTAGGACGGATGGATGATTAAATGATTTAGGTGTTTCTGCTTTTGTTTCGCATTTCTATTTTTTGATTTTGCCCTCCAATTTTGCCCTCTATTTTTTCGATGTTTGCTTTCTAATTATAAAGTTTTCCTTCTCTTTTTTCTTCTCATTTTTTCAAATATAACACCCTAAGTTCTTTTTTTTTTTAATTATATCATTTTTAAATATTAACATTGCAGCCGGCAGGGCTGTATCAGTTAAAAGCGTCAGGATAGAAACCGGGAGGCTGCGAGTTCTAGTCCTGTCTTGGGCATGAAAGCCAGCTGGACCATCACCGGGAGACCGTGAATTCTAGATCCACCGTGGGCTGGATGACTTTGCACCGATCACCAGGTGATTGTGAGTTCTAGTCTCTCCTGAGGCCTGAAAGCTAACCGAGTGACTTTGGGCCAGTCACCAGGAGACTGTGAATTCCAGTCCCACTTTAGGCATGAAAGACAGTTGGGTGTCTCTGGACTAATCCCCAGGAGATGGTGAGTTCTAGTCCTGCCCTGGGCACGAAGCCAGGTAGGTGACCTTGAGCCTGTCACTCTCTCCTTGGGAAGGAAGAGACCAGGGAAACTATTTCTGAAAATGCTGCCTACAAAACCACAGGAATTTAATGCATTCGCAGCAGTGGTGAACTCCAATTTTTTTTACTACCGGTTCTGTGGGCGTGGCTTGGTGGGCGTGGCAGAAGGATACTGCAAAATCCCCATTCCCTTCCCACTCCTGGGGGAAGGATATCGCAAAATTTCCATTCCCACCCTACTCCTGCAAGAAGGATATTGCAAATCTCCATTCCCATCCCACTCCTGAGGGAAGGATACTGCAAAATTTCCATTCCCTCCCCACTCCTGGGGGAAGGATATTGCAAAATCTCCATTCCCTTCCCACTCCTGGGGGAAGGATATTGCAAAATCTCCTCCATTCCCTCCCCACTCCTGGGGGAAGGATATCGCAAAATTTCCATTCCCACCCTACTCTTGAGGGAAGGATATTGCAAAATCTCCATTCCTACCCAACTCCTGAGGGAAGGATACTGCAATATCTCCATTCCCACCCCACTCCTGGGGGAAGGATATTGCAAAATCTCCATTCCCTTCCCACTCCTGGAGGAAGGATATTGCAAAATCTCCATTCCCACCCCACTCCCCCATTCCCACCCCATTCCTGAAGGAAAGATACTGCAAAATCTCCATTCCCACCCCACTCCTGAGGGAAGGATACTGCAAAATCTCCATTCCCACTCTACTCCTGAGGGAAGGATACTGCAATATCTCCATTCCTACCCCACTCCTGAGGGAAGGATACTGCAATATCTCCATTCCCTCCCCAGTCCTGGGGCCAGCCATAGGTGGTATTTGCCAGTTCTCCAAACTATTCAAAATTTCTGCTACTGGTTCTCCGGAACCTGTCAGAACCTGCTGGATTTCATCCCTGATTGACAGCCAGTTTGGTCTAATGATGAAGGAGCTGGACTAGAAAGCAGGAGATCGTGAGTTCTAATCATGCCTTGAACGTGAAACTGACTGGATGACTTTGGGTCAGTCCTCCTCGCTCAGCCTTGGGAAGGAGAAAGAAGAGGAGGCGAGAGCAAGCTAATCCCTCCAAAGTCTGCCAAGAAATCTGCAGGGACTTATCCACGTAATTGCTAGGAGTCAAGAATAACTTCAAGGAACTAAAAAACAAAACAAAAACAAGAATTAGAGAAGTATAACTCTATTAATACAAGAAGTATTAATAGAGTTATATCAGCCTCAAGTCGTCCTACAAGGCTGCCTACTTCTACCAGCCTGAAAAATGATCCTGGAAGGGATGAGCGAAGAACCCCACCCCACCCCCGGGAAGGGTGCCAAGCATCTATATTTCCAGCAAAGGGACAGCCAAGAACGTAAGGACATAGATCAGGGGTCAGGTTGTGGCTCTTTCAGCCCTCTGCTGCGGTTCCCTGTCACTCAAAATATGCATCACAACCGCCAATATGCAACACTCGCTGGCATACAATTTATTGAGCTTTTCAACCGCCAGTAAGCCAACCATGGATAAATCCAAGAAAATAAAAGTTTCAAAAGAAAAACAGAACATCTAATTCAACTACATATGCTAGTTTTGTGGCCGCTTAAGAAATAGGCACAGGAAGGATTTTGTGGCTCCCAGTGTTTTCTTTTCTGTGGGAAACGGGTCCAAACGGCTCTTTGAGTGTTTTAAGGTTGCAGACCCCTGGGCTAGAGAGTTGTTTTACACAAGTATCTCAGCACCCGCGCTCACAACTGTTACTCATAAACAAGTCATTAGAAATGATTCCTCTAACCCCTAAGGTATGCCAAATTACACCTACTTTTAAACAACTACGGGGTGGGCGTGTTTGCTATGCTTCGACACCGATTTGGTGGCATATAATTGAGAGGTCTACTGTAGTTATGCTGGTGTTTTGTTTATATACATAATATTTCAAGGGTGGGGTCGCAAAATAGAACCAAGTAATAGGAAACATAGAAGCTAACATGCTCTGGGACTCTGGAATTCAAACAGACCAGCACCTGCCACGTAACGCCCTCCCTCCCACCAGACTTAACAATTGTCGATAAGAAAGACAAAAGAATTCTGGGATAGAAGATGTGGCAGTAACTGCAGGCAACAGAATACAAGGGAAAGAATCCGACCAGATTCATCCAAGAAGCTTCTTGAGCTCTGACTGGATGGTAGGGAATGGAAGGATTTATACCAATTTTGATTTTTTTAAAAAATTAGATTTATATGCCGCCCTTCTCCGGAGACTCAGGGCGGCTTACAATGCGTTAAGCAATAGCCTTCATACTTTTGTATATTTTATACGAAGTCAGCTTATTGCCCCCCCACAAACTGGGTCCTCAATTGACCTACCTTAGAAAGGATGGAAGGCTGAGTCAACCTTGAGCCTGGGGAGATTCGAACTTGCAATAATTGCAGACAGCTGGTGTTAATCACAATGCTTTTAGTATGCTTTAGTCTGCTGAGCTATCCAGGCTCCACCAGTCGTCACCAGTTCGCCAATTTCCTGCTTTCTAGCGAATATAAATTGTGCGGCACAGCTGATCGTCAGAAATATCGGTTTGGACCAACTGGTAGCTTGTTTTTTTTACTACCGGTTCAGCCGATCTGGTGCGAACAGGTAGGATTTCACCACTGATTTATACTCCTTGCAAACAGCTGGTTATTTGCTTTCTTTTAGAGAGTCACTGAGGCCATTAGGAGGTTTGTCTGTGTCCTCAGGCTTTGCACCACTCAGGTGACCCTGAGGACACAAAGAAACCTCCAAGTGCTTCAACGACCCTCTAAAAGGATGCAAATGGCCAGCTGTCTGCAAGGAGTATCAATCCTTCCCTTCCCCTCCATCCAGTCAGAACTGAAGAAGCTTCTTGGAGGAGAAGTGAAATGTCTTCAAAAGAAAAAACAAGAAAGTCCAGTGTCCTCCTGAAAAAAACACGACCTGGAGGGTTGAGAATCTCCACAGACATTTAGAGTTTCTAGGGGGTTTTTTTCTCCCTCCGCAATGATCTTGCCCTAAGCTTCATGCTATGCCTCAGTTGTCCTTCATCCGAACGCTAAAATTATTTTAAATCTTGTCTTGATTTCAAGTCCCCAAGCAAACACTAGGCATTAACCTCCATTTTTTAAAAGAACCAGAATAAAATCAATCTTCGCAAACACTTGCTCCTGGGGGGAGGGGACGATGAGTGGGGAGAGGAATTGCAGCAATTTTGACAGCCGTGAGGAAAAACCCAGCGAATGACCATTTTTACACTGCTCTTATAAAAGAAAAGAAAAAGAAGAAAAAGAAAAACCAGAGCTATAAAGGTCACTTCCATTTAAAGAGAAAATATTTTGCTTGCCGCTTGGACGGACAGAGAGAGAGGAAGGGAGGGAGGGAGGGAGTGAGAAAGAGAGAGAGGGAGGGAGGGAGAGACAGAGAGACAGAGAGGAAGGGAGGAAGAAAGGGAGGGAGAGAGGGAGGGAGAAAGAGAGAGGGAGGGAGGGAGAAAGAGAGAGCGAGACAGAGGGAGGGAAGGGGAGAGAGAAAGAGAGGGGGAAG
The DNA here is from genome assembly GCA_030761175.1 of Masticophis lateralis. Classification (NCBI taxonomy): domain Eukaryota; kingdom Metazoa; phylum Chordata; class Lepidosauria; order Squamata; family Colubridae; genus Masticophis; species Masticophis lateralis. The sequence continues at coordinate 6,431,157 of JAUDYJ010000006.1, read as the reverse complement.
GAGGGAGAAAGAGAGAGGGGGGAGGGAGAAAGAGAGAGACAGAGACAGAGAGACAGAGAGGAAGCAAGGGAGAAAGAGGGAGGGAGGGAGAGGGAGGGAGAGAGGGAGGGAGAAAGAGAGAGCAAGACAGAGAGGGAGGGAGAAAGAGAGAGAGGGAAGGATGGGGAGGGAGAAAGAGAGCAAGACAGAGAAGGAGGGAAGAGGAGAGAGAAAGAGAGAGGGGGAAGGAGGGAGAAAGAGAGAGAGGGAGGGAGGGAGGGAGAAAGAGAGAGAGACAGAGAGGAAGGGAGAAAGAGAGAGGAAGGGAGGGAGGGAGAAAGAGAGAGGGAGGGAGGGAGAAAGAGGGAGACAGAGAGGAGGAGGGAGAGAGAGAGGGAGGGAGGGAGGGAGGGAAAGAGAGGGGGGGAGGAGAGAGAGGGGGGGGGCAGGGAGGGAGGGAGGGAGGGAGAGAGAGAGAGAGAAAATATTAGAGATTTATTACTCCCTTGAAGTATATGAGAACAGTATATGAATTCCTGGAGTCTCCCAGCCTGGCATCCTCCCAGCATGGTGGAGGCTGGGATTCCTGTTTTCCTCACCCAACCTGGTGCAAGACTCTGACATGCTGGGTTTAAAAATCCTCCCTCAGCTATGAAACGCTTGAGTTGACGGTTCATACAACACACTGATCTCTCTATCAGGGTTTGCAAATCAGTTTCTATGTTCCCATGACATGGCTTGCTTCGTTCAACGGGCTAAGGGGGATGGCTGAATTTCCGTAACACCTTGAAGCTGAAGCCCCCCAATATTTCAACCTGACTAGCATGCTGGGTAAATACAGCTACGGGGGAATGATTAAAGGACCCAGTTTGTGGGGGAAATAAGCTGACTTTGTATAAATATACAAAAGTATGAAGGCTATTGCTTAACGCATTGTAAGCCGCCCTGAGTCTCTGGAGAAGGGCGGCATATAAATCTAATTTAAAAAAAAAAAATTCTAGCTCAGCTCTGAACAAGAGAGATTTCCAAAAATAAGCATACGGTTGGACAAAAGGCCTCCAATCTCTGATGACATGCTGTCTGGGGATTTCTGGGAGCTGATGGCCACACATCTTAAGAGTGGCCAAATTTGAAAAATGTTGATTTATCAAATCAAAGCTCCACAATGCCCCATATGACCAGTAAAGGGTTAGGGTTAGCGTTTATTTCCTTTACTTTCTCCCTTCTTTCTCCCTTTCCTTCTTTCCTTTCCTTTCCTTTTTTCCTTTCCTTTCCTTCTCCCTTCCTTTGTTCTTTCCCCCTTTCCTTTCCTTTCCTTTTTTCCTTTCCTTTCCTTCTCCCTTTCTTTCTTCGTTCCCCCTTTCCTTTCCTCCTTTCCTTTCCTTCTTTCCCTTTCCTTTCCTTCTCCCTTCCTTTCTTCTTTCCCCCTTTCCCTTCCTTTCCTTTTTTTCCTTTCCTTTCCTTCTCCCTTTTTTCTTCTTTCCCCCTTTCCTTTCCTCCTTTCCTTTCCTTCTCCCTTCCTTTCTTCTTTCCCCCTTTCCTTTCCTTTTCTCCTTTCCTTCTCCCTTTCTTTCTTCTTTCCCCCTTTCCTTTCCTCCTTTCCTTTCCTTCTCCCTTCCTTTCTTCTTTCCCCCTTTCCTTTCCTTCTCCCTTCTTTTCCTTTCTTTTCCTCCTTTCCTTTCCTTCTTCTTTCCTTTCTTCTTTCCCTTTCCTTTCCTTCTCCCTTCTTTTCTTCTTTCCCCTTTCCTTTCCTCCTTTCCTTTCCTTCTTTCCCTTTCCTTTCCTTCTCCCTTTTTTCTTCTTTCCCCCTTTCCTTTCCTCCTTTCCTTTCCTTTCCTTCTCTCTTCCTTTCTTCTTTCCCCCTTTCCTTTCCTTTTCTCCTTTCTTTCTCCCTTTCTTTCTTCTTTCCCCCTTTCCTTTCCTCCTTTCCTTTCCTTCTCCCTTCCTTTCTTCTTTCCCCCTTTCCTTTCCTTCTCCCTTCTTTTCCTTTCTTTTCCTCCTTTCCTTTCCTTCTTTCCTTTCTTCTTTCCCTTTCCTTTCCTTCTCCCTTCTTTTCTTCTTTCCCCTTTCCTTTCCTTTCCTTCTTTCCCTTTCCTTCCCTTCCCTTCCCTTCCCTCCCCTCCCCTCTTTTTTTCTCTTTTCTCTTGGAACGGTATACTTAATTTAATAACCAAATTACCGTAACCCACTTCCTGGTTGTTCACAATCCAATAAACCAGAAGCGAGATAAATAGATGAACCGGCCTCCCACTCAGGCCCCTCGGCCAAACCTACCCACAGTTAACTCTAAAACCTCCTTAAGGTCTTGTGCAAATGCAGCTATGTTACGAGGTCTTTCTCTCAATCTTGTGTTGTTTGAACACACCGTCATTTGCGGGGTGTGTGTGTGGGGGGGGGAGGCACCTGTGTTTTCACTGAAGCCAGATGCTTCCTTCTCCCAAACCACATGTGCTTCCCCAAAGTCCCACGGAGACCTTCGGCAGCGGGAGCAGGCAGTCTCATCTTTCCGTTGCCCTTCCGAGCAAATGCAGGAGCTCGCTTGGCCACACCAGCTCTGCCAAACCGTACAGTTGTGATGGAAATGTTTGGACACCACCATGACAACGCCTGCCCGCCCTTGGCTCCCAGCTCAGCAGACGGAAGAAAAAGAGACTATTCAGCCTTACAGCAGCTTTGCCCGCCCCCCCCGCCCCCCCGGGGGACAGGAGATCACAGAAAGTTAGAGGGCTTGCTGAGTTCATGGTCTACCATGGGAGAACTTTGCCGTCTAAGGACCATCTCTTTTGGAGAAGACTCCGTTATTTGGGGATGCCGACAGAAGAGGATATTTGTAGGTCAGGGTTGACCTATGGGGTGTCCTTGGTGTTCTCTGAGCTTGGTTGTTTTATTGCAGCTGTTTTATTACCCAAATATTTATTTATTTTATTTTTTATTTTATTTGGCTTATATGCCGCCCTATCTCCCAATGGACTCACAGGACGGCTCACAATAATAAAAACACAAGCCACAATACAAAATAAAATCTAAAAAATTTAAAATGTAACCCTTAAAACCCCATCAGTCCAGGTCGATTGCACTGATGGTAACACCATCAGTGCAATCAGCACTGATTATATTACGAAGCTTGGTAATGAAATGTCTACAAAAACTCAAGTTCAGAGAACATCAAGGACTGCACAGGCCTCCTCTTCCTTCTCCTCTTCTTCCTCCTATCCATCCGTCCAACCCTTCTCCTCGTTTTTCTCTTCTTCCTCTTCCTCCTCTTCCTCTTCCCCTTCCTCCTTTTCCTCCTCCAGCCGCACTCTTTTCTAGCACTGATGACGTTACCAAGTTTGGTAATGAGATGTCTGCAAGAAATCAACCAAGCTCAGAGGCCATCAAGGACCCCTCAGTCCTCCTCCTCTCTCTCTCTGCTCTATTTTGTAAACCCCCCCTCCCTCCTAGCACTGATGATGTTACCTGGTTGAGTAATGAAACGCTTGAAGTAATCAGCCAAGCTCAGAGAATATCAAGGACCCCTCAGTCCTAGTCCTCCTCCTCCTCCTCCTGCTGCTGCTGTCTTTCTGCTCTACTTTGTAAACCCCACTCCCTCCTAGTACTAGGGTGGCCTAGAGGTGGCGCTCTTGCCTCACAATCAGGAGGTTGTGAGTTCAATCCTAGGTGTAGGGTCTCCTGCTCCCACTCCTCCTCTCCCTCTCCCCGCTTCTCCTCCCCTTCATGGCCTGACAGCTCATCTTACCTTTTGCAACCAAAATGCTACAGTCCTAAATAGCTACAGGTGTTGAGTCTACAATAAAGCACAGAAGGAGTCCCTTTCTAAACCTGGAGAAAATTCACTCAAACTTTCATACACCAAAGAGAGACTAGGAAAATGTGCCGATATTCTGTGGCCCCTCTCTGGCCAATTCCCTTGGTCAGAATTTTCAAAGAAAATTTAGGCCTGCTTTTATTTATTTATTTATTTATTTATTTAGCGTATGGCTGGTCACACACAGTATTAAAACACTTCATTTTTACAGGTTAAAACAATTAAAACAATTTTTTTAAAAAAGGGTTTTTTTAGGCCTGCAAAATTATCCCTATTTGGTAGGGACGGCTGCCCCCTGGTGGGGCATTACTAGAATACAAATCGTGAAATACAAAATACGAAAGAAGAAATAAACACGAAGAGAAGGGGGGGGAAAAGTTAACTTGTCAAGTGAAGCTTGATGACCTCTTGAAATTTAAAATATTAAGAAATATTTTTTTTAAAAAAAACCTGTCTGTTGGCTCAACTTAAAGCAGAATTACTTGTTCTAAAATTCCAAATCAGGGAATGTTTGTAAATGGAAAATCGAAAGAGCAATCACAATTTAGCAACTGACCCCAGAATATTTACAGAGACATACAGGAAAGCCTTGACAATTTTGATCGCACGACCAATGGGGATGCTGCAACAGTCGTATGTGTGAAAAACAGTCATGCGTCTCTTTTTTCGGTGCCGTTTGTGTCACGAAATGAGCTGTGGTAAGTCGAGGACTATGTATAAATTTAAGGCTGCAACTGAATTCCATAATTAAAGAATTTCCTGCCTTCCACTGTTTTGTTTTTTCAACAGATGCCTTGCAATCTCTGAAGTGGCTAATAAGGGCAAATTTGCAGCTGCGGAAGCAGCCGTGACTTACCGTACTCGCCAAAGACAAGATAGGCGCACTGGCACCATGCCACGATCCACGAGACTGTTTTCACCCCGAACCAAATCAACATCATTCCCAAAGTGGCATCCAAGATGAAGTTCATCAGATAACTGTGGCAGAAGCAGGAGAGAAAACTTTTCAGAGAGCCAATCTGGGCCACTGGTGAAGGACCAGGCTAGAAACTAGGAGTCTGTGAGTTCTAGTCCTGCCTTAGGAATGAAAGCCAGCCGGCTGATTCTGGGCCCATCACCAGGACACTGTGAGTTCTAGTCAGTGGTGGGATTCAAATAATTTAACAACCGGTTCTCTGCCCTAATGACCCTCTTGGTAGACGTGGCTCGGTGGTCGTGTGACCGTGTTGGCATGGCCAACTCAATGTCACTCACTGTTACAATGTAATAAGCGTTAACCAGAGAGGCAGTTTCTGTAAGCAGGGCAATAAAGATTAGGCTAGAAACAACAGCAGAATGTTTCCTTCCTGCCTTCCTTACAGGATTAGCCCTGTAAAGTGGAAAAAAATAAAATAAGATTTCTTCCAACAACCGGTTCTCCGAACTGCTTAGAAAGTTAACAACTGGTTCTCCCGAATAGGTGCGAACTGGCTGAATCCCACCACTGGTTCTAGTCCTGTTTTAGGAATGAAATCCATCCGGGTGACTCTGGGCCCATCACCAGGACACTGTAAATTCTAGTCCTGAATAAGCATGAAAACCAGCTGGGTGACTTTGGTCCCATCACCAGGAGACTGTGAGTTCTAGTCCTGCCTTAGGCATGAAAGTCAGCTGGGTGGGCCAATCACCAGGAGACTGTGAGTTCTAGTCCTGCCTTAGGCATGAAAATCAGCTGGGTGGGCCAATCACCAGGAGACCATGAGTTCTAGTCCCACCTTAGACATGAAAGCTGGTTGGATGATTTTGGGCCAATCACCAGGAGACTGTGAATTCTACTGTAATCCCACTATGAGGTTGAAAGCTGGCTGGGTGACTTTGGGCCGGTCCCTTTCTTTCATCCCAACCCACCTCACAGGGTTGTTGTGGAGAAAATAGGAGGGAAAGGGAGCACTGGGCATCTTTACCGCCTCGCATTATTTATAAAAATAATAATTAAGCTATAGCTATATAAATCAACAAAAATTAAATATGTAAATTCAGTCAGTTTGAGCTGCAAACCATAGAGTGTTGTCTAAATCCAATCTATACAAAAAGCCTGAAACCCACGGAGGAAATTGATTATGGATTCTTGTCCGCTACAAAGCCAATGATGTTTAATATACCACCGTCTCCCCCATTTAGATGCAAAAAACAAACCATGGTTTGCTGCAAACCAGGAATCTAGGAGGATAGAAGGATGCAAAACATTTGCTAGACCAATTCTTGAGTACAGCTCATCTGTCTGGAACCCACACTGTATATCGGACATAAATACAACCGAGAGAGTCCAAGATTTTACGAGACGATTCCTCCATTCCTCTAACCGCAATAAAATACCTTAGGCCACCAGACTCCAAATTTTGGGCTTAGACAACTTAGAACTACGCCGACTTCGATCTGACCTAAGCATAGTACATAAAATTATCTGCCACAATGTCCTTCCTGTCAATGAGTACTTCAGCTTTGACAACAATACACGAGCAAATAATAGATCAAAACTCAAGGTAAACCGTTCCAAACTCGATTGCAGAAAATATGACTTCAGGAACAGAGTGGTCAATGCCTGGAATGCACTACCTGACTCTGTGGTTTCTTCCCCAAACCCCCAAAACTTTAACCTAAGTCTGTCTACTGTTGACCTCGCCCCGTTCCTAAGAGGTCTGTAAGGGGAGTGCATAAGAGCACCAGTGTGCCTATCGTCCAGTCCTAATATTTCTTTTTTACTTATTCTTTTCATGTATTCAAATTATGTTTATAATTTTACCTGTTATCTTATATATGCTTGACAAATAAAGGTATGATTATGATTATGATTGTACGGGTTTAAAAGCACAATTCTTTTTACACCAAAGTGCCAAACTCACAGAGAGCACGGATCTCTGTCCGTAAGATCAGACAGGAAGACGTTCGCAAAGTGGATGAAGAGAGCTCCCAGGCCTTGCTTGGAGGTGTCATAAAACCTTTGGTTTGGAATCAAGAGACAACAGTGCTTTAAAGACTTGGGAGAGGATTGTAATTAATCAAAACAGATCAGAAAAGGAAAAAGACAGGTAAGTCCTCGACTTACGACCGCAACTGAGCCCAACCTTTCCGTTGTTCAGTGGAACATTGGTTAAGTGAGTGTTGCCCCCCCTCACTCCCATTGTACGACTTTTCTTGCCACCGTCGTCAAGTGAATCGCTGCAGTGGACAAGTGAGTAAACCCAGTCATTAAGTGAATCTGGCTTCGCCCCCATTGACTATGCTTTGTCAGAAGGTCGCAAAAGGGGACACAGCGACGGTCATAAGTATGAACCGGTTGCTAAGCATCTGAATTTTGATCCAGTGTCCATGGGGACGCTGCAACGGTCGTAAGTGTGAAAAACGGTCGTAAGTCAATTTTTTTTCAGTGCTGTTGTAACTTTGGACGATCGCTAAACGAATGGTTGTAAGTCAAGGGTTACATATACAGCTTTACAGTTTCATTTTTTTAAAAAATGTATTTCTGTTTAGAACTGATTACTTGCCCAAACACAAGTGATTCCTCAAAGCATAGAATTCATTCCCCAACTTCATCCTTATTTTAGCCAAAATTCATTACCAACTTTTTCAAGAGAAAATATCTCTATCTCCATCTCCATTTCCATATCTATGTTTATCTATCTCTATATCTCAATCCATCTTTCTTCCCTCCCGCCTCCCTCCCCCCACCCTCTATATATATATACCGTATTTTTCGGAGTATAAGATACACCAGAGTATAAGACGCGCTTTAATTTTGGGGACGTTTCACTTTAGGAGCTCCCATTTGGCTCGCTTGGCTCCTGGGCGCGGAGAGGGCTTAGGCGGCGGCTCCTCACATTGCTGGGGGTGAAGTCATGGCGGCCATTGTCTGCCCTAAACTGCCTGTTGGGCGGCCAGAGGGGTGACCAGTTGCAAACTGTGGGGCTCGCCTTGTTCCCCAAAGCTTCCGAGCAGATTCCCCACACCCCCAGACCGCCCCGATGAGGGTTGTTCCTCAGGCTATGCCCCAACCCAGATCTCTGCTGCCTGGAACTCCTGAAAATGTCCAAAGGGTGGGGGGCGGCGGGTGGGGCGGGGCTACATTTGGTGTATAAGAAGCACCCAGATTTTCACCCCCTTTTTTGGGGTAAAAAGGTGCGTCTTATACTCTGAAAAATACGGTGTATTTTTCAGAGTATAAGACGCACCTTTTTACCCCAAAAAAGGGGGTGAAAATCTGGGTGCTTCTTATACACCAAATGTAGCCCTGTATATATACGGTGTATATATATATATATATATATATATATATATATATATATAAAACCATATATACACACACATATATATACAAACACATATACATATATATATTATATATATATATATATCCTCTCTCTCTCCCTCCCTCTCTCCCCACTCTTTCTCTATTTCGGGCTTATAAGCCTCATCAGTTAGCCACACCCTCATCCCATGTATCCTCCCTGTAAAGGTACAGTATTTGTTCTCTTTCCTTTTCGTAGGCTTTATGTGTATTTCTCTTTAGCCAGGTTCTTGCTACGTAAACCAAGATTTTTCTGCAGCCCTAGTTCAGTGAAATCACAATCCACTAGTTTCTAGGCTTTTTTTTTTTTCTGGCAGCCAGCAGACCCTCTGCTGCCCATTGAACTAGGGCTGCATAAAATCTTGGTTTACATAGGAAGAACCTGGCTAAAGAGAAATACACATAAAGCCTACGAAAAGGAAAGAAAACAAATACTGTACCTTTACAGGGAGGATACATGGGATGAGGCTGTGGCTAACTGATGAGGGTTTATAAGCCCGAAATAGATCTATCTTAGTCTCCCAATGGGCAGCAGAGGGTCTGCTGGCTGCCAGGAAAAAAAGCCTAGAAACTAGTGGATTGTGATTTCACTGAACTAGGGCTGCAGAAAAATCTTGGTTTACGTAGCAAGAACCTGGCTAAAGAGAAATACACATAAAGCCTACGAAAAGGAAAGAAAACATATACAGGGTATTTCCGACAATCAGCTGCTGCAGCGCAGTTTAGCTTTGCTAGAAAGCAGGAAATCCTGTTTTCTAGTGAAGCTAAATCACGCAGCACAGCTGATCCCCCCCTCACTGTTCTACTTAGCTTCCCATGCCTGCTTTTGCAGTGTGTGTTTGGTGCACACTGCACTTGCACACGTAGCACACGCTTGGCGCACAGAGCGCATGCCCAGCTAGCAAACCAGTAGCAAATCAGTTCAGATTTCAACACTGATACATACATACACACACACACACATATATATATCTCCCCTCTCTCTCCCTATCTCCCTCCCTATCTCTACCTATCTTCCTCTACCTATCTACTGGTATCTATCTATCTATCTATCTATCTATCTATCTATCTATCCATCCATCCATCCATCCATCCATCCATCCATCTATCTATCTATCTATCTATCTATCTTACCATATTCTCCAAGATCGTCTCTCTTCTTTGGGCTCCTTAAATCGTTTGACTGTGAAAAGAAAATGTTTTTTTAAAAAAAACTGAAAATATGATAGATGGAAAAATGTATTTAAGAACAATCTGGCTAGGTTTTTTTGTTGTTGTTTTTTTAAATTTGATTTATATGCCGCCCTTCTCCGGAGACTCAGGGCGGCTTACAATGCGTTAAGCAATAGCCTTCATACTTTTGTATATTTTTTACAAAGTCAGCTTATTGCCCCCACAAACTGAGTCCTCAATTTACCTACCTTAGAAAGGATGGAAGGCTGAGTCGACCATGAGCCTTGAACCTTGCAATAATTGCAGACAGCTGGATCTTAATAACAGGCTATTAGCCTGTTGAGCTATCTGAGGCTCTTTGAACTTTAATTGAACCTTATATACGTTGCTTTCGGTAGTGTTCATATGGCCTTCCAGAGTCCCAGGATTCAAATAATTGAATAATCTCCACTCTCCTAGCAGTTTGAAAGCATGCAAATATGAGTAGATGAATAGGTACCACTTTGGTGGGAAGGTAACTGTGTCCTGTGAGCCTTTGGCGTATTCCCTCCCCACTCCTGGAGGAAGGATACTGCAAAATCCCCATGCCCTCCCCACTCCTGGGGGAAGGATATTGCAAAATCTCCATTCCCACCCCACTCTGGAGTCAGCCAGAGGTGGTATTTGCCAGTTCTCCGAACTACTCAACATTTCCCCTACCGCTTCTCCAGAACCTGTCAGAACCTGCTGGATTTCACCCCTGGTATGTGGGTATATGCATAATATTGATTGATTGATTGATTGATATAGTTGATTGATTGATTGATTTATATTGGAGGTGGTGACCCTTTGAGAGCTGTATGCAACGAAATTTCATTTTAATGTATGTCGATTAGGATACATTAGTATACTGTTAGGAAGTTTCTCCTTAACTCTAGCTTGCTTCTCTCCTTGATTAGTTTCCATCCGTTGTTTCTTGTCTTGCCTTGTGGTGCTTTGGAAAATACGTTGACCCCCCCCCCCCGCCCTTCTTTGTGGCATCCCCTCAAATACTGAAACTCTGCTATCATGTCCCCCCTCCCTTCCCCCAGTCCTTCTTTTCTCTAGACTAGCCATACCTAAATCCTGCAACTGTTCTTCATATGTTTTAGTTCTCCGGGCCTTTAATCATCTTCGTTGCTCTTCTCTGCACTTTTTCCGAAGTCTCAACCTCTTTTTTTTTTTTTTTTTTTTTGTAATTTGATGTCCAAACACTGGATGAAAAGTCTACCTGGAACAGAAGTGGGTTCTAAATTTTTTTACTACCAATTCTGTGGGCGTGGCTTATTTTTGTGGGTGTGGCTTGATGGTCATGTGACAATTCTTTAGGATTTAGCAGAGGTACTGGTCTACCAGGCTTTTAACTGCTTGCAGAGCTGTACCGGTCTACCCATGTATTTTTGCAGGCACTGGTCTACCCATCTATATTTGCAGGCACCGGTCTACTCATGTATTTTTGCAGGCACCGGTCTACCCATTTATATTTGCAGGCACCAGTCTACTCACTTGTTTTCGGAGGCACCGGTCTACCATCAAACTGCCTTTTACCACTGATCAGCTGTAGGGCGGCCCTTCGAAGCACCGCGGCAAGATTTTAAACAGTTTTTTTCTTTATAGCCCATCAGCTGGGACTCAGGGAGCAGCAATAGATTGGGGGTGGGGCCAAATAAAAGGTAAGAATAACGCGAGGGGGTGGAGTGGGGCAGAACCGGTTTGGTGACATCATATCGTCACCGCTACTGGCTCGACGGAACCGGGCGGAACCGGGAGGAACCCACCATTGACCTGGAATCTTTTCTGCGGGCGGGGGGGAGGGGGAGGACAGCCCTCCAAAAATAGATCTCACAGATTTTGTCCTACCTCTCAGCCCTCTTTAATCCTAGCCAATACTCTGTAATGCGGTATCATTATTGAATGAATGTCTATTGTGCAATTAATTATTTCCCTATCAAGCCCCCTTTTGTCTTTTAAACGCCAGCATTTTACTGCCGGTGATCTTAATTACGCTGCTTCTGATCACTCTCTCAAATTGAATGGAGCTTGGTGAGAAGGCGCAGATCATTAGCTCTCATCATTTTCAAATTGCCATCTTATCACACTTGACAAACTGTGCTTAAGCATTCCTAGACGGGGCTCACAAAGTATTATTTTCCCATTGATGGGAAAGATTTAAAAACATGACAACCCAGGGATCGTTTTGCAAGCTGAAAATCCTGGTTTTGCTCTTTCAAAACCTGTCAACTTCCTGGCTAGCAAAAAAAAACAAAACCCTAAGAATAAGGATAGGATAGGATAGGATAGGATAGGATAGGATAGGATAGGATAGGATAGGACAGGACAGGACAGGACAGGACAGGACAGGACAGGACAGGACAGGACAGGACAGGACAGGATAGGATAGGATAGAATAGGGGAGGGGAGGGGAGAGGAGAGGAGAGGAGAGGATGAGGAGAGAAGAGAAGAGAAGAGAAGAGAAGAGAAGAGAAGAGAAGAGAAGAGAAGAGAAGAGAAGAGAAGAGGATGAGGATGGGATGGAAGGGGAGGGGAGGGGAGGAGAGGAGAGGAGAGAAGAGAAGAGAAGAGGATGTGGATAGGATAGGATAGGATAGGATAGGATAGGATAGGATAGGATAGGATAGGATAGGATAGGATATGATAGAAGTTGGAAGGGACCTCAGAGGTCTTCTAGTCCATCCCTCTGCTTGGGCAGGAAACCCTAGGAATAAGAATAGGATGAGGACAGGACAGGACAGGAAGGGACCTTAGAGATCTTACAGTCCAGCTTAAGCAGGAGACCCTATACCATATCAGAAAATGCCTGTCCAGTCACTTCTTGAAAAACTGCAGTTTTGCAGCATTTAATATTCATTTACATAAATAAATATGTAAAAAAAATGACAAAAAGTGATGGCACAAGGGAGGGGGGGAACTGTCTCTCTATCTAGTTTTTTCAGCACACAATGCCCGGCCTACACATCCAGAAGGGAGAGGTTGAAACAGTTTACGTCCAAGATGTGAGGGGTCTGTGTATATTTTCTCAGCCCTCCTCCTTACCCGTCCAGTATACAGGTCCTCAATGGAAGGTTGCAATTGGTCCTATTTTTAAGCAGATTTGAAAATTAAATTAAAAAAGAAAAGAGAAGAGAAGATTGTAGCTATCATGGGTGGGTATTGAGGTTTTACTGGCAAACTGCTCAAAACACAGAAGGATGCTAATTCTCGTATCCAGTTTATAGACTTTCTGGGCCTCTCTGGTAAGTGTTGTTTTTTTTTAAATTAGATTTATATGCCGCCCTTCTCCGGAGACTCAGGGCGGCTTACAATGCGTTAAGCAATAGCCTTCATACTTTTGTATATTTTATACAAAGCCAGCTTATTGCCCCCACAAACTGGGTCCTCAATTGACCTACCTTAGAAAGGATGGAAGGCTGAGTCAACCTTGAGCCTGGTGAAATTCAAACTTGCAATAATTGCAGACAGCTGAATGTTAATAACAGGCTTTTAGTCTGTTGAGCTATCCGGGCTCTGTTATTGTGTGGGACACAAGATGCTCTGCCAGATACATCTTTTGGTGCCCAGCAGAGCTGTTGTTTAGCATCCTCACCATGCCTGAATTTTATTTTGTCGAAACCTCCCCCCCCCTCCAAAAGGGAGGGAGGGGGCACTAAAAAGTTCCAGACATGAAGCAGGCTGCAGGACTTCTTCAACCCAGCCCCAGGGACTACATCCCCCCCCTCCCGTCTCCCACTCCCATTCAGCTCAGCTTCTCCAGATGGCCAAGTGGGTGAAACAATGGCAAAAGACGCCGGAGCAGCTGCCCCACAGAAAAGCCAGGACATGCAGCCTCACGTTGCCATGCCGAGATGCCAAATCTGGCAGGGAAGCCTAGGAAAGGAAAGGCCGGGCTGACAGGATGGGGAAGAAAAAAAGTTTGCGGCTTTTGAGTTTTTCACGCTGGATGTCTTGCCCACAGAGAAGCCACATTTGATCGCTTAAGACAGTCACTAAAACAATAAATTGAAGCCTTAAGACTGTAAAGATGGATTCCTGGATGGATAGATGGAGATGGAGAGAAATAACTGTAGATTAGACAAATAGAGATAGAACTAGATAGACAGATAGCAACAGACAGACGGATACAGACAGACATAGCGATATAGATGGATGGATGGATGGATGGATGGATGGATGGATGGATAGATAGACAGACAGACAGACAGACAATAGATGATAGAGAGAGAGAGAGTAGATAGACAGACTATAGACAGATAGTGATAGACAGACAGACAGATACAGACGGAGAGAAAGCAATATAGATAGATGAATGGGTAGATGGGCAGATAGATAGATAGATAGATAGATAGATGATAGATAGATGATAGAGAGGATAGATAGACAGACTATAAACCAATAGTGATACACAGCCAGCCAGCCAGATAGATAGATACAGAGAGACATAGCGATATAGATAGATGAATGGGTAGATGGATGGATAGATAGAGACAGAGATAGAGATAGAGATAGAGATAGAGATAGAGATAGAGATAGAGATAGAGATAGAGATAGAGATAGAGATAGAGATAGAGATAGATAGATAGATAGATAGATATAGTAGATAGATAGAAAATAGATAGATGATACATAGAAGATAGATATAGCTAAAAGATAGTTAGATAGATAGATAGATAAATAGATAGATAGATAGGTAGACAGACAGACAGACAGACAGACAGACAGATACAAAAAGGGAGGAAGGGAGGGAAACCAAGAGAGAGGGAGATAGACAGGTAGATAGAACCAAAAAGACAAGATTCAATTTAAACGATCAAGCTTCTAGAATCTAGATCTCACGATTGTAGAAACAAGAATCACCCAAATTTCAAAAGTTTCTATTATGCTAGCTAGGAGCATTACATGGAGGATTGGGGAGCAGTACTCATTCCAAATCTGATATTGTTTTGATTGTTTTTGCATTCCTTGTTCAAAAGCCCCCACTGAAACCAAATGACTCCATGCCCAAACTGGATTTGATTTGAACCCCATACAAAAGTCTGATCTGAACCCAATCTTTCAAGATTGGGGTTCCTTCCTTCCCCAGCATCTCTTCAGACCCAACAGGTGGGGGGAAAAATAGCAGGGTACCAAGTAGGCAATCTTCCAAACTGCCGTAAGATATAATAAATTGGTTGACTTTTTCTCGCTGATTCCTGAGACAGCTCTTCTGTTTGGTAACATAATCACAGAATAAGGTCTTACATGCAAATCATCCATCAGTTAAAGGCCCAGAATGAGGTCAAGGCTTCCCTGAAGAAGACTGAGTAATGGCAGACGGAAGAGAGTAGCAGTGAGGACTGGTGAAAGTTAAAGAAAAAAGAAAAGAGTTTTCTTGGATTTAGAGAGGCATCTCAAAGAAATAAGCATTTTGCCTACTACGGTCCACCTGAAAAACACCAATTAGCCATAATTTCTTTACACACAGTGGCCCTTTGGTGTCACTCCGCTAGCTTCTCTGTATCAGAAAGTTAGAAAGATCTTTGGTTATCCCAGGCAAATACTGTGCCTGGAAGATTGGCTGAGCAGAAAGAAGCAGAGAAACGAAGGAAGTTGGGAGAGAGAGAGGAAGGGCGTAAAGGAGAAAGGAGAGAAGGAAGGGGAGAGGGAGAGGGAGAGAGAGGGAGGGAGAGAGAGAGAGAGATGAAAAAAGGAGAAAGGGAAAGGAAAAGTGAGAAAGACCACAGAGAAGAAAAGGGAAAAGGAAAGGAAGGAATAAGGAGCAGAGAGAAAGAGAGAAAAAGTAACAAAAAGGAAGGAGAGAGGGAAGAGCAGAAGTGAAAAATACAAGAGGGAGAAAGAGAGAAAAAAGAAATGAGAAAAGGAAGGGACGGGACGGGAAGGGAAGGGAAGAAGCTGGAAAGAAGGAAGGAAGGAAGGAGAGAGGAAGGAGAAAGGAAAGGGAAGAAGAGGGAAAGACGGGAGGGGAAAAAGGGGGAAGGGAAGAAGAACGGAGGGAGGAAATGGGGGGGAAGTAACGAAAAAGAAACAAGGGAAAGTGGAGAAAAAGGCAGGAAGGAGAAAAGAGAAAGGAAAGGAAGAAGAGCAGAGAAAAGAAAAAGAGAGAAAGGAGAAAGAAAAGAGAAAGAAGGGCAAAGTAAAAAAAAAGGAAGGAGAAAAGAGAAAGCCAAGAGAAGAAGCCCGAAAGAAAAAGAAAAGAAGGAAAAAGAGAGAAAAGGAGAGAGAAAGTGGGCGAAGGAAGGGAAAGCAAAGCTACTCACGCATCAGCGTGCTGAAGGCGACCAGGGCCAGCAGCGCCTGGACAAAGACCCCGAAGCGGTCGAGCAGCGCTCCGGGGCCGCAGCCCTGCGGGCGGATCCTGACGCGCGTCAAGTTGGGCGCCGGGAGCTCGTCGGAAAGCAACGCCATCCCGGACCGAAGGCAGAGAGCCGCGCAGCAGCAGCCGCAGCAGCTGCAATGCTCCCCTACCCGGCTCAGAGGCAGCTGCGGGCGGGGGACTCGCGCAGCGAGAGCCTCAAAGCAGCAAAAGACGCCTCCTCGGGGAGGGGCTAATAACGCTCTCCCCCGCCCTCCTACCGGTTCTGTGGGCGTGGCTTGGTGGGCGTGGCAGGGAAGGATTTGCAAAATCTCCATTCCCTCCCCTCCTGGGGGAAGGATACCGCAAAATCTCCATTCCCACCCCACACCAGAGGGAAGGCTACTGCAAAATCTCCATTCCCACCCCACTCCAAGGAGGAAGGATGCTGCAAAATCTCCATTCCCAACCCACTCCAGGGGAAGGATTTGCAAAATCTCCATTCCCTCCCCTCCTGGGGGAAGGATACTGCAACATCTCCATTCCCACCTCACTCCAGGGGAAGGATACTGCAAAATCTCCCTTCCCACCCCACACCAGAGGGAAGGATACTGCAAAATCACCATTCCCTTCCCTCCTGGGGGGAGGATACTGCAAAATCTCCATTTCCACCCCACTCCAGGGGAAGGATACTACAAAATCCCCATTCCCTCCTCACTCCTGGGAGAAGGACATTACAAAATCTCCATTCCCACCCCACACTGGAACCAGTCAGAGGTGGTATTTGCTGGTTCTCCAAATTGCTCAAAATTTCCACTACCGGTTCTCCAGAATCTGCTGGATTTCACCCCTGTCCTATACCAATTCAGACAAATGGTTGTCCAGTCTCTTCTTAAAAACCTCCAGTGGTGAAGCACCCACAACTTCTGGTGGCAAGGAGTTCCACGGGTTAATTGTCCTCAATGTTAGGAAGTTTCTCCTTAATTCCTGATTGCTTCTCTCCTTGATTAGTTTCCATCCATTGCTTCTTGTCTTGCCTTCTTGGGGCTTTGGAAAATATGTTGACCCCCCCCCCCCCGCCCTTCTTTGTGGCAGCCCCTCAAATACTGAAACTCTGCTATCATGTCCCCCCTCCCTTCCCCCAGTCCTTCTTTTCTCTAGACTGGCCAAATCCAAATCCTGCAATCGTTCTTCATATGTTTTACTTCTCTGAGCCTTTAATCATCTTCATTGCTCTTCTTTATACTCTTTATACAGCTTTAAAAGGTAAAGGTAAAGATTCCCCTTGCACATCTGTGCTAGTTGTTCCTGACTCTAGGGGGCGGTGCTCATCTCCGTTTCAAAGCCGAAGAGCCAGCGCTGTCCAGAGACATCTCTGTGGTCATGTGGCCGGCATGACTCAACGCCAAAGGCGCACGGAACACTGTGACCTTCCCACCCATGTGGTGCCTATTTTTCTACTTGCATTTTTTACCTGCTTTCGAACTGCTAGGTTGGCAGAAGTTGGGACAAGTAACGGGAGCTCACCCTGTTACGTGGCACTAGGGATTCGAACCACTGAACTGCTGACCTTTTGATCGACAAGCTCAGCGTCTTAGCCACTGAGTCACCGCATCCCTTTTATGCAGCTTTATACACAATCAAATGAACCACTGACCAAATCACAGTTTATTTGGGAATCATCTGGGTTGGATTTGCTGCACAGGTAGGTTCCCAACGCACGGGGCTGGTTTGGGGAGGGAGGGAGCATTCTCTCTGCCTCCCTTCCCTCTGATTTGGATTTGAATTTGGGGACCCAGGACTGAAGAGTCTTGCGTGCTACAAAACGCCCTGGCTTGCAAAGAGAATAAAAAGGGAAATTCAGTCTCCATAGACCTGCATAATTGATTGGTGGATCAATTTCTGATGGCTGAAGAGTTTTTCCAGATGTGCTGGGGGGAAAGAAACAGGAGAATGTCCCAGTGAACTACTGATGGATCCTCCATATGGAGAGGAGATATATCTTTCTCTGGATCTGAAAAGGAGGATTACATTAACCCAGCAAGGCAGGAGTTTCCAAAATTGGCAACCTGTGCACTTCAACTCCCAGAATTCCCCAGCCAGCAAGACTGACTGAGGAATTCTGGGAGTTAAAAGTCCACAAGTCATAAAGTTGCCAAGTTTGGAGACAGCTGCAATAGGCGTTTACTAGCCATTAGGATAATGATGGGTCCTTGGCGCTCCCTGAGCTTAATTGTCTTCTTGGAGATATTTCATAACCCAACTAGGTAACACAATCAGTGTTACAAGGGAAAGGGGTTTACTCTCATTTTATATTCTAGTGGTATGCCCTGTCAGGATTGATGGGAGTGGTCTTGTGGGTTGTTTGGTGGGACCAGTCTTGGCAGTTGTGTTCAACTGCCAATGCTTAACGCATTGTAAGCCGCTCTGAGTCTCCGGAGAAGGGCGGCATATAAATCAATTTTAAAAAAAACAAAGGCTGTATATAAAAAACTGTAGGAAGCTTTCAGCCTTCTGGGTGTTGCTGAACTACAATTCCCATAATCCCTTGAGCGTTCCATATATTGCTGGGATGTGTGAGAACGGATCCCGAGACTGAGCCTGTCTTGAGAAAGTTTCTGCCTTGCCCAACTGGAGAAAAGTGTGGCTAGCAACCTAAAATCAGAAAAGGAGATTGGAAAAGTTTGCAAGATGTGGTCAAAAAAAGAGGGTGTCTATGATTCATTAAAGCCCCTTAAAAGTGGGTGGAGCTTCAATCACACTGTTGTGACCACCATCCAGAAGGTTCTGACCAGTTCTGGATAACCGGTAGTGGAAATTTTGAGTAGTTTGGAGAACCTGTAGTAAAAATTCTGGCTGGCCCCGCCTCCATCTATTCTCTGCCTCCCGAGTCCCAGTTGATTGAGAGGAAATGGGGATTTTGCAGTAACCTTCCCCTGGAGTGGGGAGGGAACGGAGATTTTATAGTATCCTTCTCCTGCCACACCCATCAAGCCAAGCCCACAGAACCGGTAGTAAAAAAATTTGAAACCCACCACTGCCACCATCTTACTTTTTTGACCACGCTCTGCAGGCATCCCAGAGTCAATTCTTCATTTTGCACCATTTTCTATGTTCCCACAACATGCTACCCCATACTTAAGTGAATCATGGTTTATTGAATTAACCAAACAGCCTCAGTTCACCCGATACTTGAACGAACTCCCCAGTATGCTTCTAAAAGCTACTTTCTCCCCTTAGATGTTTCCAGACGGGCTTGGAATGATGGGAATTGGAGTCCAAAACATCTGGAGGGACCCCAGTCTCAAGTTGTTCTCTGTTTCTTCTCCTTTCTCATTTTGTCAAACATGTTTTGAAGAATGATCTGCTATGACCGTTGCAGGATCCCCAGGGTCATGTGATCAAAATTGGCAACTGGCATGTATTTATGACGGTTACACTTTCCCAGGGTCATATGATCCCATTTTGCAACCTTCCGATAAGCAAAATCAACGGGGGAAGCCAAATTCACTTAACAACTGCAGCCATTTGTTAATTGTGACAAGACGGGCAGAATCAGGCATGACTCCTGTAACAAACCTCCTTGCTAAAGAATGCGAATTCTGGCCCCACTTGTGGTCGTAAATTGAGGACTGTATTTTGAAGAAAACTTGGTTTGCTTAACACCTCATACCGTACTGATTTTTTCACCATTGAATTTAATTTTGTTAGAGGGTGCCCAATGTTCCAAGTTTGTCAAGATCCTTCTGTATCTTAAGCCTATCTTCCGGGAGCATCGGCTACTCCTGCCAACTTGGTGTTGTCTGCAAATTTGATGAGTTCCCCATCTATCCATCCCCCCATCCAAATCCTTGATGAAGATGTTGAAGAGTACTGGGCCTAAAACAGAGCCTTGGGGTACCTCACTGCATACTTCCCTCCAGGTAGATGCCGTTCCATTCTACTTTATCAAATGCCTTACTGAAGTCCAAGTAAATTATATCCACAGCATTCCTCTGGTTTTGTCACTTTGTCAAAGAATGTAGTAAGATTTGTCTGGCATGATCTGTTTTTGACCAACCCATGTTGGCTTCTGGTTATGACTTCGTTTTGACTCTAGGTGTTTGCTGATTCATTGCTTGATTATCGTTTCCATAATTTTCCCAGATATTGAGGTCAGGCTGATTGGTCTGGAGTTTCCTGGATCTACTTATTTCCCCTTTTTTGAAGATGGGAACTATATCAGCTCTTTTCCAGTCCTCTAGTTCCCCGGTGATACATACATACATACATACATACATACATACATACATACATACATACAAACATTTTGATGAAAGCATCAGATCCTATGGAAAGAGTGATGCGGTAGCCCAGAGTTGGTGCTCTCGCCTCACAATCAGGAGGCTGTGAGTTCAATCCTAGGCAGAGGCAGATATTGCTCTCTCTGGGCACGTTGAGAATATATCTGCTGAATATAATTCCGCATTGGTGATAGGAAGGGCATCCGGCCAGTAAACACTCAACTCCATTCAGTTGTCTAGACTCCACCCTGCAAGGGATTATGGGGTTCTTAAAAGGAGAAAATGATGCTCAGATCCTATGGAAACTTCTAAGGCACAGCCCAATTCTGGAACTGGATCAGCCTCAGGTGAGCAGGGATAAAACGGAGACTTCCACGCTATTTTGAGCACCCTAAAATTTAGACAAGGAAAGGCTATTGTTTATCTAGGCCAGTGTTTTTCAAACTTGGCCACTTTTAAGAGGAGACCCTACACCATTTCTGACAGATGGCAGTCCAACCTCTTCTTGAAAGCTTCCAGTGATGAAGCTTCCACAATTTCTGAAGGCAACTTCTGTTCCATGGGTTGATTGTTCTCACTGTCAGAACATTTCTCCTTGTTTCCAGGTTGAATCTCCCCTTGGTCAGTTTCCTTCCATTGTTCTTTGTCTGGCCTTCAGGCACCTTCAAAAATAGTTTGACCCCTTCCTCTCTGTGGCAGCCCCTCGAATATTGGAACACGGCTGTCATGTCCTCGATGTATGGCCGCAATTGAGCCCAAAACGCCTGTCGTTAAGCGAGACAGTTGCCAAGTGAGCTTTGACCCATTTTATGACTTTTCTTGCCGCATGTGTGGACTTCAAGTCCCAGAATTCCCCAGCCAGCGTGTTTAAGGGAATTCTGGAATCATGCTGGCTGAGGTATTCTGGGACTTGAAGTCCACACATCTTAAAGCATGTTGACTGGGGAATTCTGAGAGTTGAAGTCCATACATTTTAAAGGGGATATTTGAAAAACACCCATTTAGGCATTCAGGAATTATCAACTGCACCCCTTAAATTGTCCCCTCTAGCCATTTTCAGCATCTCTCTCTCGTTCTTTCACCTTCAGGGGTCCTAGTTCTCACACTGGAATGATGTAATCTGTTTTATGAGTTACTTGTCTTCTGACTGCATCTCCATACTCTCTGCCTACCAAGCAAAGCACTTAAGGAAAATTATAATTTATAATAAGGATCTACAATGTAAACGACATGACCCAAAGGACCATGAATAGGACGAGAAGGGCTAAATTATGCGCAAACATGTTTCCTATACTAGAGAGGTTTGCAATGCACGTTAAACCAGAACATTATCTTAACTTAATATTCAGAGGGATGCCTAGCTGAAAAACTAGATTTATGCTTTAGCATGGTGCGTGGAATTCTATATGGACAAAACGTCATTAAAAACACAACATAGCTAAGTATCATCATCATCTTTTTAACGACCCCATAATCCCTTTGCAGGGTGGAGTCTGGGCAACTACCGTATTTTCCGGCGTATAAGACGACTGGGCGTATAAAACGACCCTCCTCAGAGACATTTAAGGCTCGTCAGAGCCTTATGGGCTGGTCTGCCTGGTTACAGGAGAATGAGACCCGGCGTATAAGACGACCCCCGACTTTTGAGAAGATTTTTGTGTGTTAGAAAGTAGTCTTATACACAGGAAAATACAGTAAATGGAGCTGAGTGTTTACTGGCCAGATGCCCTTCCTGTTGCCAATCCGGAGTTTTGTTCAGCAGTCTCATTGTGTCCGGAGAGAGAAATATCTGCCTCTACCTAGGATTGAACACACAGCCTCCTGATTGATGAGGCAAGAGCGCCACCTCTAGGCCATCGCACCACTCACAGCCTAGCTTAGTATGATGAGGTGATATTGAAGCCTAGTTGGTTGAAACACTTATTGATGTCAACATTCTTTAATCTATCTTCTGAACAGCTGTTTTTTAAAATTATTTGTGGGAAATAACTGGGGAGGGGAGTGAATTCTACTAATCTCATTTAAAGCACCACTGAGTGGATATTAATGAGGATATATGAGGTTAATCCCAAACTCAAACTAGCCACATTGAGGGGTTCATATTATAGGCCAGTGATGACTAACCTTTTTGCCATCGCGTGCCAAAAGCTGGGGGAGCGTGGTGGGGTCACACACACGCGTGCCCACATCCATAATTCTATGCGCCCCAACCCCCAGTGTTCCCCCCCCCCCCGTTTTTGGCACGTGATAGCCCGGTGGGCCTGGTAGGCCCGTTTTTTGCTCTCCCCAGGCTCCAGAGCCTTTCTAGGAGCCTGGGGAGGGCAAAAACAGCCTTCCCCACCCCTCCCAGAGGCCCTTTGGAGGCCGGAAACAGTGTACCGTATTTTCCGGCGTATAAGACGACTGGGCGTATAAGACGACCCTCCTCAGAGCCATTTAAGGCTCATCAGAGCCTTTTGGGCTGGTCTGCCTGGTTTCAGGAGAATGAGACCCGGCGTATACGACGACCCCCAACTTTTGAGAAGATTTTTGTGTGTTAGAAAGTAGTCTTATACACAGGAAAATACAGTATTTCCTGACTACTGTTGGGCCCAGAAGGCCTGAAAATCAGCTGGCTGGCACACGCATGCGTGTCGGAGCTGAGATCGCGTGCCCACCAATACCCGTGCCATAGGTTCGCCATCATGGTTATAGGCAGTCCTTGACTTGCAACCATTTGTTTAGTGACTGTTCGAAGTTATAACAGCACTGAAAAAAGTGACTTACGACCATTTTTTACGCTGAACCCCCATTGCAGCATCTCCGTGGTCGTGTGATCAGAATTGAGATGCTTGACGACTGGTTCATATTTATGACGGTTGCAGTGTCCAGGGGTCATGTGATCCCATGTTGCGACCTTCTGACAGGCAAAGTCAATGGGGAAACCAGAGTCACTTAAGAACCGGGTTACTAACTTAACAACGACAGCGACTCATTTAACAACTGTGGCAAGAAAAAGGTCTTAAAATGGGGCTGAACTCACTCAATAATTGTCTTGTTTAGCCACAGAAATTTTGGTCCCAATTTTATAGGTTGAGAACTATCCATACTGGCTTGCTACAACACATCAGACAGCTTTCTACTCTGGGTCTCGTGTGAATCCCAGGCAGTTGGTGTTATTTGGTAAACTATGGCTTGATTAACCATGGTTAAAAACTGGGTAAATCTGGCTGGATGTGTCATCCAACTTACTCTCTGGATTTTATTTCCCAATCAACACAGCAGAGCCAAGTTTTAAATGGATGACGCCTTTTGTTGGTGATATTAGAATAGAGTAGAGTAGAGTAGAGTAGAGTAGAATTCTTTATTGGCCAAGTATGATTAGACACACAAAGAATTTGTCTTGCTGCATACGCTCTCAGTATACATAAAGAAAAGATACATTCATCAAAAAATCATAAGGTACAACACCTAATGATAGTCATAGGGAACAAATAAGTAAATCTTAAGGATACCAGCTACAAGGTTACAGTTATAGAGTCATAAGTGGGAGGGGATAGGTAAAGGAACAATGAGAAGATTAATAATAATGCAGACTTAGTAGTTAATTTGACAGTGTTGAGGGAATTATTTGTTTAGCAGAGTGATGGCATTCAGGAAAAAACTGTTCTTGTGTCTAGTTGTTCTGGTGTGCAGTGCTCTATGGCGTCTATTACATGTGCAAAGAATCATTTCCATAAAAATCACAGGCTTGCAGCATCCAAGAGTTGTCCCGACTTCTGTGATGTTTGTACTGTGTGCAAATGATGGGAAATATAGTCCAGCTCATCCAGATCCAGAGGGAGAAAGCTGGAAAATGACCTAAGCCTGCAGGAATTCCTGTTGATAGAACAGAACAGAACAGAACAGAACAGAACAGAACAGAACAGAACAGAATAGAATAGAATGGAGGAGGAAGAGGAAGAAGAGTGGGATGAGATGGGATGGGATAGGATAGGATAGAATAAGGAGGAGGAGGAAGAGAAAGAGGAGTGGAGCGGGATGGGATGGGATAGAATAGAATAAGAAGGAAGAGGAGGAGGAGTGGGATGGGATGGGATGGGATAGGATAGAATAGAATAGAATAGAATAGAATAGAATAGAATAGAATAGAATAGAATAGAATAGAATAGAATAGAATAGAATAGAATAGAATAGAATAGAATGAGGAGGAGGAGGAGGAGAAAGAGGAGTGGAGTGGGATGGGATGGGATAGAATAGAATAAGGAGGAAGAGGAGGAGTGGGATGGGATGGGATGGGATGGGATGGGATAGGATAGAATAGAATAGAATAGAATAGAATAGAATAGAATAGAATAGAATAGAATAGAATAGAATAGAATAGAATGAGGAGGAGGAGGAGGAGGAGAAAGAGGAGTGGAGCGGGATGGGATGGGATAGAATAGAATAAGAAGGAAGAGGAGGAGGAGTGGGATGGGATGGGATGGGATGGGATGGGATGGGATGGGATGGGATAGAATAGAATAGAATAGAATAGAATAGAATAGAATAGAATAGAATAGAATAGAATAGAATAGAATAGAATAGAATAGAATAGAATAGAATAGAATAAGGAGGAGGAGGAGGAGAAAGAGGAGTGGAGTGGGATGGGATGGGATAGAATAGAATAAGGAGGAAGAGGAGGAGGAGTGGGATGGGATGGGATGGGATAGAATAGAATAAGAAGGAAGAGGAGGAGGAGTGGGATGGGATGGGATGAGATGGGATGGGATGGGATAGAATAGAATAGAATAGAATAAGGAGGAAGAGGAGGAGGAGTGGGATGGGATGGGATGGGATGGGATGGGATAGGATAGAATAGAATAGAATAGAATAGAATAGAACAGAACAGAACAGAACAGAATAGCAGAGGAGGAGGAGGAAGAGGAAGAGGAGTGGGGATGGGATGGGATAGGATAGGATAGGAGAGGAAGAGGAAGAGGAAGAGGAAGAGGAGTGGGATGGGATGGGATGGGATAGGATAAGGAGGAGGAGGAGGAGGAGGAGGAGGAGGAAGAGAAAGAGGTGTGGGATGGGATGGGACGGAACAGAACAGAACAGAACAGGATAACAGAGTTGGAAGGGACCTTGGAGGTCTTCTAGTCCAACCCCCTCCTTAGATAGGAACTCCCTCCACCATTTCAGACAACCAAGGAGGGTGTCGGAACCCGCTTAGGACCTAGAGCTTATTAACCTCCTCCAAGCTTTGCCCGCCGCACCTTTCCCCCCTTGCGCGCTCAACTTCTTCGCCGCTCCCTGGCCAGCATCCCACGGGAGATCCGGGCGAAGGCGCAACCCCCACCTTCCACGGAAAGCCCCGCTTCGGCTCGTTAAGGCGCGCCCGCCCTCGCCTTCCCCGTTCAACCCGCGGCCCAGGTGGGCGGATTCCACCGGGGACGAGTGGGAAGGTTCCCCCCCCTTTTTTTTTGCGCAAAGCAAATGTTGGCCGAGCGCTGCAAAGGAGGCACGCGCGCCTTAACACACACACACACACACACACGAGCCCCCCAGCCGAGGCAGTCACACACATGCGCAGTGCGCGGATGCCATATTGGAGGAAGGGTGGGTGGCGAAGTGGAAGAGGGAGGGGAGGGGAGGGGAGGCGAGCGAGCGAGCACGCGGGGTGGACGCCGTGGGTTGGGTTTTTTTTTTTTTTTGGTCCCCGCGCCGGAGGGCAAGAAGGATCGCAAACTTCGCGCAGGTAAAGGTAAGGCCGCCCCCTCCGCTGGCCCCGAAAGGGAAGGCGATGCCACGCAGGACGCGAGATCTCGGGTGGGGTGGGGGGAGACAGGGGGGGGGGGAAAGAAAGATGCCTGGATGGCGGGGCTGGGGTCTCCTTCTTTTTTTCCCCCCTCCTCTCTCTTTCTCTCTTTCTCTCTTTTTTCTACGATTCCCATTTTTTGGCACGGGTTCATTGCGGGAAGGGAAGGAGGAGATCTATCTGGGCCAAGGGTGGGTGGGTGGGGGGTCTCCGGGGTCTGCCTGCCTTTTCCAGGAGGAGGTTCCCCCCCTTCGTGGGGGTTCGTGGGTTCCCCTAGAAGCCGCGCAAGCCGCCAGCCTCCCGTTTGCGCAGGAGAAGAAGCACCCCTGGGCTCCCTGATCCTGGGCTGATCGCCCCGGCTTCTGGGGAGCCCCGTCAAAGCCTCCCTTTTTTAAGGAGACGAGTGAGCAGCCCCGGGAGGTTAGACCCGATCCAGAGATCCAAATCCACGCCTTTTAAAGATCCCGACTCTGGAAGACCTGCGGGGTACATGGCGCGGATTTGGCTAGGTGGCCGTTGGGTTCTCGGAAAGGAAGGAAAGAAGGTGGGTGGGTGGGGAATCTGCAGCCCCTCCCTAACAGGAGACAGAATTGGATCGCTTGTGGTGCGCCGCGCATCTCCTGGGCTTTGGGTGATCCTCCCCCCCCCCCGACTGGATATGTTTGAAGGTGCGCTTCGGTGGTCTCTTCGGAGTTGACAGGTGGGAGCGAAAGCTGGGGTTTCTCCCACCCCCCACCCCCTCCACCCCCACCAGACCCGCCTTCTTTTTCCAGGCGCGTTAGATTACAGTCCCCATCATCCTTAGAAAGGATCTTGGAGGTCTTCTAGTCCATCCTGCTGCTTAGGCAGGAAACCATAAGAATAAAAATAGGATAGGATAGGATAGGATAGGATAGGATAGGATAGGATAGGATAGGATAGGATAGGATAGGATAGGATAGGATAGAAAACAGGAGAGGAGAGAGAGGAGAGGAGAGGAGAGGATAGAAGACAGAATAGGATAGGATAGAAGATAGGACAGGATAGGATAGAAGACAGGAGAGAGAGGAAAGGATAGGATAGAAGACAGGAGAGGAGAGGATAGAAGACAGGAGAGGATAGGATAGGATAGGATAGGATAGGAGACAGGAGAGGAGAGGAGAGGAGAGGATAGGATAGAAGACAGGAGAGGAGAGGATAGAAGACAGGAGAGGAGAGGATAGAAGACAGGAGAGGAGAGGAGAGGAGAGGAGAGGAGAGAAGACAGGATAGGATAGGATAGGATAGGATAGGATAGGAGACAGGAGAGGAGAGGAGAGGATAGAAGACAGAATAGGATAGGATAAAAGACAGGACAGGACAGGACAGGACAGAAGAGAGAAGAGAAGAGAAGAGAAGAGAAGAGAAGAGAAGAGAAGAGAAGAGGAGAAGAGAAGAGAATATAGAATAGCATTTTTTATTGGCCAAGTGTGATTGGACACACAAGGAATTTATCTTGGTGCATACGCTCTCGGAGTACATAAAAGAAAAGATACCTTCATCAAGAATCATAAGGTACAACACTTAATGATAGTCATAGGGTACAAATAATGGTGTCAGGAGCGCAGCAACAGCAAAGATGAGCTGGTTTTGGTTTCTTTGGGGAGGGGGAAAGTCAATTTAGGAGGGACGGCGTGGCTTGTTAAAACGGGGGGAGATGGTGGCTAGAATGACTCATTTCCCCACGACGCTCTTAAACCGGGAAAATTAAGAGAGACTCGGATCCGCTAATCTTCATTAGTTCTTCATTCTCTTTTAACATTTGGGAGGAGGGAGATTTAGGCTCACCTCTGCTGGTTTTGTGAGCTCCGGAGTGTCTTGTATGAACCCCCCCCCCCCAAACGGTCAGTTCTGCAAGCGGGAGGAAATGTGTTGTGTGAACGCGGCACATACACGTGCACAAACGCATCTCCCTTCCTCCAAACTTGCAGAAATCACTCCCGAGAGACTCATCCACTGTTTTTCATGAATTTCTATGCCCCGCATGGAAATAAGGCTTTATTTCAACAAGGCGAGCTCAAAAAACAAAACAGAACAAAACCCGGAAAATAAGCAAGCCAGTTCAATTTCTGCCGAGTCCACGAGAGCGAGGATCGGGACTGTGTGGTGGGAAGTCGCAGGTCGCGATCCTAAACGCGCTTGAAGCTTCGCCACGCTGTCCTTTTCAGGGGCGAACCCCACTAGTTTCCATCCTGGGACTCGTTCACACGTTCTGGGTTGTGCAAGCGGGGTAACCCGCGCTTCGGCAAGTTACTCGGCCGTTACGTATCCTTTCCCCCCCTCGTTGTTAAGCGAGTGGCGTTGTTTTCCGTAGAAGCAGCGAGGACGAGTTCACACGACCCGCTAGACTAGACCAGACTGACTCGGAGCGAGTTGGGAGACAACTGAGTCTTTGGATTCGCGTGTCATGTCCGTAACGCCAATTTATCAAGGCGTTTCATAGGAACGCGGGAATATGTCTTTTGGTTTAAAGGCGGGTTTAGACGTCTCGTGTGAACAAGCAATCGGGACAAGGATTGAAGCCTTCAGTTTGGGAGCCTGCCGGATTTCTGTTTCAAGCACGATCTCTAGCAGATTTCCAACACGTGTTTTAACATCCCAAATATTCTGAAGACTCGAAATGCATCAAGCCCCGTGCTGTGACTCTGGACCGTGTTCACACGACGCCCCGCTAAACGCTTGGGTTCGGCGGGGGGTGTCTTAAAACCCAAGCAATTGGGCTTCATTCAGAAGCTCACAGAGTCGTGTGGATCGACAGCGAGATCTCATTGCTTCACGGGATTTGGGTGGGTTTATAAATAAAGAAATAAAACGGGCCAATTCTGGGCCCCTTGAGCTGGGATTAAGCACCTGTTCCATGAGGACTTTATTTTCAAGTAAATGCAGTTGTAAGAAGTCCATAGCGGAAAGCAGGGTCAGCTCAGATGTGATTACAGTGATAGTTGGAATGGAGACCACGTTGAAATCCCGGAGTTGTAGAGAACTTAAAACACCCCTGAAAAACCCAAAGCTGCTTTTTTTCAGGAGGCAACTGGACTTCGGTTTTTTTTTCCTTTGAAGACATTTCACTTCTCATCCAAGAAGCTTCTTCAGCTCTGACTAGGTGGTGGGGAATGGAAGGATTTATATATTCCTTGCAGACAGCTGGTCATTTGTATTCTTTTTAGAGGGTCCTTGAAGCCCTTGGAGGTTTCTCTGTGTCCTCAGGGCCACCGGAGTGGTGCAAATGGTTCCTGGAGTCTGCCATTTTTTTCCCTCTGGAAATCCATTCCTACTCCCACACTATATTGACATTGTTTCCTGATTGCTTATTTATACCCTATGACTATCATTAAGTGTTGTATCTTATGATTCTTGACGAATGTATCTTTTCTTTTGTGTACACTGAGAGCCTATGCACCAAGACAAATTCCTTGTGTATCCAATCACACTCTACTCTACTCTATTCTTCTCTATATTGTGTTATCTATTCTATTCTGCTCTACTCTTTATAGTGTGTTATCTACACTACTGTACTCTATTCTTCTCTATATTCTGTTATCTACTCTACTCTTCTCTATATTGTTATCTATTCTATTCTGCTCTGCTCTGCTCTGCTCTATAGTCTGTTATCTATTCTATTCTACTCTACTCTTCTTATAGTCTGTTATCTACTCTACTCTTATCTATATTCTGTTATCTATTCTATTCTACTCTACTCTTCTCTATATTGTTATCTATTCTATTCTGCTCTACTCTTCTCTATAGTGTTATCTACTCTACTCTATTCTTCTCTATATTCTGTTATCTACTCTACTCTACTCTTCTCTATATTGTTATCTATTCTGCTCTGCTCTATTCTTCTCTATATTGTGTTATCTATTCTATTCTGCTCTACTCTTTATAGTGTATTATCTACACTACTGTACTCTATTCTTCTCTATATTCTGTTATCTACTCTACTCTACTCTTCTCTATATTGTTATCTATTCTATTCTGCTCTGCTCTGCTCTTCTCTATAGTCTGTTATCTATTCTATTCTACTCTACTCTTCTTATAGTCTGTTATCTACTCTACTCTTATCTATATTCTGTTATCTACTCTACTCTACTCTTCTCTATATTGTTATCTATTCTATTCTGCTCTGCTCTGTTCTTCTCTATAGTCTGTTATCTACTCTTATCTATATTCTGTTATCTATTCTATTCTACTCTACTCTTCTCTATATTGTTATCTATTCTATTCTGCTCTATTCTTCTCTATAGTCTGTTATCTATTCTATTCTACTCTTCTCTTCTTATAGTCTGTTATCTACTCTATTCTTCTCTATATTCTGTTATCTACTCTACTCTACTCTACTCTACTCTACTCTACTCTACTCTACTCTACTCTACTCTACTCTACTCTACTCTACTCTACTCCACTCTTCTCTATATTCTGTTATCTATTTCTATTCTATTCTATAGCTGAAGTTATGTAGAGATTCTCAGTCATCCAAGTCAGGGTTGTCCCAAAGGTGTTTTTTCAAGAGGCAACTGGACTTCCTTGGTTCTTCCCCCCTTTGAAGACGTTTCACTTCTCATCCAAGAAGCTTCTTCAACTCTGACAGGATAGTGGGGAATGGAAGGATTTATACTCCTTGCAGACAGCTGGAAATTTGCATCCTTTTAGAGGGTGGTTGAAGCCCTTGGAGGTTTCTCTGCGTCCTCAGGGCCACCGGAGTGGTGCAAATGGTTCCTGTAATCTGCCATTTTTTCCTCTGGATAGCCGTTCCTACTCCACCATTCAAAGGGTGTCTATCCCAAATTGTATAGCTAAACCTCTGGAGAGATTCTCGACTCTTAACAGATCCCGGGGGGGAAAAAACGCTTCGATCGCGGAATCCAACGAACTTTTGGATGGGATGCACTTCTCTTGCGAACTCTAAAACCGCCGTTCGGATCGCTCAATCCCGACGGTCAAGATGTTACGGGCTGCTCTTCGTTCCATTGCTGGAAAGCGTGTTTGAAAGGGAAGAGGAGGTGGGGGTGTCCGGGTGGATCGCGTTGAGCCAAGAGATCGCTGCCTCCCGACAGAATGCGGAGGCCGGGACGGGCGCGGCTGGCTAGCTGTGTTCACACAACCCGCGTAACCCGCAAGATCAAACGCGTTTTCTGAGCCTGCCCAAGAAACCGCAACTGAGCAGGCCGGGGAGCTCGCAAGGCTGAGCCCAGCCCCGCAATAAAGCAAGCCAGTCCATTCCCTCCGGCGAATGAAGGCTTAGCGTTTGCCTTTAGGTTGGCAACCAAGGATTGGTGGCTTGTAAAACGGGGGGCGGTTTATTCCACACGACGCGAGAGCGGGTGGGCGCGGCGTGGATTGGGTGGCGCAATCCCGTGTTTTGCATCTCCTTCGGGAAGATCACATTGGTGGTTTCCAGGTCCCGCGCACGTGTGAACCCAGGATTCGACCCAGGCTTGTCTCGGAGAGACGGCTGGTTCGGTTTCTCCCGGGTTGGGCCTCCAAGGAACGGAGCAAGACGGTTGTCCCAGGCCAGGGACGGGAAAGGGGGCCGGAGAAGCCAGCGGAGATTTGAATTGCGCGCGTCCCCGCCTTGCGCAACCGACCCTCCCTCTTTTTTTTGCAAAAGAAGGGCGGGAAGAGAGAAGCGGGAACGGGGGTCGTGTGGTTGCAAAATCAGAAGTGTATGTGGGTGTGTGGGTGAGTGTGTGTGTGTGGTCGTTTGGCAACCAAATGTTGGAGTGACAATCTCTCTCGGATTAAAGATCCCTTAGAGAGAAATTAGCCAGAAAGTATTGGAGACATGTACTAGGACAGTGATGGCTAACCTTTTTGCCATCCTGTGCCAAAAGTAGGGGGAGTGTGGGGGCCGTGCCCACACCCATAATTCAGTGCACCCTGCCTCCCCCTGTGCATGGAAATGCGACACCCCTGCACTCCCCCCGCTTTTGGCACATGATCGCATGGTGGGCTCAGTAGGCCCGTTTTTTTTTGTCCTCCCCAGGCTCCGGAGGCTTTTTTAGAGGCTGGGGAAGACGAAAACAGCCTTCCCCATTCCCCCGGAGGCCAGAAATGGCCTGTTTGCCAATTTCCGGTGGGACTGGAAGACCTGGAAATCAGCTGGCCGGTGTGCACATATGTGCAGAAACTGAGCTGTGGCAATTCTCACATGTCCACCGGTATGGCCATAAATTCACCATCATGGTACTGGGAGGTTTGTATGTGTGTGTTGGGGGTGGGGGGAGGGAGAGCACTGGGCATTCACAAGGTGCCAATTTGCAGTCGTGCCCAAAATTGTGGAAATCTTTTGGGAAAAGGGTATTTTCTAAAAGTAGCTAATAACACCACTTTTTTTGGAGGGGAGAGTAGTAGTACCGTAAAATGATATATTGATGGAAAGATGATTGAATAAAGAACGTAATGCATTTCAGCAGTGGAATATGATTATTTTGAAACTCCAAAAAAAAGAGGGGGGGTGTTATTAGCCATCAAAAATACACTTTTCCCAAAAGGTTTCCACAATTTTGGTCGCTACTATAGACTAAAGTAGCAACAGCTCTTGTACTTAGATTTACATACTGCTTCATAGTGCTTTATAGTCGACCCTCTTGCCCCCAACATTCTGGATCCTAATTTTATCGATCCTGGGAGGATGGAAGGCTGAGTTGACCTGGGTGGGTGGGATCCAGCTGGCTTTCACTCCTAGCAATAGCACTTAAGACTTATATACACAGTGCTTTATATCCCTCTCTAAGCGGTTTACAGAGTCAGCCTCTTGCCCCCAACAATCTGGGTCCTCATTTTACACACCTCAGAAGGATGGAAGTCAGTCCACCATGAGCCGGTCAGAATTGAACTGCTAGCAGTAGGCAGAGTTAGCCTGCAGTACTGCATTCTAACCATTGTGCCACCATGGATGGATGGACAACTCTATCTATCTATCTATCTATC
The DNA here is from genome assembly GCA_030761175.1 of Masticophis lateralis. Classification (NCBI taxonomy): domain Eukaryota; kingdom Metazoa; phylum Chordata; class Lepidosauria; order Squamata; family Colubridae; genus Masticophis; species Masticophis lateralis. The sequence continues at coordinate 6,398,538 of JAUDYJ010000006.1, read as the reverse complement.
TATCTATCTATCTATCTATCTATCTATCTACCTACCTACCTACCTACCTACCTACCTACCTACCTACCTACCTATGATCACAATAGCACTTAGACTTTTATAATAATAATAACTTTATTGTCATTGTACGTGTATACACAGTATACCCATACAACGAAATTCACTTAACACCCAAAGACCAGGTCCAACACACATAACAATCCCCAAACACACTCCCACCCACCAGAAATTCCCCACCTCTAAAACCACCCAAATATCCACACAACAGACCAAGTAATGCTGTCCAACAGCTCACTGATGGTGGCCCTTTAGTTCATTGTTGAGTGCAATTACAGCTCTGGGATAAAAACTATTCAGAAAGCGTGGGGTCTGAGTTTGAATTGTTCTGTCTCTTCTGCCAGAAGGCAACAGTCCAAAAAGATTGTAAGCAGGACGGGAAGAGTCTTGAGAACGTTATGCAACTTCCTCAAACAGCGAGATGCGAAGATGTCGTCCAGGGTTGGTGCCCAATGATATTCTGGGCAGTTTTAATTATTATATAATATATATATTATATATAATGATATACCACTTCACAGTGCTTTATAGCCCTCTCTAAGTGGTTTACAGATTCAGCATCTTGGCCCCAACAATCAGGGTCCTCATTTTACCCACCTCGGAAAGATGGAAGACTGACTCAATCTTGAGCCAGTCAGGATGGGGTTCGTTGGTTTGTAATTCCAGATATTCTGAGCAAATGTTGCATTTATTGATTATATATTTTTTTTATCCCGCCTTTATTATTTTTAGAAATAACTCAAGGCAGCAAATTATTATTCCTAATATTATTATTAGGAATATCAATAATAAATATTATTCCTAATATTCCTTCCCTCTTCTGTTTTCCTGTTTTATTGGGATTGAAATCAGGATATTATAGCATCATAGTAGGTTAGGTGAAGCAGGTACCAGCATATGCAGTATTGTCCAAACACAGGTGGTCCTTGATTTACAACAATTCATTTAGTGGCCGTTTGAAGTTATAATGGCACTGAAAAAAGTGACCCACGACCTTTTTTCACGCTTATGACCATAAGAGCATCCTCATGGTTACATGATCAAAATTCAGACGTTTGGCAACTGACTCATATTTATGACTGTTGCAGTGTCCCAGAGTCATGTGATCGATCCCCTTTTTTGTGACATGACAATGGGGAAAGTTGGATTCACTTAACAACCACGTTATTAAATTAACAACAGTGATTCACTTCATTACGGGAAGAAAAGTCGTAAAAAGGGGCAAAATTCACTTAACAACTGTCTCAGCAACAGAAATTTTGGGCTCAATGGTGGTCATAAGTCAAGATTTATCTGTAAACTCGCTTATCCTACCCACCCTGATTTTAAATTTGAACTTAATTCCAAGATTTCTAGATGTCATTTTTTTTCCCCAAGACCAAAGGTTTATGCTTTAAATCAGAAATAGGTACCGTATTTTTCGGAGTATAAGACGCACCTTCCCCCCCCCCAAAAGGGGGTGATAATTTAGGTGTATCTTATACTCTAAAAAATATGGTAATTATGGCAACTTTACCACAAGACCTGGGGACTTCAACTCCCAGATTTCCTGAGCCAGCCATAGTTGCCCACCCCTAGATCAGACTGGCTCAGGAATTCTGGGAGTTGAAGTCCACAGGTTTAGCCCCTGATCTAGCTGCTAATCTAATCTGGGTTGCTAAAAAAATGTCCTCGATTTACAACCACAATTGAGCCCAAAATTTCTGTTGTTAAGTGAGACATGTTAAGTGAAGTTTGCCCCATTTTACGACCTTCCTTGCTGCAGATGTTAAGTGAATCACTGCGGTTGATAAGTCACTCACCTGGTTGTTAAGTGAATCTTTGCTTCCCCGCACCTTCCGCCACACATTAAAAACTTGGTTATTCAAGTTCCCCGACCTGGACTGATGGGGTTTTACGGGTTTTAAATTTTAGTGGGTTTAACCAGATTTTCATTTCATTTATTTCATTTATTAGATTTATATACCGCCCTTCTCCTTGCGGACTCAGGGCGGTGAACAGCCAGAAATAAAAAGCAGATTTTACAAAAGTTAAAACAATTTTAAAAGCAACTAATATAAAATTTGGCCCATAATTTAAAACAGTTCAATTAATAATAATTTTAACTTTGTATTATGGCTTGTGAATTTTATTATTGTGAGCCGCCCTGAGTCCATTGGAGATAGGGCGGCATATAAGAAAAAATAAAATAAATAAAATAAAATAAATATCAGAAGGTCGCAAAAAGGGATCACGTGATATTTACGACAGCAACGGTCGTAAATATGAATCGGTTGCCGAGCATCTGAATTTTGAACACATGTTCACGGGGATGCCGCAAAGGTCGTAACTGAAAAACGGTCATAAGTCACATTTTTCAGTGCCGTTGTAACTTTGAACCAGTCACTAAATGAACTGTGGTAAGTCAAGGACTACTTGTAGACTGTTTGAATTGAAGTCTTGGGTCTTTTAATAGTAAAACCCTATATTCTCTCTCTCCCACCCACCCCATCCATTTATGTGACACTATTATTCTGTGTGTGCGCGCGCATACACATGTATGCATATTATAGCTATGTGCACACTTTAAAAATGATTAGAAAGAACCAATGCCAGCACAGCACTTTAGACTTGGCTGATTTCCTTCTAAACCTCTTTTAAAGAATCTACTCATTAAATGGAAAGTCGATTCTTAACGTAAATCTAGTATTACAAGTCAAAGCAACCAGAAATTCTCACTCTCCTTGTGGTCCCAAAAGTGCTTTTCAAAAGGCAATTGGACTTTCTTGATTTTTCAAGGGGAAAAAAATTCCCCCAAAGTCCACATTTAAGACTTGTGGACTTCATATTCCCAGAATTCCCCAGTTAATATGACTGGCTGAGGAATCCTGGGAGTTGAAGTCCACAAGTCTTCAAAGTTGCCAAGTTTGGAACCCTGGTGCAAAGCATGCAGAATGCCAATGAGGGATAACCCACAATTGGGACCACTGAGCCTGGTGGCGCAGTAGACTAAACTACTGTTAAAGTAGCACTTAGCTGCCAGCTGCCTGCAATTACTGCGAGTTCAAATCTCACCAGGCTCAAGGTTGACTCAGCCTTCCATCCTTCCGAGGTAGGTAAAATGAGGACCCGGTTTGTGGAGGCAATAAACTGACTGTCAGGTTTCGAGGTCGTCTCAAATAAATTGCATTTCAAACAAAGTCTTTGATGAAAAAATTCTTATTTATTAAGCACGACATTTCTGGCTCCGACTCATTGTAGCCAACACTGACTTCCGACCCAAAAATCCTCCCTTTCCTTCCCCACTCCTCTGCACTCATTGGCCCTCTTCCAAGTCACTCTACCTCTAATCTACTGCTCCAATTCAAAGGAATTTCCGCCTCCCATCCCATCTACTAGGGGATATTATCTCCAGGGAAAATAAGTAGGTGAAAAGCCAAACTTCTCTTTCCAGATGCCTCTGCTTCTCCTTTTTATGTCAGCACGAGCATAAATGCAGCTTGAAGTGCTGACACTGACTTTGTATAAAATAGAACACCGCTTGGGGAGGGCCAAAACCCCTACTAAGCAGGTATATACAAAAGTATGAAGGTTATTGCTTAATGTATTGTAAGCCGCCCTGAGTCTCCGGAGAAGGGCGGCATATAAATCAATCAACAAACAAATAAATAAATAAATAAATACATAAATAAATAAATTTCTGTTCCTAACCAAGAAGGTGGTTATATGAGTTGCATCTGATTTGACGATTTTTTTTTAACTGCTGCAGTTGTTATATGAATCACATAGTCGTTAAGCAAATCCAGCTTCATACGACCGGAGTGAGATGCAGCGACAGTCGTAAAAGCAAGAACTGGTCAGGGGTGTGGTAACTTTGAACAGTCGCTTAACGGATGGTGGTAAGTCAAGGACTGCAGTAGCGGCCAAAATTGTGGAAACCTTTTGAGAAAAGTGTATTTTCTAAAACTAGCTAATAACACCACTTTTTGGGGGGGGAGTAGTACCATAAAATTATGTATCAATGGAAAGATAATTTAATCAAGAATGTAATACAACAACTGTTATGAAGGATTTGCTATTAGAATAGTAGTTATAGTATAAAGAAGAAAAGTGAAACACGTAAAAAAAAAACAGATATACAAAGATTATCACCGTAGAAAAAAAACGAGATATACAAAAATTATCACCATGTCAGTTAATCCTTAGTTGGGTAACCTTTAGCATGAATGACGGCTTTACAACGTCTTCCCATGGAGTGAACCAAGTCTTTGAGTTCTGCAGCTGTTCTAATGTGAAACCAAGATTGAATGATGGCTTCTATTAACTGGGTTTTATTTCTGGGTCGCTTCTGACTGACAAGTTCCTTTAGTCGGCTCCATAGATTTTCCATTGGGTTAAGGCTATTCCCAGGCCATTCCAGCAGTAGAATAGGATTATCTTGAAACTCCAAAAACAAAAAAAAAATTGGTGTTATCAGCCATCAAACCTCAAAAATGCAATTTTCCCAAAAGATTTCCACAATTTTTTTCTGGACTACTGTAATGCTCTCTACATGGGGCTCCCCTTGAAGAGCTCCCGGAGGCTCCAACTGGTCCAGAATCGGCCGCGCGGGTGATTAGGGGCGCAACTCGTTGCGCCCATGTAACACTTCTCCTGTGCGAGCTGCACTGGCTCCCAGTGGTCTTCCGGGTGCGATTCAAGGTATTGGTCACCACCTTTCAAGCGCTCCATGGCTTAGGGCCTGGGTATTTACGAGACCGTCTTCTGCCACCAATACCCTCCCACCGATCAATTCACTCTCACAGAGAGGGCCTCCTCAGGGTGCGGTCAGTCAAATTATGTCAACTGGCGACTCCCCAGTGTGAGGGCCTTCTCTGTGAGGGCTCCAGCCCTTTGGAATGAATTGCCCCCAGAGATACGTAACATCCCCGATCACCATGCTTTCCGCCGTGCCCTCAAGACCCTGATGTTCCAACAGGCGGGGCTGACTATTTAAACGATTTTTAATTTGTTATTTTAATTCTGGGTTTTTTTATTTAAATGGGCCAAACTGTTCAATAATTTTAAATTGTATTTTATGATGTTTGTGTATTTGTGTTTTAATTTGGCTGTACACCGCCCTGAGTCCTATGGGAGAAGGGCGGTATAGAAATATAATAAATAAATAAATAAATAAATAAAGTTTGGCTGCTACTGTGTCTTTATGGAGCATTTTGAAGGAGTGGCTTAAAACTCTTCAAGTTGCCAAAGTTGAAAAATATTGGTTTAGGGCAGGGGTGTCAAACTCTATTTCATTGAGGGCCGCATCAGGGTTGTGTTTGATCTTGGGGGGGGGGAGCCTAGGGTGGCATGGCCAGCTTGGCATCACTCATGTTGGGGTGCCTGTGGCGGCCCCAGCATTCTGCCAGCACAAATGGTCTCCCGAGCTCTGTTTTCAGCTGCAACGGCCTTCTGCAACTTCTGCCAGCAAAACCGGAGCTCGGGAGAACCGCGTGTGGCCCTCCTGAGCTTCGTTTTCACTGGACAGTCTTTCGCTGTTTCCAGGGCAGCACCATGGGCCAGACCTAAGCACCCCATAGGCCGGATCCGGCTTGTGGGCCTCGAGTTTGACACCCCTGGTTTAGGGTATCCCGTCCAAACGTCCCCAGATTTTGGATACACAGAAGGAAAGAACAAAGGGAAAAGATTTTACAGTGAGAAAAGTTTATTTTAAGGCTCTTGTCTTTATTTTTAAAGGAATGTCATGCTCTGGGATGACGAACAAACCGACTTTGGCCTGAGTGATGGAGAACGGGAAGTCTCTAGTCCTTAAGATGGACGAATCGCTTCACCTCCCTTTGGAAAAGCATCCCAACCCAGCAGCTAACGGCAACAAGGAAAGCTTTCATTCAGGTGCTTTTTAAAAATCTTTCCCTCCCAACGTTGCAACCCACTGACATCTTTGACTACTGCAATGAAATCTGCCATGGGGCTCTCCTGGAAATCTATCCGGAAGCTTCGATCGATTTAAAATACGGCAACCCACATGGTTTGATGCAAGTCTTAAATTTTCACAGGTGTGCAAATTTGTGTGCAAATGTCTTGCAGCAGATGCGTTGCCTGCAAATTTGTCTCCGATTCGAGGTGCTGTTGTCAGCTTTTAAGCCCTATGTGGCTTCAGACAAGGTTCTTGGAAGGGTTGCCTTTTCCAAGTTATACAGAATAGAATAGAATAACAGAGTTGGAAGGGACCTTGGAGGTCTTCTAGTCCAACCCCCTGCCCAGGCAGGAAATCCTACACCACTTCAGACAAATCTCCCAGTCACTGTGAGTCGGGGAAGCATTAGGGCCAAATTGTTTAATATGTTTTTACAATTGCTTTTAAATTTTGTATTGGGTTTGTTTTATTGTTGGCTGTGCACCGCCCTGAGTCCTTTGGGAGAAGGGCAGTATAGAAATTAAATTAATAATAATAACAATAACAATAATAATAATAATAATGGTTCATTGACATTGCAATACCTGGTGATGCACGGATTGAAGAGAAGCAGCAAGAAAAAATCACAAAGTACCGGGACTTGCAAATTGAAGTTGAGCGACTGTGGGGAAAAAAAATCATGTGTTGTCCCGATTGTAATTGGAGCCCTTGGAGCAATACCCAAAGCGGCTACCCCGCTATTTAAAAATTCTAAATTTACCGGACTTGAACATTTTGACTCTACAAAAAACCATCTTACTCAGAACAGCTTACATCCTCCCACGATACCTTAACAGTTCCTAGGTCCTTGGTTAGGACTCGAGCTGCTGAGCTATTAACCAGCCTCAAAGGCTGTGAATCTCACTACAGATTAACATTATTATTATTATTATTATTATTATTATTATTATTATTATTATTATTATTATTATTTAATCTGTAGTGAGATTCACAGCCTTTGAGGCTGGTTAATAGCTCAGCAGCTCGAGTCCTCTTATTGCCCCCACAAACTGGGTCCTCAATTTACCTACCTTAGAAAGGATGGGAGGCTGAGTCAACCTTGAGCCTGGTGAGATTCGAACTTACAGTAATTGCAGACAGCTGGTGTTAATCACAATGCTTTTAGTCTGCTGAGCTATCCATCCATCCCCATGTCACGTGATCAAAATTCAGATGTTTGGCAACTGACTCATATTCATGACGGTTGCTGTGTCCCCCGGATTATGGGATCCCCTTTTGCGACCTTTTGACAAGCAAAGTCAATGGGGGGGAACCCAGATTCACTTAACAACTATGTTGCTAGCTTAACAGCTGCTGTGATTCACTTAACAACTGTGGCAAGGAAGGTTGTAAAATGGTGGAAAACTCACTTAACAAATGTCTCACTTAGCAACAGTCATTTGACATTCAATTTTGGTCGTAAATTGAGGGCTACCTGTAATTTGGCAGTTCAGGGACAGACAGTAGAACCAAGAACAAGGAAGTGAGACAGCCCTCTCTGAGGAGACCTTAGCTTCCTCCGAGAGGGCTCGCAATCAGGGTGTCCTCCTGGATGCATGGCTGTCTTTAGAAGACCATATGATGCTGTAGCCGGGGGGGGGGGCTTTTATCAGTTTTGCCTGATTTACCAGTTGCATCCCTTTCTGGACTGGGACGCCCTGCGCACAGTCACTCACACCCTCGTCACGTCCCGTCTGGTCTACTGTAACATTCTCTACATTGGGCTCCCCTTAAAGAGCACTCGGAGGCTCCAACTGGTCCAGAATGCGGCCGCGCGGGTGATTATGGGGGCGACCTGACGCACCTACGTGACACCTCTCCTGCACGAGCTGCACTGGCTCCCAGTGGTCTTCCGGGTGTGGTTCAGGGTGCTGGTTGACATCTTTAAAGCACTCCATGGCTTAGGACCCGGATATCTACGGGACCGCCTTCTGCCACCGATAGCCTCCCACTGACCAATACGCTCCCACAGAGAGGGACTCCTCAGGGTGCCGTCAGTTAAACAATGTAGACTGGCGACCCCCAGGGGGAGAGCCTTCTCTGTGGGGGCACCAGCCCTCTGGAATGAACTGCCCCTGAGGATACTTATGATTCCCGACCTCCGTACTTTCCGCCGGGCCCTAAAGACCCTGCTATTTCAACAGGCTGGACTGGCTTAATAAGAAATGGGATTGGGTGTTTTAAATTTGTGGGTTTTTAATTTAATGGCCAAATCATTTAATTTGTTTTAAATTGTTTTAAATTTTTGTATCTTATACTGTTTTATGATGGCTGTACACCACCCTGAGTCCTTCGGGAGAAGGGCGGTATAGAAATTTAATAAATGAAATGAAATGAAATGAAATTATTCCCCCCCCTCCCACCCCCACCCCCACCCCCCAATCCAGGAACTCACACTGTCTTTGAAAAAGGGACAGCATGAAACTCCATCTCAATCTATTTATATATCCTTATCCGGCCGGAAATTGATAAGGTTGTTCAAAAGTGCCCTTAAAAGATGCCCTTTTTAGCGCTTACAGGTTTGCAAAAGGTGCTTTTCTATTCCTATAAAATAATAACGGTCGCTACAGGGGTGGTTGTTGATGTACCTTTTATAAAATCCATCTGGGGGAAGTTGTTGCTTCGGGCACTTTTGTCTCGACAACCTTTTTAAATCCTCGGGGAGCCTTGGCGATCGATGTTTTCCTGCCATGCACGGGAAGCATGGATTATAAAGGCACAGCAAAGACATATTGCTCAAATCTGATATGACAAATCTGATATGACAAATATGTCTGATGAGGTTGCTTCTGTGTTTCCAAAGATGAAGAGACGAGGGAGAAAGCATGGAGTTTGTCGTTCTGTTTTCGGATCTTTTGGTTTATCCAATCTTTTCTTGGACGAGTTGCATTCCAAGAAAAGTTGCGTTCAGAAGGAAAGAAAGGACAAGATTATTCATGATATTGAATGTATATCTATATCAAATTCAGCGTTTCTCAACCTCGGGAAGTTGAAGATGTGTGGACTTCAACTCCCAGAATTCCCCAGCTTAGCTTAGGGACCTTGGAGGTCTTGTAGTCCACCTCCTGCTCAGACCGGAAAGCCTATACCATTTCAGACAAATGGTTGTCCAACCTCTTCTTAAAACCTTCCGGTGTTGGAGCTACCGCAACTTCTGGAGGCAACTCGTTCCATTGATTAATTGTTCTGTCGGGAAATTCCTCCTTAGTTCTTGGTTGCTTCTCTCCTTGATTAGTCTCCACCCATTGCTTCTTGTCCTGCCTTCAGGTGCTTTGGAGAATAGTTTGACCTCCTCTTCTTTGTTGCAACTCCTGAGATATTGGTACTCTGCTATTGTATCTCTCCTAGTCCTTCTTCTCATTAAATTACCCATACACAATTCCAGAAACATCTAAGGCCTTAGTGTTCATAAACATTTATTATTAATACCAACTTATTTTTCTGTGTTATCTTTAAAGGTTTAAGTTATTCAAACATAGTGATAACAATTTTGGTATTATTTCGTGTGTGCATCTACAGAGGTCATGGAATCAATGAGCCTGAGTGGCGTAGGAGGCTAATGCCTCCTACTAAGGCAGTATTTAACATCCAGCTGCCTGCAATTACTGCGAGTTCAATCCTAGCCAGGCTCAAGGTCGACTCAGCCTTCCATCCTTTCTAAGGTGGGCAAATTGAGGACCCAGTTTGTGGGGGCAATAAGCTGACTTTGTATAAATATACAAAAGTATGAAGGCTATTGCTTAACGCACTGTAAGCCGCCCTGAATCTCCGGAGAAGGGCGGCATATAAATCAATTTTTTTTTAAAAAAAAAATGATATGCAACATGAATAAAACAGATTGTACCTACAAACACAAATTAAGCTTATATAAAGCATCAGCATAGACATGTTTTGTAGACCCTTCTGTAAAATTGCTCCTTTGATTGTTTCTTACATTATTATTATTATATTATTACTATTCCATCAGACGGGGCTGACCATTTAAATGAATTTTAATTAGGTATTTTAATTCAGGGTTTTTTTAACTAAATTGGGCCAAACTGTTTCATATTTTTAAACTTTAAATTTATGGTGTTTTGTGTTTTTACTTGGGCTGCGCACCGCCCTGAATCCTGCGGGAGAACGGCGGTATAAAAATATGATTGAATGAATGAATAAATAAATAAATAAATTTGGTCGGATTAAATCAATCAATCAATCAATTATTTTGGTTGGTCGTAGAGTAAGCCAAATGTTTAGACTGGATCTGGCATTTTTTCGCAACTATCAAGTCCTTTTGTAAGCTGTTCTGAGTAAAGCTGCCTTTTGCAATTGACTGACGAGGATGTTGTCAATGCCAATGGCATTTATTTTATTTTTTTTTTATTTTTATGATTTTAGTTTATGATCTTATTTAATTTGCCACCCGTCTTGTTTCAAAATGACTTGGGGCAGCTTATGCCGCGTTCAACGCATTCAAATCATAAAATAAATATTTTTAAAAAATTATAATCCTCGTTATCGTTTAAAGCAGATGAAAGCTCCAACCCTGAAGAGGCTGGCTTCAGTTGGGATGAATACCTGGAAGAGACAGAATCTACGGCAGCTCCACACTCCTTATTTAAGCATGTAAGCGCATTGCCAGAATGGTAGGGTTTCTAGTCCTCATTGAGATTTTAGAAACGGGAGTCCGGTATCTGACAAACAGCACATTTCTGTTTAAGGTAAAGGTAAAGGTTCCTCTCGCACATATGTGCTAGTCGTTCCCAACTCTAGGGGACGGTGCTCATCTCCATTTCAAAGCCGAAGAGCCAGCGCTGTCCAAAGAAGTCTTCGTGGTCCTGTGGCCGGCATGACTAAACACCAAAGGCGCACGGAATGCTGTTACCTTCCCACCAAAGGTGGCCCCTATTTTCCTACTTGCATTTTTTACGTGCTTTCGAACTGCTAGGTTGGCAGAAGCTGGGACAAGTAACGGGAGCTCACCCGTTACATGGCACTAGGGATTCGAATCACTGAACTGCTGACCTTTCGATCAACAAGCTCAGCATCTTAGCCACTGAGCCACCACGTCCCTTCACAATTCTGTTTACCAGTACTTAAAAGAAAATTCTGTGGAATTCAGGAATCCATATGCTACCCGATGCGAACTACAATTCCTATTATCTCTAATCATTGGCTGCTGGGTACTGATATTTGAAATTATAATATCAAGGCTAGCAAAGAGGTTTAAAACATATCCAGCAAATGCTGGAAATGCAACCAAATACCAGGAACATATTATCATATGTGGTGGTGGTGGTGCAAAAAAAATTTGGACGGGAATACATACATGGTTAGAAAAAAATGATAAAACAACATATAGATTTAAAGCCAGAAATATTTTTGTTAGGTATTTTGCCAGAAAAATACAACAGAGGGAACGAATATTTAATTTTACACGTTTTGACGGCAGCGAGAATTTGTATTTGTGCAACGTTGGAAAAATGAGGCAACTCCTTCAGATGAAAATATAATTTTAAAAAAAAGAGTGTGCGGAAATGGATAGGTTAACATTAAAGATAAAGGGCAAAGAAGACACAGAAAAGTTTTTCTGTTGGGATTTGTTTTATCAATGGTTAGATAATAAGAATAGAAATTAGAAGTGGAAAGAATGTTATTATATACAAGTAAAGCATATTATTATTATGTTCATGTAAAATAACCCAGACAATACACTGTTTATTGAATATTGTATATTAAAGAAAATGTATAAATAAAAATTAAAAGAAAAAGAAATGTTGAGCTCAGTTGGGGTTGTAAATCAAGGACTACCTGCATGGCTTTGGAATGTAGTTACTCAGATTAACTTACTCCATACTACAGATTGCAGACCCTTCTCCTCCCTTTGCTCCCTTCCAAAATGACATTTACCCCTGTGTTTCCGTCCTCCAGGTGGAAATCAGTCTTCAGAGCAGTTTGCAGCCTGGTATGAAACTCGAAGTGGCCAACAAGCACAACGCGGACGCTTATTGGGTGGCTACTACCATCACCACATGTGGCCAGCTGCTGTTGCTGCGTTACTGTGGTTACGAAGATGACCGCCACGCTGACTTCTGGTGTGATGTGATGACGGCCGACCTCCACCCTGTGGGCTGGTGCACACAGAACGGGAAAGTATTGATGCCCCCGGATGGTGAGTCCGAAGCTGTGTTGCGGGTCTCAGTTTGTGTGAGGCACCTCCTGTAGGGAGGTGGTGCCCTCCCTTTGATGCAGTTGTAGAAATGTTTGGCGGAGCTGGGTGTGTTTCCAAGGCTTGGCTTGACAAGGGGGTGCAGGTCTCTGAAGATCTGTGGAGCAGGGGTGAAATGCTCCCAGTTCAGATCGGATCGCCCGATCCAGTAGCGATGGTTGCGGGTGATTCGGAGAACCGGAAGCAAAAATCCCTGCCCCCCCCCCGCCCATCTGAGCCGCGTGATCGTCAGAGACTTTTTTTTTTTACTTTTAAAAGCATTTTTTCTTCGTCCGAAAAAATGCTTTTAAAAGTAAAAAAAAATAAAGCCTCTGATGATCGTGTGGCTCAGCTGGGATCGTCAGAGGCTTTTAAAAGCATTTTTTCTACAAGCTCTTCAGCCGAAAATTCGTTAGAGGCTTTTAAAAGCATTTCTTCGGATGAAGAGCTTGTAGAAAAAAATGCTTTTAAAAGCCTCTGACGATCCCAGCTGAGCTGCGCGATCATCAGAGGCTTTTTTTTTTCACCCGAAGAAAAAATGCTTTTAAAAGTTAAAAAAAAAAAGCCTCTGATGATCACACCACTCAGCTAGGCATGGGGGGGGGGGGGGTGGGCAGGGATTTTTGCTACCGGTTCTCCGAACCACCCTCCATCACCGCTACCGAATCGGGCAATCCAGTCCAAACCGGGAGCATTTCACCCCTACATTACACCGGAGGATCAGGTGACCAGTGCGCAGGCGTGTGCCGGTAACCAGAAAAGCAGCTACCCGGTGCACACATGCTCACCAGGAGGCTGCTGTTTTGGTTTCCGGCATGCGCACGCTCCCGTTTCGGCACTCGGTGCTGAAAAGGTTTGCCAACACCCATGTAGTTTTTCCTGCTTGTGCAGGGGTGTTGGATTAGAAGACCCCAAATGTCAGGGTTCCAAGTAACACCCCCAATAAAAGAAGACTCCGTGGCTAGAAGTTCCTCAGAGTTCCATGTCACATTGGCACATCTGGGAAAACCCAAATCTGAAAAGCTTCCAGGTTTTCCCCACCCAAAAGAAAGTCCAAGTCCCTGCCCCAGCGCCCACATGTCCATCACATGGTCCAATCAATGTACCATCCAACTGGAGATGCCTCCCAGTTCCAGCCCTCCAAGTGCAGGGCAGGATGTCCTTGACTCTCAGAGAAAAGAATGTTATTATGGCTACCAACGTCATACAATCCCCTCTCCCAGTTTCCCACAGTGCAGATCCAAAGTAAAAGATGGTCTCCAGGGTTGACATGAAGATCCCTTCCAACTCTGTTTATTCTCGTCTCTTCTCTTCTCTTCTCTTCTCTTCTCTTCTCTTCTCTTCTCTTCTCTTCTCTTCTCTTCTCTTCTCTTCTCTTCTCTTCTCTTCCCTTCCCTTCCCTTCCCTTCCCTTCCCTTCCCTTCCCTTCCCTTCCCTTCCCTTGTCAAATATTCTTCTTTTGATCCCAGAAAAAAAATCCCTTTTCAGAGTTTTTCTGCAGGCCTTCTGGCCCCCAATTATTCTTGTAGTTTTTAAACATCTATCTGAACATGTGTCTCTTGGCACCGCTCAAGGCCGACTGTATTTTTCCATTCCTGGAAACCTATCTGACTCAGACCAATAAATAAATAAATGAATATTGTCCCTTTGCCTGGAACATGGCTACCTACAGTAAGAGGAAGCTGATCATACAGAGCCTTCCGTTTGTCCGTGGGATTCATTTATTAAGTTTCTAGTCCTGATGATGGAGCGATTTGGAATTCTGGGTCTTGTAGCCGGACATATCTAGAATCCACTGACCAGGGAAGACTTTTTAAGTTTAAAAATAGTCAAGATTTCTCACTGTTCCATCCAGGCAATAAAAAAGTACATCTTTTCTACCTCGTTCCATTCATTTCCATCTTTTATTTTGTTTTCCCTCTGTTGTTATTTCATTAGACTTGCATCTCCCATTTGAAGCGTTTTTACCTCATGATATCAAGTTGTAGACCTGCCTGAGCTTTCCATATGAAATGTTCAGCAGATCTAAAGCTCCGTTTTTATTTTATTTTCTTTGGAGAAATGCTCCCGGTATCCTAGCAACCTCCAAATAACCTGTGGGTGAAGCAAACGCTGGCAAGAAAATGTACAATTGGCTTTAGGCAGCATGAAGCAAGCTAATGGCCCATAACTACTTCTAAATAATATTTTGAGTGCGCTGAAATGCCAGAGGTGAAATTTATGGAAGATTTAATGAGTACCAATTTTGTGCTAATACAGGGATTTTTCAGCAATACGCAAGTTAGTCAAAAAAGAAAGAGCTAAGAGGTTTTGTTAATGGGCTTAAATGCAGCTAATTTTATCAATTTCTCCAAGCAACTTTGACACTTGGTGTGGTGGCCTTGGGGCTCTTGTGTGTGTGTGTTGCGTTTTGAGTCCCTTTCTCTGTTTTCTATGGCCGCTGTTACAGTTAAACTATTGAGTTGTGTTTGGCTTGTGTAATTGGATGAAAACTGCCTCTTTCTCCACCCTCCCCTTGGCGAATGGAGAGATTTATTCTGCAATCAACTGGGTTAAGGAAATCGATTGGATCTGTTGGGATGAAGCTGGAGAAATGGCAGTTTTGAGAGAGCAACTAAGGAGGGTATTTAGAAGATACACCAAAGATTGGGGCTGTAAGCTTCCTCGTAGAAAAGGTTGCAATGCCCAGCTGCCAAAACAGAGGTCTTAAAGGAAGGGAGGGAGGGAATAAGGAAGGAAAGGGAGGGAGGGAGGGATGGACGGAGGAAGGAAGGAAGATGGGGGAAGGAAGGAAGGAAGGAAGGAAGGAAGGAAAAAAGGCATAGAAGGACAAGGGAAGGAAGGAAGGAAGGAAGGAAGGAAGGAAGGAAGGAAGGAAGGAAAAAGAAAAAAGGCAGAGAAGGAAGGAAAAAAGGCAGAGAAGGAAGATAGAGGGAGGCAGAGAAGGAAGGAAGGAAAAAAGGCAGAGAAGGAAGGAAGATGGGAGAAAGAAGGAAAGGAAAAAGGCAGAGAAGGAACAAAGAGGGAGGGTGGGAAGGAAGGAAGGAAGGCCATAGCATAATACAGTATAACAGTAGTTATAGCAGTAGTGTACTTGAAAAAGAAGACTCTGGATGTCCCAGTACATCATAAATTGAAAATTAACCAACACTTCACGAGTCACTGCAGTAGCATCGTTCAAAATGCAAATGCTATTTGTGAATATAATAACAGGTTCCCAGAATCCAGACTGTGAGAAGTCATTGCCACAAATCTGTTTTGGAAGGGACAGGCCCCAAAATCAAGAATGACACATTGTGATTCTTCCCTAGATCAGCCCTTTACTGTTTCACACCTGCAGACAAAATCTTGCCAAACTGAAAGACTCTACGATCTGCATCTCCAATATACTCTGGGAACTGTTAGGGAGAGACTGTCCTCACCCGCTTTCTCTCACACATAATATCTAGGCTGAGTTGCCTCTTCCTCCTCTGGGATACAGCCCCTCCCTCCTGGGGATCTCCTTACATTCAATTACCGTATTTTTCAGAGTATAAGACGCTCCGGAGTATAAGACGCGCCTTAAAGTTTTGGGGAGGAAAATAGGGGAAAAAAATATTTCTGCCTACCAGGTATTCATCTGGCTAGCGTCCTTAGCCTGGTCAGCTTCAGCACATTAATTCACTGGTTGTGAGTTTGCGCAAAAAGTATATTGCTGCCAATCGCCACCCGAAAATGCGATACGCAGTGGCCAAAAACACGATGCACGGAGGCGACAATCGGCGGCAATGTGCTTTGGCAATCCACGCAGCCTTGAACGGTTCTCAAACCATTTGGAGGCTGAAAACGTGAGGCGCTGAGCCCAAAAACGCAACCCATTGTCGGTGGCAATCTCTGCAGCCAGGATGAGGATGCGCGGAGGCTGAAGGGTGGGGGCTGGCGGGTGGGCGGGGCTACATTCGGAGTATAAGGCGCACCCAAATTTTTCAGCCTCTTTTGGGGGCGGGGAGTGCATCTTATGCTCTGAAAAATACGGCACATAAAGAAAGAGATTAGTTATCATGTCCTTCAAGTAATCCCATCTCCCTCTTCTATTTTCAAGCTATCAAAGAGAAATACTCGGACTGGACAGAATTCCTCATACGTGATTTGACGGGCTCACGAACGGTGCCTGCAAATTTACTAGAAGGCGTAGGTATTGACTTAATTTCTGTTCTCAAGGGCTGCTGTGTTTTATGGTGCTCTTTACTGTAGCTTTGCCACCCAGCAGAAAATAAGGGACGGGATGGGGTAGTCCTCGGCTTACAAAAGTTCATTTAATGACCGTTCGGAGTTACAGCAGCGCTGAAAAAAAGTGACTTATTACCCTTTTTCAGACTTAACAACCATGGCAACATCCTTACCATTACGGGATCAAAATTCTGACAACTCGGCAGCTGGTTCATATTTATGACGGTCGCAATGTCCCGGGGTCAAATCATGTTCTGTGAAGTTTAAAATAAGGCGTTTTGCTTCTGTTTAAACAGCCCCTGCGAGGGAAAAACGCTGTAGACCTCATTACCCTGGAGTCCTTAATAGAGCTGCAGGATGGCCAGAGTCCCTTTCAGTTCTGGATAGTGAGCGTGGTTGAGAATGTCGGTGGAAGATTGCGCCTTCGCTATGCAGGCTTGGAGGAAACAGACTCTTACGACCAGTGGCTGTTTTACTTGGATTGTAGACTTCGACCGGTGGGCTGGTGTCAAGAGAATAAATATCAGCTGGAACCACCTTCAGGTACCAGAAATTATTATCTGTTCACCTATCATTTGTCCAAATATCTATCCATCTTTCCAACTAACCAATTATTCCACCATCCATCCATCCATGAATAAATCCATGCATCCATCCTTCCATCCATGAACCCCTTTATCTCATCCATCTAGCCAACCATCCATCCACCCATCTAACCAACATGCATCCATACTTCCATCCATAGATCCACCCATCTAACCAACCGTTCAACCATCCATTCATACATAAATCCATTCATCCATCCATTCATGAACCCCTCCATCTATCCATCCATCCATCCATCCATCCACCTATGCACCTAACCAACATGCACCCATCCACCCATGCATAAATTCATTCATCCATGCATCCTTCCATCCATCCATGCATAAATCCATGCATCCATCCATCCATCCATAAATCCATGCATCCATCCATCTTTCCATCCACCCATGCATAAATCCATGCATCCATTCATCCTTCCCATCCATCCATTCATCCATGCATGCATAAATCCATTCATCCATCCATAAATCCTTCCGTCCATCCATGCATAAATCCATTCATCCATCCTTCCATCCATCCATGAACCCCTCCATCCATCCAGCCATCCCTCTAACCAACATGCATCCATCCTTCCACCCATGTATAAATCCATGCATAAATGCACCAACATGCATCCGTACTTCCAACCAACCAACCATCCATCTATCCATGCATCCATTCATAAATCCGTGCATCGGTCCATCCAAGGTGTTAATGTCATTTGGTTCATCTTGAGGAAAGCTAAACAAAGTCAGAAGTGGGTAGTCTTTGGACAGGAGGCCAGGGAAATCTCAGGCTAAATTGGGAATGCAAACACACACACACACACACACACACACACACACACACACACACACACACCACCCCACCCTAGAAAAAGGCTACAGTTGCAAATAAAACAAACTTGATGTGTTTCAAAGTCAACAAGAGCCACTTTAGCTCAAAGCAGTCTTCACTGAAGGCAAAAAAACCATCTAGACATCTTTGGCTGATCTTGAAAAGCTAAGCAGGATTATATTTAGCGGGCTATGTGTAGGAGTAAGCACCCCCCTAGGGCTATAATTTTCTTGGGAGAAACAGATGAATATCTCTGCGCGATCATCAATCTTCTTTTGAAACTTTTAATAAAGTCTTATTTTAAAAAAAATAATAATAATGAGATGAACTTGATTCAAGGGAGCCTTTACTTCCCCTAATCCTATTTTAAGCAGCTGCCTTATGTCTTAACAATATGGATTTTAAAGTGTTGTGACTTTGCTTTGTCAAGTTTCCTTTTTGCCTGTTCTTGATCTTAGGCGAGGCTGGCTGGCTGGCTGGGGAATTCCGGGAGTTGAAGTTCAGTTTTTAAAATTACCAGTGGTTGAGAAAACACTTCTTTGAAACCAACCAGAATATTTGTTGTTGTTAGTTGCAAAGTCGTGTCCGACCCATCGTGATCCCATGGACAATGTTCCTCCAGGCCTTCCTGTCCTCTACCATCCTCTGGAGTCCATTGAAGCTCATGCCGACTGCTTCGGTGACTCCAGCCAGCCACTTCGTTCTCTGCCGTCCCTTTCTTCTTTTGCCCTCCATCGTTCCCATCATTAGGCTCTTCTCCAGGGAGTCCTTCCTTCTCATTAGGTGGCCAAAGTATTTGAGTTTCATCTACAGGATCTGGCCTTCTAAAGAGCAGTCAGGGTTGATCTCCTCTAGAACTGACTGGTTGGATCACCTTGCAGTCCAAGGGACTCGCAGGAGTCTTCTCCAGCACCAGAGTTCAAACGAGCTGCATTGGAGCTCGTTCATAATACAATAAAAGTTTGTTTAGGGCAAAGTGCCAGGGCATCTGAGCTTTTTGTCTTCATTAACAATTAAATTAACTTTCTCTTCCTCTATAGAGATGAGCTAGGCTTCCTCAATTCAAATAACCCTTTTCACTTTCTCATCGTGGTTCTTTCTGGACGTGGCATGAAGGACGGACGTCCTAACCAGAGCTAACGAGAGCAGCTAAGAGGAAAAATACATCTAAATTTACTTTTTTCGGTGAAAATAGTTCGTTTAGCTTAAAATACTACAAGGAATCCCCAATTTAAATTCCACAGACTCGGTTCAGTTCAAAGGACACTTTATAGCCAGACGTTTATGAAAAGTTGCAAATATAAAGGTTTAATACTCGACTTACAACAGTTCATTTAGTGACCCTTCGATGAGTGGCGCGGTGACTTAGAGGCGGACATCTTGTCTCACAATTAGGAGGCTGTGAGTTCAATCCTAGGTAGAGGCAGATATTTCTCTCTCTGGGAGAAATATCTGCATATTCTCAATATACAATGAGAATATATTGGCTGAACAAAACTCCGCATTGGCGACAGGAAAGGCATCTGGCCAGTAAACACTCAGCTCCATTCTCAGTTGCCCAAACTCTGCCCTGCAAGGGATTATGGGATCGTTAAAAGAAGATGATTTAGATACATCGTTCGAAGATAGGCCAGCACTGAAAAAAGTGACTTATGACCATTTTTCACGTTTATGACCGTTGCAGCATTCCCCCCCGTGATCACGTGATCAAAATTCAGATGCTCAGCAACTCACTCATACATACGACAATTGTAATGTCCCGGGGATCATGGGATCACTTTTTGCAATCTTCTGACAAACAATATTTGGGGAAGCCAGATTCAGTTAACTGTGTTACCAATTTAACAACTGCAGTGATTTGCTTCTCACAACGGTGGCAAAAGAAGGTCATAAAATGGGGCAAAACTCACTTAACAGGTGTCTCACTTAGTGACAGATATTTTGGGCTCAGTTGCGGTCGTAAATCAAGGATTACCCATATGCAGGATAATCAGCCAGCGGGAATTCCCAGTATTTTTTTTACTGCAGAAATCTCTTCGCTGAAGACTGCGTCTGAATGGCGGACAGTCCTAAACATCACTCTGACCAAGGCAGAAAAATACTCCCTTCCCATGGAAGTGTTTAAGGTAAAACTTAGTAAACCCTAATTTCTTCTTAATAAACCTTTATTTCTTCTTTGAACCATTTGACTCGCTGCCCTGCCATCCTCCTTTTTTAGATTTGAATCAAGCAAGGGGGAATTTAGCATCGGGAGTGGTAGATATTCCTTTTTAAAGTTTTCTTTTAATTTCTTTCTTTCTTTCTTTCTCTTTCTTTCTTTCTTTCTTTCTTTCTTTCTTTCTTTCTTTCTTTCTTTCTTTCTTTCTTTCTCACTCTCTCTCTCCCTCCCTCCCTCCCTCTTTCTCTTTCTCTTTCTCTTTCTCTTACATCCGCAAACACATACAGAGGGTCCAAGCTTAGCACCTTTAAGACCTGTGGACTTCAACTCCCAGAATTCCCCAGCCAGCATGGCTGGCTGGGGAATTCTGGGAGTTGAAGTCCACAGGTCTTAAAGGTGCCAAGGTTGGACAGTTCTGCTCTAATTAATATTGAGTAGTCAATCAGTTCAGTAAATGAACAATTGTCTATTTATCCAGTGGTGGGATACAAATAATTCAACAACCGGTTCTCTGCCCTAATAACCGGCTGGATGGGCATGGCCAGAGTGTGTGACAGGCAGCACTCTGCCTTCTATACCCCCTTGGGAGCCAAAATAGGCACGTCCCCCCTCATGCTCCATTTTGGGCCTAGTAGGCCTCCCTGCAGCCTCCTGGGAGCCAAAATGGGGTGCATGGAGACTCCTGGGAGGGGCGGGGAGGGGCAGAGCCAGCCAGCAATTTAACTTCCGGTTCACTCAAACCGGCTGAATCCCACCACTGTCTATATTGTTTGCACATGCAGGATAGGGACGAATGTCCTATGCCTTTTCCTACCTGACCGTTCCCTAAAGTTGCATCTCTTCCCCATCATCTCACCTGGGCTTCCTCATGTACCAATACATGCAGGAACCGTAGGAAAAACGGAGCAAAATGCTAATAAATGAAGCTTAGCGTTGATAGTCCTCGACTTACAACCGGTTATTCAGTGACCCTCCGGAAGTTACATGACTGGCTTTCACATGACCATTGCAGCATCTCCCATGGTTATGTGATCAAAGCTCGGATGCGTGGAAGCTGACATGTACTTAGGAGGGTTGCAGCTTCCGAGGGCCACATGATCGCCACTTCCCAGTCTCGCTTCCGAACGAGGGGAAGCCAGATTCACTTAGTGACCGAAAAAAGATTGATTTAACCAGTGGTGAAATCTAAAATTTGTTACTACCAATTCTGTGGGTGTGGCTTGGTGGGGGGGGGGATGTGACGTGGGCGTGGCCAATTTTTTATCTTTAGTGAAGAGGTTGTAAAAAAAATGCTTTCAAAGGGCTCTGACGATCCCAGCTGAGTTGCCTGATCGTCAGAGGGTTTTTTAAAAACCCTCTGCAGATCAGGCAACTCAGCTTGGATCCTCAGAGCTTGGATCCTCAGAGACAATTAAAAGAAAAAAACTCAGCTGGGATCATCAGAGTCATTTAAAAGGAAAGTTTTAAATGACTCTGACGATCCCAGCTGAGTTGCCTTGATCGGCAGAGGGTTTTTAAAAAACCTCTGACGAGAAGGCAACTCAGCTTGGATCATCAGAGCCATTTAAAAGAAAAAAAGCCTCTGATGATAGCGCGGCTCAACTGGGCATGCGGGGGGGGGGGGGCAGGGATTTTTGCTACCGGTTCTCCGAACCACCCGCCTCCATCACTATCGGATCAGGTGATCTAGTCCGAACCGGGAGCATTTCACCCCTGGATTTAACCACTGTGACGATTCCCCTAACCCAGGAGTCAGCAACCCATGGCTCTGGAACCGTCTGTGGCTCTTTCATCCCTCTGCTGCAGCTCCCTGTCGCCAGTTGGTTCTACAATTGATAGGACTTTTGGTTAGGACAGGTAGAGGAAAAAGGATGCCATGCTAGGAGGAGACTCTATGGTGGGGGAACCGGACTTCCGGTCAACTCCAGAATTGAATGCGGTGCTTCCGGTTAGGAACTTCATGGTTAATAATAATAATAATAATAATAATAATAATAATAATAATAATAATAATAATAATAATAATAATAATAATAATTATTATTATTATTATTATTATTATTATTATTATTATTATTATTATTTTATTTCTATGCCGCCCGTCTCCCGAAGGACTCGGGGCGGTGTACAGCCTGATTAAAAGCACAAGACAAACACAATTTAAAAATTAAAAATATTAAATAATTTGGCTCAAATATAAAACCCCAAATTTAGAATCCCAGATTAAAACCAATTTAAAATCTTTACATTGATAGCCCAGCCTGGCGGAACAGCAAGGTTTTGAGGGCACAGCGGAATACACGGATGTCAGAGATCTTACGTAATTCTGGGGGCAGTTCATTCCAAAGCGTAGGAGCTCCCACTGAGAAGGCCCTCCCGCTGGGTGTCGCCAGCCGACATAATTTGGCCGATGGCACCCTGAGGAGACCCTCTCTGTGGGAGCGGACTGGCCGGTGGGAGGCTACTGGTGGCAGGAGACGATCTCGAAGGTAACCCGGTCCGATGCCATGGAGCGCATTAAAGGTGGTAACCAACACCTTGAAGCGCACCCGGAAGCTCGCGCAAGAGGGGGTTCACATGGCACAACGAGTTGCGCCCATAACCACCCGCGCGGCCGCATTCTGGACCAATTGGATCCTCCAGGTTCTTTGAGTGTTTAAGGTTGCCGGCCCCGGCCCTAACCGATGTGGCAAGTAAAGTCGTAAAATAGGACAAAACTCTCTTCACCCCTGTCTTGCTTAGCAGTGGCAATTTTGTGCTCCATGACGGTCATAAATCGAGGACCACCTGACTAGGCTGCCCCTAGCAGGATAGACCAAAGTCTCAGCGGCAATGCCAAGTTCACCGCTTGTTTTTCCCAGGATCATGCCGATTTGAGGAACCACTCGTTCACGGTGGGGATGAAGTTGGAAGCAGTGGATCAGAGAGAACCAGCCACGATTTGCCCGGCTACTATAACTAAGGTGAGGAATCCAAAATGGGATTGAGAATTAAAGCCAGAACGTCCACAGCCAAGGCAAACCATGAGGGTTTGAGGTCTACTACGGGTGCTTCAGAGCAGGGGTTCCCAATGTTTCGGACCTCAAGGACCACTAAATTCATAATTTTTAATCCCACGGACCACTAATACGGCCTGCCTAATGAATGGCAGGGTGAGCGTGGCTAGGTGGTCATGTGACTGGGCTGGTGTGGCCAATTCGATGGCCAACTCGATGTCACTCACATCAAAGGGCGCCTTGCCGGCCTCTACTCACCCCTCTCTTGCCAGCCATTCCTCGCCTCCCCGCCCAGGCTCCTTAGGGTCCCAACAAGAAGCAGTTGTTGGAGCTAAGCAGCCGCCATGAGAAAGAGTTGGCAAAACAGCTCAGTTCAGATTGGATCTGACCGAGAAGGAGACTCAGCAGAAGCACCTCACTGAGGACTAGGAGCATAGACTTTCCAAGCAGAGGGAAGACCTGCGGGAATGCAAGGCTAGGTACAGGCGCCTGGGGGCTCAGCGGACTGAGATGGTCAGCCAGTTCCAGGCCATGATGCAGTCCCACTGGAACGAGGCCCTCCGGCTCTTCGCCAAAATTGGCACTTCCCTCCAGCCTTCGCCCAAAGCCCTGCTCCAGGAGGCCGAAGCAGACCCCAAGTCAGAATTTCTATCCCCCTCCAACCCACACAAAAAGACCCCGAAGGGGGGGAGCCTCTACAGCAACACAAACGTTCATTGCACATATCCGGCCCAGGGGACATCGTTTGAGGACCCCTGATTTTGTGCAATATTTTTAAAAAATGCAAATAATTTTTCCCCAAAATTTTCTCATGGACCACCAGTTGGTGACCACTGCTCCAGAGGCAACATAGATTTGTTCCATCCATCCATCCATCCATGAGTTGACCTTTTTTGAGACCCCTGCTCTGAGTTTACCTCTAAAAACCTTACAAGTGTCTCTTGAGTAGCATGGTGGAGTTTGGAGGAAATTCTGGAAATTTTCCTTTCTCATGCAACCACAATGCAGGCAGTCCACGACTTACAACGCTTCCTATAACGACTGTCTGACGTTACAACAGCACTGAAAAAAGGCACTCGTGGCCATTTTTCACACTTACGACCGTTGCAACTTACCTGATCAAAATTTGTGTATTTGGCAACTGACTCATCTTAATGACTTTTAGAGCTGGTTGCCTTGGTCACCTGACCAAAATTACAATGTTTTTTTGTCAGTGGCCAAAAAAACTCATAGAAATACATTAATTCATTTAACAACCTCCGTATTCACTTAATGACTGCAGTGTTTGCTTAACGACTGCCACAAAAAAAAAGGTCATAAAATAGGAAATGGGAGGGCCTCAACTTATGACAGTCATGACTTAAGATGGAAATTCCAGGCTCCATTATGTCTTATGAATTAAATCTGGCTGGGTGGCTTTGGGCCAATTACTGTCTCTCAGCCCAACCCACCTCACAGGGTTGTTGTTGAGGGAAAAATAGGAGAAGGAAAGATTGTGTTGTATTCACTGCCTGGAGATTTATAAAATAATAATAATACAGATGAGATATAAATAAATAAAGATGAGAGTCAGTTTGGTCTAGTGGTTAAGGCAGCAGTTTAGAAAGCAGGAGTCCGTGAGTTCATGTCCTACCCTCACCATAAACCAGCTGGGTGACTAAGCCAATCACCAGGAGACTGTGAGTTCTAGTCCTGCCTTAGGCACGAAAGCCGGCTAGATGACTTTGGACCAATCACCAGGAGGCTGTGAGTTCTAGTGCCGCCTTAGGCATGAAAGCTGGCTAGATGACTTTGGGCCAATCACCAAGAGGCTGTGAGTTCTAGTGCCGCCTTAGGCACGAAAGCGGGCTACATGACTTTGGGCCAAGCACCAGGAGACTGTGAGTTCTAGTCCTGCCTTAGGCACAAAAGTTGGCTATATGACTTTGGGCCAATCACCAGG
The DNA here is from genome assembly GCA_030761175.1 of Masticophis lateralis. Lineage (NCBI taxonomy): Eukaryota > Metazoa > Chordata > Lepidosauria > Squamata > Colubridae > Masticophis > Masticophis lateralis. Next base: position 6,373,629 of record JAUDYJ010000006.1, on the reverse strand, counting down.
AGACTGTGAGTTCTAGTCCCGCCTTAGGCATGAAAGGCAGCTGGGTGACGGGTGAATCTCCAGGAGGCTGTGAGTTCTAGTCCTGCCTTGGGCCTGAAAACCGGCTAGATGATTATGGGCCAATCACCAGGAGGCTGTGAGTTCTAGTTCTGCCTTAGGCACGAAAGCCGGCTAGATGACTTTGGGCCAATCACCAGGAGGCTGTGAGTTCTAGTCCTGCCTTAGGGGGAAAAAAGCAGCTGGGTGACTTTGGGCCAGTCCTTCTCCCTCAGCCCAACCCACCTCACAAGGTGGTTGTTGTGAGGAAAATTTTCCTCCTCCTGAGGAAAATACGTTGGATATAGTTTCAGCCTTGAATTGTTTGCAAAAATAATAAAAGAGGGCTACAAATATAGAAATAAAGAAATAAACAAACTTCTCCATTTGCTTCCCTATAGGTTTTCAACCACCATTTCGTGCAAGTCACTCTGGACGATCTCCGTCCCGAACCATGCAACAAGTCGATGCTTTGCCACGCCGATTCCTTGGGCCTCCTGCCAGTGCAGTGGTGCCTTAAAAATGGAGTCCATCTCACCCCTCCCAAAGGTTGGTCTCGGCATGGCAGAAGGGAGCTGGATTTGGGTGGTTTGCATAATCAGTGGAACGACTTACCTCCAGAAATTGTGGAGGTTTTTAAAGAAGAGATTGAACGGCCATTTATCTGGAATGATACGTATGGCAGGAGTGTCAAACTCGATTTCATTGAGGACCGCATCAGGGTTGTGTTTGACCTTGGAGAGGGGGGACTGGGTGGGCATGGCCCACGACATCACTCATTTCGGGGGCACCTGTGGTGGTGGCCAAGTGTTAAGGCAGGACTTCCCTCAAACCTTCCCTCCCTCATTATAACCTTCCTTCCTTCCTTCCTTCCTTCCTTCCTTCCTTCCTTCCTTCCTTCCTTCCTTCCTTCCTTCCCTCCCTCCCTCCCTCCCTCCCTCCCTCCCTCCCTCTTGTTCTGACCGAGACTTCCTGAGTCAGTAAAACACCCAAGTAGTCCCAAAAACCTGTTTTATTTTAACAGCTATGAATTCTGTTCATTCACAGATGAGTCCCAAATAGTTGTAAAGAGTCCTTCGGGATAAGGCTGATAATCACCCACCTTTATCTCCCTTGACACGCTGCCAAAGACCTAATTGGCAAAGCCACACGGAGTCCAGAATCAAACAGAGCTTCAGGCTTTAAACTGAACAGAATGAACAATGTTGCTTCCTGCAAAGGCCCACATACCTTTGCTTCTCTTTTAAGCCTTATGGGAGGGGCCAATCATCTCCAAGCCTTACTCCTGAGTTGTCCCTTTTGTTTTAGCTGTTCTTGCCTTCTGGGAGCTCTGTGCATGCGCGCACTGGGAACAGCTCCCCCTGTTCCTCTGCCTCGCTGAGGTTCGACTCTGGAGCCAACCACGATCCTCCCTGAGTAACTTTGTCCAGGATTCTTTCTTTCTTGAGCTTTATGTATCTCAGAGGGCTGTTATAAAGCTAAAATGGCAGAGGAGTGACACAGAGACAGAATAGAATAGAATAGAATAGAATAGAATAGAATAGAATAGAATAGAATAGAATAGAATAGAATAGAATGGGAAGGGACCTTGGAGGTCTTCTAGTCCAACCCCTTGCTTAGGCAGGAAACCTATACCATCTCACAGCCCTTGGCTTCTTGCCTGCAAAGCTTAATCTTTAGAGAAATATAAAAACCATTGATGTTGCCACATTGGTTCAGCAAACTCCTGATAAGGCTTCTAAGGGAATTTCTTCTTGTTCCAAGACATGGCTAAAATAGATTAATAATTGGGGAGTGACGTACACGTTGCTTTTAATGTACACATTAATGTACGGTTAGAAGAGCTGTTTAGATTCCCTAAGGAGGAAAAAAAGATATGTTTTATTTGATGCCAGCCAGCAAATTAATATCCATTAATTTCCCACCATATGAAAGCACTCCGTTGACGCTATTTATATTGTCGTCAGTTAGAGTTATAGACTTCTTTTTCCTTAAGCGTTCACAGCTGTGGGGCGGATTTCTCCCCCTTTTCTTGGAGACCGGCAAATTTCTGCATTGGCGTTGTGTGCTTGTGTGGGGCACAACCTTGCTTTTTGCTGCGGGCTTCATCCCAACGAGTGCAATTTCCAAAGCGATTAAATATTTAATATTTGAAAGCTGGGGATGCATAGTGGTGGTGGTGAGGCCCCTCCTCAAGAAGCCCTTCCTGGACCCGGCTATTTTGGCTAATTACCGTCCAGTCTCCAACCTTCCCTTTTTAGCGACGGTTGTTGAGAGTGTGGTTACATGGCAGCTCCCTCGGTACCTGGATGAAGCTGTCTATTTAGACCCGCTCCAGTCCGGCTTCAGGCCTGGATACAGCACTGAAACGGCATTGGTCGCGTTGGTGGATGATCTCTGGCGGGCCCGCGGTAGGGGTTATTCCTCTATCCTGGTGTTATTAGACCTCTCAGCGGCTTTTGATACCATCGACCATGGTATCATGTTGCGCCAGTTGGAGGGACTGGGGGTGGGAGGCACCGTTTTACGGTGGTTCTCCTCCTACCTCTCCGACCGGTCGCAATCTGTGTTGACAGGGGGGCAGCGGTTGACCCCGAGGCGCCTAGTGTGTGGGGTGCCGCAGGGATCGGTCCTCTCGCCCCTCCTGTTCAACATTTATGTAAAGCCGCTGGGTGAGATCATCCGTGGTTTTGGGATGGAGTTCCATCAGTACGCTGATGATACGCAGCTGTACATTTCCACCCCAGACCACCCCAATGATGCTGTGGAAGTGATGTCCCAGTGCCTTGAAGCCGTGCGGGCCTGGATGGGGAGAAACAGGCTTCGACTCAACCCCTCCAAGACCGAGTGGCTGTGGCTGCCGGCGTCCCGATATAGCCAGCTGAAACCATCGCTGGTTATTGGGGGCGAATCAATGGCCCCCACGGAAAGGGTGCACAACTTGGGCGTCCTCCTGGACCCACGGCTGTCTTTGGAGGATCACACGACAGCTGTGGCCAGGGGAGCTTTCTATCAGGTTCGCCTGATACGCCAGTTGCGGCCCTTTCTAGATCGGAACTCCCTACGCACAGTCACTCAGGCACTCGTCACCTCTCGCCTGGACTACTGCAATGCTCTCTACATGGGGCTCCCCTTGGGGTGCACCCAGAGGCTCCAAATAGTGCAGAATGCGGCCGCGCGGGGGATTATGGGAGCGACGGGACGCTCCCATGTGACACCTCTCCTGCGCGAGCTGCATTGGCTACCGGTGGACTTCGGGGTGCGTTTCAAGGTGTTGGTGACCACTTTTAAAGCGCTCCATGGCTTAGGACCAGGGTACTTACGGGACCGCCTTCTGCCGCCAATAGCCTCCCACCGGCCGGTGCGTTCCCACAGAGAGGGTCTCCTCAGGTGCCGTCAGCCAGACAATGCCGGCTGGCGACCCCCAGGGGGAGAGCCTTCTCTGTGGCAGCCCCTACCCTCTGGAACGATCTTCTTCCAAAACTGAGAACAATTGCTGACCTCCGGACTTTTCGTCGGGCCTTGAAAACTCATCTCTTTCAGCTTGCTGGTCTAGCCTGACCCCGCTGAATTTTTAAGATCTGTATTATAGGGTTGGGTATTTTAAATATTTAATGGTTAATGGTTTTAATTTTTAGCCAAAGTTATATGCTTTTTTAAGAAATTGTTTAACTTTTGTGTACTATTTTTATTTGGCTGTTCACCGCCCTGAGTCCGCAAGGAGAAGGGCGGTATACAAATCTAAACAAATAAATAAATAAATAAATAAATAAATAAATAGGCCCAAATTGGAGGCAGACTATGGAGAAATTCAAGAGGGAGATTTCAATTCAGCGGGCGAGGAAACAGGCTGTGAAGGAGACACGTCCCTTTGCCCACCCAAAATGGACAAATTTGTCTGCTTCGCAGTACACAGGACTATATAAACCCTCAAGAACGTGTGATGCTTTTATAGTCTTTTGGTCTGGTCAAGGCTGAGCCTGTTCTGACCTAGACTTCCTGAGAAAATATAAAGCACAATCTTAGTCCCGCAAAACCTCTTTTATTTATATGACTGTAAATTACTTTCATCTACAGTCCGCAAGGCTTGATAAACAGTCTTTCAGAGGAAGGTTATCAACACCGACCTATTTCACACGGAACGCTGCCAGAGAGCTCATTGCCAGACGCAGGGCAAGGCCAAACTTGGCACAGAGTCACAAACAGAATTTTCCAATCTTGAATCAGTCAGATGAACTAATTGCTCCCTGCAAAAGCGCATGTCCCATTTGCTCTTCTTTTATGTCTTATGGGAGGGGCCAATCATCTCTAAGCCTTACTCCCAAGTCGACCTTGTTTCTTAATTGTTCTTGTCGTCTGGCAGCTCTGCGCATGCGCATATTGGGAACAGGCTGTCGCTGTTTTGCCTCGCTGCTGTCAGTCTCTGGAGGCTGCACATAACTATTAAATGGCCTTGGCCGCCTCTCTGCCTCCGATGCAGAGCCCTCTTCTGAGCTTTCCCCAGCCCCAGGACTGGCCCAAGTTCCTCCCCGACCTCCTCACCGTCTGACCCTGCTGCCAGCTCTACTGGCCACCGGCGGGCTACAACAGAGCCATCTTTTTGTGGCTAGAGAGTGCCCAGCATTTTCCTAAGAGGTTCCTAAGAGGTGCAGAATTAAAGCATAATTAGGCAGAAGTAGAACTCAGAGAGTGGGTTTGGTCTAGTGGCGAAGGCATCAGCCTAGAACAGGGGTCAGCAGCCTGTGGCTCTGGAGCCGCATGTGGCCCTTTCACCCCTCTGCTGAGGCTCCCTGTCACTCAAAATATGCTTCGCAACTGCCAATGTGCAACACCCACCGGCACACGATTTATTGAGCTTTTCAACCTCTAGTAGGCCAACCATGGATAAGTCCAAGAAAAGAAAAGTTTCAGAAGAAAACAGAATGTTTAATTCAACTACATATGCTAGTTTTGTGGCCACTCAAGAAATAGTCAGGCACGGGAAGGGTTTTGTGGCTCCCGGTGTTTTCTTTTCTGTGGGAAACGAGTCCAAATGGCTCTTTGAGTGTTTAAGGTTGCAGACCCCTGGGCTAGAAGCTAGGAGAAATAAATTCTAGCTCTGCCTTAGCCAAGCTGGCTGGGTGACTTTGGACCAATCATTAGGAGGCAATTGATTGAAGATCTTCAAAACAAATCAAAAGACAAAATGTACAGTATTAGTTCAACCGATGCAACTCCCAGAAACTCCAACTAGAATTGAGGGAGATTTCTCCTTGATTTACATTTATGTTGATGCAGCTTAACATTGCATTCAGCTTTTTTGCCGCCACAGTGCAATGCTGGCTGCCATCCACTGACACATTGCAAACAACAACAACAACAATTATATGGGTTGGGTGATGTTTAAAAGCTGAATTGTGTATATTGGCACAGCTCATCCGATTCCTGTAAACTCTAGTTAGGGAAGGACTCTAACCAACATTTGAGCGGGCTGAGGTAAATTTTCTCGGATAGTTGTGTTATTCGTGAGGGTGGGGTACCGTCGGGCTGTCCACTTCTGTCTTCACCCGAACAAAATGAGAGGAAATAATTTTTTGTTTGTTTCCTGGGATTTCCTGCAGGTTATTCTAATCCGGATTTTGACTGGGCGGATTACCAGAAGCAGTGCGGAGCGGAGGCAGCTCCTGAGGGCTGCTTCAGAAATGTAAGATCTGGTTTACTTTTCACATCGTCGTGATCTTTCTCGTCCCGGTGCCCATTGCCATTAATGTTCCTACACCAGTGGTGGGATTCAGCCGGTTTTGTCCGGTTCGAGCAAACAGAGGTGGGAGGCTCCGCCCACCCGCCCAGATGTAATGCCGTAGGTGTAATGTAATGTAGGGTTATCTACAAGGTCATTTCTCCTCTTCCTTCCTCCACCCTCCTCTGTGTCTTTCTTTCCTTCCACCCTTCCTCCTCTATTTCTCCTCTTCCTTCTTCCTCCCTCCTCTATTCCCTCCCACCCTCCCTGCCTCCCTCCCTCCCTCTTTCTTTCCTTCCCAGGTCCCAGATGACCTCCCAGGTCTCTTCCAACAACCCTGTTGTTTTCTGTTCTGTTTTTGTTTTTTGTTTATCCCATTCAGGCTTCCTGTAACCGAGCTTTTATGAAAAACATGATGCTTGAAGCAGTGAACCCCCAGAATCCGGCTGCGATCTGCGTGGCATCTGTCACTTCCATAAAAGGCCGGCTAATGTGGCTGTCTTTTGAAGGTACGTTACAAAACTGCCTACAAGGCAAATCCTACCCTACTTGACTCCTGCTGACCTCCTGAAACTAACTAACTAACTAACTTACTTTCTTTCTTTCTTTCTTTCTTTCTTTCTTTCTTTCTTTCTTTCTTCCTTCCTTCCTTCCTTCCTTCCTTCCTTCCTTCCTTCCTTCCTTCCTTCCTTCCTTCCTTCCTTCCTTCCTTCCTTCCTTTATACAGGCATGCATTCCTTCTTTCTGTAAATTTCATTTATTCATTCCTCCAATGAGCTCCAATGAGCCACTAGATATATTTATACACTTAATTTTTTATTAAATTTATGTGCCACCTAACTCCTTGATAAGGCGACTTTTAAACATATATATTCCCTTTTAAACAAAACACTAAGCATGTATTCCCTTTGGAGCAAATTCAACTTGCTTTTTTTAAAAATTCAGCGTTCTGGTTTCTGTTTATTGTGTTAGATAGGTGCTTGTGAAGCTTGACAACTTGGAAGCGGTGTGGACTTCAATTCCCGGAATTCCCCAACCAGCATGCTGATAGGAAGAATTCTGGGAGTTGAAGTCCTCACCTCTTCTGAGTTGCTGGGTTTGGAAAACACGATAGTACTGTGATGGAGAACCTGTGCCATATTGGTGGGCATGCGAGCTGAGCTCTGGTACCCATGTGTGTGCCGGCCAGCTGATTTTCGGGTTTTCTGGGCCCACCAGAAGTCAGGAAACGAAGTTTCCGGCCTCTGGAGGGCCTCCGACAGGTGGGTGGAGGTGAGGAAGGCCCGTTTTTTGTTCTCCCCAGGCTCCAGAACCTTTTTAGGAGCCTGGAGAGGACGAAAACAGCCTCCTCCCCCCCCCCTCACCCAGAGGCTCTGTTTCCTGACTTTCGGTGGGACCAGAAGGCCCATTTTTCGCTCTTCCCAGGCTCCAGAGGCTTTCTAGGAGCCTGGGGAGGGCAGAAGCGGCCTTCCCCACCCTTCCTGAGGCCCTCCAGAGGCCGGAAACGGCCCGTTTCCCGACTTCCAGCCCAACCGGAAGTCTGGTGGCCCACCAGATGCCAAAAGCGGGCATGTGTGTGGGGCAGGGCACATAGAATTATGGGTGTGGGCATGTGCGTGCGCGACCCCCCCCCCCCCATACTCTCCCTGCTTTTGGCACTCGATGGCAAAAGGGTTAGCCCTCGCTGCTATAGTAGATCATGCATTCATTCATTCATTCCATGTCTATTGCCGCTCAACTCAACCATGTGACTCATAAATTAATGAAGCACATTTAAAGCTGGAGAGCACGGATTCTTCTCCCCGCCTGTATGTATCTTGTTCTTTTCTTTTTGCCACCACGCTGCTGCTTTTCTGGCGTTTCTAATGCATTCTAATGCATCAACAGGTCTACCTCACGCACCTGCTTCCGAATATATAGTCGATGTGGAATCGATGGACATCTTCCCTGTGGGCTGGTGCGAAGCAAATGGCTATAAGCTCTTGGCGCCGCATAAAACCCCCGGTAGGTACCCGGTAGAGTAAATTTCGATTGCTACGTTTTGCAATAATTATTCAGTTATTTGGCCTTTTCCAGGACTACGAGTAGTCCTCGGCTTACAACCGCAATGGAGCCCCAAATTTCCATTGCTAAGCGAGACAGTTGTTAAGTGAATTTTGCCCTCATTTTACGACCTTCCTGGCCACAGTCGTTAAGTGAATCCCTACGGTTGTTAAGTTAGCAGCACGGTTGTTAAGTGGAACTGGCTTCCCCATTGACTTTGCTTGTCAGAAGGTCGCCAAAGGGGACTCCAGGACATTGCGACCGTCATAAATATGAGTCAGTCTGAATTTTGATCACATGATTATGGGGATGCTGTAACAGGCGTGTGAAAAACAATCCGAAGTCAAGGGTTGACAACTGTCCCACTTAGCAACAGAAATTTGGAGCTCCGTTGTGGTCGTAAGTCGAGGACAGGCTGTATTAACTACTCTGGCTGCGTCTTCTAAGAACTGCAGTTCAGCAACATCTGGAGCAGTGGTGAAATGCAGATTTTTTTTACTACTGGTTCTGTGGGCGTGGCTTGGTGGGCGTGGCAGGGGAAGAATACTGCAAAATCCCCATTCCCATCCCACTCTAGGGGAAGGATACTGCAAAATTCATATTCCCATCCCATTCCAGAAGGATACTGCAAAATCTCCATTCTTATCCCACTGCAGGGGAAGGATATTGTAAAATCTTCATTCCCACTCCACTCCAGGGAAAGGACACTGCAAAATCTCCATCCCCACTCCACTCCAGGGGAAGGATATTGCAAAATCCCCATTCCCACCCCACTCCAGGGGAAGGATATTGCAAAATCCCCATTCCCACCCCACTCCCGGGGAAGGATATTGCAAAATCCCCATTCCCACCCCAATCCAGGAGAAGGATACTGGAAAATCCCCATTCCCTCCCCACTCCTGGGGGAAGGATATTGCAAAATCTCCATTCCTTCCCCACTTCTGGGGGAAGGATATTGCAAAATCCCCATTCCCACCCCCCCATTCCCACCCCACTCCAGGGGGAAGGATATTGCAAAATCCCCATTCCCACCCCCATCCAGGAGAAGGATACTGCAAAATCCCCATTCCCTCCCCACTCCTGGGAGAAGGATATTGCAAAATCTCTATTCCTTCTCCACTCTGGGAACAGCCAGAATTGGCATTTGCCGGTTCTCCGAACTACCCAAAATTTCTGCAACGGGTTTTCCAGAACCTATTAGAACCTGCTGGATTTCACCCCTCATCTGGAGGGCCCCATAGAGTTATGCCCCTAAGGGAGGACTAAAATGGGGGAAATTTTAGCATGAAATTTTAGAATTTTAACATGATTTTTTAAAAATAAGACTAAAAAAATAAGAGTGTTCAGAGAAGCACATCACAATTCGATATTGATGTATGAATAAGCTCATCGGGCAAATTGTGGTGAATGGTTTCAAAAAAACGAAGCCAAGATGCGGTTGAATTCACAAAGCCAAACCAAGGAATAGTTTAATGCCATGAACTAACTCTTAAGAAGGGAAATGTGGTTTTTTTCCCCCCCCGGAAAATGAAAACGTGGGGAAGATTTTGCACCAGCCACATAGCCTATAATTCTGTCTTAAGAGACCTGACAGCCATTTGTCTAAAATGGTATAAGGCAGTGATGGCTAACCTTTTGGCCATTGCGTGCCAAAAGCGGGGAGAGGACAGGGAGGGGGTTTCCCTCACACGTGCCCACACCCATAATTCTATGCACCCTGCCCCCCCCCGCACATGCACGCATAACACAAACACCCCCCTCCCCTGTTTTTGGCATGTGATGGCATGGTGGGCCTGGTAGGCTCGTTTTTCACCCTCCCCAGGCTCCAGAGACTTTCTAGGAGCCTGGGGAGGACGAAAACGGCCTTCCCAACCTCCCGGAGGCCCTCTGGAGGCTGGAAATGGCCTGTTTCCTGACTTCCAGTGGGCCCAGAAGGCCTGAAAAGCAGCTGGCGGAGCTGAGCTTGCGCGCCCACCAATATGGCTCCACGTGCCATCTGTGGCACGCGTGCCATAGGTTCTCCATCACGGATATAAGATCTCCTGCTTGAGTAGGGGTTTGGATTAGAAGACCTCCAAGGTCCCTTCCAACTCTGTAATTCTGCATTAATATTCACAGGTTCGATTGAGAAACTGCCCGGTTCTGTTTTGCCGTCATTTTGTTTCGAGAGCAAATTTGATTTTTAAATGAACAAGGAACCTAATTTGGAGAGCACGACGAAATTAAAATTTACCCCGGGTCTTGATTCCTTCTAATGCAATCCATGAAATAAGAAACGCCGAAAGCAATCAGGCTTGCAAAATTTAATCCCAGATTATGTTCTTCTGAAACGGAAGAATATGGCTATTGTTTTTAGTTATTTATATTAAGTACAAGATCCCGTAAACTCTCAGTGAGCAAAGAGCTGAAGGATGCGGTGGGGTCCTTTAGCATAATGCTTTAACGAAGTAGTAACAATTGTTGAAATCTTATATCTCGGCACGGATGACTAGAGTGTAATGGCAATTTCTTGTAATAAATATCCCGACGGCTATAATGGTCAAATGGCTAACATTATTATTAGTGGGTGAATTTGTGCATTTCTGTTCAAAAATGAATGCACTGTCTTCTGAAGGGGTTTCTCTCTTCTAAGACTATACAGGCAGTCCTCGATTTACAACCTGTCTGTTTAGTGCCTGTTTGAAGTGACAAGCGGCACTGATTAAAGTGATGGATGGCTGTTTATCCACACAGTCACGCGATGAAAATTCAGGCCGTTGGTTCCTATTTATGACCGTTTGCTGCGTCCCGATCTCTGTGGTCGATAAATCAGTAACTCGGTTGTTAAGTGAATCTGGCTTTTACGACCTTCTAGGACAGTGGTGGCTAACCTTTTTGCTGTCGCGTGCCTAAAGCAATGCACATGTGCCCCCCCTCCCTCCCTGCGTGCACCCTGCGATCCGTTTGGGGCCGAGCAGGCCTCCCTGCAACCTCCTGGGAGCCAAAACGGGCCACGGGGGGCACGCCTATTAGGCCTCCCTGCATTTATAACCAGTGGTGAAATCTAAAATTTGTTACTACCGGCTTGGTGGGGGAGGGGTAATGTGATGGTGGGCGTGGCCAATTTTTTTTTAAACTTTTAAAACCATTTTTTCTACAACCTCTTTGGCGAAAAAAATGCTTTCAAAAGACTGACGATCCCAGCTGAGTTGCCTGATCGACAGAGGCTTTTTTTTCTTTTAAATGCCTCTGACGATCAGGCAACTCAGCTTGGATCTTCAGAGGCATTTAAAAGAAAAAAAAAGGGGGGGGGGTTTCTTTTAAAAGCCTTTGATGATCCCAGCTGAGCTGCGCGATCATCAGAGGCTTTATTTTTTTACTTTTAAAAGCCTTTTTTTTTTTTTGACCGAAGAGGTTGTAGAAAAAATGCTTTTAAAAGTAAAAAAAAAAAAAAAAAGCCTCTGATGATTGTACGGCTCAGCTGGGCGGGGGGGGAGGGGGGGACAGGGATTTTTGCTACCGGTTCTCCGAACCACCCACCTCCATCGCTACCGGATCAGGCGATCCGGTCTGAACCGGGAGCATTTCACCCCTGCTTATAACCCATAATGCAATACATGCATGACGAACCTGTGCACACGCTCCGCCCATCCGTGCATGCATACTTGAACCCCACACTCTCCCCCGCCCCCCATGCACATGTGTCTCTAGCATGCGTCCTGCCCCCGCACACGTGCAGCAGAGACCCAAAAATTAGTTGGTCGATGGAAGGTGCATGCATATCCCGGTGGATCTGAGCTGGGGCCATGTCATCACAGTTCTAGGACAAGAAAGTGTGTAGAGAAGCCAGATTCACTTAACAACCAGGTTACTGATTTGTCAACTGCAGAGATGCATTTAACGACTCTGGCAACCCTAACCCAAACCCCAAAGCAAAACAATATTGGAGTAAAATCAGGCTAAAATTAGAAGAGATAGCCAAGCAGCATATAAAGATAAAGCCAGAAATATTTTTATTAGGAATACTCCCAGGGACTTATGAGAAAAAATTACAATATTTAATTATACATATCATAACAGCAGCAAGAATAATATACGCCCTAAATTGGAAAAATAACGATATACCAACAGAAGGTCATTTGATTAGAAAAGTTTTGGAATGTGCAGAAATGGAGAAACTTTCAAAGGAAATACAAGAAAAAGAGGAAACAGAATATTATATAGTGTGGGGAAAATGGTGTGAATGGTTAGAGGAGAGGTAAAAGGCAAGGAAAGAGCAAATGAAGATATAGGAGTGGAAAGGTAATAACAAATAAGAGGAAACAGAAAAGATGCAGATTGTAGAAACGAAATTGTGTACACTGTTATTTATATGTATATATGTAAATAAAGCAATTTTAGAATTATATGTATAAAGGATAAATTGAAATAAGGGAGAAAAAAATGGATAAGTAAGAAATGTCTACCGATGCAAAATTGTCGAAAAGAAAAAATGGTAAAAGATTTTTTTTTTTGTTTTCAAAAAAAAAAATAAAAAATAACGAAAGTGTTTAATAAAAATTATTTTTTAATCATTCGTAAAAAGGTCGTAAAAAGGGGCAAAAGCTCACTTCACAAATGTCTCATTTAACAACAGACACGGTGGGCTCAGTTGCGGGTGTAAATTGACGACTAACCTGTAAATTTGAAAAGGGTGAGATCACCTTTAATTTTTCCTGCTGGGAATCAAACCCTGTACATTTGCAAACAGGCACTGCCAGATTAACCCTTGTCCTTGTCCTCGTTTTCCAGCGCAAAGGAAGAGAAAGATTGCAATTGTCCAACCGGAAAAGCAGTGAGTACGCTCTTAAAATGTCAATTACGGCACAGTTTGATCACGTAAATAAAACTGATCTAAGATAGAAGGTGCTTGACTATATTGCAAAGGGTAAATTAATATATAGGTAGTCCTCAATTCACAACCATTCATTTAGAGACCGATCGAAGTTATAACCGCACTGAAAAAAGTGACTTATGACCAGTTTTTCACACTTATGACCATTGCAGCCCCCACCCGCACCCACCCACCCATGGTCAAATGATCAAAATTCGTCCACTTGGCAACTGGTTCATATTTATGTCGGTTGCAGTGTCCCGGGGTCGTTGATTCCCGTTTTGCAACCTTCTGACAAGCAAAGTCAACGGGGAAGCCAGATTCACTTAATAACCATATTGGTAACTTATCAGTTGCAGTGATTCACTTAACAACGGTGGCACAAAAGGTCATAAAACGGGGCATAGCTCAACAAAGTTAAAGTCTCACTTAACAATGGAAATTTTGGCCACTCAATTGTTATAAGTCGAGGAGTACCTTTATATTTATGACGATTGCGGCATCCTGGGGACACGTGATGGCCATTTGCAACCTTCCCAGCTGGCGTCTGTCAAGCAAACTCAGCTGGGATTTGCTTAATAACCGTGTGTTTCATTTAACGACTGCAATGATTCGCTTAGCCACTGAGGCCAAAAAAGGTCATAAAATCAGGTACCACAAAATCAATGAATGGCGGGCTAAGTTAGTATTGGAAATTCTGCTCATAATTGTGGCCGTAAGTGGAGGACTACCAATATGTAATCAATATGTACTTATCCACCTACCCATCCAGTGTTTCTCAGTAACTTAGATATGTGGCCTTCAGCTTTGATTACATGGTTGTGGCTGCCAATATTTTTAACCTCCTCTCTGGACAACCCCCTCTCCCCCATCGTTCAAGTATAACTAGTCCTCGTTTAGTGACCACAATTGGGACCGGCCACTCAAACACTAAGTGACAGTGCTTACGATCTTACTTCGGGTTCTCTTTGCTTTACAGACCTGCCAAGGCCATAAACGTGAGGATTGATCGTAGAGTTACCTTAACGCTCAATACCTGTGAACAGTCACTAAATGGGTCAGTTGAAAAATGAGGACTGTAGTTTTGTAATCTGAATGGCTTGTTGTTTTTTTGGTCCTCTATTAGGTTACCAGTGGGAGTGCCTATTGTGAAAATTCAGAATCCTCACTGCATTCCCCAGACGGATATGATGGGTGAGTTTGAGGGGGAAAGACCATCGTTTTTCTAATTTAGATCTGAAATACCACCACTTTAAAGGAGTAAGAAGATAAATCAAGACCTTTAACATAGGTGGACTTCAGCTCCCAGAAATACTCAGCCAGTCTGGCTAAGCTGAGGAATTCTGGGAGTTGAAGTCCATCCATCTTAAAGTTGCTAACTTTGAAAAAACACTGCATTCCCGCGCTCATCATAAATAAAGAATTGGTACTCCCGGTGCAATGAAGTAGTTTTACACTTACAACAGTTCATTTAGTGACCATTCAAAGTTACAGCGGCTGTCATGCCCCCGTCGGAGTCTGAATCTGAGACGGAAGACAAACAGTTGACAGAGAGCGGAAGAGTGGCTCTGTTGGCTGTGGAGGAAACTGGGGAAGGGTAAAGTCAGGCTGGACAGAGCAGGGAAGAGGTAGAACAAGGGGGAAGGCGGTTCTGATGAAAACCAAGGCCCATCCCCTCCTCATCCTAGGGTGCGAAGGGAAGAACACAGAAGAGAGCAACATGGGTTGCGTGGCTTACAAGGAAGAAGAGGGCCCCGATTCCCTTCACAAGGCACACCTGGGGATGGAGTTTAAAGGAGAGGCAGTTGGGAGGGGCGTTTGTCGGGAACAAACACTGAATTCATCTAGTGTTGAGAGTTGTGGCCTGCAATTCCTGGCATTCCTACTGACTGAATTAGTGTGCTTATCTTGTCTTGCTGGAACTATTGCCGGCTTCTGAGACTCATTATCTTGACTTGCTGGAGTGATAGATTGCAGTTATTCTGCTTATAGCATTTGGACTGGAGTATCTGCAGCCAGAAGCTGCTGCAGGTTTGTGGGAGAGTTTTTCTCCAGGCCAGAGAGTAAACGGGACATTGGGGGCAAAGTTGGTGCCAATAAAGGGATTCATGCCGGTTCTCTGGCTGTGTTGCCTCTGTGCCACGCCCCGGGTCATCCCAACGGCATTGAAAAAAGTGACTTGCCACTATTTTTCATACTTACGACCATTGCAGCCTCTCCATGGTCCTATGATTAAAAATTCAGACGCTTGGCAACTGACTCATATTTATGACGGTTGCAGTGTTCTGGGGCCACATGATTCCTTTTTGTGACCTTCTGACAAGCAAAAGCCAAATTCACTTCGCAACTTCGTGTGACTAACTTAACAACTGCAGTGACTCACATCAGCACAGTGGCGACAACGGTCGTAACATGGGGACAAAAACTCGTTTTAACAACTGTCTCACTCAGCAACAGAAATGTCGGACTGAATGATGGCCATAAATCAAGGACTACCTGCATCGTCCAAATCAATGCGGGATTATCATTCCCACACACCCAGGTCCCCGTATTGGTTGGAAGTTGAAATTGTTGCTTATGTCCCAAAATGGTGGAAAGGCGGAGGATAGAGAGGAAATGCAGCCCAGATGGGATGCTGGAAGATGGAATTGATTTCTGGTTTCTTCTCTGCAGGGACCATCAATGGGAGATACAACTGCCCGGTGCTCTTCATCAACCATCGCTGTTTCTCAGGCCCACATCTTAACAAAGGCAGATTGGCAGAATTGCCACAGTCTGTTGGGCCAGGGAAATGCGTCCTGGTTCTTAAAGAGGTAAGGATTATGAGATGTATCCTGTGCCCTGCTAGGAATAGGAGGATCCTGGTGTTCTGACCCAGCCTTAGCAGAAGCAAGAAACAGACTCCTGGTCGCGAAAAAACCCTCTTTATTTATCTCTTGTGAATTAGTTGCATTCGCCCACCGAAAAGTCCCGGCAAGAGTCCTTCAAGGAGTTAACAGCACTAAGAGACCTTATCAGTTCCTTGTGATAATTGCCAGGCCGTGAGCTCCCAGCCGCAAGGCTGCAAATTAAGTTCTGGCAAGCAGTCTTTGTGACACCAAATACGATGAGCAAAATCTTCAGAAATATGAACGGTTGTCTCCTACGACAGCCACTCCTCTTTCCTTCGATTTATTCCCCAGCCAGGGAGGGGCCATTCAGCATCCATGTGTGCTTTGCTTCCCGAGTCGACTCCTTGTCCTCCATTGTTCAGCTCTCCTAACTGCTCTGCGCATACGTGCATATGGAACAGGCCCCAGCTGTTCTTCCTCCTCACTCATATCAGCCTCCAAAGGCAGCTGCCTCTCCAGTGGCTGGGAAATGTCGGACGGCCCTGGCTCTATCTCTGCGTCCGACGCAGAGCATCCGTCAGCACTTTCCCTAGACTCCAGAACTGGCCCAAGTTCCTCCCCAACCTCCTCATCGTCCGAGTCTGCTGCCAGCTCTGCTGGCAGCTGGCGGGCCACAACACCTGGCAAAGTGGGAAGGGGTCTAGGAGGCCATCCAAACCAACCCCCTGCTATATAGAGAGTCCAAATTGAAGCCGGTATCCATGGAAGAAAATAGTTGTAGCTCAGGGTTGAATGGTTGGGTCCTTGGTGTTTTCTGAGCTGGATTGTTTTCTAGCAAACATTTCACGACCCAACTAGGTAGCATCATCAGAAGGCAGGAGAAGCAGCAATGGATGGAAACTAATCAAGCAACCTAGAACTTGAGGAGAAATGTCCTGACATGAAATCTCTGTTATTCCGTTTTGTTATTCAGTTTCCAATGGGTTTGGTCTGTCTCTGTGTGTGTGTGTATGTGTGTGTGTTTCCTAACCTGGCCTACCTCACAGGGCTGGCATTAACCTTGAGCTGTGGAGTTCTCGATGCTCTCTTTCACAGCTTCACGCCCAGTGTTTTTGCTCTGCTCAGATTCTTCGCATGGTGATCAACTCCGCCTACAAGCCCAGGAGCATTTTGCGAGAGTTGCAACTGGTCGATGACCCCAGGTGGAACTTTCAGGAAGAAAACCTCAAAGCAAAGTAAGGACTGTTTCTAAAAGGAAGAAAAACCTAGAGACTGTTTGTTATTGAAGAATATATCCATAATGGTGGACCAAGAAAGGAGGTTGGCAAAAAATTACTTTACCTGAAAAAGATAGAAGAAACTACAAGCAGTCCCCGACTTATGAACACAATGGAGCCCCAAATTTACCATATTTTTCGAACTATAAGACGCACCAGAGTATAAGACGCACCATGATTTTGAAGAGGAAAACAAAGAAAAATAGTTTTTGGCCTCTGCACGTCTGATTTTTGCCCTCCCCAGGCCCCAGGAGCACTCTGCAGGCCTCCCAAACCCTCTGTGTGTCCTGTTTTGGCAAAAAATGGATCCGTCTTTGGCCTTCCAAACCCCCCACATGTCCCATTTTTGCCTAGCAGGCCTCCCAAACCCATTGCATGTCCTGTTTTGGTGAAAAATTGACCCATTTTTGGCCTCCCAAACCCCCCAATGTTTCATTTTTGCCCTCCCCAGGCCCCAGGAGCAGTCTACAGGCTTCCCAAACCCACTGTGTGTCCTGTTTGGTGAAAAATGGACCCATTTTTGGCCTCCCAACCCCCCCAATGTTTCATTTTTGCCCTCCCCGGGCCCCAGGAGCACTCTGCAGGCTTCCCAAACCCGCTGTGTGTCCTGTTTTGGTGAAAAATGGACCCATTTTTGGCCTCCCAAACCCCCCAATGTTTCATTTTTGCCCTCCCCGGGCCCCAGGAGCACTCTGCAGGCTTCCCAAACCCGCTGTGTGTCCTGTTTTGGTGAAAAATGGACCCATTTTTGGCCTCCCAAACCCCCCAATGTTTCATTTTTGCCCTCCCCGGGCCCCAGGAGCACTCTGCAGGCTTCCCAAACCCACTATGTGTCCTGTTTTGGTGAAAAATGGACCCATTTTTGGCCTCCCAAACCCCCCAATGTTTCATTTTTGCCCTCCCCGGGCCCCAGGAGCACTCTGCAGGCTTCCCAAACCCACTATGTGTCCTGTTTTGGTGAAAAATGGACCCATTTTTGGCCTCCCAAACCCCCCAGTGTTTCATTTTTGCCCTCCCCGGGCCCCAGGAGCACTCTGCAGGCTTCCCAAACCCTTTGTGTGTCCCGATTTTGCAAGAAATCGGACTGGTTTTGGCAAAAACGGGTCGCCCAGGGCGGGGTTTCGGGAGGGCAAAAATGGCCATATTCTGTCTATATTCTGAACCGACATTTCCACCCTCTTTTGGGGAGGGGGGAGTGCATCTTATACTCCGAAAAGTACGGTAAGTGAAATATCTATTTTGTCTCCATTTACGACCTTTCTTGCCACAGTTGTTAAACGAACCACTGCAGTTGTTAAGTGAGTATCATTTTTCACATTTGCAGCCATTGCTTCTTCCCCACGATCACATGATTAAAATTTGAACACTAGGCAACTGGGTTTTTACTCTTTTACGACCTTCTGACGAGCAAAGTTGACAAGGAAGCCAGATTCATTTAAGAGCTGGGTTACTTGATTTCGCAACTGCAGTGATTCACTTAACAACTGTCTTGCTTAACAACAGCAATTTAGGCTGCCCTTGTTGTTGTAAGTCAAGGGTTACCTGTTAACCACTTCTACGCTCAGAACAAGAGTTTTGTTGCATTCTTTCCAAGGTTTTTTTTGTAAAGCAACCCTTTGGAGATTTTTCATCCCCAAGTTTTTCTACAACTTCAGTTATGTCACATTTAATTAGGAAAGCAAAATGAATTTTACTCGGGGAATTTCTGCTGTTCCAGATGGATACAACACTTGGTAAACTATCACATCTTAAATTCTTCAAGCTAATAGGTTGAAGCTAATAGGTTTAAAAAAAAAAACTACCTCAATGTGGCTGGTAAAATGAAAATGTTATTGGGACAATACTTGAAAAATGATGTTATTGCAAAGGATACCCGTTTGATGGCTGTGAGCTCAGGTTGGCCCTTATGGGCTCGATGCCTGCCAAAGGTGATTGATTGATTGATTTAAAAAAGCTTTCCAGCTGCATGTTGGAGGTTGCCAAAGGATTCCTTAATGAATTCAGGGAACAAATTTTCCAGAAAGTAACAGAATCATACCAATTACACAGGGATATCCAACAGGGGTGAGATTCAGAAATTTGAGCAACCGTTTTTGTTAGTTTGTTTGTTTGTTTGTTTTAATTTGATTTATATGCCGCCCTTCTCCGGAGACTCAGGGCGGCTTACAATATGTTAAGCAATAGCCTTCATACTTTTGTATATTTATACAAAGTCAGCTTATTGCCCCCACAAACTGGGTCCTCAATTTACCTACTTTAGAAAGGATGGAAGGCTGAGTCAACCTTGAGCCTGGTGAGATTCGAACTGATGTAATTGCATGGATGTTAATTACGGTACTTAGTCTGCAGAGCTATCCAGGCTCTTTCAGAGAACCGGTTCTCTGCCTTGTTCCTGGGTGGGCGTGGGCATGGCCTACTCAGCCTCCTGCACCATGGGGAGGGGGTGTTTTCACCCTCCCCAGACTCTGGAGGCTTTCCTCGAGCCTCCAGGAGGGCAAAAGTGGCCTCCCCCAGGCTCCGGAGGCCAGAAATGGGCCTGTTTTCAGACTTCCGGTAGGCCCCATTTTCGCCCTCCCCAGGCTCCGGAGGCTTTCCTTGCGCGTCTGGAAGGACGAAAACGGCCTCCCCCAGGCTCCGGAGACCCTCCAGAGGTTGGAAAGAGGCCCATTTCTGGACTTCCTGCACTTCCAGTAGGCCTGTTTTTCGCTCTCCCAGCGCCTCTGCGTGGCCCTTGCACTTACCTAGCATCCTAAACAGGCAGCGTGGAGACTCGGGGGGAGGGGAGAGGTGGGCGGGGTCATCCGGTTCACCGGAATTGGCTGAATCCCACCCCTGATACCAACCTTGGGAACTTTAAGACTAGTGGATTTCAACAACCAGAATTCTGAGAGTTGAAGTCCACAAGTCTTAAAGTTGCTCAGGTTAGATATACAGCTCTTACATTCTGAGTTACGCTGAAAAAATCACATTAAACTCTTACATGAAAATATATTTTTAAAAATTCAAAGGGCAGACACAATGGATGATGGCTCTTTTTCCACCATCGGTTTTCTATGTTTCTGTGAGTTCCCCAGTCCAGTATTTGTATTATGGAAAAATTGTTTCTCTATCTGATGAAGAAATAGTTTGCGCCGGAAATTTCTGCAGAATATGGTCAAAAAAGTCAAGATGGCTGCCAAGGTGGATGAACCTTAGGACATACCAGCCTGACCACCTTTCTAAGATGGAAATAGATTAACCTTCCTAAATCTTGGAGTCAGGGTTCCGACCGATGCCCTAATTAAATCATGAGCCTCTTAGGAACTTCATGTCAGCAGGTTCCAAGTGAAGCCAACTCTGACCTCATGTACTGTATTTTCCTGCGTATAAGACTACTTTCTAACACACAAAAATCTTCTCAAAAGTCGGGGGTCGTCTTATACGCCGGGTCTCATTCTCCTGTAACCAGGCAGACCAACCCATAAGGCTCTGACGAGCCTTAAATGGCTCTGAGGAGGGTCGTCTTATACGCCCAGTCGTCTTATACGCCGGAAAATACGGTAATTTACGTTCCAACTCTGACCCTGTTTCCCCCTCCCCCCAAGGAGAGTCATCAGTCACATTCTCCAATGAAGCAATTTTGGGGCTTGTAGAGATCACTCCCCTCCAGCCATTGTGGGTAACCCCGGAGATGGCCTTCAGAGAGAGATGTCTGGAATGTGCTTTTGTTTTGACTGACGTGCTGCCTCGCCACAGCTGCAGAGTTCGTTTTCCCATCCCCCCTGCCTATGGCAACTCAAGAGTAGGTCAGGTATGCTTTGCGAGTTGACATTTGGTTTGTATCTCTGTGAGCTGTCTTTGCGAGGATATAACATCCAGCTGAGCTAAAAAGTCTTGCTCCCAAAATCTTGATTTATAATGTAATGTTTGTCGTGTTGTTGCAACCTTCCATGACAGATACCGAGGGAAAACATACAGGGCAATGGTCAAGATAGTTCGTACTTCTGATCAAGTCTCTGATTTCTGCCGGAAGGTATGCGGAAAACTGGAATGCTGCCCCAATTTATTCGGCCCTGTTCCGGTGGCCGAAAATTGCCCCGAAAACTGTTCGAGTCACACCAAAACAAAATATGGTAAGTGTGCATGTTAGCTGTGGAACAAAACTTGGTTGTGTGGATTTTGTTTCTCCTGCATTGCCTGGAGTATTACGATTGGGATAATCTAGAATGTTGCAAATAAATCAAATTTGGTGTTGGCATTTGCTGATGGAAGCCCATCGCTAACAATCTAGGATTGACTCTGGAGAACAACGTTGGGGAAGCCATCAGAATTCCTTGGATTCTGGCTGAGGAAAGGAAGACAGGTAGTCCTGGACTTACGACCACAGTTGAGTCCGACATTTCTGTTGCTAAGTGAGACAGTTCTTAAGTGAGTTTTCCCCCATATTAGAATCTTTCTTGCCACAATTAAGATGAACCACCGCAGTTGTTAATTATAACACATTTCTAGAGTGAATCGGGCTTCCCCATTGACCTAAGAAAAGATTGGACAGTCATTTATCTGAAATGGTATAGGGTTTCCTCCCTAAGTATGGGGTTGGACTAGAAAACCTCTAAAGTCCCTTCCAATTCTGTTGTTCTGTTCTGTTCTGTTCTGTTCTGTTCTGTTCTGTTCTGTTCTACTCTACTCTACTCTACTCTACTCTACTCTACTCTACTCTACTCTACTCTACTCTACTGCTATTCCTATTCCTATTCCTATTCCTTTTCCTATTCCTATTCCATTCTATTCCATTCCATACTCTACTCCACTCTCTATCCTGTCCTGTCCTGTCCTGTCCTGTCCTGTCCTGTCCTATCCTATCCTATCCTATCCTATCCTATCCTATCCTATCCTATCCTATCCTATCCTATCCAGATGGTTGCAAAAGGGGATCACAAAACCCTGAGACACTGCAACCGTCATAAATAAGAACCAGTTGCGAAGAATTCCCAATTTTGATCATGTGACCATGGGGGTGCTACAACAGCATAAGTGTGAAAAGTCCTGATTATAAGTCAACCCTTCTTTCAGGGTTGTTGCAACTTCAAACGGTCGCTAAACGAATGGTCGTAAGTGGAGGACTACCTAGAGAATTCGATGGTTTGATTTTTTTTTTTAAACCAGACTTTTTCCTCTCCAGCATACTATTATGGAAAAAGGAGGAAAGTCATTAAGCCCTCTCCCCGTGAAGAAAACCCTTACAGCCTGGAGAGCAGACACAAGATCTGGTCAGATTACAGTAAGATGCGGAAACCAGGTTTTACACCAAAGAAAAGGTGTCTCTCTGCAGCGGATCTGAATGGAGCAGGATCGACGGAGGTGAGATTTGGCTTCCCTTGTGAACATTATCTGCACATGAGCTGGAATAAGTCAGAAAGATAACCAAATAGAATAACAGGAAGGGACTTTGGAGATCTTCCAAAGACATCCCGGTATAGTCAGCTGGCGCCATCTCTGACTATTGGGGGCGAGTCATTGGCCCCCACGGATGGGGTTCGCAACTTGGGCGTCCTCCTGGACTCACGGCTGTCCTTAGAAGGGCATATGACGGCCGTGGCCGGGAGGAGTTTTTATCAAGTTTGCCTGATCCGCCAGTTGCGTCCCTTTCTGGATCGGGATTCGTTATGCACGGTCACTCATGCCCTTGTAACCTCACGCCTGGACTACGGTAATGCTCTCTACATGGGGCTCCCCTTGAGGAGCACCTGGAAGCTCCAGCTGGTCCAGAATGCGGCCGCACGGGTGGTGATGGGAGCGACGTGGCACTCCCATGTGACTCCCCTCCTGCGCAAGCTGCACTGGCTCCTGGTGGTCTTCCGGGTGCGCTTCAAGGTTTTGGTTACCATCTTCAAAGCGCTCCATGGCTTAGGACCAGGGTATCTTCGGGACCGCCTTCTGCCACAAATAGCCTCTCACCGACCAGTCCGCTCCCATAGAGAGGGGCTCCTCAGGGTGCCGTCGGTCAAACAGTGTCGACTGGCGACCCCCAGGGGGAGAGCCTTTTCTGTGGGGGCACCTGCCATCTGCAACGAGCTCCCCCCTGAGATAAGGAGGTTACAGGACCTACGTACCTTCCGTCGCACCTTAAAAACGTTCTTATTTGAACAAGCTGGTCTGGCTTAACCTCCTTTTTATATTGGGTTTTAAATATTTTATATAATTGGATTTTTAAATTGTTTTCTAGCCTCATTATTTAATTTGTTTTAAACGATTTTTAACTTTTGTATTCTATTGTATCTTATCTTGGCTGTTCACCGCCCTGAGTCCCGTCTGGGAGTAGGGCGGTATACAAATTTGAATAAATAAATAAATAGTAAATAAATCTTCTAGTCCAACTCCCTGCTCAGGCAGGAAACTCTGTACCTTTTCAGACAAACGGTTGTCCATTATCTTCTTAAAAACCTCCAGTGTTGGAGCATTCACAACTTCTGGAGGCAAGTTGTTCCATTGGTTCATTGTTGACACTCTCAGGAAATTTCTCCTTAGTTCTAAGTTCTCCTTGGTTAGTTTCCATCCATTGCTCCTTGTTCTGCCTTCAGGTGCTTTGGAGAATAGCTTGACTCCCTCTTCTTTGTGGAAACCCCATAGATAGTGGAAGACTGCTATCATGTCAGCCTCAGTCCTTCCTCCTTTTCATTAAACTAGACATACCCAGTTCCAGCAACCGTTCCTTATAGGTTTTAGCCTCCAGTCCCTAAATCATCTTTGTTGCTCTTCTTTGCGCTCTTTCTACAGTCTCTTTTTTATATTAGACTAGCTGATAACCCGGCGTTGCCCGAGTATTTATTTATCCCAATCCTGTATTAGACAGGAAGAGCAACTGAGCCCTGATTTTGGCAAGAATTAAATTAGTTAAAAATGTTTGACCAAATGTAATTTCTAATGTTGGATTTTCCCCTTTACCAGAGGGAGCCTCCTTGTGGAGTACTGTGAAGCCGTTACCATGGCAATTCCACTGTGCTACACAGTAGAAGCAATTTTAAGGCAGTACAGTAGAAGCCATTTTAAGGCACAATAGGCTGTATCTTAACAGAACACACACCCCGAGAGGTGTTAGGGGTGTCTTACCCCCCACAGTATTTGTTTCCACAGTGTAAGGCATCTGTGTACCAAGTTTGGTTGAAATTGCTGAGGCGTTCCAGAGTTATGCTGGAACAAACACACATACACACACAGAGCCATTTATATATATATAGACACATTTTAAGACACATGGGCTTCAACTCCCAGAATTGCTGGCTGGAGAATTCTGGGAAGTGAAAGTCCACGCGCCTTAAAATGGCCAAGTTTGAAAAGCAGTGATTATAAGGAAAGGTAGTTTCTCTACCTTGGCTCCTATTTAATGGAATAACCTCTCTTCAGCGTCTAGCTATCTGTTTGATTTAATGGAAATTCGTACAAAACGGTGCTCTCCCAAGAAGCACTTGGTGTTGCCCTCTGGGTTTTTATCGGGTAATTAGTTTCATCCAATTACCTTTCATTCCCTTATTAACAGCTATTTATTATTAATTATCACGTTGTCAGTAGAAGAGAAGGCGATAGTGTGCTGATTTCTCTTAATGTGGTTTTCTGCTGGGAGTCCTTTGTTTAATTTGGGAGTATCAAGCGTGGAAATCACGAAAGCCAGGCAGTTCAAATGAATATAAGAATTTATTGCAAGCTTAAGCTCTCTACAAGAATCTGAACTACCTGCTAATCTTCTTTGTTGTTTAATGGCCCCGTAATCCCTTGTGGGGTGGAGTTGGGACAACTGAATGGAACTCTACCGGCCGGATGCCCTTCCTGTCGCCAATGCTGAGTTTGCAGCAGATATATTCTCATTGTGCCCAGAGAAAGAAATATCGGCCTCTACCTAGGATCAAACAAAGAATCTGAAGTACGAATAGTCAAAGCAAATAGATAGTAGATCAGAGTCACGGGAATTAGATCTCTTGTGGGCATGAAGAGACTCAAGACTGATAACGCATTTGACCCCTCCCTCGGGCTCAGCCTGGTCATCTCCTCCAAGGGATATTCAAATATAATCCATCAATTCAATTCAATTCCGTGGCAGGAGAGTGACGAGGAAGAAGCAGACACGGCATGGAGCGAGGAAACCAACCCAGAATTGCAAGATGATCTAACGGACGTCTCCTCGGAGGACATACCTTTGGCTGTACCAATGACCACAATGAAGTTACGCAGCAGCAGAGGCTCCATCCATGTGGCTCGGCCCGAGAGGGACAGGCAAGCCCAGAAGGCACTTTCCTTCCTGCATGCCAAAAGTGAGAGAACCAGGCAGGTAAGTGGCTGGATAGCCATACCTTGCTTTTCGATGGGTCCTCTTAACATTTGAACCGCTCCAAAACAGCCCCTTGGAAATCATTGGTTTTTTGTCTTTTAGGCCTTGTTCATTTGCTTTCTGGGGAATTTTTTAGGGGGACACCGACTTGGTTGGGCTTGTTCTGACCTAGGCTTCATCAAATTACGAAACAGATTCCTTGTCCTGAAACCCACCCATTTTTTTAAGACTAATGTGAATTCCTGACATTCACATCCAGCGAAGTCCTGGCAAACAGTCTTTCAAGGGTGAATTGCAACCACAGACCTTATCAATCCTTGGATAGTCGCCAGGCCGATAGCTTCCAGACGCAACCCTGTATAAGGAAATACTTGTCAAAGAGTCTCTCAGATAAGCAAATCTTCACGCTAACGAACTAATTGTCTCCTTCAAACACCACTCCCCTTTTGCTCTTCTCCCAGTCTTTCAAGAGAGTTCACAATTACTGACCTTTATCAGGCTTGGAGAGTGGCCAGGCCGATATCTTTCAGACACTGCAATACTTGGCAAGAATGCAGGAATGAACTAATTGTCTCCTGCAAACTCCCACTCCCCTTTCGCTCCTCTTTTATTCCCTCTGGGAGGGGCCCTTCATCGTCCACCTGTGCCTTTACTCCCGAGTCGGCCCTTGTTTCTTAACTGTTCCCTTCTCCTGGCAGCTCTGTGCATGCGCAGATCGGGAACAGGCTCCAGCTGTTCTTCAGCCCCACTTATCTCCGACTCCGAAGGTAGCTGATAACTGTCGGACGGCCCTGGCCTCCTTTCTGCCTCCGACGCAGAGCCTTCTTCAGACTGCAGGACTGACCCATGTTCGTCCCCAACCTCCTCACTGTCCGAGTCTGCCACCGGCTCTGCTGGCCGCTGGTGGGCCACAACAGGGCTTGAAGGCCACATCCATCTTTACGTGGTCTATCCAAGCCAGTTTCCACAAGGGAGCACACTTATGCTTATTTGGGAAAGAACCTAAGCAAGGCTGGCTAGGGAATTCTGGGAGTCCAGGCATTTTCAAGTTGCCAAGTGGGGGCAGTATTGAACTTTTAAAAAATACAAGCCAAAACAGGTACAAAACGTATAAAAGAAAGAAAGGAACAGAGTTCAAATAAATGCAAACAGGGAAAGATTCTTAATCCATCCTAAAGAAATACTGTTTCCAATACTACAGGTCGTCCTTGACTTACAATCACAGTTGAGTCGAAAATGTCTGTTGCTAAGCAAGATAGTCGTTAGAGTAAATTTTTCCCCATTTAATGACCTTATTTGCCCCAGTTGTTAAGGGAATCACTGCAGTTGTTGAGTTAGTAAAATGGTTGTTAAGCGAATCTGGCTTCCCCATTGACTTTGCTTGTCAGAAGGTCATAAAAGGTTATTTTATTTTATTTACCGTATTTTCCGGCGTATAAGACGACCCTCCTCAGAGCCATTTAAGGCTCGTCAGAGCCTTATGGGCTGGTCTGCCTGGTTACAGGAGAATGAGACCCGGCGTATAAGACGACCCCCGACTTTTGAGAAGATTTTTGTATGTTAGAAAGTAGTCTTATACTCAGGAAAATACAGTATTTATTTATTTTTATATGCCGCCCTTCTCCGGAGACTCAGGGCGGCTTACAATGCGTTAAGCAATAGCCTTCATACTTTTGTATATTTTTTATACAAAGTCAGTTTATTGCCCCCACAAACTGGGTCCTCAATTGACCTACCTTAGAAAAGATGGAAAGCTGAGTCAACCTTGAGCCTGGTGAGATTCGAACTCGCAGTAATTGCAGGCAGCTGGAAGCTAAATACTACCTTTAATAGTAGCATTCGTCTGCATTAGTCTGCTGCGCCACTCAGGCTCTTATCACATGTCCCCAGGACATTGCAACTGTCATAAATCTGAGACGATTGCCAAGCTTCTGAATTTTGATCACGTGACCATGGGGATGCGGTAACGGTCGTTAATAGTGAAAAACAGCCATAAATCAATTTTTTCAGTGCCGTTGTAACTTCAAATGGTTTCTAAACAAACTTGTCGCAAGTCGAGGATTAACTGTATATTAATTACTTCAGGTGTATCATAAAACATATCAAGAGGACATCCTGACTAGGAAAGGAACCGGATTCGATCACTCGGAACAGTCCTCATTGTGCTCCCAATTTTGCTTCGTTGCAGATCAAGCAGGCTGTGGAAGAGAAGCTCATCCTAGAGAGCAATCCCTTGGAATGGACAGTGACGGATGTGGTGCAATTCCTCCGGCTGACCGACTGCGCTCCCCTTGCCAAAATTTTTCAGGAACAGGTTCTTTCTCTTTCTTTCTTTCCCTCTTTTTCTTTCTTTCTTTCTTTTTCTTCCTTCCTTCCTTCCTTCCTTCCTTTGGGTGTCAAGTAAATTTCATTGTATGTGTATACTGTGTACAATGACAATAAAGTTTATTTATTTATTTTTCTCTTTCTTTTTCTTTCTTTCTTTCCCCATTTTTCTTTCTTTTTCTTCCTTTTTCTCTTCCTTTTTCTTTCTTTCTTTCTCTTTTTCTTCCTTTCCTCCTTCCTTCCTTTCTCTTTCTTTTTTCTTTCTTTCCCCTCTTTTTCTTTCTCTTTCTTTCTCTTTCTTTCTTTTCCTCTTTTTCTTTCTTTCTTTTTCTTTCTTTCTTACTTCCTATCTCTTTCTTTCTTTTTCTTCTTTCCCCTTCCTTCCTTTTTCTTTCTTTCTTTTTCTCTCTTTCTTTTTTCTTCCTTCCATCCATCCATCAATCAGAATAGAGCTGGAAGGGAACCCCTTGCTCAAGCAGGAGACCTTATACCATTTCAGACAAGTGACTGTCCAGTTTCTTCTTAAAAACCTCCTATGATGAAGCACCCCACAACTTTACTTTTCTTCCTTCCTTTTTCTTTCTTTCTTTTCCTTCCTTTCTTTCTTTTCCTTTATCTTTATTTCTTCCTTTCCTTTTTCTCTCTCCTTTCTTTCTTTCTTTCTTTCTTTCTTTCTTTCTTTCTTTCTTTCTTTCTTTCTTTCTTTCTTTCTTTCTTTCTTTCTTTCTTTCTACTGTAACACTTCCTGATACAGGATCAGAATTGCATTAGCATAAATCATAGACTGATAGGGTGGGAGTGAACCTCAGAGGTATTCTATAGATCAATAGTAGATCAATAGGTACCACTTCAGTGGAAAAGTAACAACGTTCCATGATGTCATGCTGGCCACACGACCGTGGAAATATCTTCGGACAGCACTGGCTCAATGGCCTTGAAACGGAGATGCATACCTCCACTATAGTTGGCACCGACTAGCAAAATAAAACCTGCAGGATTCCTTTATCTTTTTTTTTAATCTTCAATTTCCCATTAATTTCCTTTCTTTCTTTTTTTTTTTTTGAGCCAAATCCTATGTTCAATTAACAGATACCCAGGGATGTTTCCACAATCCAGTGTTTTGGAGCTTCAACCGAGGAAGCCTCCTTAACTAAAAATATACTTTTTTTCTCTCCTTATTCCTCCTTTTTTGCAGGATATTGATGGACAAGCCCTTCTCCTTCTGACGCTCCCGACGGTCCAGGAGTGCATGGAACTGAAGCTTGGCCCAGCCATCAAATTGTGCCACCAGATTGAACGGGTAAAGCTGGCTTTTTATGCCCAGTATGCCAACTGACAACTACCCTCTGCAGATTTTCTGTCTCTGCTTTCTTACTGGTTTTTTAAGGACTTGGCTGCAATTCCTCTTTTTTTTTCTCAACACTTGGTATTTGGAAACATGGAGCCTCTGTGTGTGCATAGAAGTGCTCACAAAATGAACCAAATGAAGATCTTGAGCTGAAGCCATCAATATTTTAAGGTGCTGGGCACCCCTGTATGATCAAGAAGTGAATCAACCAGCTCTAAACGAAAGAAAAGTTTGCAATTCACCCAAACTTGCAAGATTAACTCGTGCCTGAGGTCATTGGTCATCCTAGCCCAAAAAAACCAACGTTGACATTTTCACTCAGTGTATCCAGAAATAATTTACTGCTTCAATCAGACATCCCTGACATCCTGCAACGTTTGTCCATTTTGAAGTTTCTGCTTTTAACAAATGGAAGAGGGCCCATGAGAAAGTGATAGATCTTGGAGATCTTCTAATCAAACCCCCTACTCGAGCAGAAGACCATTTCAAAAATTTTTTTGTTCAGTCTTTTTTTGAAAGCCTCCAGTCATGGAGCACCAACATTTGAAAGCAATCAGGCTGGAGTTTTAAGGATACTTTAAAAATCAATTTGAGGGGGAAATTAAGGGTCTAAATACGGTTTGTGTTTTTAGGGTTTTGACAGGAGTGTTAACTTTATATAGAGAGGGAAGCAAGTTGTAAGAAAAGGGAGCTTTGTCCTATTTGAATAGCTTTCAGGGATGTACTGGCTCCCAGTGGTCTTCTGGTGTGAATCAGGGTGTTGGTTATCACTTTTCAAGCGCTCCATGGCTCAGGACCTGGATACCTACGAGACTGCCTTTTGCCACCGATAGCCTCCCACTGACCAGTTCGGTCCCACAGAGAGGGACTCCAGGTTGCCGTCGGCCAAATTATGTCGGCTGGTGACACCCAGGGGGAGTCTTCTCTGTGGGAGCCTCTGCCCTTTGGAATGAATGGACATACGCACGATCTCTAACCTCCGAATTTTCCGCTGTGCTCTTAAGACCCTGCTCTTCCGAAAGGCAGGGCTAGCTTCATAATCCAGTTTTAATTGTGGAGTTCTTAAATTTTTGGGTTTTTAGTTAATTTCGCCCTTAAACTTAATATTTTTAATAATTTTTAAGTTTAACTTGTGATTTGTATTGCGTTTTTACCTGGCTATACACCGCCCCGAGTCCTTCGGGAGAGGGGCAGTATAGAAATAAAATGATCTATCTATCTATCTATCTATCTATCTATCTATCTATCTATCTATCTATCTGAGGGATGCAGTGGCTCAGCGGCTAAGACGCTGAGCTTGTCAATCGAAAGGTCGGCAGTTCAGCGGTTCGAATCCCTAATGCCCCATAATGGGGTGAGCTCCCATTACTTGTCTCAGCTTCTGCCAACCTAGCAGTTCGAAAGCACATAAAAAATGCAAGTAGAAAAATAGGGACCACCTTTGGTGGGAAGGTAACAGCGTTCCGTGCGCCTTTGGCGTTTAGTCATGCTGGCCACATGACCACGGAGACGTCTTCAGACAGCGCTGGCTCTTCGGCTTTGAAACGGAGATGAGCACCGCCCCCTAGAGTCGGGAATGACTAGCACATATGTGCCAGGGGAACCTTTACCTTTCCAGGGATGTGAACTTCGATTCCCAGAATTCTTAGCAGTGGCTACCTTGACTGGAGATTTAATGGGATTTAAAACTTCACATGGTATAGTTGGAGTGAGGCAGTGACCTATTAAAATTTAATGCAAAGATGCATTATTTTTTTTCTCTCTCTGTCTCTTGTCTAGAATTGAACTTTTGTTCTGGTTGTAGATCTTTGTTTAAAATACCTTTGAAAACCCCTTTGAAAAGCATGGTTGCTGACATGCTGAAGAATTGGTTGGGTTTAAATTTTCTGGCTTTTTTTAAAAAAATAGTAAGCATGAAGGGATGGGCTGGTTTTAAAAAAAAAGCAAAATAAAAGCAAGTTGTTCATTTTATCACGTAACAACAAAAACATGCCGTTAAAAATGGATTTTTTAAAAAGTTCTTTGTACAGGATTCTATATCTGTAAATAGACACAAATCTATCCTATATGATTTCATGTAAATAGAGGGGAAGGTCTATATATTCAGAGTTATATTTTAATTTTTATTCAGACCAAATTTTTACTTGGAAGAGGCATAAACTGAGTTGTTAATAAAGTCTATCAAAAGCATTGTGTTCCTTGTTCTCTTTTTTTCTTTCTCCATCATCACCTTCCCTTCATTGCAAAATATATATATATTAGTTGATGCAAAAAATATATATATTTATGTGCATCACCTAAAGATTTCAAAGATGGCTGGACTGCGACATTCTCTGGCCGAAAATCCATTATTCCTCTTACAGGTAGCCCTCAACTTATGAGCAGTTGCTTAGCAACCATTCAAAGTTATGGTGGTCCAGAAAAAAAAGAGGACCTATGGCTCAGATTCGAAATTACGATGGTCGCCCTCACCACCTCGCCTCACCTCATTTCGGCTTTTAGCAAAAGAGTCCCAATTACAGCCATTGGTAGCGTTCTGCAATCACGAGACTTAGTTTTATGACGGTTTTGCCAAAACACGGCTCTTGCTTTTGATTTTGGGCAAAAACGCACCCTAGTGAGCAATGAGTTAGCTTAACAACCGCCACATTTGCTTAAAGATTACCACACAAAAAAGGCTTATAAACCATTAAAGCTATGATCACAGAGAATTGTATTATGGAAATAGGGATACTCTGTTGTTTTCTTCAAAATCTTAACTGAGAGATTATGCTTTTTTTGTTCTTTCTTTATTCATACTGGAAAACTATGGGTACCTGTGTACATGGGTTCTGCTAAGCCAGCCGTAAAGGCAATAAAAGAACTCGCAACTTGCCTGATCCCTTCTACTTTTTAAAAATTTTTAGAGTTTTATTCTGTTTTAAATTCTCAGCCTAATTTATATTTGTTTTTAGTACGATTTTAACGTTTTTGTATTGGTTTTTTAGTCGGCTGTTCACCGCCCTGAGTCCGTCAGGAGAAGGGCGGTATATAAATTTAATAAATAAATAAATTAATTAATTAATAAAATTCACAGGCTGGATTTAAGAGAAATACACAGCACCTATTTCTGTGCAAAGCCCTGTGTCTAGGGAAGTCAATGGGGAAGCCAAATTCCCTTAACAACTGTGTTACTAACTGCAGTGATTCACTTAACCACAAGACATGCCATCAAATGGGGCAAAATTCACTTTGCAAGATTCTCGCTTAGCAGCAGAAATGTTGGGGGTCAGTTGTGGTCGTAAGTCGAGGACTACCTGTGTACATGGGTTCTGCTAAGCCAGCCGTAAAGGCAATAAAAGAACTCGCAAATGTATAGTAACGCTGCCTCCTATTTGCAACTGCAAATAGTTTGCAAGGTACTGGAATTAATATGCCTGACCGCAGGCTAATCGGAGGGAGGCGACAAGACAAAGTGTAGTTTAGCGAAATGGCTTTTTGGAACCATTACGGAAAATTCCACCGTAATAAACCGTCATGCAGCAACATAATATTCAATAAACCGTGGTTTACAAGCAGTTGGGGAGTTGGGAATCACAAAACGGTGCCATTTCAACAGAACGGGGATTGTGACGAATTGCACGTCAGGCTAACAATGGGCAGGAAAAATAAGCGGTTGCTAAAAAGGCTTTTATTTTCTTTGAGAGAGAGAGTGGACAAAAAATAGGATTTAAATATCTGGCTTCATTTGAGACCACCCGGGAGTGCCTCGGTCAAATAAAACGGCCGTGTTTTGCAGTTTTCATCTGCTTCCCTCTTTTAATTAGAGTGATTTTATCAAAGGAATAGGTGAAATTATTTTCTGGAAAAGATAGCAACAATTTTCGGTTGCAGGTAATCCTCGACTTACAATGGGTAAGGATATTAAATTTAGTAGCCAGGACAGTAAAAGGTACAATGGGCTACAACACACCGGTGTCGTCGATGAGTTAGAAAATGCTGACTCATCCATGAGGCAATCTATGCTCTGATTGGTTGCTGTGAGTATAAAGGGGGCGTTTCCGCCTTTTTTCTTCTCTTGTGTTCTGTACACTGTTCAATTTACCTCATGATGTTTCTCTGTTCCTGACATATCTTGTCTGCTATAGCTATAGCAGTCTCTGACTTCATTAGATAGAATATAGGGGGTCTCTGACTTCATTACGACATTTGCTGTGCAATTCCCCGAAAATGACAGATTGCATAGTGACCGTTTGAAAGTATAATGGAGCCCGATTTTATGAATGGGGTTCAAAGTTCTGATGCCTCCCCGCCTCACATGACCATATCTTCGGCACTCGGCAACGAGCTGTCGCGATTTGCAGCTTCCCGCAATAAGTCATGTGACTGATTTATGTACATTTTTGCTGGAAACTGACATGAACTACCTTTTTTTCAGCAAAAAAAATGCCTCCTAGCGAACAATGGGTTCACTTAACAACCACGACCTTCATTTAATGACCACCACACAAAAAAAGGTCATAAAACTTGGGCACGGTCACAAGGTGACTCACTTAATGACCATTATGATTTTCGACCATAATGGTAGCTCAATTGTGGTAAATCAAGGACTGCCTATACAAAAAGCTGGTTGATCACTCAAAATCTGATATTGTTTAAACCTCCGCCACCCAGGTCAATTTATAGAGACATACATAATCCATTTAGCATCACCAGTGTATTTATACAGTATCAGTAGCTGCTTCAGGTCAAAACATACCAATCCAGATTTTAAAAGGATGTTTGAAAAAGGCATACAACTGTTGTTTTTATTTTTGCTTCGTGGATGTATAGGATGCTAAAATCCAGAATTAATGTTCCTTATAAGCCACGTGGAAGAAACCTAAACAATCTACTACAGTTGATTTTCAGTCCAAGGATAGAGATAGGTGTCATTCGTAATCCAATATACCATTTCTTTTTATATTCTCCTCTCCTCTCTTTCTCTTTTGTCTCCTTCTTCCCTCCCTCCTTCCCCTCTACTTCTCCTTTCTCCTCCCTTCTTCCTCCCTCCCTTTCTTCCTTTATTCTTTCTTTTTCTTTCTTTTTCTTTCTTCCTTACTTCCTTCCCTCTTTCTTTTCTTCCTTCCTTCCTTCCTTTTTTCTTTCCTTCTTTCTTTCCTTCCCTCTTTCTTTTTTCTCTTTCTTTCTCCTTCCCTCCCTCCCTCTTTTCTCCTCCCTCTCTTCCTCCCTTCCTCTCTGCTCTTTCTTTCTTTCTTTCTTTCTTTCTTTCTTTCTTTCTTTCTTTCTTTCTTTCTTTCTTTCTTGCCTGCTTGCTTCCTTTCTTGCTTTTTCCTTCCTTCCCTTCTCTCTCCCTTTCCACTCTCTCCCTCCCTCTCTCTATTTCTCTTCTTCCATCCCTCTCATTTCTTCTTCCTTCCTTCCTCCCTTCCCACCCTTCCTCACTCTGTTCTCTATTTCCTTCCTTCCTCCCTCCCTCCCTCTTGAATAGATATCAATTAATGCCTCTCAGATAATTACAGAAAAACCCTCCAACCCAGATAATTTGCTTTCTCGCTGCCTGCTCTTTTGCATTTAAAAGCCACCTCGTTTTAGCTTAGCCATGTGAAATTAGAAATTGATTAAGTGATGGACTGATAGGGCAGGATTTATGGACTATTACCCCAATCTGAAGGGCACTCTGGATGTCCCAGCCTAACAATCCAAGCCCTGAGCATCTCCATAGATTCAAACAGCCCACCCTCAACACGGTTAGGAGAGGAAAAAAACCAACATTCAGAGTGAAAAACAAAACAAAGCTAGTGTTTAGTTATTTTGGTAACCTGGTGGTTAAGAACAGACTTGGTGGCAACTTGCACAGCAAAGCATTTTTATCCCCTTGCTGATGCAACTTCAACACATCCACGGCCTGTTGAGCTATTTTGGGTTTGGGAGGAGGATGGTTTGAACCTTCTCTCCCCCTCCCACTTTTCCTCTGTTGTTGTTGTTAGTTGTGAAGTTGTGTCCAACCCATCGTGACCCCATGGACAATGTTCCTCCAGGCCTTCCTGTTCTCTACCATCCTCTGGAGTCCATTTAAGTTCACGCCGACTGCTTCATTGACTCCATCCAGCCACCTCGTTCTCTGCCGTCCCCTTCTTCTTTTGCTCTCCATTGTTCCCAGCATGAGGCTCTTCTCCAGGGAGTCCTTCCTTCTCATTAGGTGGCCAAAGGATTTGAGTTTCCTCTTCAGGATCTGGCCTTCTAAAGAGCAGTCAGGGTTGATCTCCTTTAGGACTGACCGGTTGGATCGCCTTGCAGTCCAAGGGACTTGCAGGAGTCTTCTCCAGCCCCAGAGTTCAAAAGCCTCCATTCTTTGGCGCTCAGCATTCCAACTTTCACAGCCATCTATTGCAACTGGGAAAACCAGAGCCTTGACTATACGCACTTTTGTTGGCAGGGTGATGTCTCTGCTTTTTAGTATGCTGTCTAGATTTGCCATAGCTTTCCTCCCCAGGAGCAAGCATCTTTTATTTTCTTGGCTGCAGTCCCCATCTGCGGTGATCTTGGAGCCCATTTTTTTCCTTTCCCTTTTCCTCTAAGTCACTCGTATTCTTTGCTTTGAAACTGCTGGTGTGCATTGAAATTAAGGAGGCTTCAAATGGAGGTGAGAACATCTTAGATCTAATATCCTTCCTTTGCTCACAAAACTGCAGGTAGTCCTCAACTTACAAACCCAAAATTTATCTTGCTAAGCAAGGATTCATTTCTTAAGTGAATTTTGCCCCCTTTAACGGACTTTCTTGCCACTTTTGTTAAGCGAATCACTGCAGTAGTTAAATTAGGAACAAGTTGTTAGGTGAATCTGGGCTTCCCCCATTGGCTTTAATTGTCAGAAGGTCGCAAAACGAATTATGTGACACACACACCCCCGGGACACTGTGACTGTCATAAATATGAGCCAATAGCCAAGGGACTGAATTTTGGTCACATGACTGTAGGGATGCTATAACAGTCATAAGGATGAAAAATGGTCATAAGTGCTGTTGTAACTATGAACAGTCACTAAGTCAAGTCTACCTGTATTACACACCAGCTAGGTAAGCAAGCGATGGCATCTTTTGGATTTAACGAGACACAAAAAATGATGTGCCCATCACATATTACAGGTCGTCCTTGACTTCCAACTATTCATTTAGTAACCGTTCGAAGTTACAACGGTACTCAAGCAAGCAACTTATGACCATTTTTCACCCTTACGACCATTGCAGCCTCCCCGTGGTCACGTGATCAAGAGTTGGATGCTTGGCAACTGACTCATGTTTATGACGGTCGCAGTGTCCGGGGGTCATATGATCCCCTTTTGTGACCTTCTGACAAGCAAAGTCAATGGAGAAGCTAGATTCACTTAACAACCACATTACTAATTTAACAACTGCAGTGATTCACTTAACCACAAGACATGTTGTAAAATGGGGGCAAAACTCACTTAACAACTGTATCGCTTAGCAACATAAATTTTGGGCTCAGTTGTCATCGTAATTCGAGCCCTACCTGTAATTGCTTATTTTCTTTTAAGGCAATGTTCCTTTGCCTTCAGAGCTATTATACTACAACTCCCATCCTGGGGAACTCAGAATATATTCCTGGCCTTGTCACGAAGGTGGATGGGACAGAGAGTGAGTTAGTAATTAAGCTATAAATCAAAAGGTTTACTTTGATGGTTTTATGGAGGTTTTGGCATCAGCCCACCTTTTGAATGGACTGGATTTAAAAGTGTTGGCTTGGAGAAAAGATTTTTTTAAAAGGGGATGTCATAGCAATGATCTGGGCTTGATTAGCCATCTTTTCTCAGCTGCTAAAGTCTGTGTCACAATTAATTAGGATAATAATTATCATTATTTCATTTTCGCGGACTCTCTCAATGGCTGCCTGGGGAGATCGCGAGAAAGAGACAAAATGAAGCTGTCAAACTATATTAGGGGAAACATAGCAAAAGGATATCGCAAAAAACAAATTTTCTCAGGGCACAGTTGGAACAAGAAACCTAATGATCTTCACAAAGCCGTTTTAAAAATGCCAATGCGATCCATCATTCGCTTGGTTTTCTCCCATACTTACATACAGGTAGTTCTCGACTTACAGCCACAATTGAGCCCAAAATTTCTGTTGCTAAGTGAGACATTTGTTTAGTGAGTTTTGCCCAGGGGTGAAATGCTCCCGGTTCGGACTGGATCGCCCAATCCGGTAGCAATGGTAGCGGGTGGTTCGGAGAACTGGTGGCAAAAATCCCTGCCGCCTCCCTCCCCCCCCCATGTCCAGCTGAGCCACGCAATCATCAGAGGTTGTTTTTTTTTTACTTTTAAAATATTTTTTCCAGAACCTCTTTGGCTGAAGAGATTGTAGAAAAAAAATGCCTTTAAAAGCCTCTGGCGATCCCAGCTGAGTTGCTTGATCATCAGAGGCTTCTAAAAGCATTTTTTTCTGCAACCTCTTAAGGTTGTAGAAAAAATGCTTTAAAAAAAAAAGTTGGCCACACCCACCCAGTCACATTACCCACTACCACCAAGCCATGCCCACAGAACCGGTAGTAACAAATTTTAGATTTCACCCCTGGTTTTGCCTCACTTTACCACCTTTCTTGCCGCCAATGTTAAGGGAATCATCACAGTTTGCGTCTCTCCACACGTCATCCTTAATGAAGCGTGCACACTGCATTTTTTGCATTGGATGAGGAGAGCACCTCTTTCTCCTTCTTTCCTGGCCACTTTTTACAGAGGCACAGTTGAAAGCGTTTTAACAAACCGCATCCCTGTTTGGTTTGGTGGCGGCAGCGCCTCAGATAGAAAGTCCCTACAGAGAGTGGGGAGGACAGCGGAGAAGATTATAGGAAGTTCACTTCCCATTATTCAGGATGCGGCTATGTGCTTAGAGCTCAAAGCCTTAGAGACTATAGAGGCTTAGAGATACCCCTACACCCCCCCCACACACACACTTTACGGTCTGTTTCTGTTGCTCCCCTCTGGGAGGCGGTTTCTAAGTATTTCTAGCAGGACTATCAGATTCTGTAACAGCTTTGTTCCCTACGCCATCAACCTGGCAAACTCACAAGATTCGTTTCTCTCGCCAGGTACATGTATACATCCAAACTAGACTGTGTTGTTTCCCTGTGTCATATAAGGTATGTCTGCAGATGCATATTTATTTATTTATTTTATTTGTTTATTTATTTTTTCATGTTTACGTAGTGTACATTGGAGCTGGTGACCCTTTGAGAGCAGTATGCAACGAAATTTCGTTTTAATATATGCCGATTAGTATACATTCAAAGTGACAATAAAGTTATTCTAAATGGTTAAGTTGTTAAGTTAATAACCAGTAAATCTGGCCTCCCCATTGACTTTGCTTGTCAGAAGGTCATAAAAAGGGATCACATGACTGCAAGACACTGCAACTGTCATAAATATGAGTCAGTTGCCCAGTATGTCAATTTTTTTAAAAAAATAATTTTTATTCAACATTTACATCTTTAACATCCTTGTTACATTTTTACAGCTTTCCGATACCGGCATCTTTGATAATGTCTATTTTATCTTTTAACCAACTATATACACATACATTTTATATATTATTTACTAATTTCTATATTCACTGCAATTTATACCTATCTGTTACACAATAACTATTTCACTCCTCTCTAATATCTTCTCTTACGTTTATACATTTATAAACATGTGCATTTTGATCACACGACCATGGGGATGCTGTTGTAAACGTGAAAAATGGTCCTAAGTCACATTTTCCAGTGCCATTGTAACTTTGAATGGTCAACAGTCACTAAATGAACTGTTGTAAGTTAAGGATTATCTCTATTTGTTTAAGAAGAAACCAGGGTCCAAGATGCCGGTATGAAATGGAGCAAATCAGAGGCAGCTACTGCAAAAAAATATATCCCACTCCCATCTCACTTAAGGTTGCTGCTGTTTGGAAGTCAAAGCAATTCTGTCTTTAGTGGAAGAAGTATCCTGAAAGAAAAACATTGGAGAATTTTTCTGTTTATATATGCGTTTGGAATCTGCTCTTCAGACTAAACATGTTCGCCAGCCAACATTTTAACCGCCTGAAACTGGTTTAAATTGGTTCATAGTGTTATACACAAACGGATGGGCTGGGCTTGCCCAAGATGTTTCACTGAAATGAGGTTGCTCATTTGGGGTTGTGGGAACTAACTCAGCCATCATCTTAGTATGTTGCGAAAACCAGGTCATCAGCCTTACATCCATCCTTACTAGGGTGCATAAGGAAGGAAGGAAGGAAGGAAGGAGGAATGAGAAAGGAAGAAAGAAAGAAAGAAAGAAAGAAAGAAAGAAAGAAGGAAGGAAGGAAGGAAGGAAGGAAGGAAGGAAGGAAGGAAGGAAGGAAGGAAGGAAGGCAGGCAGGCAGGCAGGCAGGCAGGCAGGCAGGAAGGAAGGAAGGAAGGAATCCAATAACAAAATCAATTTCTTGTAATGGCAGAAGAGAAATGGAGGGAGGGAGGAAGGGAAAGAGGGAAAAAGGAAGGAAGGAAGGAAGGAAGGAAGGAAGGAAGGAAGGAAAGAAAGAAAGAGGAGAGGGGAAAGGGAAGGAGGACGAAAAGGAGAAAAGAGGGGGGAGAGAGGGAAGGAGAAAGAAAAAAGAAAGGAAGGAAGGAAGGAAGGAAGGAAGGAAGGAAGGAAGGAAGGAAGGAAGGAAGGAAGGATGAATGAATCCAACAACCAAAAAATCAATTTCTTGTAACAGCAGAAGAAGAGAAATGGAGGGAGGGAGGGAGGGAAGGAGGGAGAAAGGAAGGAAGGAAGAAAAAAAGAAAGAAAGAAAGAAAGAAAGAAAGGAGAGGGGCAAGGAAAGGAGGACGAAAA
Source organism: Masticophis lateralis (assembly GCA_030761175.1). NCBI lineage: Eukaryota > Metazoa > Chordata > Lepidosauria > Squamata > Colubridae > Masticophis > Masticophis lateralis. Next base: position 6,334,040 of record JAUDYJ010000006.1, on the reverse strand, counting down.
GGAGAAAAGAGGGGGGAGAGAGGGAAGAAGAAAGAAAGAAAGAAAGAAAGAAAGAAAGAAAGAAAGAAAGAAAGAAAGAAAGAAAAAGAAAGAAAGAAAGAATCCAACAACCAAAAAAATTCTTGTAACAGCAGAAGAAGAAAAATGGAGGGAGGGAAGGAGGGAAAGAGGGAGAAAGGAAGGAAGGAAGAAAAGAAAGAAAGAAAGAGAAAGAAAGAAAAAGGAGAGGGGCAAGGAAAGGAGGATGAAAAGGAGAAAAGAGGGGGGAGAGAGGGAAGGAGAAAGAAAGAAAGAAAGAAAGAAAGAAAGAAAGAAAGAAAGAAAGAAAGAAAGAAAGAAAGAAAGAAAGAAAGAATCCAACAACCAAAAAACCAATTTCTTGTAAAAGCAGAAGTGGGGGTGTGGGTTTATTCAAAGCGATTCAGAGCGCAATCTCTTTGAAACAGTTATTGCGTTTTCATGGCTTGCTTGGAAGGGGATGTAAAAAATAAGCCTGCTTTTGTTTCTGGATCTTGTTTCTTAATTTCTTAGCAGTCATTTGCTTCTCAGCAGGACGAGGACCTCACGCAGTCAATTGTTGCCTTGAGAATAGTGATTTAATCTCTCCACATCCTGAATGTCGAGTGACTCTGGCATTGCTCAGATCCAGCTGTTCAACATCTGTCCCTGTACGGGGGAGCCGAGGAAAGAATTACACTCCAGCAGGCAACACAAACCTTCCCACCCCTTTTAAACGGGCCTCATGAGATTCCACCGAAGTGCAAAAGATGAGTCTCAGGAAGTGGTGGGATTCAAATAATTTAACAATTGGTTCTCTGCCCTAATGACTGGCTGGGTGGGCATGGCCAGGGGGTGTGTCAGGCAGCACTCGGCCTCCTCCCTGGGAGCAAAAATGGGACATGGAGGGGGGCGTGCTGCCTCCCCGCGCTCTCTTTTGGGCCTAGAGGCCTTTCTGCAGTCTCCTGGGAGTGAAAACGGGACACGGGGGGGCACACACCCCGCACCCCATTTTGGGCCTAGTAGACCTCCCTGCACTTAACTGGGAGCCAAAATGGGGTGTGTGGGGACTCCTAGAAGGGGCAGGGAGGGAAGGGAAGGAGCCAGCTAGCAATATAACTACTGGTTCGCCCAGTGGTGGATTGCCGCTGGTTCGGACCGGTTAGCAATGACCGGTAGTAAAACCAGCAGGAGGCTCTACCCACTGACCCGGATGTCATCCTAAGTGACCTGCGCATGCGCAGAAGTGCACAGGCGTGATGCGAACCGGTAGTAAAGGTAAATAGAACCCATCCCTGGGTTTGCCGAAATCAGCCCGAACCGGCTGAATCCCACCACTGGTCTCAGGACGTTCCACAGAAGCTTCCAAGTTTCTGTAACAAAGTGTCTCATGACGTCCCACAGAAGTCCCCAAATTTATGCAACAATGGGCCTCACGATGTTCCACAGAAGCCCCCAGGTTTCTGCATCAATGGGCCTCAAAACATCCCTCAGAAGACCCCAAGTTTCTGTAACAAAGCACCTCATAATGTCTTGCAGAAGCCCCCAAATTTCTGCAACAACGCCGGGATGTTTCTTGCATTGCCAAAAACATTGGGAGTTAGTGGACAACCCTATGGTCTTCTCAGCGGTGAAATGCTCCCGGTTCAGACCGGATTGCCCGATCCAGTAGCGATGGTGGCGAGTGGTTCGGAGAACTGGTAGCAAAAATCCCTGTGCCCCCCTCCCCCATGCTCAGCTGAGTCGCACAATCATCAGAGGCTTTTTTCTTTTTTACTTTTAAAAGCATTTTTTCTACAAACTCTTCCTACGAAAAAATGGTTTTAAAAGTAAAAAAAAAAAGCCTCTGACGATCTCGCGGCTCAGCTGGGATCGTCAGAGGCTTCTAAAAGCATTTTTTTTCTGCAACCTCTTGGCCAAAGAGATGGTAAAAAAAATGCTTTCAAAAGTCTCTGAGGATCCCAGCTGAGTTGCCTGATCATCCGAGAGGCTGTTCAAAGCATTTTTTAAAATGCCTCTCTTATTTATTTATTTATTTATTTATTTATTTATTTATTTATTTATTTATTTATTTATTTATTTATTTATTTATTTATTTATTTATTTATTTATTTATTTATTTATTAGTTCGATTTATATGCCGCCCTTCTCCGGAGACTCAGGGCGGCTTACAATGCGTATTACAATACAATAGCCTTCATACTTTTGTATATACCTGCTTAGTAGGGCTTTCGCCCCCCCGCCCCCAAGCGGTGTTCTTTTTTATACAAAGTCAGCTTATTGCCCCCACAATCCGGGTCCTCATTTTACCTACCTCGGAAGGATGGAAGGCTGAGTCAACCTTGAGCCTGGTGAGATTCGAACTTGCAGTAATTACAGGCAGCTGGCAACTAAGTGCTACTTTAACAGCACTTAGTCCACTGTGCCACCAGGCTCTTTGACGACCCCAGCTGAGTTGCCTGATCGCCAGAGGCTTTTCAAAGCATTAGAAAAAATGCTTTGAAAAGTTAAAAAAAAAAAAAAGTTGGCCACGCCCACCCAGTCACATTACAGCCCACCACCACCACCAAGCCACGCCCACAGAACCGGTAGAAACACATTTTACATTTCACCCCTGGGTCTTCTCCAACGTAGCATTGTCCTTCTTCATCTCAGCAATGTCTCTCTGTTGTGCTTCTCCCCTCTCAGGCAAAGTGTGGGTGGCAGCTACTGTATAATCCTACAATTGCTTTCCTTCAAATTAGGGGCGTGAAAACTCCATAATACAGGTAGTCCTCAACTTATAACCATTCGTTTACTGACCTTTCGAAGTTATAATGGCACTGAAAAAAGTGACTTATGACCGTTTTTCACATTTATGACCGTTGCAGCATCTCCATGGTCACGTGGTCAAAATTCAGACCCTTGGAACTGATTCATGTTTACGACGGTCGCATTTTTGGGAGGGGCCACGTGATCTCCTTTAGCGACCTTCTAACAAGCAAAGTCAATGGGGAAGCCGGATTCCCTTAGCAATCCTATTACTAACTTAAGAACTGCAATGATTCATTTAACAACTGTGTGGCAAGAAAGATCGTAATATTGAGCAAAATTCATTTAACAAGTGTCTCGCTTAGCGAGAGAAATCTGATCTTGTCCAGCCAGGGAGCATTTCAGCCCTGCTCTGGTCCCCTAATCATCTCTGTTGTTCTTCTCTGCACTCTCCTTCTCTTGTTATCTTCTCCAGTTCTTTCTCTTTTATTCTGCCGTCTCCAGATACTGCCAAGTATTATTATCAAATTTACTTGCCACACGACTCATGATTGAAAGGCGACTTTGAACAACATCTGAGAAAGTTTGTTCTGTCTCTAAATCTAATTCCAGGTGGGACCTTTTCTCGTGCCGGCACAAAGGCAAACGTCCACCAGATTCCTATCCTGTCTTGTCTTCTACAAGGTCATTCTTACTGGAACCATAAAACAACTCATGCCCGCCAACAACTTTCCTCGTTTCCTCCTGAAATGGAACTCCTGCCTCAGGTTTAATTTCACCAACTCTTAGATTTCAGAAACGTTGCAATTCGGATCCGGATGCCTGTTCACTTCCTTAAGTCCGACCAGCAGAATTGTATTTATGGCAAGGGCGTCCCAAGGAACCCAAACTGGTTTGAAGGAGAGGGAATTCAAAACACATACTATCCTGAGCCCCATTAATCTGAATGGAAAATACACATTGGTATGTGCTGTAAATGTTTCCCCAAGGGGAACGTTATAGAGCAGAGGAACGTAGGAGGAAAAGCTTAGCTTAAGAGCGAGGGAGATGTTAGGTGTGAAGCTCAAGGCAGAAAGCATTTGTTTTGCTCCTTAAAACCCATCCTAACAAAAAGCTCCTCATCAACAGAGTCAGATATTTCAGATATTTTTCAGAAATATCTGAAAAATATGGCTTGAAGCTTAACACCTCAAAAACCAAGATCATGGTTGACAGCAAACAACCCATTAACTCACCACTGATAAATTCGGAAGGAATACCATTAGAAAAAGTTGAAAAGATCATGTACCTTGTTTTTTTTGTTTTTGTTTTTTGTTTTTGTTTTTTGTTTTTGTTTTTTTAATTAGATTTATATGCCGCCCTTTTCCGGAGACTCAGGGTGGCTTACAATGCGTTAAGCAATAGCCTTCATACTTTTGTATATTTTTTATACAAAGTCAGCTTATTGCCCCCACAAACTGGGTCCTCAATTGACCTACCTTAGAAAGGATGGAAGGCTGAGTCAACCTTGAGCCTGGTGAGATTCGAACTTGCAGTAATTGCAGACAGCTGAATGTTAATAACAGGCTTTTAGTCTGTTGAGCTATCCAAGTTTTAATTTACATGAAAGCTGGGACATGATCAGTGAAGTAAAGACAAGGACAGAGAAAGCTCGAACAGCATTCTTCCAAATGAAAAAGGTTTTCTGCAGACACGACATAAACCTAAGATTGACAATCAGGCTTGTCAGATGTTACATTTTTTCTATCCTGCTCTACGGAGTGGAGAGTTGGTTTCTGACAGAAAACCACTTGAAGAAGCGAGAAGCACTTGAAATGTGGATTTACAGGCGGCTGTTACGTATAAGCTGGGTTAACAAAATCACAAATGAGGAAGTGATAAAAAGCACCTGGGAAAGCAAAGGGAAATAATCAAAGCCGTTAAAAAGAGAAAGTTAGAATATTTTGGACATGTGATGCGACACCCAGAAAAATACGGCATCCTTCACTTAATCTTCCAGGGATAAATGGAAGGCAGACGAGGTCCAGGCAGAAGGAGAACAACATGGCTTCAAAACCTAAGAGAGTGGTTTGGAAAAAACTCAGCAGCACTTTTTCATACGACTGTTGACAAAAATAGGATTGCCAACATGATCGCCAACGTCTGATGATGGATACGACACAAGAAGAAAAAAAAGAACAAAATTATGCAGAACCACAGGCTGCAACTCTCTAAAGGTGCTTTTTCAAAAGGCAACTAGAATTTCTTAGTTTTTTTTTTTTTTTCCTTGAAAATGTTTCACTTCTCATCCAAAAACTGAAGAAGGCTCTTGGGTGAGAAGTGAAACATTTTCAAAGGAAAAAAAAAAAACCCTAAGAAAACCTAGTTGCCTTTTGAAAAAGCACCCTTGGGGTTTCTCTTCTCATCCGAGAGCCTTCTTCAGTTCTTGGATGAAAAGCAAAATGTTTTCAAGAAAGAACTAAGAACCTTTTGAAAAGCACTTTTTGTTCCCTATGACTATCATTAAGTGTTGTACCTTATGATTCTTGATGAATGCATCTTTTCTTTTATGTACATCGAGAGCCAATGCACCAAGACAAATTCCTTGTGTGTCCAATCACACTTGGCCAATAAAGAATTCTATTCTATTCTATTCTGTTCTATTCTATTCTATTCTATTCTATTCTATTCTATTCTATTCTATTCTATTCTATTCTATTCTATTCTATTCTATTCTATTCTATTCTATTCTATTCTATTCTATTCTTTTGGGGCAACTGTGACCTGGTTGATTGAGAATCTCCATAAACATGCAATAAACGTTGCCCCCATCTTGCAAGGAAATTCTCTAAGGGAAACAAAACAGGAGCTTGGATCTTCCTTAAAGATAAAGGTAAAAGATCCCTTCGCACATATGTGCTAATTGTTCCCAACTCTAGGGGGCAGTGCTCATCTCCGTTTCAAAGCTGAAGAGCCAGCATTGTCTGAAGACGCCTCCGTGGTCATGTGGCTGGCATGACTAAATGCCAAAGGAACGCTGTTACCTTCCCACCAAAGGTGGTCCCAATTTTTCTACTTGCATTTTTACGTGCTTTTGAACTGCTAGGTTGGCAGAAGGTCGGACAAGTAATGGGAGCTCATCCCGTTACACGGAACTAGGGATTCGAACCGCTGAACTGCTGACCTTTCGATCGACATGCTCAGTGGCTTAGCCACTGAGCCACCACATCCCTTAGGATCTTCTTTAAGGGATTGCAAAAGTGGAAACTGCAAATTATTTTTTAAAGACGGTAATGTCCAGAATCTTGATCTCAGCTAAATGGAGTTTAAAAGCAGTGAAGGATTGCAAACCACACACAAAAGGGAACTTTTGATCATTTAGCTTTTTCCAACTCAGGCATCTTCTGTATAGGCAACCTAAACCGTAGGGTTTGATGAATGATGAAAACTCAGATTCACCCTTAGTTTAAACTGGAAAATTGTCAGCATCCTAGCCTAATGAATGAACCATCCATCCATTGGCAAATAGTGATAAACAGCATTTACACCCAATTTAAAGGAGAGGGAAGAAAGAAAGAAAGAAAGAAAGAAAGAAAGAAGAAAGAAAGAAAGAAAGAAAGAAAGAAAGAGACAGAGATGGAAAGAAAGAAAGAAAGAAAGAGAAAAAGAAAAAAGAGAAAAGTTGTGGGTGCTTCATCATTGGATTTCTAAGAAGAGACTGGACAGTCATTTGTCTGAAATAGTAGAAGGACTTCTGCTTGAGCAGAGGGTTGGATTAGAAGATCTTGAAGCTCCCTTCCAGCTCTATTCTGATGGGAGGGAGGGAGGGATATAGAAAGAAGGAAGGAAGGAAGGAAGGAAGAAAGAGAGGGAGGGAGGAAGGAAGGAAGAGAGAGAGAGAGAGAGAGAGAGAGAGAGAGAGAGAGAGAGAGAGAGAGAGAAAGAAAGAAAGAAAGAAAGAAAGAAACCAGAACACATCCCCACAGCAGCCAACATCCAGATAAGCAGGAATTAACACCAGACAAACAATCAAGCAGAAAACAATACCCTAATGAAGGAACTATCAAGGAGAAAATCACACTCCACTAACACCGGCAGGGTAAGCTACCATATAAAAACAAGGAGCAGACCCCACATGCACTTGCACTGAAGATGTTACCTAATCAAGTAACGAAAGGTTCCGCAACCAAACAACTAAGTTTAGAGAGCACCAAGGACTTTTGTTATCTTTTATACCACAATCTCTTTCTGAAAGGGATGCTCGAAAGCTTGTGCTACCAACAGACTACCTTGTGCTGCCCTCTTGTGGCAAATGTCAGAATAACACCTGCACGATGCATACGTGCTTGAATATAAATCCAGAGTCAACAAATCGACGTTTAAAAGTCCGGTCAATATTGGAAAAAAGATGTTTTGCTTACTATTGAAGAATGGACTTTGAAGGTGGCTAGTTTTGCAGAAATGGCAAAGATATCAGCATATTTAAAAGACCGGACTCAAGAAACTTTTGTGTGGGAATGGAAGAAATGGATAGATTAAATATCCATTTAATCTATCTAATTAAATAGATTAAATATCTAATTAAATAGATTAAATATCAAACAAGGAAGTATCAGTTAGCTTTTAGCTGAATGTTATGTAGAAATGTATAGTATAGACAGGGGGCAGATTAGTTTGGGGGAATTGCATGATATGATATTATTTGGATTTCACCTTGGGAAGTCAAGGGGGGAGGGGCGGATTAGGGAGGATTGGGGAGGGGGGGGGGAAATGGGAAAATTTGTATTTGTAAAACTTTTTCAATAAAAAAACAAATCAACGTTTCTGGTTTCTTTCTCTCTCTCTCTCTCTCTCTCTCTCTCTCTCTCTCTCTCTCTCTCTCTCTCTCTTTCTTTCTTTCCTTCTTCCTTCCTTCCTTCCTTCCTTCCTTCCTTCCTTCCTTCCTTCCTTCCTTCCTTCCTTCCTTCCTTCCATTTCTCTTTTCCTTGGCACAATAAAAGCCTTCCCCCACTTCCTTTTAACTCCAGAGAATCAATGTGGGCTGCTGTTATTGTAAATCTTCTTCCATCACCCTGGGAGGTGTTTGTCGAATTGATCTTCTTTTGGCTGAATAGGATAACAAGGAAATCTAGAAGACCCACTATTCAAATATGAAAGACTGAGGGACAAGACTTGGCCAATTCTCACGCCTCTGATGCATAAGTCTTTTTGACATGCAGCCTGATCCACAGAGAGGAGATCCTCTTAGGCAGCGGCAAAATAGATCATGTCCAAAAAGAAGCAAATAGGGGTAAAATGCAGCGGTGGGTTTCACACATTTTTACCACCAGTTCGCCACATGAGTGCCTGTCTTCTGAGCATGCGCCCAGCCTTCCAGAATGAGCTTTGCTCGCTCACACGCCTCTCACGCATGCACCTGGCCTCAAAATGAGGCTAAATAGGACAGCATTATGTAGTGGGTACTACCGATTCACTCGAACCGGTCTGAACTGGCTAAATACCATCTTTGGTAAAATGGGATAAAACATTAAGAGCAATGGCAGTGGAATGATGAAAGCTGCAGAAGTCTGGATTACAGGAAATCCTCGAATTAAAACGCTCTCTACCTGGGGCTCCCCTTGAGGGGCACCCGGAGGCTCCAGCTGGTCCAGAATGCAGCCGCGCGGGTGATTATGGGAGCAACAGGGCGCTCCCACGTAACACCTCTCCTGCACGAGCTGCACTGGCTCCCGGTGGTCTTCCAGGTGCGCTTCAAGGTGTTGGTTCTCACCTTTAAAGCGCTCCATGGCAGAGGCCCGGGATATTTGCGAGACCGCCTGCTGCTACCGATAACCTCCCACTGGCCAACACACTCGCACAGAGAGGGCCTCCTCAGGGTGCCATCGGCCAAGCAATGTCGGCTGACGGCCCCCAGGGGGAGAGCCTTCTCTCTGGGGGCACCCGCCCTGTGGAATGAGCTACCTCCTGGGATACAATTGATTCCGGACCTCCGTGCTTTCCGAAAGGCCCTGAAGACCTATCTCTTCCAACAAGCTGGCTTAGCATAAATGGTTTTAATGGGGTTTTTTAAATTTTTAAATTTAATCGATGTTGGCTTTTTTAAATTGGGATCTTTTGATTGTGTAGTTTTGGATTTTAAATGGTCAATGCCATTATTTAATTTATTTTAGTTTTTCTTAATTTTTGTATTATATGTGTTTTAAATTTGGCTGTTCATCGCCCTGAGTCCCCCTGGGGAGAAGGGCGGTATATAAGTTGAATTAAATAAATAAATAAATAAATAAATAAAAATAAATAAATAAAACCGTTCGTTTAGTGACCAAGTTACAATGGTACTGGGAAAAAAGTGACTTACGACCGGTCCTTGCACTTATGACTGTCATATGTATATCATCCCTGTGGTCACATGATCACAATTCGGGCATGTGACAACCAGCATACATGTACAATGGTTGCATCCTGGGGTCGTGTCATTGCCATTTCTGATCTTCCCAGCCAAGCAACGACAATAGATTCGCTCAATGAGTGCACAATTCTCTTAATAACGGCAGGGATTTGCTTGACAACACGGCAAAAGGTGGTCGTAAAATTGGGTGCAACTCATTTAACAACCGCCTTGCAACTCCTAGGCTGGCTGGGGAATTCTGGGAGTTGAAGTCCCCCGATCTTAGAGTTGCCAGGTTTGGAGGCTCGTTAATCTAGATTAGAATAAGGGAGAAAACTTTTTTTTTTTAACAGAATAATAACAGAGTCGGAAGTGACTTTGCAGTTCAACACCCCCACCCAAACAGGAGACCCTATACCATTTCTGACAAATGGCACTCCAGTCTCTTCTTGAAAGCCTCCAGTGATGAAGCTTCCACAACTTCTGAAGGCAACTTCTGTTCCATGAGTTGATTCTTCTCCCTGTCAGAAAATTTCTCCTTATTTTCTAGGTTGAATCTCTCCTTGTTCAGTTTCCATCCATTATTCCTTGTCTGGTCTTCAGAAAATAGCTTGACCCCCCCCCCTCCTCTCTGTGGCAGCCCCTCAAATATTGGAAGACTGCCATATTGGAAGACTAGCCATGCCGAGTTCCTGTAACCGTACTTCATATGTATTAGCCTCTAGTCCCCTAATCATCCTGGTTGCTCTTCTCTGCACTTTTTGTAGAGTCTCAACTCAAGACTTTATCCCAGGTCAAGCAAGAATACAGCTCTGGGCTGTATTATCACCATGGCTAGAGAGCAAAATGAAGGCAACTTTCTGCACATGTGGTGGCAAAGATTGTGGCCCTTGTAAGTGGATGTCTGGGCCCCTGTTAAACCCTTCTTTATCTGCTCAGTGGATCTGTGAAGGTCTCTGTGTTCAGAAGGCACCGAGTAGGCGTGGGCACCGTAAGCTTCCTTTCCTCCAGAAACCTCACGTGAGTGGGAGCTTCGTAGGAAGCGAAGCAAAATCTGTTCAGGTACATTTTTCTAACCACAGACGCCCACACAAGTCTCATCTTCCTAACTAGGGGAGGGGGGCGAGGCGTCCTCCTGCTTCCTCAGCTGAACCGATCTCCAGGCAGGGGACCCCATGCATAGGCATTTTAGTCTAGCTACCCAGGCTGACTTGGACCGCCTCTTAGGACATAGTATCATAGGGCTGGAAGGGAACTCAGAGGTCATCTACACCAACCCTTCTGCTCAAGGCAGGAAACCTTATGTAGGTAATCCTCGATTTATGAGCACAATGGAGTCTGAACTTTCTGTTGCTAAGTGAGACATTTGTTGAGGGACTTTTGCCCTGTTTTATTACCTTTCTTATCAGAGTTGTTAAGTGAATCGCTGCAGTTATTAATAACACCGTGTTAAGTGAATTTGGCTTCCCCATTGATTTTTGCTGGTCAGAAGGTGATTGCATGACCCAGGGACGCTGCAGCCGTCATCAATGTGAGTCAGTTTGCCAAGCGTCTAGAATTTTGACCTCGTGACCATGGGGAGGGTGTAAGGGTCGTATGTGTGAAAAATGGTCAAAAGTCACTTTTTTCAGGGGCAACTTGTAACTTTGAACCAGTGGTGGGTTTCAAAATTTTTTACTACCGGTTCTGTGGGTGTGGCTTGGTGGGCGTGGCTTGGTGGGCATGGCAATAGAAGGATACTGTAAAAATCTCCATTCCCACCCCAGTCCAGGGGAAGGATGTTGCAAAATCCCCATTTCCTCCCGATCAGCTGGGACTCGGGAAGCAGAGAATAGATGGGGGCAGGGCCATTCAGAATTTCTACTATTGGTTCTCCGAACTACTCAAAATATCCGCTACCGGTTCTCCAGAACTGGTCAGAACCTGCTGAAACCCACCTCTGCTTTGAATGGTCACTAAACAAATGTCAAGGACTCCCTGTACCATCCTGGTCTAATGGTTGTTGGATCAAATGGCGGGCTTTGCGGGGATCTGGCTGTGTTCTGCCCTCTGTGTCCATTTTGAAAGCAGCAATAGGCCAAATCCTGAGTATTTGAGGGCTGCCCCAAAGAAGAGGGAGTCAAGCTATTCTCCAAAGCACCTGAAGGCAGGACAAGAAGCAACAGATAGAAACTACTCAAGGAGAGAAGCAACCTGGAACTAAGGAGGAATTTCCTAACAGTGAGAACAATTAATCAGTGGAATGACTTCATTCCAGAAGTTGTGGCTGCTTCATCACTGGAAAATTACCAGCATCCTAGCCTAATGGATGAACCATCCATCCATAGGCACATAGAGATAAACCGCATTTACACACAATTTAAAGGAGAGAAAAAAAGAAAGAAAGAAAGAAAGAAGAAAGAAAAAAGGAGGGAGGGGGAAAGAAAGGAAGGAAGGAAGGAAGGAAAGAAAGAAAGAGAGGAAGAGAGAAAGAAAAAAAGAGGGAGGGAGAGAGGGAGGGAGAAAGAAAGGAAGAAAGGAAGGAAAGAAAGGGAAGGAGGGAGAGGGAAAGAAAGGAAGGAAGGAAGGAAGGAAGGAAGGAAGAAAGAAAGAAAGAAAGAAAAAAGAGGGAGGGAGGGAGAGGGAAAGAAAAAGAAAGAAAGGAAAGAAAGAGGGAGGGAGAGGGAAAGAAAGAAAGAAAAAGAAAAGGAAGGAAGGAAGGAAGGAAAGAAAGAGAAAGAAAGAAAGAAAGAAAGAAAGAAAGAAAGAAAGAAAGAAAGAAAGAAAGAAGTTATGGTTGCTTCATCACTGGAGGCTTTAAAAAGAGACTGGACAGCCACTATCTGGAATGGTACATGGTCTCCTGTTTGAGCATGGGGTTAGACTAGAGGACCTCCAAGGTCCTTTCCAGCTTGGTTCTGATCCTTGATTCATTGATTGGACAGTTGGAACACAGATAGTAGCTGTGGTGATGTATAAAAAAAAATCTGTCCAACTGCACCCTTCGCAGGGAAGATTTGTAAATATTGGCCAGCATTTGGTTGCTCTGGGATGAACAGATCCGCTTCTGCTTTTCATGAAACCCTTTGATATTTGAATGCGGTCCTTTTTCCTATTCCCATAAAGCAGGGATGGGAAATCTTGGCTCTTGTATGACTTGGGGACTTCAACTCCCAGAATTCTCAGCCGGCATGGGATCAGGATGGCTGGCTCAGGAATTCTGGGAGTTGAAGTCCCCAAGTCATAAAAGGGCCAAGGTCCCTTCCCCACCCTTGCCATAAAGGAACGGGGGTCTTTTGATCGCTACAAAACTCCATTGGAAGGACTGCGTTCTGCAAGGAATCTGGGCAGGTGCACAGGAGTTGTTTGGAACATGAACCGTGGTGGCGCAGTGGTCAGAGTGCAGTACTGCAGGCTACTTCTGCTGACTGCTGGCTGCCTGCAATTTGGCAGTTCAAATCTCACCAGGCTCAGGGTTGACTCAGCCTTCCAAGGTGGGTAAAATGAGGACCCAGATTGTGAGGGGTGATAGGCTGACTCTGTAAACTGCTTAGAGAGGGCTGGAAAGCACTGTGAAGCGGTATATAAATCTAAGGGCTATTGCTAATGCTATTCAGTAGTCCAGGAGAGGGTAGAAAAGAGTCAGTTTGAGGTAATGGTTAAGAGGCTGGTCTAGTCCTGCTTTAGTGGGTGACTTTCACCAGGAGATTGAGAGTTCTAGTCCTGCTTTAAGCATGGACAGCTGACTGGGTTAAAAATAAAATAATATAGGTGGGATAAAAATAGAAAGGAAGGAAGGAAGGAGGGAGGGAGGGAGGGAGGGAGGGAGGGAGGAAATACCAAGTAAGTAGGTAATAAAGAAAATAGGCATTTTACCTGAAGCCTGAAATGCCACATCAGTGTTGTATATTTTTTTTACAACTTAAGCTACCATTAAAAATAATTAGGAGGTGAGCAAGGCTGGTTATTTTTATTTCACTCTGTGATGCCAGCGGGGACTGGGCAATGGCAACCATCAGAACAGACACACCAAAAATATAGGATTTAGGATTTGTTTTCCCCTGAGAATTTCAGATTTTGCTTAATTTTAATTTTAGCTTCCCAACCATTCTATGGGGTAGGCTAAACTGAGAGAGTAACTAGCTAGAAGTATATCTTCCTGGATAATCTTCCTTCCTCCCATCGTTCCTTCCTTCCCTTTCTCCTCTTTGCCCTTCTCCTTCCTTCTTTCTCCTTCACCGAGCCCCCTTCCTTCCTTCCTTCCTCCCTTCCTTCCTTCCTTCCTCTTCCTTCTCCTTCCTTCTTTCTCCCTTTCCAAACCCCCTTCCTTCCTCGCTCCCTCTTCCTTTTCCTCTTCCTCTTCCCTCCCTCTCTACTTACCTTCCCTTTCTCCTCTTTGTCCTTCTCCTTCCTTCTCTCCTTCTCCTTCCTTCTTTCTCCTTCACCGAGCCCCCTTCCTTCCTTCCTTCCTTCCTTCCTTCCTTCCTTCCTTCCTTCCTTCCTTCTCCTTCTCCAAACCCCCTTCCTTCCTCCCTCCCTCTTCCCTTCCTTCCTCTTCCTTTCCTTCCTTCCTCTTCCTCTTTCCTTCCTCTTCCTCTTCCCTTCCTCCCTGCCTTCTTCCCTTTCTCCTCTTTGTTCTTCTTCTTCCTTCTCTCCTTCTCCTTCCTTCTTTCTCCTTCACCGAGCCCCCTTCCTTCCTTCCTCCCTTCCTTCTCCTTCCTTCTTTCTCCCTTTCCAAACCCCCTTCCTTCCTCGCTCCCTCTTCCTCTTCCTCTTCCTCTTCCCTCCCTCTCTACTTATCTTCCCTTTCTCCTCTTTGTCCTTCTCCTTCCTTCTCTCCTTCTCCTTCCTTCTTTCTCCTTCACCGAGCCCCCTTCCTTCCTTCCTTCCTTCCTTCCTTCCTTCTCCTTCTCCAAACCCCCTTCCTTCCTCCCTCCCTCTTCCCTTCCTTCCTCTTCCTTTCCTTCCTTCCTCTTCCTCTTTCCTTCCTCTTCCTCTTCCCTTCCTCCCTGCCTTCTTCCCTTTCTCCTCTTTGTTCTTCTTCTTCCTTCTCTCCTTCTCCTTCCTTCTTTCTCCTTCACCGAGCCCCCTTCCTTCCTTCCTCCCTTCCTTCTCCTTCCTTCTTTCTCCTTCTCCAAACCCCCTTCCTTCCTCCCTCCCTCTTCCCTTCTTTCCTCTTTTTCCTTCCTTCCTCTTCCCTTCCTTCCTCTTCCTCTTCCCTTCCTTCCTCCTCCCTTCCTTCCCTTTCTCCTCTTTGTCCTTCTCCTTCCTTCTTTCTCCTTCACCAAGCCCCTTTCCTTCCTTTCTTCCCCTCCTTTCTCCTTCTCTGAACTCCCTTCCTTCCTTCCTCTTCCTCTTCCCTTCCTTCCTTCCTTTCTTTTCCTTCCTTCTTTCTCCTTCTCCAAACCCCCTCCCTCCCTCCCTCTTCCCTTCTTTCCTCTTTTTCCTTCCTTCCTCTTCCCTTCCTTCCTTCCTCTTCCTCTTCCCTTCCTTCCTCCTCCCTTCCTTCCCTTTCTCCTTTGTCCTTCTCCTTCCTTCTTTCTCCTTCACCAAGCCCCTTTCCTTCCTTTCTTCCCCTCCTTTCTCCTTCTCTGAACTCCCTTCCTTCCTCTTCCTCTTCCTCTTCCCTTCCTTCCTTCCTTCCTTCTCCTTCCTTCTTTCTCCTTCTCCAAACCCCCTTCCTTCCTTCCTCTTCCCTTCCTTCCTTCCTCTTCCTCTTCCTCTTCCCTTCCTTCCTCCCTCCCTTCCTTCCTTCCCTTTCTCCTCTTCGTCCTTCTCCTTTTTCCTTCACCAAGCCTTCCTTCCTTCCTCTTCCCTTCCTTCCTTCCTCTTCCTCTTCCCTTCCTCCCTCCCTCCCTTCCTTCCCTTTCTCCTCTTCGTCCTTCTCCTTTCTCCTTCACCAAGCCCCCTTCCTTCCTTTCTTCTCCTCCTTTCTCCTTCTCCGAACCCCCTTCCTTCCTCCTCCTCTTCCTCTTTCCTTCCTCCCTCCGGGGGCTAGCCGGGATCATCAGCTCCTCTGCAGCGCCGTCCCTGCCAGCGGAGGCGGCGACAGCAGCGAGAGGTTGCGGCGGGCGCGGGGGCGAGCGGCTGGTTGGGGTGACGGAGAGCAGCAGCTGCTGCCGCTGGACGGGGCCGCTGGGACTCGCTTGACCGAGAAGGACCGGGCGAGGAGCAGAGCAGCTCGGCCGGGCGAGGAGGAGGTAAGGGGGCAGAGCAGGACGGGGAACCCCAGGGAAACCCACCGAGCCAGGATGCTGCTAGCGCCCAGTATGGAAACTCTCGCTTAGCGCTTTTCCACTCCGCGCTTCGGAGCTGCCGCTTGGTAAGGCTGCGCTGGTGGGCACTTTCCCTTCCTCGACCTTACTTTCTCCGACCTCCAAGAAAAGAAACGCCAGAGGAGCAAAGCTTGGAGCTGGAGGCCGGGAGGACCCATCTCTCCCCCCGCAAACCAGGTTAGAATCCGTTGGAATTAGGGTTTCCTTCTTGAGTGAGGGTCTGCCTGGATCTGATCCAGCCCTGGATGGCTTGGAGCCTAGAGAAAAGCTTGCCAGCTTTTTTTTTTTTTTTAATTTGATTTATATGCCGCCCTTCTCCGGAGACTCAGGGCGGCTTACAATGCGTTAAGCAATAGCCTTCATACTTTTGTATATTTATACAAGCTTATTGCCCCCACAATTGGGTCCTCAACTGACCCACCTTAGAAAGGATGGAAGGCTGAGTCGACCTTGAGCCTGGGGAGTTTCGAACTGGTGTAGTTGCAGGCAGCTGGATGTTAAGTGCTGCCTTTAGTAGGAGGCGTTAGCCCCCTACGCCACTCGGGTGGTAAAAATCAGGGGTCCTTGGTCCTCTCTGAACTTGCTGGTTTTCTAGCAGACGTTTGGTGACCCAGTCAGGTGCTATCATCAGTCCTGGTAGGGAAGTGGAGTTTGTTCTCAGTTTATATTCCATTGGTGTTGGTGGGCATATTGTTGGGCAGTTTACTGTTGGCTTCTTTGGCTGTATAGAATAAAATAAAGCTGCTCAAGCTGGAGATCCTATACCATTTCAGACAAGTGACTGTCCAGTTTCTTCTTAAAAACCTCCAATAATGAAGCACCCACAATTTCTGGTGGTAGATTGTTCCACTGGTTAATTGTCCTCGCTGTTAGGAAGTTTCTCCTTAGGTTGTTTCTCTCCTTGATTAGTTTCCATCCATAGTTTCTTGTCTTGCTTTCTGGTGCTTTGGAAAATAAATTGACCCTCTCCTCTTTGTACCAGCCCCTCAAATATTGGAATATTGCTATCATGTCCCCCCCTTAGTCCTTCTTTTATCTAGAGTGGCCATACCCAAATCTTGCAACCATTCTTTTCTCTTTAGTGGCTTTGGGGGTATGCTTTACTTCTTCATTGTTGGTTTGATGTTAATCTTGGAGTTAAATCTACGTTCACCTTGGTGGTGATTGCTGGTAGGGAAATGTTTAGGCCTTTTTGTTTCCTTTTTGGCTTGTTGATGGCTCTTTTGCATAATATGTAGATATCGTTGATGTCTAACGTGTCTATTGATAGCTAATTCGTCAGAGTGCCAAGGCTTCCAGAAATCCCCAAGTGTTTTTAGACTGGGCTTGGTGTAGGATAGTCACAGTTTCCCAGCTGAAAACTATGGCGAAGTCTTCTCCATGTGTTGTGAAATTAAAGACTTTTCATCCTGCTTTCTGATTGCTAGTTAGTGTTCCGTGGATGCGTTCTACCAGCTTTTAAATCAGTCTGGGCTATTACGCTTTTCGTCAGAGATTTTGATCGCCGCCAATGATTTCTTGAATTCTATCCATTTATTAGCTGCCTCAAGCACGGAAGCTACTGTTTTTGGTGTTCCAGGAAGTTGGCAAACTTCTTTGGATGATGTTCCAGGCTGGGAAATTTTGTCAGGATCCTCACTGTAGGAGAGAAAGGAGTTTGGGGGCGAGATGAAGGAAGTGAGGCCCATTCTTGATCGTCTTTGGTTATAAATGTCGATTCACAAGAAATGAATGGACGGGAGCCTCTTGTTATTTTAATGGCTGGTGGGGAGTTTAAAAACCTTTACTGATCTCTTTAATGGTCCCTTACTGATCTCCTTAACCGTGTTGGAAGAATTATCCTTCTGGGTTCAGCTCCAAGTGGGGAAAAAGACACTGAAAACACGGAGACTGCTTGGAAAGATGGTTTAATGGTGGACAGGATAATATGGTTTGAGTTCCTGAACAGAAAAGGGGTGAGATGCTGAGCGTGCCTTGGTTTAAGCCCCTTCCGAGCTTTGAACTTCCTGGGGCCCAGAAAGAGTATCCTGATTGGTTGTCAGACTCCCAGGGGTTGGAGGTATTAACTAGCTTTGCTGGCTGATGTAATCTTCCCGGGTGCCATATTTTTGTTTTTTAAAAAATTTGATTTATATGCCACCCTTCTCCAGTGACTCAGGGCGGCTTACAATGCATTAAGCCGTAGCCTTCATACTTTTGTATATTTTATACAAAGTCAGCTTATTGCTCCCACAAACTGGGTCCTCAATTTACCTACCTTAGAAAGGATGGAAGGCTGAGTCAACCTTGAGCCTGGTGAGATTTGAACTTGCAGTAATTACAGGCAGCTGAATGTTAATTACAGTGCTTTAGTCTGCCACGCCACCAGGCTCTTGTGGTGAGTTTCTGTTGCTAGATGGGTCCCATTGTGTTGCAGATGAAGGTCCTTTGACAAAGGATTTGGTTTCTGCTTCTGGCCCATTAACAAAGGGTGAGGAGCAGGAAGGTGGGAGCTGCTTTGTCTTTAAAACATGCTTCTCCATTTCTCCTCCAGGGAAACATAATATTCTGCCTTTTTAATATTTCCCAAAATATTTCATTCTTCTAGGAGAGGGGTGGGTGCTAACTTCCTATAATGGTCTCCTGCTTTAGCAGGGGGTTGGTCTAGAAGATCTCCAAGGTCCCTTTACAGCTCTGTTACAATTGATTGAGAACGAAGAGATTAGCTATGGGGACAAATGCCAAGATGCCTGATCTAGGCTGGGTTCACCCATTAACACTAGACTAGCCACGATTGAATTCTCAGCTGGGGTATGGGCGCGATGTAAGTGAACATGCTGTGGTTTTCTTTTGCAATTTGTGTTGACCACACCATCACACTCACCCCTTACAGAGTGTGTTTCCTTGGGCCTCATATGAACAACTCCGGTGTCCTGTTAACCTGGATCTCAGTTGAAGCATATGGTGACAGAGCTGTGAAATACCGTTCTGTATTTATGGATGAATTTGGGTACTTAGTTCTGATGGCCAATGTTTGTAGGATGTCAGGACTGGATTTTTGCAGGACTGCTGACACCCTCATCTTTTTTCCTACCCAATTAAATGAAAAAAGCAGATTTTCTTCCTTCTTTTAAGAGCTCTTGGTGTGGGGGAGAGAGACACTTCAACTGTTGCCCCCAGCAAAAAAATTCAGCTTGCTTCAACGTGCAATAAATCTGATTACTTCAATAGCTTTTGAGGGAAAAATAGAGGGATTTTTGTTTACTGTGTACAAGAATAACGAACCTCAGATAGCTCAACAGGCTAAAATAGCCTATTATTAACATTCAGCTGTCTGCAATTATTGCAAGTTTGAGGCTCAAGATTGACTCAGCCTTCCATCCTTTCTAAGGTAGGTTAGTTAGTTAGTTAGTTTATTAAATTTATATACTGCCCTTCTCCTAGTGGACTCAGGGCGGTGCACAGCCAGGAATAAAAACACTTCAATACAAAATTTAAAATTTATAAAAGAATTAAATTGAAGACCCAATTTGTGGGGGCAATAAGCTGACTTTGCATAAAAAATATACAAAAGTATGAAGGCTATTGCTTAATGCATTGTAAGCCGCCCTGAGTCTCCGGAGAAGGGCAGCATATAAATCTAATTTTTTTTAAAAAAATGATTATAGGCCGTCCTTCACTTAAGATCACAACTGAGCTCAACATTTCTATTACTAAGCAAGACAGTGAAGTGAATTTTGCTCCGTTTTATGACCTTCCTTCCACAGTTGTGTTAACTGCAGTTATTTCGTTAGTAACGAAATTCTTAGTTGTTAAGTGAAACTGGCTTCCCCGGTGACTTCGCTTGTCAAAAGGACGCAAAAGGGGATCACGTGATCCCAGGAGACTGCAACCGACATAATTATGAGTCAGTTGCCATGTGTCTGAATATTGATCACGTGAGCATGGGGATGTTGCAACGGTCATAAGTGTGAAAAAAGGTCATAAAGGAGAAAGGAGCCTGAGTAGCATAGGGGAGTAATGCCTCCTACAAAGGCAGCATTTAAGATCCAGCTGCTGCAATTACTTGTGAGTTCAATCCCAGGCAGGCTCAAGGTCGACTCAGCCTTCCATCCTTTATAAGGTGGGTAAATTGAGGACCCAGTTTGTTGGGGGCAATAAGCTGACTTTGTATAAATATACAAAAGTATGAAGGCTATTGCTTAACACATTGTAAGCCTCCCTGAGTCTCCAGAGAAGGGCGGCATATAAATCAAATTAAATAAATAAATAAATAAATCACTTGTTTCCAGCACTGTGGTAATTTCTAAACAAATGATTGTAAGTTGACGGCTACCTATCAATGATTTTTAATGGTTCCTTATAGTATATATTTTTTTTAGTGCTTGGTTATTATTCCCCCAAAGTTGCTTTTAGTCCTGTTTACACAGGAACAGAGTGTAAGCTGCACAAAGCAGGTTACGATTGAAGTGGCCTCAAAAATTTAAGTACGCACGTAATAAATAATCCATCTGGTAGAACAAAGTTTTTCATTTGTGGCAGTTAAAGAAATCAGTTAAATTAGGCTTGCAAAAGTGTTTGGGGCATGTCATTATACTCTGGTACAAATGAAAAGGGATGGAAAAAAGAGATGCATACAGATTTACGACCAAAATTGAGCCCAAAATATCTGGGGTTAAGCGAGACATTTTAAAAATGTGTTTCCCCCCATTTGACGGCCTTTTTCTTGCCACCGTTGCTAAGTGAATCACTGCAGTTAATAAGTTAGTTACCTGAGGATGGGGAAAGGGTTTTGAGGGGAACAGACAGAATCGTCCCTTTGAAATAATTCAGTGGCTGTATGATTTGTCAAAGTAGAAAAAGGCATTTTCCCGCTGTCGCAGAGCTCAGTACAAACCGTAACGGGTTAAAGTTACAAGAGAGTTGGTTTTAGCTGAGGTTTTAGCTGAGGTAAAAAAAAATCTCCATAAAGCTGGCTTAATGCCGGAATTCGGGAAATTTAGGGCCCTTCATCGCTGGGGGGGAGGGGAAAGCTATTCTTTAGAGTATGTGGTTCCCCATTGCAACAGGGAATCCATCTTTAGGAGCTGTGCAGGTATGAACGTTTAATTCAACTCCATATGCTGGTTTTGTGGCTGCTCAAGAAGTAGGCACGGGAAGGGTTTTGTGGCTCCTGGTGTTTTCTTTTGTATGGGAAATGGGTCCAAATGTCTCTTTGAGTGTTTAAGGTTGCAGACCCCTGGTCTAGTGGCTAACGCACCAGGCTAGAAAGCAGGACACTATGAGTTCTAGTCCTGCCTTAGGCAGAAAAGCCAGCTGGGTGACTTTGGGCCAATCACCAGGAGACCGTGAATTCTAGTCCTGCCTTAGCCACGAAAGCCAGCTGGGTGATTTTGGGCAAATCATCAGGAGATCTGGTGAATTCTGGGAGTTGAAGTTCAACCCACCTTAAAGCTGGTGAGATTGAGAAAAACTGCATTAAGGTAAATATTTAGTGTAATTTCATTCAGCTTTCATTCAGATTGGCTAGGATGTCCGTGTCACTCAATCATTGAAGATCCATGATTGACTACTACACAGGGCTCTGCTTTGGGACCATTTAAGCTTGCTGTAGACAGGAGTCAACCCAATGGCTGGGTCCCCACAATATATGGGAGAACAAACTACCCTATGCCATTTTAACCTAGTTAATCTGTTGTGTGAACCAAACCTCTAAGAAGGTTCATTGTCAAAAAAAAAATGGTTGGTTTCCTAATTTTGGGGGACCATAGTGCAGAATTTGATAGGTCTTTTAGGACGTAGTATTTTTATTTTATGCTGTCTGCAGGTTTAGTAGTAAAAGCAATAGTAACATTTCATTCAAGGAGCATTTGATGTGGATGAACCGTTTTGTAAATCCCAAGTCTCAGATAGATTGAGGGGAGTTGAGTTTTTTTCCCTTTCCTTGTCTAGATTTTTGGCTTGCCTTCCAAAATTGCTTCCGTATTGCTCTGTGTCTGGTTGAAAATTCAGTTTTGGTATAGGATAATGACTCATAAAGATTTTCAGTCAGTGAGAGGTTTTTGAAAAATGGAAGAGGACATTGTAATATTGCAAGATTAGACCTTCTGATTCATCTGGCTGGGGGTCTTGTCTGTTTTTGTGTCTTTGTGTAGTGTGTGTGTCCCCTTTGAAATGTTGACCAGGCTGTCATCTTTCTCTTCTGCTCATTAAGTCTTGTACTGTCTTGTGAATTGTGTGAGGCCCCAGTGCTGAAAAAGAGATCGGCTGAGTCTGTGGAAGTGGTTTGGCCAGGAAACGCCTTGTCAAAGTTCCAGGAAATTGAACTGTTTGAATAAAACAAGAGAGACAATTCTGCAAGCATGTTTTTAAAAAGAAGTTGATTTATATACCGCCCTTCTCCGGAGACTCAGGGCGGCTTACAATGTATTAAGCAATAGCCTTCATACTTTTGTATATTTATACAAAGTCAGCTTATTGCCCCCCCAACCTGGGTCCTCAATTGACCTACCTTAGAAAGGATGGAAGGCTGAGTCAACCTGGTGAGATTCGAACTTACAGTAATTGCAGACAGCTGATGTTAATCACAATGCTTTAGTCTGCTGAGCCACCAGGCCCTTCATTTGTTCTCTGGTTTATGAAAAGTATAGGTGTAACTGATGGGGTTGTAAGAAACTGCTCAAAACACCAGCCAGTTCAGTAATTCTTTGTACCATTATTATTATCTTTTATTCATTAAACATGAAACTCAGTCAACTGAACATTCAAAAATGCATCACAAATACCATGGACTGGTGCTAATGGTTGATACGGGTTGCTGCCAGCGTCCTAGGGATCAACCAAGTACCTTCTTAAGATGTACGATGTTCTGAGCAGCGCAGTTTTTGCAGTTCCTCTGGTGTTCTTGCAGGAAGCTGCAAAGGGTCATAAGTGTGAAAAACAGTCATAAGTCACTTTTTTCAGTGCCGTTGTAACTTCGAAAGGTCACTAAACGAACGGTTGTACGTCGAAGACTCACAAGTTGCAGATAGATTCTTGCTCGTTCACAAGCTGCCAGCAGTTACTCCCATCAATTAATACTTAAGGATTCCATGGGTACCTGCTTAAGCCAGGGGTTGGATTAGAAGACCTCCAAGGTCTCTTCCAACTCTTGTTATTCTGTTATTCTGCTTCCTCTTTGTTCTTAGTAAAACTGAGATTTAGAGAATTTGTTTTTCTGCCTCCTAAACAGCTTGCATCAGCTACTTGCAGATCTGCATTAGCGACAAACTTCAAAGAGAGACCATTGAAAATGAAAGAGAGCGTGCCTTGTTTTTTTAAAATTTGGAGGCTCCCAAATTTTAAATATTTTATTTCCTTTTCTTCTTTAACTTGGGTAGCTGGATAGCCATTTTCCCCTAATCCTAGAACAGGGATCTTCCCTATTTTAAAAACAAGTGGGGAGTGTGTTGGTGATGTTTTTTTTTAAAGGTAGGAGATTATTAACGCAAAGTCACAAAAATGTCTCAGAAGAACCCGTGATTTTAAGGGTACAATGCTTGAGTTAGCTTTTCCTTTTGCACCAGCCCAAATTTCCAAGGAAGGAAAGCAGGATGGCTTGTTTACAATCCTGTGCTAAAACAGACCAATATTATCCAGCCTTGTGGCTTCCAAATGTGTTGAATGCCATCCCATAATCCCCAGCCAAACACCAGCTGTGCATGATACCAAATTAGCAGACCCAATCATCCAGTTTCATGGTTATATGTATGATTGTAATGTAGGTGGGTACTATTTCAAATTGATGCTGAACTGTTCAAAGGGAGGGAGGGACGGAGGGAGGGAAGGAAGGAAGGAAGGAAGGAAGGAAGGAAGGAAGGAAGGAAGGAGAGAAAGATAGGGAATGTAGAGGGAGGGAAGAAAGGAAGAAGACAGAAATAGTGGGAGGGAGGGAGGGAAGAAAGGAAAGTGAGAAGGAAGGAAGGAGGGGAGAAAGGAAAGAGAGGGAAGGAAAGAGAGGAAAAGGGAGGGAAGGAAGGAAAGAAAGATAGGGAATAGAGAGGGAGGGAAGAAAGGAAGAAGACAGAGAAAGGGGCTGAGAGGAGGGAGGGAGGGAAGGAGGAAACAGGGAGGGAGGGAAGACAGGAGGGAAGGAAGGAAGGAAAGTAAGGAAGGAGAAAGAGGGAAGAGAGGAAGGGATGGAAAGAAAGATGGAAGAAAGTAAGGAAGGAGAGAGGAAACAGAGAAAGAAGGAAAGAGAGAGAAAGAGGGAACAGAAAAGAAGGAAGGAAGGAGAAAAAATGGAAGGAGTGGTCGAGGAAGGAAGGAGAGGGAGGGGGGAAGGCAGGGAAGGAAGAAGCTATCAAAACCCAAAAGAAGAAAGTGAGAAATAGAGAAGAAAGGAAGAAAAGATGAAGAATGGAGGAAGAAAGAGAGAGAAAAGAGAGAGACACAGAGAAAGCAAAAAAGAAAAGAGAAAAGCAAAAATGCAAAAGAAAGAAAGAAAGAAAGAAAGAAAGAAAGAAAGAAAGAAAGAGGAAAACTGCAGGAGTATTTACTTTCTTGAATGAAGAGGTAGATTATAGAGTTTCAATTTTGAAACTTGGCACAAGTCCAGAGCAACGCAGCAAGGCTGATCAGGCTTATAAAAAGACAAAGTCATACAAGGGGGTGGGGGTGGAGGCTGGAGGGAACCAGGATGTTCAGTCTGGAGAAGGGAATCTGGGAAGACAGAGCGTGGGTGCCTGAAAAGTTTCCGCATGAAAAACAAGAAGGCATTTCCTGGACTTTCGTGGCTTTTCCAAAGGGGCTACCATAAAGGAAGACAAGGCCGCCTCCCGCCCCCATTACAATCCAGTTTCCCATGCCCACAAGAGAACTAGAATTCCCAAACAGAAATCTAGGATATTCCCCTTGACACCCACGCATTTAGTTATCCCAGCTTTTGTGTTGTGGCCCGCCAGCGGCCGGCACGGATCGTAGCTGATCCCGACGAAGAGGAGGCTGGTGTGGTGTCACGCCAGCAGCCTGCGCAGCCAGCGCTCGCGTCGGACAGCGAGGAGGCCGAAGAGGATGTGGTGCCAGAGGCAGAGACTCAGCCAGGGCCTTCAGAACCTCCAGAGGCTCCTTCAAGTGGAGAGAGCGAAGTGGAGGAGCCTCTCCTCAATGCTCGAGCACGCAGGGCTGCCAAAAGGCAGGAGTGGTTACTCAGGAGGAGGAGGTCTACTCAAAAGTAGGGCTTGAGGATAATTGGCCACTCCCTTAGCCTATTTAAGTTGCACGCAGCTAGTGCTTTCTTGCTGGAAACAACTAGTATTTATTATCAGAATAGAATAATTTTATTTATATACCGCCCTTCTCCCGAAGGACTCGGGGCGGTGTACAGCCAATTTAAAAACATAAATATACAATATCATAGTTCAAGTTAACATAGTTAACTTTAGTTTAATTAATTTTAGTTAAAATTAATTAAAATCATGAAATAGTTTGGTCGAATTCGAATTCTATTATCAGAGTATTTTGGTTTATCGTATCTTGTTGTCTGGGCTGGTTGCCAACTTTTGCCGGTCTTGTTTATTCTTGCTACTTAATAGAGTTGATAAGGACCGTTGGTGTGTGTCAATATCCTCCAAAATCCGAAGCTGGAGCAGAGCAATGTGAGATGCAGATCTTTCCACCCAAAAAGAATTGCAGCTTACACCAGCATTTCTCAAGCAATTTTAAGCCAGGTGGACTTCAACTCCCAGAATTCCCCAGCTGGTGTAGCTAATTCTATGTTTCGCAGTCAGTATATCTATGGAGATTCTCAGTCCTCCAGGTCTGGGTTGTCTCAAGAGGCAACTGGGCTTTCTGGTTTTTCTTCGAAGATGTTTCGCTTCTCATCCAAGGAGCTTCTTCAGCTCTAACTGGATGATGGGGAATGGAGGGATTTATACCCCTTGCAGATAGGCCACTCCTTTGAAGACAACAAAGTCCCTATTTTGGACAGAGAGGATCGCGGGTTTGAAAGAGGGGTTAAAGAGGCCATCTACCCTGTTTCCCCGAAAATAAGGCCCAACCAGAAAATAAGTCCTGGCATGATTTTTCAGGATCCTCGTAATATAAACCCTACCCCCCCAAAATAAGCCCCAGTTAAGAATGTCAGCAGATGGAGGCGTTTAGTACTATATTTCCCCCAAAATAAGACCTAAGCAGAAAATAAATCCTAATGCGTCTTTTGGTGCAAAAATTAATATAAGACCCGGTATTATTTTCGGGGAAACACAGTATGTCAAAATTTACCAGCCCTCTCCCAACAGAGGGGGAGAGATATGACATCATTTATCTCCGTCATCTATTTCCGATCTAAAACACAGTCCTTCCAACAGTTCCAAGAAGGCTCCAGACCCATTTGCTCCACTCAGGTGATCCTGATGACACAGATAAACCTCCAGGTGACCTTAACAACCCACTGTTTGAATGCAAATATCCACCTGTCTGCAAGGAGTATAAATCCTTCCATTCCCCACCATCCAGTCAGAGCTGAAGAAGCTTCTTGGATGAGAAGCAAAAAGCCGTCAGTGAAAAAAAACCAGAAAGTCCAGTTGCCTTCTGAAAAAAATGCAGAATTGTGGGAATTGCAGTTGCAAAATGCCTGGGAAGGGGTCTGAAGTGGTGTTCCTCAACCTTGGCAACTTCTAAGGAGGGTGGACTTCAATTCCCAGAATTCCCCAGCCATCTGGGAAATGAAGTCCACCCACCTTAAAGTTACCAAGGTTAAAGAACACTGATGGCCTATACCCGTGATGGCGAACCTATGGCACGGGTGCCACAGCTGGCACGTGGAGGGGTCTGTGACAGATAGCACTCGGCCTCCTGCACTCCTCTGGGAGCCACAGCTGGCACGCGGAGCAATATCGGTGGGCACACGAGCTCAGCTCTGGCATGCGTGTGCCAGTCAGCTGATTTTTGGGCCTTCTGGGCCCACCAGAAGTTAGGAAACACACTGTTTCCAGCCTCTGGAGGACCTCAGCAGGGGGCATTTTTGCCCTCCCCAGGCTCCTAGAAAGGCTCTGGAGCCTGGGGACAGCAAAAAAACGGGCCTACCGGGACCACCGTGCCATCGCATGCCAAAAGCAGGGGGAGCATGGGGGAGTGGGGCAGGGCACATAGAATTATGGATGTGGGCACGCGTGCGGGTGACCCCACCACGCTCCCCCCGCTTTTGGCACGCGATGGCAAAAAGGTTAGCCATCACTGGCCTATACATATATCCAGTGGTGGGATTTAAATAATTTAACAACCGGTTCTCTGCCCTAATGACCAGTTGGGTGGATGTGGCTGTGGTGGGCGTGGCCAGGGGTCTGTGACAGACAGCACTCGGCCTCCTGCACCCCTCTGGGAGCAAAAACGGGCTGCAGGGGGGGATGCGCTGTCCCCCCCACACCCTGTTTTGGGCCTAGTAGGCCTCTGTGCACTTACCTGGCAGCCAAAATGGGGTGTGTGGGGATGCCTGAAAGGGGCAGGGAGGGGAGGGGCCAGCCAGCAATTTAACTACCGGTTCGCTCAAACTGTCCCGAACCGGCTGAATCCCACCACTCATTTGTCTTTACTTTACGGAGCCAACAAATGCTAACCCAGGGCTGCAGAACTCTGCAAAACAGTGCCATTCATAGACTTCTGCGAAACCTAGCTTGTTGGCCGAAGAAAGGAGGTTTAAACAAACCCAGTTTTGGAAGACAGCGCTCCGAAAAGAGCGACAGACACTGAAAGTTTCCCAGCCCTTTCAGTCGTCCGAGCCGCACCTATTCCCAAGGTGTGAACATGAGATCCAGCATACGAAACCAGAGACGTTGGCCTTAGCTAAAGCTGCTTTTTAATTATAGGAAGTACAGCTTATTTTCCACAAACACCTGCACAAAGACTTCTAAGCTCTCTTGTAAAAAAAAAAAAGATAGATAGATAGATAGATAGAGGATTGTAAGATCTGAAAATGCTGGCGTTTTTTTCTTCTTGTTCTATAAGCCTTAAGCCCGAAGAGGACATGGGGGTGAGGATTATCCTTGACATTATATACAGTCGTGGCCAAAATTGTGGAAACCTTTTGGGGAAAGTATATTTTTGAGGTTTGATGGCTAATCACACCACTCTTTCTGCAGTTTCAAGATAATCCTATTCCACTGCTGGAATGGCCTGGGAATAGCCCAGACCTTCACCCAATGGAAAATCTATGGAGCCGACTAAAGAAACTTGTTGGTCAGAAGCGACCCAGCAATAAAACCCAGTTAATAGAAGCCATCATTCAATCAATCTTGGTTTCACATTAGAACAGCTTCAGAACTCAAAGACTTGGTTCACTCCACGGGAGGACTTGGTAAGGCCGTCATTCATGCTAAAGGTTACCCAACTAAGTATTCACTGACATGGGGATAATATTTTTGTATATCTCTTTTTTCTATGGTGATAATTTTTGTATATCTCATTTTTTCTACGTGGTTCACTTTTCTTCTTTATACGGTAACTGCTATTGTAATATCAAATCCTTCCTAAAAGTTATTGCATTACATTCTTGATTCAATTACCTTTCCATTGATATATAATTTTACGGTACTACTCCCCCCAAAAATGGTGTTATTCAGTGGTGGGATTCAAATAATTTAGCAACTGGTTCTCTGCCCTAATGACCAGCTGGGTATGTGTAGCTCAGTGGTCAGGTGACTGTGTGGGCGTGGCCAACTCAATGTTACTCACATCGATGGGCAGTTTGCCTTAGTTGTTACAATGTACTAAGGGTTAACCAGAGAGGCAGTTTCTGTAAGCAGGGTAATAAAGATTAGGCTAGAAACAACACCAGAATGTTGTAATTCCTTACAGGCTTAGCCCTGTAAAATGGAAAAAAACAAAATAAGATTTCTTCCAGCAACAGGTTGTCCAAACTGCTTAGAAAGTTAACAATCGGTTCTCCCGAATAGGTGCAAACTGGCTGAATCCCACCACTGGTGTTATTAGCTAGTTTTAGAAAACACACTTTTCCCAAAAGGTTTCCACAATTTTGGCCACTACTGTAGGTAGTCCTCAACTTAGGGAAGTTACGGTCGAAGTTAGAACAGCATTGAAAAAAAGTGATTGATGACTGTTTTTCAACCTTATGACCATTGCAAGCGTCCCTCTGGCGATGAGATCAAAATTCGGGCACTTGGCAATTGGTTCACACTGTATTTATGATGGTTGCAGCTTCGAGTCAGTAAATATGCCCGAGGCTCACTTATTTAATGACAGCAGAAAAATCCCAGAATTAAGGAGAAATTTCGTGACAATAAGAACAGTGATATGGATTGCCTTCTGAAATTGTGAGTTCTTAAGGAGAGATTGGACAGCCATTTGTCCAAAATGATATAGACTGATAGCATGGTAGCAGTCTTCCAATATTTGAGGAGCTGCCACAGAGAGGAAGGGGGTCAAGCTATTTTCCAAAGCATCCGAAAGCCAGACAAGGAATAATGGATGGAAACTGATCAAGGAGAGATTCAACCTGGAAATAAAGAGGAACTTCCTCTTTTTTTTAAAAAAAAAAGTTTTTTATTTTTATTTCTCATACAAGTACGGTCATTTCCATCATTTTTCATTCATCTTTTCTTTTAACTTTCATTCTTAATTTTTACTTTTTCGGGACTCCTCTTTTACCCTTTACCTTTATTCCAACCTTTCTTCTTCTCCTCCTCTTCTCTTCCTTCCTGTTTCTCTTCCTACTTCCTTCGTTCTTCCTCTCCTTCTCTTTCCTACTTCCCCTTCTCTTCCCCCGCTCTTTTCTTCTTACCCCTGTCTAACCTTCTCCTCTCCTCCTCTTTCCTCTCCCTTTTCTTCTCTCTCCTTTTCCTTTTTTTCTTAAGGAGAAACTTCCTGACAGTGAGAGCAATCAACCAATGGAACAGAAGTTGCCTTCAGAAGTTGCGGGAGCTTCATCACTGGAGGCTTTCAAGAAGAGGCTGGACTGCCATCTGTCTGAAATGGTGTAGAGTCTCCTGCTTGGGTGGGGGGTTGGACTGGACTGGACTGGACTGGACTGGACTGGATTGGACTAGAGTAGAGTAGGATAGGATAGGATAGGATAGGATAGGATAGGATAGGATAGGATAGGATAGGATAGGATAGGATAGGACAGGACAGGACAGGACAGGACAGGACAGGACAGGACAGGACAGGATAGGACAGGACAGACCGAACAGTATAGAATAGAGTAGAGTAGAGTAGAGTAGAGTAGAGTAGAGTAGAGTAGAGTAGAGTAGAATAGAATAGAATAGAATAGAATAGAATAGAATAGAATAGAATAGAATAGAATAGAATAGAATAGAATAGAATAGAATAGAATAGGAGTTGGAAGGGATCTTGGAGGTCTTCTAGACCAACCCCCTGCTTAGGCAGGAAACCCTACACCACTTCAGACAAAGGGTTATCCAACATCTTCTTAAAAACTTCCAGTGTTGGAGCATTCACAACTTCTGGAGGCAAGTTGTTCCACTGGTTAATTGTTCTCACTGTCAGGAACTTTCTCCTTAGTTCTAAGTTGCTTCTCTCCTTGATGAGTTTCCACCCATTGCTTCTTGTCCTGCCCTCAGGTGCTTTGGAGAATAGCTTGACTCCCTCTTCTTTGGGGCAGCCCCTCAAATATTGGAAGACTGCTATCATGTCTCCCCTAGTCCTTCTTTTCATTAAACCAGCCATGCCCAGTTCCTGCAACCTTTCTTTATATGTTTTAGCCTCCAGTCCCCTAATCATCTTTGTTGCTCTTCTCTGCCCTCTTTCTTGAGTTTCCACATCTTTTTTACATCGTGGTGACCAAAACTGGATGCAGGATTCCAAGTGTGGCCTTACCAAGGCCTTATAAAGTGGTATTAACACTTCATGTGAATCTCTTATTGCATATTCTCTCCCCTTCTCCCCCATCCCCAAGCGCCATTAATTTAAGGTTCCACTAACTAGTTTATGTTACTCGGTCCAATATATAGTGTCTAAACATCTATTAAACCATTGACAAATTCATATTTAAGCAGAGAGGAGTGACCTGTGGAATGTCTATTAAATCCAGTGTAATATAACGCTTTTGTCCCTGTGCTTAAACGTTAATCTCTGCAAGGTTTCCTAAGGACACATTTTTGTCCCTAGTCCCCCAGCCAACAGTTCATTTCATGACAATTAAAAGACAAAGGCCACTCTTTTGAAGGCAGGGAAGTCCACATTTTGGACAGACAGGGCCACTGGTTTGAAAGAGGGGCCCAAAGAGGCCAACTCCTTCAAAACTGAACAGCCCTCTCTCAACAGAAGGGAAGGGATATGACATTCTCCAGTCTATAATGCAGTCCTTTCAGCAAATGTCTATGGAGATTCTCAGTCATCCAGGTTATGGTTGTCCCAATGGACAACCATGACCATTCATCCAAGAAGCTTCTTCGGCTCTGACTGGATGGTGGGGAATGGAAGGATTTATATTCCTTGCAACTCCCTTCAAGAGAGTTCTTGAGGCCACTTAGAGGTTTATCGGTGTCCTCAGAATCACCTGAGTAGTGCAAATGGGTGTGGAGCTTTCTTGGAACTGTCCATCTATGTCAAAAGAGGCCATCTGTCAGCCTTGGAAGCCATATTAGGCCGGAAGCTTCAATGCTGCCATCTCCTCTTGTGTGGGAAAATAGGAGGGGGTATTTAGAAGAGGAGAATTAGTAGACATAATAGCATTCTTCCTATCGGTCAAGGTCAGGGGCTGAGTCGAACGGAAGTGATTGGAGCATGTGACCGACTGGGGAGAAATGGGATGGTTTTGGGAGCTTTGAATTACTGAAGGAAAGCCCGGGCTTTTCAGATTCGGGATTTCCCAGATGTGCCAGTTTGCCTATTCTAGTAAAGAGGACTTTGGAAAATGCTTGCTTCCGTGTCTTTACTTGGAGAGGGGTTTTATTCTGGAACGCTGACACCATCTATGTCAAAATTGAACAGCCCTCTGTCAACAGAGGGGAAAGGATACAACACCATCTATCTCCAGTCCTTTCAACCGTTCCAGAAATGCTCCACACCCATCCTCTGAAAGGATGCAAATGACCAGCTGTCTTCAAGGAATATAAATCCTTCCATTCCCTACCATCCAGTCAGAGCTGAAGAAGCTTTTTGAATGAGAAACAAAAAGTCTTCAAAGGAAAACCAGAAAGTCCAGTTGCCTTTTGAAAAATGCACCTTTTGGACCCAAGTCAATATGGTTGCAGAATTGGGACTCAGCTGTGAATGAACGTAATTCACAGCTATTGCCATAAAAGAGGTTTTTGGGACTACTCGTGTGTTTTAAAGACTCAAGAAGCCTAGGTCACAACGACGACTCTCTAAAAGGATGCAAATGACCAGCTGTCTGCAAGGAGTATAAATCCTTCCATTCCCCACCATCCAGTCAGAGCCGAAGAAGCTTCTTGGATGAGAAGTGAAACATCTTCCAAGAAAAACAAGAAAGTCAAGTTGCCTTTTGAAAAAAGCCCCATTGGGACAACCATGACCTGGATAACTGAGAATCTCCATTTAATATTTCACAACCTTTAAGGCACGGTTGTACCAACTGTCAGATGTTTCTCCTGGCTCTGGATGGTGCTTTTCAATTGATGCCCCTCAAGCCAGAAACTCAGACCGTTGGGATATTTTAGGAGCAGCTGCCTTGCCGACTTTTGCTAAGTCAGCTTGTTGGGAAGCCAAAAAGGGGAAATGCTGTGAGCGTGGATAAGCGGCAACTGTGTTGTGTGTTTGGGCTGTTGGTGGACGATAAAACAAGCAGTTTGGAGACCGATGTATCTGTAGATTCTTTTTTTTTATTTATACATTTTTCTTTAACATACATTGGTGCTTAGTAAAGAGTGTATTATCTGGGTCAATTTATACATAGTAGTAGTACTGATATTGGTTTATACGTATTAATAATTTTTCAACTTCTAACTTTTACTTCTATTAGCTAATAGAACAAATCCCTGTTAAGAAATATTCTGTATCTTCTTTGTCTTTTATCTTTAGTGTTAACCTATCCCAGGGGTCAGCAATCTGCGGCTCTGGAGCTGCATGTGGTTCTTTCGCCCCTCTGCTGTGGCTCCCTATCACTCAAAATATGAGTCACAACTGCCAATGTGCGACATCCACCAGCACGCGATTTATTGAGCTTTTCAACCTCTGGTAGGCCAACCATGGATAAGTCCAAGAAAAGAAAAGTTTCAGAAGAAAACAGAACATTTAATTCAACTACATATGCTAATTTTGTGGCTGCTCAAGAAATAGTCAGGCACGAGAAGGGTTTTTGTGATTCCCGGTGGTTTTTTTTCTGTGGGAAACGGATCCAAATGGCTCTTTGAGTGTTTAAAGTTGCAGACCCTTGACCTATCCATTTCTGCACATTCTAATATTTTTTAAAATTATGTTTTTATCTGTAGGGATTTCCTCATTCTTCCAGTGCTGTGTAAATACAATTCTCGCTGCTGTCAAGCCATGCAATATTAAATATATATTCCCTTTGTCATATTTTTCTGGTAAAAAAAGGTAAAGGTTCCCCTTGCACGTATGTGCTAATCGTTCCCATCTCTAGCGGGCAATGCTCATGTCCGTTTCAAAGCCGAAGAGCCAGCGCTATCCGAGGACGTCTCCGTGGTCATGTGGCCAGCATGACTCAATGCCAAAGGCACACGGAACGCTGTTACCGTCCCACCAAAGGTGGTCCCTATTTTTCTACTTGCATTTTTTACGTGCTTTCGAACTGCTAGGTTGGCAGAAGCTGGGACAAGTAATTTTTTTAAAAAAAGTTTTTTTTTTTAAAAAGTAACTTTTTTAAAAAGTAATTTTTCTGGTAGTATATCTAACAAAAACATTTCTGACTTTATATCTATATGTTGCTTTTTCATTTTCTCTAGCCATGTATGCATTTTCGTCGTTTTTTCTTTTTTTTTTTGCCTTTGGACACGTCCACCACATATGATAGTAAGAACCGGGAATCTGGTTACATTTCCAACATTTAAAACAGACATGTTTTTAAACATCTTTGCTAGCCTTGCCGTTGTGTGTTTGTGCTGCTGGTGACCAATAAAACAAGCAGTTTGGAGATCAATGTCTCAGTGGAGATCCTCAATCATCCAGATTGTCCCAAAAATACTTTTTCAAAAGGCAACTGCAATCTTCAGTTCTGAAGAAGCTTCTTGGATGAGAAGCAAAATGTCTTCAAGGGGAAAAAAAGGGAAGACTTATCTTAACGCAAAGGTGCTTTTCCAAAAGGCAACTGGACTTTCTGGGGTTTTTTTCCCCCTTGAAAATGTTTTGCTTCTCATCCAAGAAGCTTCTTCAGTTCTAACGGACGGGTGGGGAATGGAAGGATTTATATTCCTTGCATTCATCTGGTTGGCTGTTAGCTCTTAGAGCAGGGGTCTCCAACCTTGGCAACTTTAAGCCTGGAGGACTTCAACTCCCAGAATTCCCCTGCCAGCTTTGGGGAATTAGAGAGTGGTGGAGCTCACTTCAGGGTTTATCCGTACTCTCAGGGTCACCTGAATCAGGGAGCAAATGGGTCTCGAACCTACTTGGGACTGCTGAAAGAACTGTGTTGTAGACAGATCAGTGGTGTCCAGTGGTGGGTGTCAAAAATGTTTACTACCGGTTCTGTGGGTGTGGCTTGGTGGGCGTGGCATGGCATGGTTTGGTAGGCGTGGCTTGGTGGCTGTGGCAGGGGAAAGATACTGTAAAATCTCCATGCCCTCCTGTTAGGATATGATCTGGGCCTAACAGTTGTCCAGGCAATATATGTGTTCTGTGACTTTAAGTTTTAATGCTGCATCATGCTGTAATGCTGAGTCATGCTATAATTACCTATAGTTTAACAATGTATTTAAGCACGGTACTGTAAAAGGTTCAGATGATGATAAGCTGCCATTGCGTGCATGTGTGGGTGGATTTGCTACCATCCGGGGTTTGTGAATGATAAGCTGCCATTGCGTGCATGTGTGGGTGGATCTGCTACCATCCGGGGTTTGAGAATGATAAGCTGCCATTGCGTGCGTGCGTGCATGTGTGGGTGGATCTGCTACCATCCGGGGTTTGTGAACCAACTACTGTTTGTTTGGTAAGAGTTTGTTTAGAGTTAACCGGTAAAGACTTGGACTGTTTAGAAGACTACGAGATTGTTTATTTTCCATTATAAAGAAAACTTTTGATAACACCAGTTTGTATGTATCTCTATCTCAGTGCTCTCAAAAACGTTTCTCTGTGCACTTCACTCTGCTAGTTGTTACACAACAACAATATCCTTAACACCTCCCCAATCCAGGGGAAGGATACTGCAAAGTCCCCATTTCCTCCCGGTCAGCTGGGACTCGGGAGGCAGAGAATAGATGGGTGCGGGGCCAGTCAGAATTTTTACTACCGGTTCTCCGAACTACTGAAAATTTCCGCTACCAGTTCGCTAGAACTGGTCAGAACCTGCTGAAACCCATCTCTGGTGGTGTCGTATCCCTGCCCGTATGCCATAGGTTCGCCATCAGAGGTATAGGATTTCCTGCCTGAGCATATCGGTGGGCACATGAGCTCAGCTCCGGCACAGATGTGCCCGCTGGTCAGCTGATTTTCAGGCCTTCTGGGCCCACTGGAAGTCAGCAAACAGGCCTCTGAGGGGTGGGGAAGGCTGTTTTCGTCCTCCCCAGGCTCCTAGAAAGGCTCTGGAGCCTGGGGAGGGCAAAAAAAATGGGCCATCATGTGCCAAAAGCAGGGGAAGTGTGGGCGGTGGGGGTCGTGCACACATGCACAAATCTAGTCACGATGAGTTTGTCCTCCTGTGTTGTGCCCTGTGATTTGTGAAATGGTTGTTTTGTTTTGTTTTGTTTTGTTTTGTTTTGTTTTGTTTTGTTTTGTTTTGTTTTGTTTTGTTTTGTTTTGTTTTGTTTTGTTTTGTTTTGTTTTGTTTTGTTTTGTTTTGTTTTGTTTTGTTTTGTTTTGTTGTTTTGTTTTGTTTTGTTTTGTTTTGTTTTGTTTTGTTTTGTTTTGTTTTTAGACCGATCCACTAACCAGGCCTTTCTAATCCCCTGCAGAATTGTCATGTCACCTTTCCTGAGGATTGGGCTGTCCAATTTTGACAGCGGCCCCTACCTCCCTTCGCAAGGAGACGTGGTCGATCCGTATTGCGCCGTGATGGTGAAGGAGGCGGTGGAGGCTGGTAAGGAAACAAACACCTCGTTCGGTCGGGACATCATTTGCAGTTGGGTGTGAGTGGAAGGTCTTCTGGGCCCTTGGATTTCAATGAGAAATTGGAGAGTGTGAGTTTCAGTGATAAATCAAGGTATTATTTTCTCTTGGTTTTCGACCTTAACCCCCAAGGGAGGCTCTGAATCTCAATGAGGAAAGAAGAGCCAGAGAAGCGCTATTTAATCTTTTTCACGCCGGTCGCTTTCCAGCTCAAAGTTATCCACTTCTCAAACTGTCTTTTTTTAAAAAACAAAAACAAAACCCCAGATCTCCATTTATCAATAAAGGAGAATATTTGTAGTTCAGGCTGGAAATGAGGATTCTTTGGTGGTTTCTGAGCTTGGATGTTTTCTTCCAAATGTTTCATGACCCAACTAGGTAACATCATCAGTGCTAGAACAGGAATTCTATTCTGTTCTGTTCTGTTCTGTTCTGTTCTGTTCTGTTCTATTCTATTCTATTCTATTCTATTCTATTCTATTCTATTCTATTCTATTCTATTCTATTCTATTCTATTCTATTCTATTCTGGTGGCGCAGGGGACTAAGTGCTGTTAAAGCAGCACTTAGTTGCCAGCTGCCTGCAATTACTGCAAGTTCAAATCTCACCAGGCTCAAGCCTGGATACCTCTGCAGACTAAAGGCATTGTGATTAACACCAGCTGTCTGCAATTACTGTAAGTTTGAATCTCACCAGGCTCAAGGTTGACTCAGCCTTCCATCCTTTCTAAGGTAGGTCAAATGAGGACCCAGTTTGTGGGGGCAATAAGCTGACTTTGTAAAATATACAAAAGTATGAAGGCTGTTGCTTAACGCATTGTAAGCCGCCCTGAGTCTCCGGAGAAGGGCGGCATATAAATTAAATTAAAAATAATAATAATATGGTGTCTACAATGATGAATTTGAAGCTTCACCCACTTTTTAAATGCTTGTTGCAAATAAAATACAGCCTTATTGTGGCCACCAGCTCGGGACTAAACCTGCTTAGAGAATCACATATAACATGCTGACATCCATGTTAGAAATGTTCTACAGGCAGTCCTCGACTTACAACCATCCATTTAGTGACGGTTCAAAGTTGCAACGGCCCTGAAAAAAAGGGATTCGTGACTGTTTTTCATGCTTACGGCCATTTCAGCATCGCCAGGGTCATGTGATCAAAATCCGGGCGCTTGGAAACTGGCATGTACTTATGACGGTTGCAGTGTCCCGGGGTCACGTGTGATTCCCATTTGCGACTTTCTGTTAAGCAAAGTCAAAGGGGAAGACAGATTCACTTAACAACCATGTTGCTATCTTAACGACGGCATTGATTCACCCGCTTAACAACCGTCTCGTTTAGCCGCAGAAATTTTGGCGTCAGTCGCGGCCGTAAATCAAGGACAACCTGTAAAGTCACTGCATTTTGCTGCATTCTGCTCAGGAAAAATG
The DNA here is from genome assembly GCA_030761175.1 of Masticophis lateralis. Classification (NCBI taxonomy): domain Eukaryota; kingdom Metazoa; phylum Chordata; class Lepidosauria; order Squamata; family Colubridae; genus Masticophis; species Masticophis lateralis. The sequence continues at coordinate 6,297,072 of JAUDYJ010000006.1, read as the reverse complement.
CTGTTAATTGCAAAGCTCAGTCAGTTAAATTGTAATTCAAGAAGGCTGAGCGGCTAAAAATAAACTCTAGTTAATGCAGAAAAACACTTGGTCGCACACAGAAAGGTCAGCGGAATTAATGCAATTTGCACACTTGGGTGCACGCACACCTATTCTCCATAACATCCTGCAGCCCAGGAAGGAACGGACGAAGAAAATGTAAGAATCCTGTGGCATTTACGCTCCGTTGAAACACAAAAGGCGTAACCACAAAACTTTCTGTCAGGTTCTTGTTTTTTTGGTGAATTTGCCAGATTTGAGACGATTTGCATATTTTGGTGACATTTTTCCCAAAACATAAAGTATTTTTGTTAGGCATGTTTTGGTTCAAAAATGTCTATGAGTTTGCACTAAATTGTAGGCAGTTCTCAACTTACAACAGTTTGCTTTAGGGACTGTTCAAAGTTACAATGGCATTGAAAACGGTAACTTGTGACCAGGGGTGAAATGCTCCCGGTTCGGACCGGATCACCTGATCCGGTAGTGATGGAGGCGGGTGGTTCGGAGAACCGGTAGCAAAAATCCCTGCTCCCCCCCCACTCCCGCACGATCATCAGAGGCTTTTTTTTTTTTTTACTTTTAAAAGCATTTTTTCTACAACCTCTTCAGCTGAAAAAATGCTTTTAAAAGTTAAAAAAAAAAGCCTCTGATGATCGTGCGGCTCAGCAGAGGGTTTTTTTCTTTTAAAAGAAAAAAACCCTCTGCTGATCAGGCAACTCATCTTGGATCGTCAGAGGCATTTAAAAGTAAAAAAAAAAAATTGGCCACGCCCACCCAGTCACATTAACCCCGCCACTAAGCCACGCCCACAGAACCGGTAGTAACAAATTTTAGATTTCACCACTGCTTGTGACCATTATTCACACAACGGTTGCAGAATCCCCGGTGGTCACATCATCAAAATTCTGACCCTTGGTGACTGACTCATATTTATGACGGTTGCAATGTCCCGGGGGGCATGTGATCCCCTTTTGCGACCTTTGGACAAGCAAAGCCAATGGGAGAAGCCAAATTCACTTAACAACCGTGGTAACAACTGCAGTGATTCACTTAACAACAGTGACTGGAAAGGTCGTAAAAGGGGGAAGAACTCGCTTAACAACAGTCTTACTTAGCAGTGGAAGTTTTGGGTTCCATTGTGGTCGTAAGTCGAGGATTCCCTTGCATTGGAAGTTTTCTCCAGTTGATGTGCACCTGAAAAAGTTTGGAAAAACTGAGAAAAATTGAGATTTGATTTGATTTGATTTTGATTTTATTAGATTTGTATACCGCCCTTCTCCTTGCGGACTCAGGGCGGCGAACAGCCAGAGATAAAAAGCAAGCTACACAAAAGTTAAAATTTTAAAAACAACTAATATAAATTTGGCCGATAGTTAAAACAATCCAATTTAAAATTAATATCAAAAACTCTAAAAATTCTAAAAAAATTTACAGGGATCAGGCCAAGCCGGCAAGCTGAAAAAAGTACGTTTTTAAGGCCCGACGAAAAGTCCGGAGGTTAGAGATCGTTGGCAACTCTGGAGGAAGGTCGTTCCAGAGGGTGGGAGCTACCACAGAGAAGGCTCTCCCCCTGGGGGTCGCCAGCTGACATTGTCTGGCTGACGGCACCCTGAGGAGGCCCTCTCTGTGGGAGCGAACCGGCCAGTGGGAGGCAATTGGTGGCAGAAGGCGGTCCCGTAAGTACCCTGGTCCTAAGCCATGGAGCGCTTTAAAGGTGATTACCGACACCTTGAAGCGCACCCGGAAGTCCACCGGTAGCCAATGCAACTGAAACTGAGGCAGAAACTGAGGCAGAGAAAGAGAGAGAGATGCTTAGGCGTGTTAAGGCGAATTTGTTTGGTCTTTTGCGATGTTCCCTATGTTTTGATGGCATTGTGAGCGTAAAAAAAGGAATTATTGTTGATCCTAGAGAAAGGCCCAGTGTTTGTGCAGAAGAAGCCGACAATGTATCCTCCCTGGAACAGCACTTTCGACGCGCACATCCACAGGGGCCGCGTCATGTACATTGTGGTGAAGGACAAGAGCGCAGAGATGGTCTCAGAGACCACTGTGGAACTCAATCTGGTTGCTGAAAAGTGCAAGAAGAGTAATGGGAAAATTGAAATTTGGGTAAGTTTCAACACCTTGGACCAGCGCTAACGTTTAAAATCGTTCGTGAATTGGGCTTCAGTCATCCTTGCTTGCTTGCTTCCTTCCCTCCTTCCTTCCCTCCCTCACTGTTTGTTTTTTTTTCCTTTCATTTAATTTCTTTCCTTCTATACTCCCCTCGCTGGTTCTTTCTTTCTTTCTTTCTTTCTTTCTTTCTTTCTTTCTTTCTTTCTTTCTTTCTTTCTTTCTTTCTTTCTTTCTTCCTTCCTTCCTTCCTTCCTTCCTTCCTTCCTTCCTTCCTCCTCTTCTTCTTCATCATCTTCTTCTTCTTTCATTTGATTTCTTTCCTTCTATTGTCCCCCCGTCTCTCTCTCTCTCTCTCTTTCTTTCTTTCTCCCCCTTTTTCTTTCTTTCTTTTTCTCTTTTCTCTTTCTTTCTCTCTCTCTCTCTCCTTTCCTTTCCATCTCTCTCTCTTCGTTTCTCTCTTCTTTCTTTGTTTCTTTGTCTTCCTTCCTTCCTTCCTCTCTCCTCTCCTCCATCTCTTCCTTACTCCTTCCCTTGCTCTCGTGTCTTTCTCTTTCTTCCTCCTTCCCTCCCTCCCTTCCTCCTTTCCTCCTTTCCTCTCTTCCTCTTTTTTCCCTCTGTCTTCTTTCTGTTCCTCCCTCCCTTCCTTTGTCCATTTGTAAAACCCCACTTCCATAGCAAGCTGGGTGCATTATTAAAACGAAATCTCTAATTTTTTAAAAAAAATATCTGATCGCATTCCCATTTCCTTTCTAAATTCTATTTCATTGTCTTCTTTTTCAGCTGGAACTAAAACCCCAAGGAAGGATGTTAATGAATGCAAGATACTTTTTGGAAAGTACCGGCAAGTATCAATTCTGCTTGTGTTCTTTCCAGAGCTTTTTATCATTTCACCCCATTCCTGGCCAGAAGTTTAATTCTGACCCCAACACTTTGAAAATACACAACGTTAAAGCAAGAATATTTTGATTTTTTTTTTTAAATGACCAGAGCTGCAGAAAAAAAGGACTATGTTGGTTTAAAGTGCTCCAAAATATCTTTGTTAGAATTAAGATGTGGGCTGTTTTCTCTGTTTTTTCCGCACGAAAGCTTCTTGTATCCAAAGGGCTGGTTTTGTTTGTTTGTTTGTTTGTTTATTTATTTATTTATTTATTTATTTATTTATTTATTTGTTCAACTTGTACGCTGTCTTTCTCTGAAGACTCAAGGCGGCTTACAATGCATTTAAAAACCATATATAAAACATTTGAAAGTTAAACCATTAAAAACAATTAAAAACCATTCACACCATTCATGGCCGGATCTCGCCAAATCGCAGCAGCGAGATCAACGATCCCAGGCCTGCCGGAAGAGCCAGATCTTCACCGCTTTTCGGAAGGCCAATAGGGTGGGGATGGTCCGGACCTCAGGAGGTAACTGGTTCCAGAGAGCTGGGGCAGCCACAGAGAAGGCCCTCCCCCACAGGCCCGCCAGCCGGCATTGTTTAGCTGAAGGGACCCTGAGGAGACCAACTCTGTGGGATCTTACCAGTCGCTGGGAGCTATGCGGTAGAAGCCAGTCTCGAAGATACCCTGGCCGTGAGCCATGTAGGGCTTTAAAGGTAATAACCAACACCTTGAATGTGACCGGAGACCAATAGGGAGCCAGTGCAGCTCACGGAGAATTGATGTAATGTGGGTGTACCTAGGTGCACCCACGACAGCTCTCGCGGCTGCATTCTGGACCAACTGTAGCCTTCAAATACTTTTCAAGGGTAGCCCCACGTAGAGCGCATTGCAATAATCTAACCATGAGGTGACAAGGGCATGAGTGACTGTGAGGAGAGCCTCCCGATCCAAGTAGGGTCGCAATTGGTGCACCAGGCGAACCTGTGCATAGGTCCCCCTAGCTACAGCTGTCAGATGTTGCTCCAGTCTTAGCTGTGAGTCTAGGAGGACACCCAAATTGCGAGCCTGTTCTGAGGGGGACAGTTTCTCCCCACCCCCACCCCAGAACCAAGGATGGACAATCAGCATGGTCTTTAGGAGGCAATACCCACCGCCACTCGGTCTTGTCTGGATTAAGTCTGAGCCTGTTGACTCCCATCCAGATCCTCATGGCCTCCAGGCACCGGCTCATCACATCCACCGCCTCACTGAATTGACGAGAGGTAGAGATATATAGCTGGGTATCATCAGAGTATTGCTGATACCTCACCCTGTATTGTCGGATGATCTCACCCAGCGGCTTCATGTAGATGTTAAATAGGAGGGGAGAGAGGGGTCTGAGGCACCCCACAAACGAGGGGCCTAGGGGTCGACCTCTGTCCTCCTACCAACACCGACTGTGACCGACCAGAGAGATAGGAGGAGAACCACCATAACACGGTGCCTCCCCCTCCCAACTCCCTTAGTCGTCCCAGAAGGATACCATGGTCAATGGTATCGAAAGCCGCTGAGAGGTCAAGTAGCACCAAGATGGAGGAATGACCCCCATCTCGGGCTCGCCAGAGATCATCCATCAGCATGACCAAAGCAGTTTCTGTGCTGTAGCCAGGCCTGAAGCCAGACTGAAAAGGGTCTAGATAATCCGTTTCCTCCAATGACCGCAGAAGGTCACTAAATAAACTGTTGTAAGTCAAGGACTACATATATATATATATATATATATATATATATATATATATATATATATATATATATATATATATATTAATTAGACTTATATACCGCCCTTCTCCTTACGGACTCAGGGTGGTGAACAGCCAAATAAAAACCAATATACAAAAGTTAAAAAGATTCTAAAAACAAATATAAATTTGGCTGAGAAATTTAAAACAATCGGTATTAAAATAGAACAAATCTAAAAACTCTAAAAAATTTTAAAATGTGAAGGGATCAGGCTAGACCGGCAAGTTGGAAAAGATGAGTTTTCAAAGCCCGACGAAAAGTCCGGAGGTCGGCGATCGTTCTCAATTCTGGAGGAAGGTCGTTCCAGAGGGTGCGGGCTACCACAGAGAAGGCTCTCCCCCTGGGGGTCGCCAGCCGGCATTGTCTGGCTGACGGCACCCTGAGGAGGCCCTTTCTGTGGGAGCGAACCGGCCGGTGGGAGGCAATTGGTGGCAGAAGGCGGTCCCGTAAGTACCCTGGTCCTAAGCCATGGAGCGCTTTAAAGGTGATTACCAACACCTTGAAACGCACCCGGAAGTCCACTGGCAACCAATGCAGCTCACGCAGGAGAGGTGTCACGTGGGAGCGCCCCGTCGCTCCCATAATCCCCCGCGCGGCCGCATTCTGCACCAGTTGGAGCCTCCGGGTGCACCCCAAGGGGAGCCCCATATAGAGAGCATTACAGTAGTCCAAGCGAGACGTGACAAGCGCCTGAGTGACTGTGCGTAGGGAGTCCCGATCTAGAAAGGGCCGCAACTGGCGTATCAGGCGAACCTGATAAAAAGTTGGGTGGGAGCTTGGCTGTGCCAAGCCCCTAACCAACACACCTCCACCCAATCAGAACACAGCCAAGCTCCCACCCAATCAGCTCCCACCCCCACTAGCAGTTAAAAGGAAGGGACAGCTGCAATCTCACATTGCTCCTGGAAGCACGAAGCCATTTATATGCCGCCCTTCTCCAAAGACTCAGGGCGGCTTACAATGCGTTAAGCAATAGCCTTCATACTTTTGTATATTTATACAAAGTCAGCTTATTGTCCCCACAAACCGGGCCCTCAATTTATCTACCTTAGAAAGGATGGAAGGCTGAGTCAACCTTGAGCCTAGGGAGATTTGAACTGATGTAATTGCAGACAGCTGGATGTTAATTACGGTGCTTTAGTCTGCAGAGCTAAACCAGGCTCCATATTTATTCATTTGAGTTCTCCCTCTCTATTCGCTGTGAATTTCCTGCCTCAGAATAGACTGCCATATCCTATGGGATACGACATCATCTATGTCCAGTCTACAACACAATCAGTTGTAACAGTTCCAAGAAGGCTCAACACCCATTTGCACCACTCAGGTGACCCTGAGGACACAGAAAAACCTTCAGGTGGCCTCAATGACCCTCAAAATAATGCAAAGGACTAGCTGTCTGCAAGGAGTATAAATCCTTCCTTTCCCCATCATCCAGCCAGAGTTGAAGAAGCTTCTCGGATGAGAAGCGAAACATCTTCAAAGAAAAACCAGAAAGTCCATTTGCCTCTTGAAAAAAGCTCCTTTGAGACAACCCTGACCTGGATGACTGAGAATCTCCACAGACACTAAAATGGGATGTAGGAGTTTGTGGGAATGCAGCCAAGTTCACAAGATGTGATACGAACTGGACCATCGCATTAAAGCCATTATAGGGAGAGGTATCGGAAGCGTGTGGTCAAAATGTTGAGATGGTAACAGCAGCGATTCGCTTAGCAACCGTGGCAAGACAGGTGGTAAATTGGGACAAAATTCACTTAGCGACTGTCTTGCTTAGCGACAGAACGACCTGTAGAGCAAGTGGTGGGCTTCAAATTTTTTTTACTACCGGTTCTGTGGGTGTGGCTTGGTGTGCGTGGCATGGCTTGGTGGGCGTGGCTTGGTGGGCATGACAGAGGAAGGATACTGTAAAATCTCCATTCCCTCCCCACTCCAGGGAAAGGATACTGTAAAATCTCCATTCCCTCCCCACTCCAGGGGAAGGTTACCTCTAAATCCCCATTTCCTCCTGATCAGCTGGAACTTGGGCGGCAGAGAATAGATGGGGGTGAGGCCAGTTCAGAGCTGGTATTTACCAGTTCTCTGAACTGCTCAAAATTTCCACTACCGGTTCTCCAGAACTGGTCTGAACCGGATGAATCCCACCTCTGCTGTAGAGTTTAGGATTAAACACGTTATCTAAAAAACAGCATCTTCCTAGCTTATCATTCTGGGCCAAACACCCAATAAGAAAACAGAAAGAAACCATCATTTAGTGTTTCCCAAATCTTGTCCGCTTTAAGATGGCGGGACTTCAAATCCCAGAATTCCCCAGCCAATATTTGGGAAATACTGTCCTAGTTAATATCTCAGTTTGGGAACTGCTGACTTTAGCAATAGAAATAGAATAGAAATAGAATAACAGAGTTGGGCAGGAAACCCTACTCCACTTCATAACAAATGGTTACCCAACATCTTCTTAAAAACTTCCAGTGTTGGAGCATTCACAACTTCTGGAGGCAAGTTGTTCCACTGATTCATTGTTCTAACTGTCAGGAAATTTCTCCTTAATTCTAAGATGCAATGCCCATCAGCCTCAGCAAAATCAATTCGGGATGATGGGAATTGTTATCTGGCTACATCCAGAAGACGGTTGTCTTTTCTTTGCTTCATGAAGTCAGCATTTTAGATTGTGGAGATTGTATTTAATGCACCCCACATGAAGATATTTGGCTCAGGAAGCCCCAATCTAAATGAGATCCCTTCTTCTCAACATGCTAGTTTTTTCACAAGTGGGAATATTTATTTTTATGGAGTGGGAACCAAGGAAAGTATAATCTCTTCCCCATCAAACACATTTCGGGTAAAGCCCAGAAATAACGTAAGCACCGCTAATATTCTTCTGACAGTAACAGGGGCTATAAAGATTTTAGGAAGTGCGCCTGGTTATTTTTATCAGTTGGGGTGTTTCTTCACACCTTTTCGAACTGTTTTAAATATGTCTTATTTACATTTATGGCCTGATCACCAGATTTCTTGGTTTTCTGTCTTACTCAGATGATCCAGAGTTTATCGACTGTGAAAAGGAGGGTTTTTTCTCGCTGCATCAACGGAGAGGAGCCATCAAGCAAGCGAAGATTCATAATGTCAAGTGCCACGAGTTTACAGCCACTTTCTTTCCCCAGCCCACGTTCTGTTCTGTTTGCCACGAATTTGTCTGGTACGAGTCCAAGGGCTCCTTTTGGGGTTGATCTGTGAAGGGCAGGATGCAACTTTGTTCCCTGATGGGAAAATGCTTCATCTGGAGAGCTACTATGATCCACTGGTCCAACAGCTGTTATGATCCATTGGTTGAAAGAGCTGCTATGATTGATCAAAAGAGCTGTTGTGGTCCATTGGTCCAAAGAGATGCTATGATCCAGTGGTGGGTTTCAAATTTTTTTACTACCGTTTCTCTGGGTGTGGCTCAGTGGGCGTGACGGGAAGGATACTGTAAAATCTCCATTCCGTCCCCAATCCAGGGGAAGGTTACTGCAAAGTCCCCATTTCCTCCTGATCAACTGGGACTTGAGAGGCAGAGAATAGATGGGGGCGGGGCCAGTCAGATTTTTTACTACTGGTTCTCCAAACTACTCAAAATTTCCACTACCAGTTTTCCAGAACTGGTCAGAATTTGCTGAAATCCACCTCTGCAATGATCCATTGGTTCAAAGAGCCTGGATAGCTCTGCAGACTAAGCATTGTAATTAAACACCAGATGCCTGCAATTACTGCATGTTCGAATCTCACCAGGCTCAAGGTTGACCTAGCCTTCCATCCTTTCTAAGGTAGGTAAATTGAGGACCCAGTTTGTGGGGGCAATAAGCTGACTTTGTATAAAATATACAAAAGTATGAAGGCTATTGCTCAACTCATTGTAAGCTGCCCTGAGTCTTCGGAGAAGGGCGGCATATAAATCTAATTAAAAATAAATAAATAAATATTTTTTTAAAAAAAAGAGATGCTATGATCCATTGGTCCAAAGAGATTCTATGATCCATTGGTCCAAAGAGATACTATGATCCATTGGTTCAAAGAAATGCTATGATCATCTCCATTTAATGACCCCATAATCCCTTGTAGGGTGGAGTCTGGGCAACTGAATGGAGCTGAGTGTTTACTGGCCGGATGCCCTTCCTGTTGCCAGTCCGGAGTAATATTTAGCAGATATATTCTCATCGTGCCCAGAGAGAGAAATATCTGCCTCTACCTAGGATAGAACTCACAGCCTCTAGGCCACCACACCAGAAGAGCTGTTATGATCCATTGGTCAAAAGAGATGCTATGATTCATTGGTCCAAAGAGCTGTTATGATTCATGGGTCCAAAAGGTTGTTTTGATGATTTGGTCAAAAGAACTGCTTTGATTCATGAACCCTAACCATATATCCATAGATATTTAATTTTAGTTGGGTTGAGTTGAAGCATCTTCATCTCCACCCAAATCCAAAGATGAGACGTCAAATCATCACTTGGTTCACCAGGGGTTGAGATATGTAGCTTCTTTTTCAGAGCTGTTAAAGATCCATCGGTCAAACGTTTCTACTGCTGTAGGAGGAAGAAATATGAGAAGCAGATGGAGAATCTCCAGCATTGGAAGAGACAGGCATCCATAGATACTTAGTTTTACTTGGGTGGAGTTGAAGCATTGTCATCCCCACTCAAACCCAAAGAGCTTTACATAGATGAGACCTCAATAGCATCACTTTTCAGGGATCAGGGATTGAGTTCTGCAGTTTCCGATTGAGAGCTGTTAACTTTCCAGTGGCCAAAGTTTTGAGTTCGAAAAATCAGATTAATTCCCTTTGACAGTCAAAAACACGTCAGTTGGGAGTCCTTCTTTGTTCCAGATTTGATCCAACCCAGTTTGGTTTCCTAATCTGAACCAATCTGATGGGCCAACTCAATTTAGGAAGTTGAACTGCATTTGATTTAGTTTGCTTTTCTGATTGGGATAAATCTGCCTTTTTCAGAAGCTGCTTTTGATTCTTTGATTCTTTTTTTTTTAATCTGATAAATTAAATTCAATAAAACTGAACAGGAATCGCTGCACTTATTGATTTTTTAAAAGTCATTTTTCTCAAATGCAAGCATGATTTCAAATATGTTTTGTATTAATACTGGTTTTTTTTCCATTTTATTCCAGGGGCCTTAACAAGCAAGGTTATCAGTGCAGGCGTAAGATCTTTCAGTATATTATATTTATACGTTGATGGTTGTCATAACTGTGCAATAGTTCTTAATACTCTGCTGAAAAGCCTAAGAATGAAAGAGTAATTAAATAATCATAACAATATCTGTATAGAAACAAAATATGCAGTTTTTAAAAAAAATTAAGTGGTTTTTTTAAAAAAAGTGTTACAATCCTGCTCATATTTTTACTCTTCTCACAACCCAGTATGTTTCCAAATCATTGTCTATCTCTGAAAAAGAAAATAGACATTTTAGGTTTTCTGTTTTTCTCAGGGTCTTCAGGAAGAAAAATTAGTCTCAAGAATAAAAAGCCAGAATCAAGAGAAAAAATATTTTATGATTGAATTGGAACTTTCAGTTTTCCCTGTTGGTCAAAATACAGAGTTATGAGGTGCCGTTTTCTGCCCTTAGAAACCTGAACCATCTCAGGGGAAAGAGGAGTAGAGAGTAGAGAGATGGAAGAGAAGGGAAGAAGAGAGAGGGATGGAAGAGAGGGGAGGAAGGAAGAGAGAGGAGTAGGAGAGAGGGCTAGACAGAGAGGAAGAAGAGAGGAGCAGGAGAGGAAGGAAAAAGACAGTAAGAAGGAAAGAAGAGAGGGAAGTGGCAGGATTGAGAAGAAAGATTGCTGTACAACAAAAAAGATGAAATGGAAGAAAGGCAACCCCGAACATATATAAATATAAGATAAAGAATGAATGGTTAAAAAATAAAAGAGAATAAATATGAATAAGCAGGAAAGTTAGAATTTGAGGGCAAATGATGATGTTGTTTATATAAGTAAGCAAAGAAATATTGATATATGATTAAAAGGGGGGGGGGAAATTGTGGCAAAAATTGTAATTGAGTAAAATGTATTTGAAACTGATAAATTGTATAAGATAAGATATGGCCAATACTCTGTTCAAAAAAGATGTGGGTGAATGTGGGGGGGGGGGGGAACCAATAAAACTTGATTTAAAAAAAAAAGAAACCTGAACCATCTCAAAGTTTAGAATAACTCAACCTTTTTTTGCAGATTGACAATCATTATTTGAGTGGGATTTGCGCTCCCAAAAAGAATGAAAATAAAATTAGATTTAACCAACACTATTAATCAATTCAATATCAGGATTACCTTTAGCCGTAAAGATGGAATCGTGTAATCCTTCCATCATATCAAAATGAAAATTGTGGGTGGAATTTAACAGAGCCCCAGTGGTTGCTCCTGAGACTGGAGAGGCTGGGAATCTTAAGCATATACACACACACAAACGCACAATGAAACAAACATACAAACACCAAATTCCCACCAAATTTTTACCTACTCACGTCTGGTGTCTGAATTTCAGAAGTCCTAGAGGCAAATTTTTATGCAAGGCTGAACTTTGGGGGGGGGGGGGGGACCACAGAATAACAAAAAGATGGAAGACTTGTGGACTTCAACTCCCAGAGTTGAAGTCCACAAGTCTAAAAGTTGACAAGGTAGGAAACCCCTGTTTTAGATGGCATCTCAGTGGTGAAATCCAATTTTTTTTTACTACCGGTTCTATGAGTGTGGCTTGGTGGGCATGGCAGGAGAAGGATACTGCAAAATCCCCATTCCTTCCCCACTCTGGGGCCAGGCAGAGGTGGCATTTGCTAGTTCTCCGAACCACTCAAAATTTCCACTACCGGTTCTCCAGAACCTGTCAGAACCTGCTGGATTTCACTCCTGTGGATCTTGGATTTTGTTGTCCAAAACTAGTTGGCCACGCTTGACTGGGACCAAACTGAATTCTTTCCTTTGCCCCATCGTGTTGTATTTCTGTCCAATCGTGTGTAAAAGAGTATAATTCGTGTTGTGGTCTTTTTGTGTCCCCTGTAAAATTTTATTTTAGTGAAAACCATCTCTTTCCCCCCCCCCCCCAGAATGCAATGCTGCGATTCACAAGAAGTGTATTGACAAAGTCATCGCAAAGTGTACCGGATCGGCTATTAACAGTAGAGAAACTATGGTAAGTATGGGGTGGTGTTACTTTTGTGACTTGGTAGCTAGAGTTCAAGGAACACGGTGGCTCAGCGGCTAAGACGCTGAGCTTGTCGATCGAAAGGTCGGCAGTTCAGCGGTTCGAATCCTTAATGCCGTGTAACGGGGTGAGCTCCCGTGACTTGTCCCACTTTCTGCCAACCTAGCAGTTCGAAAGCGCGTAAAAAATGCAAGTAGAAAAAAAGGGACCATCTTTGGTGGGAAGGTAACAGAGTTCCGTGTGCTTTTGGCATTGAGTCATGCCGGCCACATGACCACGGAGACGTCTTCGGACAGCGCTGACTCTTCGGCTTTTGAAACGGAGGTGAGCACCGCCTCCTAGAGTCAGGAACGACTACCACATATGAGCAAGGGGGACCTTTACCTTTAGCTTGAGTTACCCAACACAGAGGCACTAAACTTGGCTATGATAACCTTGATTTCATTTTGCCTGTCTTGGCATGCCCTATGAAGCCAGTTCTTTTAGGAGAGTTACTAGCTCAGGGCACAATGAGAATAACCACAAAGGTTATTTTTGAAATGGCAAAATTGACTATTTTGGTTAAAGAAAAGAGTATTATAAGTACTTTTGTTTCCACATGGGGACAAAGCTTCTGAAAGCTTTGTGCTTGACAAAGCTTTGTGCTTGAAGTGGAAAAGAACGAAAGTTTGATTTTGGGTTTTACCGAGTAGCTTGATAGATCTTTATAGAACATAGAATAAAAGAGTTGGAAGGAACCTTCTACTCCAGTCCTCTGCTCAAGCAGACATATAACATTTCAGACAAATAATTGTCCAATCTCTTCTTAAAAACCTCCAGTGTTGGAGAATTCACAACTTCTGGAGGCAAGTTGTTCCACTGGTTAATTGTTCTCAGAAACGGCTTGCTCATATTATTCTGAAAAAGGGAAAAGTTGTGATTTGATGTTAATGCCTTATTTTACTGCAACAGAGTCGGAAGTCAATGTTTCTTTTTCTTTTCTTTTGCTTATCCTTCCTTACTTCTCTTCCCCCTCCCCCTCCCCATCGTTTTCCTATTTACTTTTTGTATCTTATAGTATTATGTAACTCCATAGGAATGTTAAAACGAGAATAGCCACAAACGTAATTGTTTAGCTGGTTCCTGAGGTAATCCCCTTGTCCTCGACTTACAACCACAGTTGAGCCCAGAAATTGTTGCTAAGCAAGGATCTTTGTTAAGTGAATGTTGCCCAATTTTACGATCTTTCTTGCCACAATCATTGCAGTTGTTAAGTTAGTAACATGTTGTTAAGTGAATTTGGCTTCCCCGTTGACTTTGCATGTCAAATGGTCACAAAAGTGGGTCACACTGCGACCATCATAAATATGAACCAGTTGCCAAGTGCCTGAACTTCGATCATGTGACCATGGGGATGTTGCAACGGTCGTAAGTGTGAAGAACAGTCATAAGTTACTTTTTTCAACGCTGTTATAACTTCGAATGAATGAATGAATGGTTTTAAGTCAAGGACTATCTATAAATCATACAAACCCAACACTAACTGAGATTAGCGTATTGTGTGAATGCACTTGCTGGAACTGTTATGGTTTATTGATGATTTGTAATTTCTTTGATAGTTGTGAGTCTCCTAGACTCCCCGAGAGCTGGGCAGCGTGCAAATATAAATTATTATACAGGAGTGGCCGAAATTGTGGAAACCTTTTGGGAAAAGTGTATTTTCTAAAACTAACTAATAAGACCATTTATTTTGGGGGGGAGTAGTACCATAAAATTATATATCAATGGAAAGATAATTTAATCAATAATGTCATGCAATAACTTTTAAGAAGGATTTGCTATTAGAATAGCAGTGACAGTATGAAGAAGAAAAGTGAAACACGTAGAAAAAACGAGATATACAAAAATTGTCACCGTCGAAAAACCGAGATCTACACAAATGATCCCCATGTCAGTTAATACTTCGTTGGGTAACCTTTAGCATGAATGACGGCCTTACCACGTCTTCCCGTGGAGTGAACCAAGTCTTTGAGTTCTGCAGCTGTTCTAATGTGAAACCAAGATTGATTGAATGATGGATTCTATTAACTGGGTTTTATTGCTGGGTCGCTTCTGACTGACAAGTTTCTTTAGTCGGCTCCATAGATTTTCCATTGGGTGAAGGTCTGGGCTATTCCCAGGCCATTCCAGCAGTGGAAAATTATTATCTTGAAACTCCCAAAAAAAAAAAAGTGGTGTTATTAGCCATCAAACCTCAAAAATACACTTTTGGCCACAACTGTATATAAAACAATGTGAAATCACAGCGACCGGTTCAAAGCTACTAGGATGTGTTAAACCTCATTTCCCCTTCTTTTTCTTCCAGTTCCACAAGGAAAGGTTTAAGATCGACATGCCCCATCGCTTCAAGGTATACAATTATAAAAGCCCCACCTTCTGTGACCATTGTGGAACACTGCTCTGGGGCCTCGCCCGGCAGGGCTTAAAATGCGACGGTGAGTTGGGATCGCTTTGGAGATAAGCAGGGGGATCTACAGCATGACATTTGAGCCACACTGCAGACAGAACACAAATTTCCTCAACATAAATTTTGGAAATTGTGGTCGTAAGTCGAGGACAGACAGTCCTCGACTTAGGACCACAAATTTCCAAAATTTCTGTTGCTGAGTGAGAGGTTGGTTAAGTCAGTTTCACCCCATTTTACGACCTTTCTTCAGTGGTGGGTTGCTCCCGGTTTGCACCGGTTGACAAGAACCGCTAGTAAAAAATTTGTAGTAGTTTGGAGAACCAGTAATAACATTGGCTGGCCATGCCCCTGAACTGGTCCCCAGCCCGGTCGCCGTTCGCTTACCCCACTGACCTCATCAGAAGCTTTTTTAAAAAAACTTTTAAAAGCATTTTTTCCACAACCTCTTCGGCCGAATGTGGATTTTGCAGTATGCTTCCCCTAAGGTGCGGTGGGAATGGAGATTTTGCAGTATCCTTCCCCTGCCATGCCACGCCCACCAAGCCACACCCACAGAACCGGTAGTGAAAAAAATTGGATTTCACCACTGTGCTGGAGGTCTGACCAGTGACTTGGTCTCTGCCTTGTAGCCTGCACGATGAACGTCCATCACAAGTGCCAGACCAAAGTGGCGAATCTTTGCGGCGTGAACCAGAAACTCATGGCAGAAGCCTTGGCGCTGATTGAGAGCAGGCAACAAGTGAGTAAGGGGGACGTCCTTAGGGTTGTTTCTGTAAAGAAAGATGGACGGGAGGGAAATGAATGGAGAATATATCTTTCTTTGCGGTCATTGTGAGGTCTTCTAGTCCAAACCCCTTCTTAGGCAGGAAACCCTACACCACTTCAGATAAATGGTTATCCAACATCTTCTTAAAAACTTCCAGTATTGGAGCATTCACAACTTCTGGAGGCAAGTTGTTCCACTGGTTAATTGTTCTCTTTATTTTATTTATTTATGTTTATTTATTAATTTCTCCTTAGTTCTAAATTGCTTCTCTCGTTGATGAATTCCCATCCATTGCTTCTTGTCCTGCCCTCAGGGGCTTTGGAGAATAGCTTGACTCCCTTTTCTTTGTGGCAGCCCCTGAGATATTGGAAGACTGCTATCATGTCTCCCCTAGTCCTTCTTTTCATTAAACTAGAGGACATCCCCAGTTCCTGCAACCGTTCTTCACACGTTTTAGCCTCCGGTCCCCTAATCACCTGTGTTGCTCTTCTCTGCACTCTTTCTAGAGTCTCCACATCTTTTTTTACATCGAGTTGCATGAAAAGGGTTGCATGAAAAGGTAGATTTTTTTTTTTAATTTGATTCATGTGCCGCCCTTCTCCGGAGACTCAGGGCAGCTTACAATGCGTTAAGCAATAGCCTTCATACTTTTGTATATTTATACAAAGTCAGCTTATTGCCCCCACAAACTGGGTCCTCAATTTACCTACCTTAGAAAGGATGGGAGGCTGAGTCATCCTTGAGCCTGGTGAAATTCGAACTTACAGTAATTGCAGATAGCTGGTGTTAATCACAATGCTTTAGTCTGCTGAGCCACCAGGCCCTATAAGAGAAATGTTCTCTCTTATCCTTTGCTTGCTGATCGGTATGTTCTTCAGATCCGCTCCTGCCTTGTCACCCAACATGTTGCATGGATGTGTTCTTTTTTCCCCCCCAACCTTGTATGTTTTGTGTCGATTCAGGCCCGAAGTCTGCGTGATTCAGAGCGGATTTTACGAGAAGGACCGGTTGAAATCTCCTGTGTGAAAGAGGAGCCGCTTAGCCCTTCTGTGCCCCCTACAGGCAGAAAAGGTATTTCATTTTATTAATATGTTTTCCTAATTCAAGAGTCAGCAACCCGTGGCTCTGGAGCCAGATGTGGCTCTTTCATCCCTCTGCTGCAGCTCCTTGTTGCTGGTCGGCACCACAATTTTGAGAGGAGCTTCCAGTTAGGACCTTGGTGGCTCTTTGAGGGTTTAAGGTTGCCGACCCCTATCCTAGTTAGAATTTTTCCTTAGCTCTGGGCTATAGCAGTAGTCCTCAACTTACGACCACAATTGAGTCCAATGTTTCTGTTGCTAAGTGAGAAATTTGCTCCGTGAGGTTTGCCCCATTTTATGACCTTCGTTAAGCAGAACACTGCCATTCCTAAGTTAATACGGTAACACGGTTGCTAAGTGAATCTGGCTTCCCCATTGACTTTGCTTGTCGGAAGGGGATCACATGAATGACCCTGGGACACTGCAACCGTCATAAACAGGAGTCTGCTGCCAAGCGTCTGAATTTTGATCGCATGGCTATGGGGATGCTGCAATGGTTGTTAGTGTGAAAAATTGGTCATATGTCACTTTTTCAGTATTGTAACTTCGAATGGCCACTAAATGAACTGTTGTAAGTCGAGGACTACCTGTATGTTGACTTTAATTAAATCACAGACACACACACGCACACATGCCCAGAAACCAGCATGACAGACTGAGGAATTCTGGGAGTTTGTCAGAGTATATTCATGAACTGGAATAGGGCATAGCAACAGGTCAGCCAATGAGGGCTGTTTGGTAACTGAAACATAGTATTTGTTGTATAGGCCCATAAGAGACAGTTTGGAGCCTGGGCGTGGCTTAACTGTTCTGTATATAAGCTTGAGGACAGTAGCTTCTCCATTTTGCCTCCTCCATTTTATGCTTCCATTTTGTGCTGTGTTTGTACCAGAGGTGGTTTCAGCAGGTTCTGACCAGTTCTGGAGAACAAGTAGCGGAAATTTTGAGTAGTTCAGAGAACCGGTAGTAAAAATTCTGACTGGTCCCACCCCCATCAGTCCCAGCTGATCGGGAGGAAATGGGGATTTTGCAGTATCCTTCCCCTGGATTGGGATGGGAATGGAGATTTTACAGTATCCTTCCCCTGCCAGGCCACCAAGCCACGCCCACCAAGCCATGCCACACCCACCAAGCCACACCCATAGAACCGGTAGTAAAAAATTTGAAACCCACCACTGGTTGGTACTTGTTATTTCTCTTCTCTACAACGTGAAAAAACCTACAATGGTATTGTATATAAAGACATTTTCTTATGTAATTGAATCCTGCAGAATTATTTAATTGTGTCCGATTGCGTGTGCTGCAACAAACTCAGACAGAGTTGAAGTCCACCACAACTCTTAAAGTCTGGAGACTCCTTGTGTAGTGTCATGTTGTATGATTCTCCCTTAAAGGATGGAATGAAGTTTTTTTTTTTTTTTAAATGAGTATATTTCAACACGAATGCCCTGGAATTTTTTTATAGAACCACAAGGAATTTCTTGGGAAACCCCAGCAGATGACATCCCGGTTTCTGATTCTCCTGTGGAACTGGAACTGAGGAAAGACATTCAAGTAGAATTGCCAAAATTAACCATCGATGATTTTTACTTGCACAGAATACTGGGGAAAGGAAGTTTTGGCAAGGTAAGGTGATGGCGAGGAGAAAAAAAAACCTTGATTTTTAAATTACGCAGCAGGGAGTGTGTAGTCATTTTCATAGTTCTGTCCTTTCCGCTCCGAAATCCTCATTTCCTTCACTCTTGCTACTAGTATGAAGGGGTAGCTGCAGAGCTGCTAAGCCACCATTCCTCTGTTATATTGAAAAGACCCTCTGAAACAAGAGCCAGGAAGAAAGGCGAAGCCAAATTTCCTGCCAATGGGAAACCAGCTCCCTCATAAGCTCAGAGTTGAGGTGAAGTATACAAAAAGTCCACTTTTGCCATGATTTCAAACCATTCCTGGCCCAGAAATAATTTGACTCTGCTGCTAAATATAGATAATCCTTGATTTACGAGCACAATGGAGCCCAAAATTTCTATTACAACGAGACAGAGTTATTAACTGAGTTTTGCCCCATTTTACGACTTTTCTGGCCACAGTTACTAAGTGAATCACTACGGTTCTTAAGATAGTGTGATCATTAAAAGTCTGAAGAGATTCTCAGTAATCATCCAGGTCATGTTGTCCCAAAGGTGTTTTTTCAGGAGGCAACTGGGTTTTCTTCTTTTTTCTTTGAAGACATTTCGCTTCTCATCCAAGAAGCTTCTTCAGCTCTGACTGGATGGTGGGGAATGGAAGGATTGATGCTCCTTGCAGAAAGCTGGTCATCTGCATCCTTTTAGAGAGTCATTGAGACCACTTGGAGGTTTATCTGTGTCCTCAGGGACACAACCATTGTAGTGTGATGGCTGTTAAGCGAATCTGGCTTCTCCGTTGACTTTGCTTGACTGAAAGCCGCAAAAGGGGATCAGGTGACCCTGGGACACTGCAACCGTCAAAAATATGAGTCTGTTGTCAGTCGCATCCTAATTTTTATCATGTGACCACGGGGGAACGCTGCAACGGTTATGTGAAAAATGTTCATAAGTGTTGTGGCCCGTCAGCAGCCTGTGCGGATTGTAGCTGATTCCGACAGCCAGGAGGCTGGTGTGGTGCTGCGCCAGCAGCCTGTGCAGCTGGCATTCGAGTCAGACAATGAGGAGGCTGGAGAAGATGTGGTGCCAGAGGCAGGGGTTCAGCCAGGGCCTTCAGAACCTCCAGAAGCTTCCATGGGTGAAGAGGACGAAGGGGAGGAGCCTCTTCTCGATGCACGGGCGCGCAGAGCTGCCAAAAGGCAGGAGTGGCTCCTCAGGAGGAGGTCTCCTCGAGAGTAAGGCTTGGGGCTAATTGGCCATTCCCTTAGCTTATTTAAGGAAGGATGATGACTGAGGCAATTTGCAGGGAACAACTTCGTTCACTCTCCTTCGTGTCTTGATCTTAGTTTTCTTATTAGTTTCCTGCAAATTGCTTCTGGGCTTTCTGCCAATCATAGTAAGATTACGTTTATTTATTCTTTGGATTCTTGTAGGCTGTTAAAAAAGTTAATTAACAGCCTTTATTTGAAAAAGACTGATTTAATTTAGTAAGCTAAGGTTCGTACAAACTTTGTGTGTGCTACGTTCTTTGGGGTCCGTAGCTGGGGTTGAACAATAAGTCACTTTTTTCCAGTGCCGTTATAACTTCCAACGGTCACTAAAATGAACGGTTGTAAGTCAAGGACTACCTGTAGGCCTAACCTGAGGATCCGTTCAGATCCACAACGGATTGCAAACTGATATACAAAGCCCTCAGGCCCGTGTGCGTGAATTATCTTCCTACGTTTGTGACTTTGCCCGTCTAAGCGGTTCCTTGGTGTTTTTTTTTTTCGCTCCAGGTTTTCCTGGTTGAACTCAAAACCACAAACCAGTTTTTCGCCATGAAAGCCCTGAAGAAGGAGGTGGTTCTGATGGATGATGACGTGGAATGTACCATGGTGGAGAAGCGTGTCCTCTCGCTGGCTTGGGAGCACCCATTTCTCACCCACGTCTTCTGTACTTTCCAAACTAAGGTTAAAAAGAGATATTAATCAATCAACCACTTTGTCCAAATCACGCAGTTACTACCACTAGTCCAGGGATCACCAACCTTTCGGACCTCAGGGACCACTAAATTTGTAGTTTTAAATCCTTCGGGCCGCTAAGATGATCTGCCTAGTGACCAGTTGGGTGGGCGTGGCTAGGTGGTCATGTGACTGAGTGGGTGTGGCCAACTCGATGTCACACACATCGAGGGGTGCTTCGCCAGCGTCTACTCGCCCCTCCCCTCCCAGCAACTCCTCGCCTCCCCGCCCGGGCTCCTTAGCGCCCCAACAGGAAAACATTGTTGGAGCTAAGCAGCCGCCACGAGAAAGAGTTAGCAAAACAGCTCAGTTCAAATTGGATCGGACCGAGAAGGAGGCTCAATAGGAGCACATCACTGAGGGCTACAAGCATAGGCTTTCCAAGCAGAGGGAAGACCTGCGAGAGTGCAAGGCCAGGGACAGGCGCCTGGAGGCTCAGCGGGCTAAGTTGGTCAACCAGTTCCAAGCCATGATGCAGTCCCACTGGAAGGAGGCCCTCCGGCTCTTCGCTGCCAGAAGCACTTCCCTCCAGCCTTCACCAAAAGCCCCACACCAGGAGGCTGAAGCAGTCCCCCAAGTTGGAATTTCTGCCCCCCAGAAATTCATTGCACGTATCCATCCCAGGGGCTGTAGTTTGAGGACCCCTGATTCCATGCAATATAAAAAATGCAAATAATTTTTCTGTGGACCATCCCAGTTTTCTCACGGACCACCAGTGGTCCACAGACCACCAGTTGGTGACCACTGCACTAGAGTTTTTGCCCAAATACTAACAGTCATTCTTTTGTCCCTTGCTAGGAGAACCTGTTCTTTGTAATGGAGTACCTCAATGGAGGAGACCTCATGTTCCATATTCAGAACTGCCACAAATTTGAAATGGACCGAGCAAGGTGAGGTGGGCCTGGCTTTCTCAAATTCTTCTATCAATGGGGGGAGAATATTTGTAGCTCAGGGTTGAACTGTGGGGGTCCTTGGTGCTCTGTGAGCTTGGTTGTTTTTTTTTCAAACATTTCATGACCCAACTAAGTAACATCATCAGTGCTAGTAGGGAAGTGGGGTTGACTTTCAATTTATATTCTAGTGGCTGGTCCTGACAGTTTTGGTTGGAATGTTTTTTTTGGGAAGGAGGGGTTTCTTTGATTGGACTGTTTATTGTTGGCTTGTTTGGCAGTTCCTTGATTGGGGTATTGTTTACTTGATTGTTAGTCTGATATTAATCTTGGAGTTACCGTATTTTTCAGAGTATAAGATGCACCTTTCCCCCCCCCAAAAGAGGGTGAAAATTTAGGTGTGTCTTATACACCAAATGTAGCCCCGCCCACCTATTGGCCCCCACTCTTTGGCCTCTGCCTCCCAGCAGTTACCTCCTTGAGAGCAAACAGCAAGAAGAAACAGCTCCTTTCAGCTTCAGCACAGCCTAATTAGCACAAGTTGATTGGATCGGCCTCCCGACTCTCAGCTGTTTTGCTCTCAGCTGTTTTGCGTGGACCTCTGTTACTTGCTGCAAGGAGATAAATTGCTGGGAGCAGATTTTTTTTTCCCTTGTACTAATCAAGCTGTGCTGAAAACGAAACTGAAAGTATAGCAGGCTGTTGGCTGTTTGCTGCAATGAGGCAAAATTGCTCAGAGGCAGAGGCAGATTTCTTTTTCTTCTTTTCCTCACCAAAAAAGGTAGGTGCGTCTTATAGTCCGAAAAATACATCTGGGTATTGATTACTGGTGAGGAGGTGTTTTGGCTTTTTTTGTTCCCCTTTGGGCTCATGGATTGCTTCTTTTGCATAATATACAGATCAGGGGTGAAATGGTCCCGGTTCGGACTGGATCGCCCGATCCGGTAGTGATGGCGGCGGGTGGTATGGAGAACCGGTAGCAAAAATCCCTGCGCCCCTCCCTCCACCATGCTCAGCTGAGCCGCACGATCATCAGAGGCTTTTTTTTTTTTACTTTTAAAAGCATTTTTTCTACAACTTCTTCCACCGAAAAAATGCTTTTAAAAATTAAAAAAAAGCCTCTGATGATTGTGTGGCTTAGGTGGGATCATCGGAGCCTTTTCAAAGCATTTTTTTCTGCAACCTCTTCCGCTGAAGAGATGGTTAAAAAAATGCTTTGAAAAGCCTCTGCCGATCAGGCAACACAGCTGGGATTGTCAGAGCCTTTTCAAAGGATTTTTTAAACCACCTCTTCAGCTGAAGAGGTTGCAGGAAAAAATGCTGTAAAAGTTTCTCTGACGATCCCAGCTGAATTGCCTGATCGGCAGATAGGCTTTTAAAAAAATGCTTTGAAAAGCCTCTCCAATGATCAGGCAACTCAGCTGGGATTTTAAAGCATTTTTTTCTGCAACCTCTTCAGAGGAAGAGATGGTTTTAAAAATGCTTTGAAAAGGCTCTGACAATCCCAGTTGTGTTGCCTGATCGGCAGAGGCTTTTCAAAGCATTTTTTTTTTGCATTTGCAGAAAAAATTGCTTTGAAAAGTTAAAAAAAAAAAGTTGGCCACGCCTACCCAGTCACATTACCCCCACCCACCAAGCCACGCCCACAGAACCGGTAGTAACAAATTTTACATTTCACCCCTGATACAGATAATGTTTATGTCTATGTGTCCGTTGATAGCCAATTTGTCAGAGTGCCAACCTTCCAGGAAGGAATTCTCTAGCATTTCCGGACCTCTGCTTGGTCTCTAAGATGGTCACAATTTCCTAGCTGAAACTATGCTTAAGTCTGTGATACATTGTGAAATTAAAGAGTTTTCATCAGGTCTCCTAACTGCTAGTCGGTATTCATGGATGCATTCTGCCTGTCTTCTGTTTGGAGAAAAATCTACCTTTGTGGTTGCTACGAGTCAGCAATGACTTGATGGAACATAAGCAATCGACCAGCATAAATTTATTTACACAATAAATTCTGAATAGACTGACAGCACACTAAGCTGTGTGCCTGTAACTATAACCTCCTGTTCTGACCTAGGCTTCCTGAGACAGTAAAAAGCACACGATTAGTCCCAAAAATCCTCTTTTTATTTCAACGACTGTGAATTCTGTTCATTCACAGCCCGTGATGAGTCACAAATAGTTTGTAAAGAGTATGACAGACGTCTGCCACAGTCCTTCGGGATAAGGCTGATAAGCACCCACCTTTATCTCCCTTGACACACTGCCAAAGACCTAATTGCCAATTAGCTTTGCAAGGTCCACACGGAGCACAGAGTCAAAATGGAGCTTCGGAATTTAAACTGACTAGAATGAACAAAGTTGCTTCCTGCAAAAGCTCACGTGCCTTTGCTCCTCCTTTATGCCTTATGGGAGGGGCCAATCATCTCCAAGCCTTACTCCCAAGTTGCCCCTTTTGTCTTAACTGTTCTTGCCTTCTGGCAGCTCTGCGCATGCGTGCACTGGGAACAGGCTCCCCCTGTTCCTCTGCCTCGCTGATGTCAGACTCTGGAGGCTCTAGAGTAGGACATAACTCCCAAGTGCCCCTGGCCCTGTCTCTGCCTCTGACGCAGAGCTCTCATCCAAGCCTTTCCCAAACTCCAGGATTGGCCCATGTTCCTCCTCAGCCTCCTCACCATTCAACTCTGCTGCCAGCTCCGTAGGCCGCCGGCGGACCACAACACCTCCATCTTGACCTTTTGATGTACCTACCGGGGACAACCCTTCGCTAGAACCTCATTTCTATTCTGTGCTTTCATTATTCAATTGAGTAGACAAATAGAAACGGCAACAAAACTTATTATTAACAATTGTAATGAAATATCATTGTTCGTATCACCTGAGCCAGCCAGAAAGATTCTTCTTTGGTTCTTGTTGTGATAAAAGGAATGTCTCCACATTTTATAGGTTCTATGCTGCTGAGATTATTTGTGGGCTGCAGTTCCTTCATTCCAAAGGCATCATATACAGGTAGGGATCGTTATTATTTTCTTTAAATCCTGAAATTTTGCCAGTTCCAAATAAAAGATCAGCCCACAGAGAACTTTGAGGGTTCTGTGCCAGTTCTTCTCATTGTTGCCCAAATTTGGATCACATGACCATGGAGGAGGGATGCTGCAGCAGTCGTAAATGTGAAAAACGGCCATAAGTCACTTTTTTCAGTGACGTTGCAACTTTGGTCATTAAACGAATAGTTTTAAATTAAGGGTTACCTGTATTCTGTATGTTCTCTGCCTTGAGTTACAGTGGTACCTTGGTACTCAACTGCTTTGAAGTCATTGAATTTGGTACTCAATGAATTTTGATGCAAAAAATTTGTCCAGGTACTGATAGTTTGATTCGTACTCAACGCACAAGCTACATGTCAGGGTTCCGACGGATGTCCTAATTAAATCATGAGCCTTGAGCCAAGCTTCCAAAGAAATCCAGTTATTTATTAGGCGCTTCATGTCGGCACGTTCCAAGTGAACCCAACTCTGACCCCAAGTAATTTACGGCCCAGGCATGACCCTGTTTCCCCCTTCCCCCCAGGATGTGTCATCAGTCACATTCACCAAAGAAGCAATTTCTCAGGTTGTAGAGATCACTCCCCACCAGCCGCTGTGGGTAACCCTTGGAGACAGCCTTGAGAGAAATATGTCTGGAATGTGCTTTTGTTTTTTGGCTGCCGTGCTGCTTCGCTGTTTCCTATCCCACTTGCCTATGGCAACTCGAGAGCAGGCCAGGGATGCTTTGTGAGTTGACACTACAACTTGTCGGTGTTGGCTGCCTTGTGACTCACTACATTATTCTTTATGGGAATAATTTGTTTGGTACACATCATTTTTGGTGCCTCCCGGAAGCATTAACAATGAGTACCAAGATATTGCTCTACTTGCAAAAATACAAATAAAGGTGGGATATAAAAAAATAAATAAATCGATTTTAGGAGCAGGGAATGCCAGCCACAATGGATTGGGGAATTGGAGAAGACTAAAAAAGGGACTTCTGAAGGAACAGAGCTAACCCTTCATCCCCTTTCAGAGACCTCAAGCTTGATAATGTTCTCCTTGACAAAGAAGGCCACATCAAGATTGCTGACTTTGGCATGTGCAAAGAGAATATGTTAGGCAACGCTAAAACGAGCACCTTCTGTGGGACGCCGGATTATATTGCTCCCGAGGTAGGTGGGCGTGGACCTTTGTTTGTCCAAAATAAAAGAACATATAAAGAATGGTTGCTGGGATTGGGCACATCTAGTCTAGTGAGCAGAAGAACCAGAGGTGATATCAGTGGTGGGATCCTGCCGGTTTAACAACCAGTTCGGTGATTACGTGCGCAGTTTTAACAAACCTTCCACGTTACTTCTGGGGAGTAACATATTTGCCACGTAAATCAGCTGAGAGGGTAAAGGTAAGTAAAACGCAAGGGCGGGCAGGCACGCCCATCTGATCGTCGGAGCTACCAGTTCACCTGAATCAATCCAAACCGGCTGAATCCCACCCCTGGGTGACATGATAGCAGAGTTCCAATATTTGAGAGGTTGCCACAAAGAAGAGGGAGCCAAGCTACTCTCCAAAGCACCAGAAGGCAAGGCAAGAAGCAATGGGTGGAAACTAATCAAGGAGAGAAGCAACTTAGAGCTAAGGAGGAATTTCCTACATAGTTAGAACAATTAATCAGTGGAACCACTTGCCTCCAGAAGTTATAAATGCGCCAACACTGGAGGTTTTTAAGAGGAGATTGGACAACAATTTATCTAGAATGTTATGGTCTCCTGCTTTAGCTGGGGGTTGGACTAGAAGACCTCCAAGGCCCCTTCCAACTCTGTTATTCTGTTAAATTTATTCTGCTCATAAATCAGAATCCGAGATTCAGAAAGAATCAGGAGGAGAAAGAAGGAGTTTGAGAATCCTACAAGATCTGGGCCATTTGACTTGAGTGATGTTACTGAAAACCTCCAGAGATTTTTATTAACCTCTTGTTGGATTCAGCATTGTTTTTATGAGACCCTGCAGGACTTAATTGTCCTTGTTAAGGAATTTGCAGAGTAATCCTTGAATAGCAAGGGTGTACGCACGAAAGCGATTGAGAGTAGATAAGAATAAACGCAGTCAACACACAGATACACTGAGTTGTGTTTACTTTCAGGAAATAGTAAGGCACAGTCCAATAAACAGTCCAGGTCATACACTTATAAAGCAGGAGATAGCAAAACGACAGTCCAGGGATGATCCAGTAACAAAGTCTTCTTACCAGTCGTCATAGTCATTCACAATAAACAGTTCTTCTGGATTTGCAAACAGTAGCATATGGAGATATCAGAGAGCAAGAACAGCAAAGAGAAACAAACCATGTTTCTTGCTCCCTCTTAAGGAGATTGGCTACAGAGCTAACTAATCAGGACACAGTATGATGCAATACAGCAGTCTTAAAGCTATATTGATGGTTTATATATTGCCAACCCAACAAAGTAGGTAATACTCATTTCCTAACAGTCTTGACGTGAAAAACTTGCAAGATTTGGACAAATTGGACAGAGGGTGTGTGGTTTGGGATCCCACAGCTGTTGGGATCCACTGTTAAGTCTAGCTTTGCAGCCTTTACAGGTATTCCTCGACTTACAACCACAATTAAGGCCAAAATTTCCATTCCAATGCACGACGGTGGTTAAGCGAGCTTTGCTCCGTTTTTACGACCTTCCTTGCCACAATTATTAAGTGAATCAAAAGCAGTTCACTTAAAATCCACTTAACAGCCAGGTCATTCGCTTAAGAACGGCAGGGATTCGAAAAGTAAGAGTTGGAAGGGACCTTGGAGGTCATCTAGTCCGACCCCCTGCTCACGCAGGAAACCTATGAAAGGTCATGAAAGGGGACAAAATTCATTAGCAGCTTAACAGCAGCAACATGGAGCCCAATTGTGGCCATATGTCGAGGACTACCGTCCTTCTTTAAGCTTCCTTTTGTTTGTTTTTCAACTCTCCCTTCTCTTTCCCATGGCAGATTCTTCTTGGGCAGAAATACAACATGGCGGTCGATTGGTGGTCCTTCGGGGTCCTTCTGTACGAGATGCTGATTGGCCAGTCCCCCTTCCATGGCCAGGATGAAGAACAGCTCTTCCAGTCCATCCGCATGGACAGCCCATTCTACCCCCGCTGGCTTGACAAGATTGCAAGGGACCTCTTAGTAAAGGTGAGGTTGGGAGATTCCATTATACCTGAACGGGGGTGTTTCCAGTTTGAATATCCCATCTATCCAGTTTCGGTTGCAATGATGTAAAAAAAAAAATGTGGAGACTCTAGAAAGAGTGCAGAGAAGAGCAACAAAAGTGATAAGGGGACCGGAGGCTAAATCATATGAAGAATTGGTAGTGCTGGTGCAGAATACAGCCGCGCGGGGGATTATGGGAGCGAGGGGGCGCTCCCATGTGACGCCTCTCCTGCATGAGCTACATTGGCTTCCGGTGGTCTTCCGGTTGCGCTTCAAGGTGTTGGTTACCGCCTTTAAAGCGCTCCATGGCATAGGGCCTGGGTATTTGCGGGACTGCCTTCTGCCGCCGATCGCCTCCCACCGACCATTACGCTCCCACAGAGAGGGACTCCTCGGGGTGCCGTCAGCCAGGCAATGTCGGCTGGCGACCCCCAGGGGGAGAGCCTTCTCTGTGGCAGCACCTGCTCCCTGGAACGATTTGCCCCCGGAGATACGAAGGATATCAGATCTCCGGGTCTTTCGCCGTGCCCTAAAAACTTTTCTTTTCCATCAATCAGGGCTGGCGTAACCCCCCCACCCCTTTTTTTAAACCTTTTTTAACCTTTTAGCCTATTTTAACCTTTTTAGTTTTAAAGTGTTCATGGATTTTAGGTTGGGATGTTTTTAAATTTCGGGCCAAAGTTGTGTCATTCTTTTAATAATTTTTAAATTTTGTATATTTTTTATTCTTAGCTGTTCACCGCCCTGAGTCTAGCAGGAGAAGGGCGGCATATAAATTGAATAAATTGACGCTTCAATCTTTTGATTTGTAGCTTTTCGTTAGAGAGCCAGAGAGGCGGTTGGGAACCCAAGGAAATATCCGACAGCATGCCTTCTTTCAAGATATCGCTTGGGAAGCTTTGGAAAGAAAAGAGATTGATCCGCCGTTCAAGCCTATCGTGGTGAGAATTGTTTCTTTGGCTCCTCTTCATTTCTCTGAATAACTTCCTGAAGCCACAGTTAATTTAATTTTAATTTATTTGGGCGTTTATTCCATTCAGATAGCATTCCGTAGTCCTCGACTTACGTCCATGCATTTAGTGACCATTCAAAGTGCTGAAAAAATATAGGCAGTTCTCGACGTACGACCACATTGGAGCCCAACGTTTCTGTGGTTAAGCGAGACATTGGTTAAGCCCCTGCTTTGCGACCTTTCTTGCCACAGTCGTTAAGTGAATCCCCGCAGTTGATAAGGTAGTAACACAGGTTGTTAAGCGAATCCGGCATTCCCCCGTTGATTTTGTTGGTCAGAAGGTTGCAAAAAGCGAAACCACATTGGGACACTGCGACCGTCATAAATAGGAACCAGTTGTCAAGCATCACATGACCACGGAGCTTCTGCAATGGTCGTAAGTGTGAAAAATGGTCATGTCACTTTTTTCAGTGCCGTTGTAACTTTGAACCGTCACTAAATGAACTGTTATAAGTCGAGGACTACCTATAATTTATGTGCATATTTCACACTTACGGTCGTTTGCAGCATCCCCGTGGTCACATGATCAAGATTCAAATGCTTGGCAACTGGCATGTACTTATGCCTGTTGCATTGTCCCAAGGTCATGTGATCTGCTTTTGTGACCTTTTGACAAGCAAAGTCCATGGAGAAGCCCGATTCACTCAACAACCGTATTATTAACTTAACCACAGCAGTGATTCACTTAAGAACGGTGCCATAAAAGAACATAAAATGGGGCAAAACTCAACAATTCTCTCGCTTAGCAAAACAAAATGTGGGCTCACATTTTCTGTAGTTCAGTTTTGCTATGGGGAAACCAAGTTATTGGGTTATCATAATTGGTTGACTCAGGCCATCACATTTCAGCTGTAACTCGGTTTATCTGTGGTCTCAGCAAATTACGTAGCCTATTTTTTGTGCAACGGACAAAATGGAGGGTTTTTAAATTATGTATTTATATTTATACGGCATCCATCTCATCAATGCAACTCTGCACAGCTAAGAAAAATTAAAATACAATATAAATACATCCAATGTTTTAAAAGGTACCATTCGCAGTCCGATGTCTATGAAGATTCTCAGTCATCCAGATCATGGTTGTCCCTAAGGTGCTTTTTCAAAAGGCAACTGGGCTTTCTTTGTTTTTTACTGGAAGACATTTTGCTTCTCCTCCAAGACGCTTCTCCAGTTCTGAACCGAACTGAAGAAGCTCCTTGGACGAGAAGTGAAACATTTTCAAGCAAAAACAAAGTCCAGTTGCCTTTAGAAATAGCACTTTTGGGACATTCCTAGCCAGGTGTTTAGTACCCAGGGGGGAAAAGTTACGTTCTGGGTGCAAATTCATACAATTGGCTTAACCCCATCAAATCAGATGCCTTCACACAATACGCTAGGTTTAGTTAACCTTAACCTTGGTAAATTTTTCTCTAACTGCAAACCCAACTCACCTATGGCTTTTTTTAATGCAAACCCACAACGCAAGAATTTAATAACCAGGGTAAGTATCTGCAAAGAGCAGGCAATGTGTGGAGGTGTGAGAGTGGCTTACCCGTGCAAGCCATTTGATTGTGCAAATGCAGTGATGGTGAACATTTTGGGCTCGGCGTGCAAAAAAATTTGGAAAGCGCCTAATTCGACTCTCCTGGCATGTCATCCTCTCTCCAAAAAAAGAGAAACAATTCTTTACCTATTTATTTTTTTAAAAAAAAACTAAAAAATAAATAAAAATAAATAAAAATTAAATATTTTCTTAAAAACTTTAAAATTTAATTAAAAAAAAAAACCAGCCCAATCCAGAGGTAGTATTCAGCTGGTTCAGGCCAGTTCGCCTGAATTGCGGGTGGGCAGTGTGCCCATCCGCCCCAGCTCTATGACATCCTATTTAGGCACATTTATGAGGCCGGGCGCATGCGTGGACGTGCTCATATTTGCGAACTGGTAGGGCCCAATCATATATGTGACCCCTGCCCAGTGGTGGGATTCAAATAATTTAACAAACCGTTCTCTGCCCTAATGACCAGCTAGGTAGGCATGGCTCGGTGGTCATGTGACTGTGTGGGTGTGGCCAACTCAACATCACTCATGTCGATTGGCGCTTCGCCTTACAGGTAGCTGTTACAATGTAACAAGGCTTAACCAGAGAGGCAGTTTCTGTAAGCAGGGCAATAAAGATTGGGCTAGAAACACCACCAGAATGTTTCCTTCCTGCCTTCCTTACAGGATTAGCCCTGTAAAGTGGGAAAAAAACCAAAATAAGATTTCTTCCAACAACCGGTTCTCCGAACTGCTTAGAAAGTTAACAACTGGTTCTCCCGAATTGGTGCGAACTGGCTGAATCCCACCACTGGCCCTGCCACATGCTGCTTACTTTCAGGAAATGCTGTCTTTTGGGGGGCCGGGAGGGGAGGAGACGTTTCGAATAATTTTATTACATTTTATAAAACAGACACATAAAAAAAAAAAACCAACACAAATTGACAGTCAAGAGAAACGATAAAGAGTAAAAAAAGAACAGGGATAGAAGTGTGATGAAGTATAAACTAAAAAGAAAGAAAAATGTAAATATATACAAAGAATGACTTCCAGCTTCTTCTTCCAAGGATATTTTAAAAATTCTTAGTTTAAAACTATAATAACATGTCCATTTCCCCCCAAAGATAGGAGGAAATAATTTTTTTAAAAAAATATTTTTCCTCTTTTTAAATTCTAACAATCATCCAATTCATAAGTCAACATTTGATTTCCCCCACCATCTCTCGCAAAAAGTTCCTATTGTACAGTAGATCAATTTTTTGATCTATAATTATTTGTTTCTCCCACGAGGTCCATTAAACTTGGCTATTGTTGCCAGTTCTGTCAACTTTATTAACCATTCCTCTACTCCGGGTATCACAGAATTTTTCCCACACTCTGTATTAAATTAATGCTGGTGTTATCATATTTATTTACTTATTTATTTATTAAAATTTGTCAAGCAAAAACGAGAACAAGAATAAGAGAATAAAAATATAATGACAGAGACGATAGGCATGTTAGTGCATTTATGCATGCCCCCTCTACTGACCACTTAAGTATGACGTATATAACACTTAAGTATGAAGTATATATTACAGGGGTCTCCAAACTTGGCAACTTTAAGACTTGTAGACTTCAACTCCCACAATTCCCCAGCCAACCATGCTGGCTGAGGAATTCTGGGAATTGAAGTTCACAAGTCTTAAAATTGCCAAGTTTGGAGACCCCTGATATATTTCCTTGTTGACATGGTTTGGAAAATGTTCTTCTGTTTCCTTTGTGGCCTTCAAAAACTGCACGAAAGCACATCCTTTTCTTATGTGACTTTCAGAGGCTGTGAGAGAGTATTCAGACCAGGGGTGAAATCCAGCAGGTTCTGGAGAACCGGCAGTGGAAATTTTGAGTAGTTCGGAGAACCGGCAAATACCACCTCTGGCTGGCCCCAGAGTGGAGTGGGAATGGAGATTTTTCAATATCCTTCCCCCAGGAGTGGAGTGGGAATGGAGATTTTGCAGAATCCTTCCCCCAGGAGTCGGGAGGGAATGGGGATTTTGCAGTATCCTTCCCCTGCCGTGCCCACCAAGCCACACCCACCAAACCATACCCCGCCCACCAAGCCCCACCCACAGAACCGGTAGTAAAAAAATTTGGATTTCACCACTGGTCCAGACCCTCCAGAGGTTCTGGAGGCTGCGTCAGACACAGCCGATTCTTGCACAGCTTCCACAACTCACACGAGAATGGGGCATGCTTCCCAGAATAGTTGTTGGGTGTTGGAGAACATTCATCGAAAACATCGTGGGGCGTGACACTTCTGACACACGTGCCATAGGTTTGCCATCACTGTGCTGGTGTCTGATTCCATCCTCAGTTGTATTCCCTTTGGTCTTGGAAATGCTATCCAACCCACTCTGCTCTGCTCTGCTCTGCTCTACTCTACTCTACTCTACTCTACTCTACTCTACTCTACTCTACTCTACTCTACTCTACTCTACTCTACTCTACTCTACTCTATTCTCTATTCCCTATTCCCTATTCCCTATTCCCTATTCCCTATTCTTTCTGTTCTGTTCTGTTCTGTTCTGTTCTGGACTCGACTCGACTCTATTCTCTATTCTTTCTGTTCTGTTCTGTTCTGTTCTGTTCTGTTCTGCTCTGCTCTGCTCTGCTCTGCTCTGCTCTGCTCTGTTCTGTTCTCTACTCTACTCTACTCTACTCTACTCTACTCTACTCTACTCTATTCTCTATTCTCTATTCTCTATTCTCTATTCTCTATTCTTTTTTCTGTTCTGTTCTGTTGTCTTCTCTACTCTACTCTCTATTCTCTATTCTTCTGCTCTGTTCTGTTCTGTTCTGTTCTGCTCTGTTCTGTTCTCTACTCTACTCTATTCTCTATTCTTTTTTCTGTTCTGTTCTGTTCTATTCTGTTCTCTACTCTACTCTATTCTACTCTACTCTACTCTCTATTCTCTATTCTTCTTTCTGTTCTGTTCTGTTCTCTACTCTACTCTCTATTCTCTATTCTTTTTTCTGTTCTGTTCTGTTCTGTTCTCTACTCTACTCTACTCTCTATTCTCTATTCTTTTTTCTGTTCTGTTCTGTTCTCTACTCTACTCTCTATTCTCTATTCTTCTTTCTGTTCTGTTCTGTTCTCTACTCTACTCTCTATTCTCTATCTTCTTTCTGTTCTGTTCTGTTCTGTACTCTTCTCTACTCTGCTCTATTCTCTATTCTTCTTTCTGTTCTGTTCTGTCCTGTTCTGTTGTCTACTCTACTCTACTCTACTCTACTCTTTGCATTCCTAGAGTGGCTGCATCTTCTTTCTAAAGATTGTGGAAGACTTTCTACATTCCTCCTCAAAATTATGTGACAAGGGGACAGGTTACTGCTATTTTTCTAAACCTGTCTTTTTTTTAAAAAAAAGCTCAGAGGCTTCATCTTCAGATAAATCTCCCTTATTGGCTGCTCCAGAGGAGTTTTCTCCTTTGTGTGGGTCTAACACCACTTTCTCTCTCTTTCTCCTTGAAAGAAATCGCCAGGAGACTGCAGCAACTTTGACAAGGAATTTCTCAACGAAAATCCCCGCCTCTCCGTCGGAGACCGAACCCTCATCAACAGTTTGGACCAAAACATGTTTAGGACTTTTTCGTTTACCAATCCCATCATGGAGGAATTGCTATCCTGAGGAACGACCTACCGTAGCAGCATCCTTTAAGCACCTGGTGAAGCCAACCCAGAGACAATGGGACGTGACTGCCAGTGCTGGTTGGCATCTCTGTCTACATCTTCCCTACTCTGAACTTGCAACTTTTGAGAGTGCAAAAATTGGTGAGACTTGAAGTGACTCCCTGTTTCTGACCCAGCTCCCTGAACACGACAAACCCTCTGCAGTGAACTTAAAAGATTCTTTTCTTAGGAAAATGCTAAGTAAAAGCATTTTACAGAACAGTAAAAAGTTTCTCTCTCAGGCTAACAAGTCTGTCCATCTGGAAGATGAATAATTGTCTGCCACATCAATTCATCTCCACCCACTGCCTGTTATCCCCACAGCTAGGGTGGGGCTTCGCTAGCAGCAGTGGCTCTTCCTTTCCCAGGACCGGCCCATAGATTTCCACTGCTCTCCTCTCCTCTCCTCTCCTCTCCTCTCCTCTGTCTTCTGTACATCAGGCACTGGACCCAGCTGTTCCTTCTCTTTCTCATCAGCCGCCCCCAGACCTGGAGGCTGTGACTCTCCATCTGAGGGCTGACAGACGGCCCAGCCTCCGCCTCCCTCTCTCTCTCTTTCTCCCTCCCTCCCTCCCTCTCTCTCTCTCTGACAGCTCCATTCCCTCTTCCCCACTCGGAGCTCTGGATGCTGACTGTGACTCCCATGGCTCCTTCTCCTCATCCGATTCGGCTGTTGGAGGGGCCGCCGGCCAACAGGCCACAACACTCCCAAGACTGGAATTACAGCTGCACAAACCTTTTTCAAGACAACTATGGTAGAGTTTTGACGTGCTGCAACCTATTATCCTTCTCGGTTATAATGTTTCTGGTCCCCTAATTCCAATATCAGGTGCTGGGAAATCTTTGGCTAACCCTTCTCCAAGAGTCTGCAGACCAAGGATGCTACACTTACTCCTCGACTTACAACCATTCGTTTAGTGACCGTTTGAAGTTACAACGGCACTGGAAAAAGTGACTTGTGATCGATTTTCACGCTTACGACCATTGCAACATCTCCATGATCAAATTGCTCATATTTATGACGGCTGCAATGCCCAAGAGTCATATAATAATCTTTTGCGAACGTCTGACAAGCAAAGTTAACGGGGAAGATTCACTTAACAACCGTGTTACTAATTTAATGTTTCCCTTAATGGCTGGGGCAAAAAAAAAAGGACATAAAATGGAGCAAAATTCCCTTAACCACTGTCTTGGTTAGCAATGGAAATTTTGGGCTCAGTTGTGGTTATAATTCGAGGACTATCTGTTATCTATAATTTCTTCTTCTGCGTGAGACGATTCAGAACGTTGACATTTATGAAATATGGTTCTACAGCAGATAATAGCGTACAGGTAGTCCTCGAATTTACAACAATTCATTTAGTGACCGTTCAAAGTTACGTCACTGAAAAAAAATGACCTACGACCGTTTTTCACACTTAATGACCATTGCGGCAACCCCATAGTCACGTGATCAAAATTCAGACACTTGGCAACTGACTCGTACTTACGACGGTTGCAGTATCCCGGAGTCACTTAATCCCATTTTGCGACCTTCTGACAAGCAAAGTCAACAGGGTAGCCGGATTCACTTAACAACTTACATTCCTAACTGTACAACTGCGATGATTCCCTTAACAACTGTGGCAAGAAAGGTGGCAAAATGGGACAAAGCAGCTGTCTCCCTTAGCAACAGAAATGTGGGACTCAATTGTGGTTGTAAGTTGAGGACCACTCCTAAATACCCGGTGGTCAACATTTTATATTTTATTTGATTAAAACCCAAAGACTATATTTTAAAACACCATAATTATTAGAACTGTAGTGGCGCAGTGGTTAGAATGCAGTATGCAGAGGGGATATTCATCCGGTTCGAGCCGGTTCGGGAAAACCAGTAGTGGAAATTGCAGGTGGGCCTGCCCTGGCTGTCCTATTTAGGCACATTTTTGAGGCCAGGGATATCCGCGTAAGGCGTACGCCAGTGGTGGGCTTCAAATTTTTTTACTACCAGTTCTGTGGACGTGGCTTGGTAGGCGTGGCATGGCTTGGTGGGTGTGGCAGGGAAGGATACTCAAAATCCCCATTTCCTCCCGATCAACTAGGACTCAGGAGGCAGAGAATAGACAGGGGCGGGGCCAGTCAGAGGTGGTATTTACCGGTTCACTGAACTACTCAAAATTTCCACTACCGGTTCTCCAGAACTGGTCAGAACCTGCTGAAACCCAAGAACCATCAGCAGCCTGTGCAAGAACCGGTAGTAAAACTGGCAGGGGGCTCCGCCCACTGACCCGGACATCATCATAGGCGAACTGCGTGTGGGCACGATGCAAACCGGTAGTAAAGGTAAGTATAATAATAACTTCATTGTCATAGTACATGTATACACAGTATACCCATACAAGGAAATTCACTTAACACTCAAAGACCAGGTCCAACACACATAACAATCCCCAAACACACTCCCACCCACCACAATTCCTCACCCCTGAACCACCCAAACATCCACACAACAGACCAAGTCATGCTGTCCCACAGCTCACTGATGGTGGCCCTTTAGTTCATTGTTGAGTGCAGTTATAGCTCTGGGATAAAAACTATTCAGAAGAAGTGTAGTCCGAGTTTTAATTGTTCTGTCTCTTCTGCCGGAAGGCAACAGTCCAAAAAGATTGTAAGCAGGATGGGAAGAGTCTCGGAGAATGTTATGCAACTTCCTGAAACGACAAGATTCGAAGACGTCGTCCAGGGCTGGTAGCTGGAGCCCGATGATATTCTGGGCAGTTTTAATGATTCTCTGTAGAGCTTTTTTGTCCGCTACAGAGCTGCTCCCATACCATACAAGAATGCCGTATGTCGGGACACTCTCAATGGTGCCGTGATAGTAGCACAGAAGTAGATGCTGAGTTAGGTTGATCTTTTTGAGCATTCTCAGGAAGTACAGCCTCTTCTGTAGAACCCTTCCTGGCCCGCATGCTCACATTTGCAAACCGATAGGGAAAGTAAGTGAATACTACCCCTGGCAGTATGGCAGACTAATTCTGCCGAATGCCAGCAGTTTGATTGTCACCGGCTCAAGGTTGACACTCCACCTTCCATCCTTCCGTAAAATGAGGACCCGGATTGTTGGGAGCAATAGGCCGATTCCAGAAACCGCTTCGGGAGGGCTGTAAAGCACCGTGAAGTGGTACATTAGTCTAAAGTGCTATGTCTATCTCCATGCTGCTTCAAAGTTCACAGAAATTAATGTCAAAAGAGGTGTTTCTTGCCAGTTTCTATTATGCAAACCTTCATGCAGATTTTTCTCCCTGAAAGAATTCTCAGCACCCACATTTCGTTTCCCAAAAAAGTTCTTTCTCTTCCCCAGATTTTGCAAATCTTCAGACCTGCTCTCTGTTCTCCCCACTGGAAAAACCAAACCAAAACAAGCCTTCTTTGAATCTGTTTGTGGGATTCCTTTGACCGACTGTAATTTCATGTTATATGAGCCGAGTTGGCGCAGTGGTTAGAATGCAGTACTGCAGGCGACTTCTGCTGCCTGCCGGCTGCCTGTAATTTGGCAGTTCAAATCTCACTGGCTCAAGGTTGACTCAGCCTTCCCTCCTTCTGAGGTGGGTAAAATGAGGACCCAGATTGTTGGGGGCAAGAGACTGACTCCGTAAACCGTTTAGAGAGGGCTGTAAAAGCACTGTGAAGCGGTATACAGTTCGATTCTCACCACCTCAAGGTTGACTCAGCCTTCCCTCCTTCCGAGGTGGGTAAAATGAGGACCCAGATTGTTGGGGGCAAGAGACTGACTCTGTAAACCGCTTAGAGAGGGCTATAAAAGCGCTGCAAAGCGGTATATAAGTCTAAGGGCTATTGCTACTGCTATCTCCTGTATCCGCTATTTTTCCTTCAGTGGCTAGAAAAACTGGATTGCAGTGTTTTTGAGTTGTGAATATGGATTGGGGTTTTTTTTCCCCATTAAAATGATTATTTGTGATGTTTGTACAGTGTAATAAAAAACAGTCATCCATTAAAAAGCATCTGTCAGGTTTTGATCATTCATAAACCACAATGGTGAATTATTTTATGTACAATTTTGACACCTAGTGCTTTCAGCTCTCTTGACCCAGAGTTTGCCTTCCAGCTCATTCTATTTGTTATGCTTCCGTGCTCCAATGGAAGATTTTGGGATCGTTGTAAATCAGCTTGATTAAACAGCTCAGATACCTCAACAGGCTAAATAGTCTGTTATTAACATTCAGCTGTCTGCAATTATTGCAAGTTCGAGGCTCAAGGTTGACTCAGCCTTCCATCCTTTCTAAGGTAGGTCAATTAAGGACCCAGTTTGTGGGGGCAATAAGCTGACTTTGTATAAAAAATATACAAAAGTATGAAGGCTATTGCTTAACGCATTATAAGCCGCCCTGAGTCTTCAGAGAAGGGCGGCATATAAATCTAATTAAAACAAAAAAAACCCAAAAAACACGAGCATCATATCCAGTGGTGGGTTTCAAAATTTTTTACTACCGGTTCTGGGGGTGTGGCTTGGTGGGTGTGGCATAACTTGGTGGATGTGGCTTGGTGGGCATGGCAGGGGAAGGATACTGCAAAATCCCCATTCCCTCCCCAATCCAGGGGAAGGTTACTGCAAAATCCCCATTTCTTCCCGATCAGCTGGGACTCGGGAGGCAGAGAATAGATGGGGGCGGGGCCAGTCAGAATTTTTACTACCGGTTTTTATTTATTTATTTATTTATTATTTCAATTTATATACCGCCCTTCTCCCCGGGAGGGGGACTCAGGGCGGTGAACAACCAGATTTAAAACACATATAATACAAACATTAAAAGAATTATAAAATTAAATTAAATTCATTTGGCGTTCCAAATAAAATTCTAACCCCATTAAAATACCCAATTTAAAACCCCAAAAATCAATTAGAAAATTTTGTTCAAACCCCATTAAAAACAATCAAGCAAGGCCGGCTTGTTGGAATAAATAGGTCTTAAGGGCCTTTCGGAAAGTGCGGAGGTCTGGGA
The DNA here is from genome assembly GCA_030761175.1 of Masticophis lateralis. Lineage (NCBI taxonomy): Eukaryota > Metazoa > Chordata > Lepidosauria > Squamata > Colubridae > Masticophis > Masticophis lateralis. The sequence continues at coordinate 6,258,798 of JAUDYJ010000006.1, read as the reverse complement.
TCAAACTACTCCGAACTATTCCGAACTACTCAAAATTTCCGCTACCGGTTCTCCAGAACTGGTCAGAATCTGCTGAAATCCACCTCTGATCATATCCCTCTGTACAGGTAGTCCTTGACTTACAATGGTTCATTTAGTGACTGAAGTTACAAGGGCACTGAAAAAAGTGCCTTATGTCCATCTTTCACACTACCTTAGTATCTCCATGGTTCATCTTCTTTTAATGACCCCCATAATCCCTTGCGGGGTGGAGGCTGGACAACTGAATGGAGCTGAATGTTTATTGGCCGGTTGTCCTTCCTGTTGCCAATGCGGAGGTTTTCTTCCCCAGCTGATATATTCTCATTGTGCCCAGAGAGAGAGAAATAACTGCCTCTACCTAGGATCGAACTCACAGCCTCCTGATTGTGAGGCGAGAGCTCCACTTCTAGGCCACGGCACCACTCCTGGCATCTCCAGGGTTGCAAGGACAAAATTCAGACCCTTGGCTATTGGCTCATATATTTATGATGGTTGCAATATTCTGGGCTTAGCTTTGGTGACCTTCTGATAAGCCAAGCCAATGGGGAAGCCAGATTCATTTAACAACCGTGTTACTTACTTAACAGTGAAAGGTGCAATGGGGCAAAATTCACTTAACAGCGGTCTCACTTAGCGACAGAACTTTTGGGCTCAATGGTGGTACGTCCAGGACTACTTGCAGTTTAGTAAAGAGACTTGAGCCTTCGCGCCCTTCTGTCTTTTGCCGAGACAGGATACTCTCTATATTATCAACTACTCGGCTACTTCTGATAAGGTGGCTTGTTGAGTAGCAGACATGAGGCAGCTTCCATCATGTGGTTTCCGGCTGACTCGCTGCATAGCAAAACCACAGATGCCGTTGCAATGCACCGTACTTCTGCTCAAGGCAGAGGCTTGCCCTACATTTGGCATCCGTGGTTGGCGGAGGTGTGATTGAAATGAGTCTCACACCGCTTTCCCTGAACTCTGCTGCCAGGGATACGGTCAGGTTTGCAAAGCAACCGGTGCTTTGTCACCTCCATAAAATGGTTTTATCGTGCAAGGGAGAGAATAGACAGCCATGTTGATCTAGTCAGTGGTTAAGGCACCCAGCTAGAAAGAGGGAAACTGTGAGTTAAGAGTCCTACCTTAAGCATGAAAGCCAGATGGGTGACTTTGGAATTTGGACCAATCAGGAAGGGGAGGAGAGGGAGGAGGAGGAGGAGGAGGAGGAGGAGGAGGACGAGGAGGAGGAGGACGAGGACGAGGAGGAGGATGAGGACGAGGACGAGGAGGGGGAGGAGGAGGAGGACGAGGATGAGGATGAGGACGAGGAGGGGGAGGAGGAGGAGGACAAGGAGGAGGACGAGGGAGAGGAGGAAGAGGACGAGGACGAGGACGAGGACGAGGACGAGGAGGGGGAGGAGGATGATGAGGAGGACGAGGACGAGGAGGACGAGGACGAGGAGGAGGACGAAGAGAGGGAGGACGAGGAGGAGGACGAGGAGGACGAGGACGAGGAGGACGAGGAGGACGAGGAGGACGAGGAGAAGGACGACGACTGTGGAGTTCTTAGTACTCTCTGAGTGTGATTGTTTTCTTACCGATGTTTCATGACCCACCTAGGTGCTATCATCAGTGCATATATATAGGCTGTGAGGTTTATTCTCTGTTTATATACAAGTAATTTGACCTGTCAACAGTTGGTGGGAGTGTTGTATTCTTGATTGGGCTGTTATTTACTATTTGATTGTTTGTCTGACTTAGTGGTTCCTTGACTGAGGTGTTGTTTACTGTTTGATTGTTGGTCTAGTATTAATCCTGGTGTTATCTCTTCTTCTCGGGGTATGGATTGCTGGCAAAGAGGAGTTCTGTTTGGTTAACTCAGCTGGTACTTAGGCATAGGTAACCCTCTGATAGGTCCGACAGAGAGAAAAACAGTCTGCTAGTGCCTCCTAGTGGACAACAGTGAATAAAAACCATAGTGGTACAAAGTTATAACTACCACCCCTATCAGAGGTGATATTCAGCCGGTTCGTACGGGTAGCGGAGATCGCGGGTAGGCCTGGCCCCCCCGCTCCCGCCCTGGCTCTATGGTGTCCTATTTAGGGACATTTTCGAGGCCAGACACATGTACTATTCATAGCTTCTACACATCCAGTTGTCCTAGTATACTATGTTACGCTCAGGGGTGGTATTATTTTACTTACCAGTTTGCAAATGTGAGCATGTGTGCAGTCCATGGACCCACCTGGCCTCCCGCTCATGCGTTTTGCTGGCACGCGCATGCGCCTGGCCTCAGAAACATGCCTAAGTAGGATGGCATAGAGCCGGGGCAGGTAGGCGGATCCACCAGCAATTTCCGCTACTGATTCGAGCAAACCGATCCGAACCGGCTGAATACCACCACTGGTTACGCTAATTATGTTAGCTGTTCAACTTATTATACAGATAGTCCTTGACGTACAACTATTTGTTTAGTCACCCTTCTAAATTACAATGGCACCGAAAAGAGTGACTTATGACCGTTTTTCACACTTACGACCGCCGCAGCATCCCCGTAAATCACATAATCAAAATTCAGACGCTTGGCAACTGACTCATATTTACGATGGTTGCAGGATCCAGGAGTCACACAATCCCCTTTTGCGACCTTCTGACAAGCAAAGTCCATGGGGAAGCCAGATTCATTTAACAACCGGGTTGCTAACTTAGCGACGGCAGTGGTTCACTTAATAACGGTGGCAAGAAAGATCATAAAATGGAGCAAAGCTCACTTCACCAGTGTCTCACTTGGCGATGGAAATTTTGGGCTCAGTTGCGGTCATCTTCGAGGAGCAGCTGTAGAGATAGTCCTCTACTTATGACCTGTCACTCAGCAATCATCCAAAGTTACAACAGACCACTCAAAAGATACTTATGGCCCAGTTCCGAAATTTAATGGCTGCCTCCCCTCCCCTCCACACACCATCAAGTGATAGCAATTTGGGTGTTAAGCAATTGGCCCACGTTTATATTTATATAACCATGAATTTCAATGCTTTTGATTTCAACTGGCCTTGACTTCCACTTCTCAGAAAAAAAAATGGGTTTGTTTAATGACTGTGGCGGCTTAATGATTCACTTAACAACCATGGTTTTTTGTTTAATGGCCGCCACAAAAAAAGTATCATAAAATCGGCTTGGCCATGTTGGGTGATTCGCTTTATGACGGTTGTGACTTATGACTGGCATTTTTTGCTTAAGGAAGGGAAGCGCCGTTCCAAATTAATCTGCGTTTAGAGGCACAGACGTCCTTTGCTCATTGTTTTTCCATTCAAGATAAGCGGCTTAGGTAAAAGGTAAAGGTAAAGATTCCCTTTGCACATATATGCTAGTCACTCCCGACTCTAGGGGACGGTGCTCATCTCCGTTTCAAAGCCGAAGAGCCAGCGCTGTCCGAAGATGTCTCCGTGGTCATGTGGCTGGCATGACTCAATGCCAAAAGTGCACAAAACACTGTTACCTTCCCACCAAAGGGATTCCCTATTTCTCTACTTGCATTTTTTACATGCTTTCGAACTGTTAGGTTGGCAGAAGCTGGGACAAGTCACGGGAACTCACCCCATTATACAGCACTAGGGATTCGAACCACTGAACTGTCAACCTTTCGATCGACAAACCCAGCGTCTTAGCCACTCAGCCACCATGTCCCCTATATGTTTAGGTTGGCAGAAGCTGGGACAAGTAACGAGAGCTCACGCCATTACGCGGCGCTAGGGATTCAAACCGCTGAACTGCCGACCTTTTGATCAACAAGCACAGCATCTTAGCCACTGAGCCACCGCATCCCTCAAGCGGCTTATAAACCGCTTATAAATTCAAAATAAACCCAAGGAACAGGACTGCCCCAAATCCTTCTGGAAAAAAAAACACACCGTACTACACTGCTGTGGAAGAAGTAAGGGTGGTGGGGGGGGGGGGGGAAATGGAGATTCTCCTTTGACAAAGAGGCTTCTTCTCATCATCTGAGACTCACACTCACAAAAATCACTGTTGCACCCACACGACCCTTGCTATAATCTTCTGAGTCCCAAACTGTAGTTCTATGATCAAACCACTAGGTGGCAGAGTTGCCTATTGGACGTAGAATAACTTTTGTCACTTTTAAGATGTACACTAAGCCACATATACAGTAGTGGCCAAAATTGTGGAAACCTTTGGGGGAAAGTGTATTTTTGAGGTCTGATGGCTAATAACACCACTTTTTTTCTGGAGTTTCAAGATAATCCTATTCTACTGCTGGACTGGCCTGGAAATAGCCCAGACCTTCACCTAATGGAAAATCTATGGAGCTGACTAAATTTATTTATTTATTTATTTATTTTATTTTATTTTATTGGATTTATAAACCGCCCTACTCCCGAGGGACTCAGGGTGGTATACAGCCATAAATAAAACATATAAATACAAAAATTTAAAATAGAATTAAATGAATTAAATAATTTGGCTGACAATTTAAAACCCCAATAATTTAAAACAAATTAAAATTCGCAATTAAAAGGGGGAAAAGAACTTAGGTCAGGCCGGCTTGTTGGAATAAGTGAATCTTGAGCGCGCGACGGAAGGTACGCAGGTCCGGGATCCTCCATATCTCCGGGGGGAGCTCGTTCCAGATAGTAGGTGCTCCCACAGAGAAGGTTCTCCCCCTGGGGGTTGCCAGTCAACATTGTTTGGCTGACGGCACCCGAAGGAGCCCCTCTCTGTGGAAGCGTACAGGCCGGTGGGAGGCTATTTGTGGTAGTAGGCGGTCCCGTAAATAACCAGATCCTAAGCCATGGAGCACTCTAAAGGTGATAACCAGAACCTTGAAGTGCACTCGGAAGACCACCGGAAGCCAGTGTAGCTCGCGCAGGAGAGGTGTTACATGGGAGCGCCACGTTGCTCCCATAACCACCCATGCAGCTGCACTCTGTGCCAGTTGGAGCCTCCGAGTGCTCCTCAAGAGGAGCCCCATGTAGAGAGAAACTTGTTACCATGATTCCCTGAAAATAAGACCCTGTCTTATACTTTTTTGAACCCTGAAAAAAGCGCTTGGCCTTATTGCCATGCGCTCAAAAGCCCGATTGGGCTTATTATTAGGGGATATCTTATTTTGGGGGAAACAGGTTAATCAGAAGCGACCCAGCAATAAAACCCAGTTAATGTATTTGGTGGGAAGGGAACAGCGTTCCGTGCGCCTTTGGCGCTGAGTCATGCCGGCCACATGACCACGGAGACGTCTTCGGACAGCGCTGGCTCTTTGGCTTTGAAACGGAGGTGAGCACCGCCCCCTAGAGTCGGGAACGACTAGAACATATGTGCGAGGGGAACCTTTACCTTTACTATACTATACTTTTAAAAGTGGAAAGGGGTCCTGAGAGCTACAGTTTTAAAAAATACTCTGTTAGTCAGAGTTGCTGAGGTAATCAGAGCTTTATTGCACCAAGAAGGACAAAATGTATTGTGGCAGAAAACATATATTAGCCCAGCTCATAAAAAAAAAAATTACAGGCTATTCCCAACACCTTGGATCGCCTCACTTGATGCTGAGTATTTGAGAAGCATTTCAGACTTTCAACTTGGTGGTAGTTACTCATGAATCTCTTCATTTATGGCTGAACTTCCTATGCCGCCCACGCCAACATCTGAAAAACTCCACCAGCCTTCAAACACATTGAACACTTAGTTTAAATTACAGGACATGAACCCAAATGCCAATGGATTATATTTACAAAATACCCCCGTTTGACTGAGCTCCTACCCAAAGTTAAATCCGTAAGGATGTGTGCTGATCCAAGGATTTAGAGAGATTATGTCCTTTGGCCAACAACTCAAAGATTGCTGTTGATGGCACGTTTTCCCCCAATCTGTCATACTCCGGATGTGTGGAGGTGACACAAATCCCATCATTCCCAGCCACGCTTGATAATTGCAGCAGTGGGGAGGATCAGAATCCTGGTGTTGGTCCTCAGACGCGTCGGGCCAACAGGAGAACTCCAAGGAAGTGTGATGTCCATCAATCTGTCAACTACAAATCCAGGACGGCTACCACAATATGAAACTGAACAGGAGCCCTTAAAGGGAATTTAAGAAAGACTGAGGAAAAAATGGAATTGTAACGGAACAGAATAACAGGGTTGGTCTGAAACCCTGCACGAGGGGGTCGAGTCCCCATACCATTTCAGACAAATGGCTGTCCAGTCTCTTCTTGAAAGCCTCCTGTGATGGAGCAGCCAATGACTTCTGGAGGCAAATTGTTCCCCTGGTCAATTGTTCTCACTGTCAGGAAATTTCTCCTTAGCTCTAGGTTGCTTTTCCTTGATGGACAGAATAACCGAGTTGGAAGGGACCTTGGCGGTCTTCTAGTCCAACCCCATGCTTAAGCAGGAAGCCCTATACCAGGGGTCAGCAACCTGTGGCTCTGGAGTCGCATGTGGCTCTTTGGGCCCTCTGCTGTGGCTCCCTGTCAGGTGATCCCACTATTGGCTGGCCCAGCCCCTCGCCCTCCCAGTCACTCCTCGCCTGGCCTGAGAAGGTAAGGGCGACAGCAGGGGATGGAGAAGCGGCCAGGGCAGAGACAGAGAAATACAGAGAGAGGGGGGAGAGAGAGACATAGAGAGATACAGAGAGGGGGAGAGAGAGACATAGAGAGATACAGAGAGAGGGGGAGAGAGAGACATAGATACAGAGAGAGTGGGAGAGAGAGAGACAGAGATACAGAGAGAGTGGGAGAGAGAGAGACAGAGATACAGAGAGAGGGGGAGAGAGAGAGACAGAGAGATACAGAGAGAGGGGGAGAGAGAGAGACATAGAGAGATACAGAGCGGGGGAGAGAGAGACATAGAGAGATACAGAGAGAGGGGGAGAGAGAGACATAGAGAGATACAGAGAGGGGGGAAGAGAGAGACAGAGAGATACAGAGAGAGGGGGAGAGAGAGAGACATAGAGAGATACAGAGAGAGGGGAGAGAGAGAGATACAGAGAGAGGGGGAAAAGAGAGACATAGAGAGATACAGAGAGGGGGAGAGAGAGACATAGAGAGATACAGAGAGGGGTGGAGAGAGAGAGAGAGAGAGAGAGAGAGAGATACAGAGAGAGGGGGAGAGAGAAGGGAGAGAGGAAGGGAGGGGACAGAGAGATATGTCAAAAGGATTTTGTGGTTCCCGATGTTCTTTAACAACTAGTTCTCTGCCCTAATGACCAGCTGGATAGGCATGGCTAGGGGCTCATGTGACTGGTGGAAGTGAGTGACATTGCGTTGGCCACGTCCCACCCAGGTTTTGTGGTTCCCGGTGTTTTCTTTTCTGTGGGAAACGGGCCCAAATGGCTCTTTTGAGTATTTAAGTTTGCAGACCCCTGCCCTACACCATCCCAGACAAACGGTTGTACAATCTCTTCCTGAAATCCTCCAGTAATGGAGCACCCACGACTTCTGGAAGCAAGTCGTTCCGCTGGTGAATTGTTCTCACCGTCAAGACATTTCTTCTTGATGGAAGAGGGTGTCCATATGACTGCCACCTTCCTATAAAATAAATTCAAAACACGAACATCCCTTGGTGTAGAAAGCTAGCAGCGTCTACACCATATAACCAGAGAGGTTATTTCTCTAACTGCAAAGAATTATGCAAACAGGCTGAAGGACTGGTTATATAAGGGCCTTGTTCCCGAGCTGGTTAGAAACAGAGACAGTTTTTATGGACGGGAGCCTAGAATGGTTCTTTTTTTTTTCTTCTTCCTTCGCTTGCTTTTATCCTCAAATGACCCACTTTTGATCCTGGATTCCAGCATCCAATTACATTATTAAAATAATTCCCATAGCATTCCCCCTCCCCCGCTCCCAATGGGATCCCTGCCTAATGCCCTGGTAGCAAAAACACACACACACACACACACACACACAAAAACCATAGGATTTTAGAAATTTGCAAAAGGCCAGATTATCGGAGGGTGTTTGCTGCAGCGGTGGGAGGTTTGCTTGTGGAGAAAATAGGCAGAGCAACTGACCAGATCTAGAACTGTTTTGCCTACCTGTCAGTAAATCTGACGTGCAACAATTGGGGTGGGGGTAGAGGGTGGGATATAATCAAGGGTGAAATGCTCCCGGTTTGGACCAGATCGCCCAATCCGGTAGCGATGGAGGCAGGTGGTTCGGAGAACCGGTAGCAAAAATCCCTGCCCCCCCTGCCCCATGCCCAGCTGAGCCACACAATCATCAGAGGTTGGTTTTTTTTACTTTTAAAATAATTTTTTCTACAACCTCTTCGGCCGAAAAGATGCTTTTAAAAAAAGCTTCTGATGATCGTGCGGCTCAGCTGGGATCGTCAGAGGCTTTTAAAAGCATTTGTAGAATAAATGGTTTTAAAAGTTTTTTTAAAAATTGGCCGCGCCCACCCGGTCACATTCCCCCCCACCAAGCCACGCCCACAGAACCGGTAGTAACAAATTTTAGATTTCATCCCTGGATATAATGCATTCAGCAGTTAATGCAGCAGAATCTACAAAAGATTTGCAGCCAGGAAACTTTGTATTATTTATTTATTTATTTATTTATTTATTTATTTATTTATTTTATTCAATTTATATACTGCCCTTCTCCTGCTGGACTCAGGGCGGTGAACAGCCAAGACTAAAAATATACCAATACAAAATCTAAAAAATTATTAAAAGAATTACAACTTTGGCCCAAAAATTTAAAACATCCCAACCTAAAACCCATTGGCACTTTAAAAGCTAAAAAAAGGTTTAAAAAGGTTAAAAGGTTAAAAGGTATTAAGGTAATGCCCGGCGTTTTTGATGTCAAAATTGAAGCAAGAAAAGGAAGGTATCAGATGTTGCAAGAAAAGAGCCTGAATTGTATTGTATTGTATTTTATATTTTTTAATATTTAATATTTTAGATTATTTTCTATTTTTTCTAATTTCATAATTTATATTGTATATTGTATATTTTAGATTATTTTAGATTATTTTATATTTTACATTATTTTATATTTTACATTATTTTATTTTTTATTATTTTATTTTATTTATTATTTTATTTTTTATTACTTCACAGGTAGTCCTTGACGTTTGACCACAACTGAGCCCAAAATTTCCATTGCTAAATGAGACATTTGTTTAGTGAGTTTTGCCCCCTTTTACAACCTTTCTTGCCACTGTCGTTAAGTGAACCACTCCAGTCATTAAATGAGTAATATGGTTGTTAAGTGAATCTGGCTTCCCCGTTGATTTGGCTTGTCGGAAGATCAGAAAATGTGATCACATGACCCCAGGATTCTGCGACCATCATAAATATGATGGAGTTGCAAAAATATCCTAGTTTTGATTACGGAGATGCTGCAATGGTCCTAAGTGTAAAAAACGGTCATAAATCACTTTTTTTCCAGTGATGTTGTAACTTTGAATGGTCACTAAACGAACGGATGTAAGTCGAGGATTAACTGTGCCTTATTTTACTTTACTTTACTTTTATTTTATACTTTATTTTACGGCTTCCTAAGAAAACTTCCAAAGGCAGGCAATACCTGAGAGATTGGATAATAATAACTGGGAAAGCAAAACATTTTGTTCGAAATACCAAGTGAAGCATTTGTCTTGCACACTTAATCACGATCAGGCACTGCCGTGAAGGAAAGTTACAGCTCCTTGCATCATCTCACTTGTCACTGACCTTCAAGGACGTAATAACCTAAGCAGGATTATTACTGGAAAAATCTCTGAAAAAAAGTCCACAGTACATTGTCTGAGACAATTTACTTCACACAGAATACTAATAACAATAATAATACTGTTTAGGTATAGGTAAAGGTAAAGGTTCCCCTCGCACATGTGTGCTAGTCGTTCCCGACTCTAGGGGGCGGTGCTCATCTCTGTTTCAAAGCTGAAGAGCCAGTGCTGTCCAAAGACATCTACGTGGTCATGTGGCCGGCATGACTCAATGCCAAAGGCGCATGGAACGCTGTTCCTTTCCCACCAAAGGTGGCCCCTATTTTTCTACTTGCATTTTTTACCTGCTTTCGAACTGCTAGGTTGGTCAGAAGCTGGGACAAGTAACGGGAGCTCACCCCGTTACACGGCACTAGGGATTCGAACCACTGAACTGCTAACCTTTCGATCAACAAGCCCAGCTTCTTAGCCACTGAGCCACCGCATCTCCTATATGTTTAGGTATACATGATGGTAATCTTTCAACTTCTAAGACTTACAAATACATTGTAGTTATAGTATATTATATTTTGTAGCAGTGTACATAGTAATGTTTCCCCAATTTCTACTTTCTACCTCTTTTTTTAACCGCCAATACAACAATTCCCATATTAAGTATTGTGTCTCTATCCATCATCTCTTACCCTTTACTTTTTAAGCATACATAGTAGTAGTCTTTCAACTTCTAACATTTACGTATACCGTACATACCGTAGTAATTATAGTAAGATATCATGTGACAGTATACATTATAACATTTTCCCAGTTTCTAATTTCTAGCTCTAACTTCTAATCTTTAGTGAAACAAATCCTACATTGAGAGATATTCTGTCTCTATCCATCATCTCTTGCCCTTTTTAGTATTTCAACTCTTATTGACTTTTTGATCAATCTCCCAAGCATCCTGCCAATCTTGGTTGATCCCAATCCCTCCACCCCCAAGTTTGGACGTATTAATGACAGAGCCAAATCGGAGAATGCCAGAGAATTTCTAGAGATCTGACAGTTAAGACAAATCGGCCATCAACTGATGCATGGAGATAAACAACATCTACATATCACTCAAAAGAGGCAATCAAAAAGCCAAAAAGGAAACGGAACACTTCCTCACCAGCAATCAACCCTCAGATAAGCAGAGATTAACACCAAGGTGAATGCTAGAGGATTAATACTAGCAGATTAACACTAGAATCAAGAAGTCAACAATAGAGTAAACCAATCAAGGATGCAGACAAACAAGCTAACAGTAAACAGCAGCCTATCAAGGAACCAGCAAGAGCATTCCCATAAATACTAACAGGGAAAGTCAGAAAAACAGAATTACAGAGTTGGAAAGGACCTTGGAGGTCTTCTAGTCCAACCCCCTGCTTAGGCAGGAGACCCTACACCACTTCAGACAAATGATTATCCAACATCTTCTTAAAAACTTCCAGTGTTGGAGCATTCACAACTTCTGAAGTCAGGTTGTTCCACTGATGAATTGTCCTCACTGTCAGGAAATTTCTCCTTAGTTCTAAGTTGCTTCTCTCCTTGATTAGTTTCCATCCATTGCTTCTTGTCCTGTTTTCAGGTGCTTTGGAGAATTATTTGACCCCCTCTTCTTTGTGGAAGCTCCTCAAATATTGGAACAGTGCTATCATGTCTCCCCCTGGTCCTTCTTTTCACTAGACTACACAAACCCAATTCTTAAAGACCTCCAGTGTTGGAGAAGTCCACAACTTCTGGAGACAAGTTGTTCCACTGATTGATTGTTCTGACTCTGAGGAAATTTCTCATTAGTTCTAGGCTGGTTTAGTTTCCATTCACTGCTTCTTGTCCTGCCTCTAGGTGAGCAATGTATAAAAATAAGAACAAGTGTCCCTCCATTCTAGCACTGATGATGTTACCCAGTTTGGTAATGAAACATCTGTAAGAAAATCACCAAGCTCAAACAGCATCAAGGCCTTGACCTATTAATGACTTGAATGGAAGTTCATTAACACATCCCAGAATGATTGGATAGACAGAGAAATTAAAATCCAGTAGTCCTCCATTTATGACAATTGAGCCCAAAATAAGTGAGAAATTTGTTAAGTGAGTTTTGCCCCATTTTATGACATTTCTTCCCACAGCTGTTAAGTGAATTCCTGCAGCTGTTAAATTAGTAATATGGTTGTTAAGTGAAGGTCACAAAAAGGGATCACATGACCCCAGGACAATGCAACCATCATAAATACGAGTCAGTTGTGCCAAGTGTCTGAATTTTGATCACGTGGCCATGGGGATGTTGCAACGGTTATAAGTGTGAAAAAATGGTCATAAAAACTGTCATAAATTGAGGATTTCCTGTACAATATAATCGTATCACATATCATATCAGTTAGCATTGATGATGTGATCTAAACTGGTAACGAAGCATTCGGAAACTAAATTGAAACAAGCTTGGCGAGCAAATCATGGCCAAAATCTAAAACCTGTACTACAAATATTTTCTATTATTTCAAAACCATATCAATCTTTCATCCTTCAAGACTAGCACAGTAGAAACTACTTGGCCAGAAATCCCCAAATATGCTGTGGGATTAGCAGCCAAAATAAATACGTGACCATTTATTTTAAGTGAACTTATTATTTTTAAGTTGCGTGCCATCCGTTGCAGCTACTACAGCAGTAACCAAAATTGTGGAAACCTTTTGGGAAAAGTGTATTTTCTAAAACTAGCTAATATCACCACTTTTTTTTCTGGAGTAGTACCATAAAATTATATATCAATGGAAAGATCGTTTAATCAAGAATGTAATGCAATAACTTTAATGAAGGATTGGCTATTAAAGTAGCAGTTACTTACAGGATAAAGAAGAAAAGTGAAACCCGTAGAAAAAATGAGATATACAAATAATGATCACTATGTCAGTTAATCCTTAGTTGGGTAACCTTTAGCATGAATGACGGCCTTACAACGTCTTCCCGTGGAGTGAACCAAGTTTTTGAGTTCTGCAGCTGTTCTAATGTGAAACCAAGATTGAATGATGGCTTCTATTAACTGGGTTTTATTGCTGGGTCGCTTCTGACAGACAAGTTTCTTTAGTCAGCTCCATAGATTTTCAATTGGGTTAAGATCTTGGCTATTCCCAGGCCATTCCAGCAGTGGAATAGGATTATCTTGAAGCTCCCCCCAAAAGTGATGCTATTAGCCATCAAATCTCAAAAATATACTTTTCCCAAAAGGTTTCCACAATTTTGGCCACTGCTGTAAATTTACCAGGCTCATTGAGCGCTCCAGCTTTTAGGCAGTTAAAATCAGCTGATAATATTCACAGACAATGCATGTCTGGAGCTTCAAGAGATGAAATAAGGATAGGGCACATTTTGTAAAGTTGCAGGGTTTCCTTACAACAAATCCTCTCGTTTTTAAAAGAAATAGGCAGTTTCCTGGCTTACGACCCACAATCAAGCAAACGAGACCGTTGCTAAGTGAGTTCCCCCCCGTTTTACCACCTGTCTTATCACCGTTGTTAAGTGAGTCGCTGCAGCTGTTGTTAATAACAGCGGTTGTTGAGTGAATCAGGCTTCCCCAGTGACTTTGCTGGTCAGAAGGTCTCAAAGATGGGATCATGTGATCCCAGTACCAGTGGGGGGTTTCTACCAGTTCACCCCATTTCGAGCAAACCGGTAGTGGCGGCGGCAGCAGGAGGCTCCGCCCACACGCCCGGACGTCATCACAGATGCGCAGAAGCGCTGTGCACAAGCCTGCTCCTAGTTGCAAACCAGTAGCAAATGTAAGAGGAACCCACTACTGCCCGGGACATTGCGATCGTCATAAATGTGAGCCAGTTGCCAAGCATCTGAATTTGGATCTCGTGAGCACGGGGATGCAGCAATGGACGTAAATATGAAAAACGATCCTAAGTCACTGTTTTTAAGTGCCATTATCATTTCAAACAGTCAGTAAATGAATGGTTATATCAGTGGTGGGTTTCAATTATTTTTACTACCGGTTCTGGGGGTGTGGCTTGGTGGGAGTGGCATGGCTTGATGGGCGTGCCTTGGTGGGCGTGGCAGGGGAAGGACAATGTAAAATCTCCATTCCCACCCCACTCCTGGGGGAAGGATACTGCAAAACCCCCATTCCCACCTCACTCCTGGGGGAAGGATACTGCAAAATCACCATTCCCACCCCACTCCAGGGGAAGGTTACTGCAAAATCCCCATTTCCTCCCAATCAGCTGGGACTCAGGAAGCAGAGAATCAATGGGGGCGGGGCCAATCAGAATTTTTACTACCGGTTCTCCGAACTACTCAAAATTTCCACTACCGGTTCTCCAGAATTGGTCAGAACCAGCTGAAACCAACCTCTAGGTTATATCTACTGGTTATAGGCAGGAGTGAAATGTAAAATTTGTTACTACTGGTTCTGTGGGCGTGGCTTGGTGGTGGTGGTGGGGTAATGTGACTGGGTGGGCGGGGCCAACTTTTTTTTTTTTTTTTTAACTTTTCAAAGCATTTTTTCCAATGCTTTGAAAAGCCTCTCTGCCGATCAGGGAACTCAGCTGGGATCGTCGGAGACTTTTCAAAGCATTTTTTTTAACCACCTCTTTGGAAAAAAATGCAGAAAAAACCGCTTTGAAAAGCCTCTGAGGATCCCAGCTGAGCTGCGTGATCATCAGAGGCTTTTTCTTTTAGTTTAAAAAAAAACTAAATGTTTTTTTTAAAATGTTTTTTAAAGTTTTTTTCTTCCAATGAAAAAAACTTTTTTCCTTGGAAGAGGTTGTAGAAAAAATGCTTTTAAAAGTAAAAAAAAAAAAAGAAAACCTCTGATGATCGCGCGGCTCAGCTGGGCATGGTGGGGGGAGGCGGCGCAGGGATTTTTGCTACCTGTTCTCCGAACCACCTGCCACCATCGCTACCGGATCGGGCGATCCAGTCTGAACCGGAGGCATTTCACCCCTGGTTACAGGACAGGTAAATTACATAGCTACCTGTACTACAAACATGTACCACACAGGTGTGGTAAAGAGCCAGCCACAACGTTTCTCTTACCAGGAAAGCTTAGTTTAATGTTCCCTTTAGATTTCGGGACAGATTTGTATGCTGTATGATATCAGACCTGGGGCGAAAACTGTGACTCAGAGTCTTGTGCTAACCCAGTAACCAGGTTAAAGAGGAGACTTCAGGTGACACATTTAAGACTAACTTCATTTGTTCATTAGGTGAACAAAGCACAAAAAGATTATGTTTGTGCAGTGGGCTGTGTCCAAACAGGGAAAAGATTATAGTGCCGTTTCATGTGACAGGTTGGTTCACACAACCGACTGGCTTTTTCTAACCCATAAACCATAGATGACCAACTTTATGCTAGCCTAACCTAAGTGTGTTGAATGAAGCCTGCTGATGTGTTATATTTAAATAAATCATAAGGAGATAAATCATCCGCTTCTACAGGCATTCAACTCCCTAGTAGATGAAGCTGCAACTTCCACTGACGTTCCCGTTGGCCGTTCTGGCTGGGAATTATGGTTTTTGTAATCTAACACATCTGGATGCATCCGATCGGCCCCTCCTTTTGAGCAATACAGAGCGGAACAGCTTTGGGGGGGGTGGATATCAAAACATTGTAATGCATGTAAGTCTAGTAATGATTAAGGCATCGGGCTAGAAAGGAAGGGGATCATGAGTTCAAGTTTCACCTTACCCAGGTAAGCTGGCTGGGTGACTTTGGGCCAATCATCGGGAGACTCTTGAGTTCTAGTCCCGCTTTAAGGCATGAAAATTAGCTCGGTGACTTCAGACCAATCACCAGCAGATTGTGAGTTCTAGTCCCACTTTAGGGAGGAAAGTCAACTGGTTGTCTTTGACCAATCACCAGGAGACTGTAAGCTCTAGTCCTGTGTTAGCCCATGAAAGCCAATTGGGTGACTTTGGGCCAATCACCAGGAGATGGTGAGTTCTGGTCCCGCCTTAGGCATAAAAGCCAACTCGGTCACCTTGGGCCAATCCCTCGCACTCAGCCCAACCCACCTCACAGGGTTGTTGTGGAGAAAATAGAAGGGGGAAGGTGTGCTGGATATGTTTGCCGCTGTGAGTTATTTGAAAAACAATAAAAAGATGGGATATAAATAAATAATACGAAAGTAATATCTCTGGGTTGATTTGTTCTACAATCCATTCCTTTGTTTTCTCGGCTATCCAAAGTATTGGTGTGTTGGATATGCCAACCTGAATTATTTATAAAAATAATAAAGACTGGAAAGGAAGGAAAGAAAGAAAGAAGGAAGGAAGGAAGGAAGGAAAGAAAGAAGGGAAGGAAGGAAGGAAGGAAGGAAGAAGGAGGGAGGGAAGGAAGGAAGAGAAAAAGAGGGAAGGAAGAAAGAAAGAAAGAAAGAAGAAAAAAGCAAGATAGAAAAAGGAAGGAAGGAAGGAAGAAGAAAGGGGAGGGAGGGAAGGAAGGAAGAGAAAAAGAGGGAAGGAAAGAAGAAAGAAAGGAAGAAGGAAGGAGGGAAGGAAGGAAGGAAGAGAAAAAGAGGGAAGGAAGGAAGAAAGAAGAAAGAAGAAAAAGAAAGCAAGAAAGAAAAAGTAAGGAAGGAAGAGAAAAAGAGGGAAGGAAGGAAGAAAGAAAGAAGGAAGAAGAAAAAGAAAGAAAGAAAGAGAAAGGAACGAACAAACGAAAGAAGGAAGGAAGGAAGGAAGGAAGGAGAAAAAAGGAAGGAAGGAGAAAAAGGGAGGGAGGGTAGGAAGGAAGAGAAAAAGAGGGAACAGAGGAAGAAAGAAAGAAAAAAGAAGAAAAAGAAACCAAGAAAGAGAAAGAAAGAAAGAAAAAGAAAGAGAAGAAAGAGAGAGAGAGAGAGAGAAAGCTTCTTTTGTGTGACCATGGCTGCCATATTATCATCATCATTCTTTATTTCATTTTGTAGCCCGTCTTTCCTGTAAGGTGACTCTGTCAACTTTTTTGCCCCTCCTGCCAATGTTCCTGCCAATGTTCCCATACACCTCGCCTCTCCTGCAGGAATCAGACTCCTAGACAAGCCTTATCAGATCCAAAATTGGGTACCTGGAGAGAAACAGGAAGAAAAACAAAATCATTTCGGGAGATCAGCTGAGGGTAGATCCACAGCCAAGATCTTCTCCCGACCTCTGAGCGAGCCTGCAAGACGGGTGAACTCTGCTCACCGTTCAGAATACACATTTCCCTCTTGTAGAACCATTTCCTGAATTTCATTGCATGTGACCGCAAGGATATCAGCTGGGAACAAAGCCACCAGACGCTCTCACCTTTATGGTGAAGTCAGCTGATCCTCTGCTCACAGCCCAGAGGGTATTCCTTATCAGGTGGTGGGGCAACTCTAAAGTTAGAGATCTCAAAGTTTCCTCATAGATTATTAACTCCAGTGAAGCCTCCCTGCTCCAAGGCAGTCTATCTTTCAGGGGAAAAAACAAAACAAAGGGTTTTAAAAAAACACATAATGTCAGATTCGTTTAATATTGAGAGGTCCTTGGTGATCTTTGAGCTGAGTTATTTTCTTGTAGACGTTTCATTACCCAAACTAGTTACATCACCAGTGCCAGTAAGGAGTGAAGTTCAAAGTTGTTATTTTTTAACATGCCTTCGCTAAAGAACTATTCTAGAAATGTGCCATTAAAAAAAAAACTTTAATAGTGTAATTACTATCAATATAATCCGTACAAAAAAAGTAACAATTGACCAGTGGAATGGTTTAGGTCAAAATTGTGGGTGCTCCATCATTGGAGGCTTTTAAGAAGAGAATTGGGCAACTATTTCTGGTATAGGGTCTCTGGCTCGAGCAGGGGGTTGGACTAGAAAACCTCGGAGGCCCCTTCCAACTCTGTTATTAAGTTAAAAACTCTTTTTGGGGGGGAGGTTTCATACTTTTTAAAAGTGGGAAAGGTTTCCTGAGAACTACAGGTTTAAGGAACTGAGCCTACAGGGTAATTTGAATTGCAGCATTCCATAAAACCACTAGGTGGCAGCAAAATGTCAGGGTTTTTTTTCTGCCTCTCTTTGCTGCCATCCTGTGGCCATTTGAATTCTGGCAGCCCAGATATGGAATCACCAGGGAAAGAGTCTTTATCAAACTCAGAGAGAAGAAAGATCTAGAAAGGAACTAGACATTTGCAACCTGTTGCTTTCAGGTGAGTGGCAACCAGGGGTGGGTTCTACTTACCTTTACTACCGGTTTGCAATGAGGTTGCACGCAAATGCAGAAACTTCTGCGCATGCGCAGAAGCATTTTGATGACGTCGGGGTCGGTAGGCAGAGCCCAAGGGTGAAATGCTCCCGGTTCGGACCGGATTGCCCGATCCGGTAGCAATGGTGGTGGATGGTTTGGAGAACTGATAGCAGAAATCCTCGCCCCCCGCCCCCATGCCCAGCTGAGCCGCACAATCATCAGAGGCTTTTTTTTTACTTTTAAAAGCATTTTTTCTACAACCTCTTCCAACGAAAATTGCTTTTAAAAGTGAAAAAAAAAAGCCTCTGATGATCTCACGGCTCAGCTGAGATCCTCAGAGGCTTTTCAAAGCATTTTTTTCTGCAACCTCTTGGCCGAAGAGGTGGTTAAAAAAAATGCTTTGAAAAGTCTCTGACGATCCCAGCTGAGTTGCCTGATCGGCAGAGGCTTTTCAAAGCATTAGAAAGAATGCTTTGAAAAGTTAAAAAAAAAAAGGTTGGCCACGCCCACCCAGTCACATTACCCCCCCAAGCCACGCCCACAGAACTGGTAGTAACACATTTTACATTTCACCCCTGGCGGAGCCTCCCGCCGGTTTTACTACCAGTTCTATAGAACCGGTGCGAACCGGGGGCAATCCACTACTGGTGGCAACTATGACTTCCAGAAATGCCAGCCTGCCCCCATAGATTGCCAATCGCTTGTGGAATTTTGGTGTGGGGTTTTTTTGCAACAAAACTTTAGCATTGCAGCCACAAAGAGCCGATCGGACGCTCTCCTTGCTTCTTGGCTCCAAAGTGAACATCACGAGAAAGGATGAATCAGCCTCTCTTTGAAATCACATGAGGAGAAATATTTCCCACTTGACTGGAATGGGAAACGTTGCCGTCATCCTGGTGGAACCTGCTGGGTAGAAGATCGTGTTTGTTTGGGGTGACTCACGCAGGTAAAGAATGCTTCGGATTCCGAGACAAAAATGTGTGCGCTGAAGGAAAAAAAAAAAAAATCCGGTGTGGCTGAAAGGTTTGCACAATGAAGTCTGTCTGAATTGTGTTGACTTAAGAGCAAGCTCACACGGAAGCACAAGCGCAACAGGAGGGCTGTGCACTTCGGAGGGGTGGGGTGGCGGGAATTGTGGCGGAGCCAAAATTTGGAGAGCATCCAGCAAAACGCAGACAGGCTCACGCTAAGAAAGGACGCGCTCGTTGTGAAAGAACAATCCTCGATTGACAACAGTGTTATGTAGCTCAAGACAGCATATTATTTATTTATTTTATTTTATTTTATTTTATTTTATTTTATTTTATTTTATTTTTTTATTTTATTTTATTTTTTATTTTATTATTTTATTTTATTTTATTTTATTATTTTATTTTTTATTTTAATATTTTATTTTATTTTATTTTATTTTATTTATTTTATTTTATTATTTTATTTTATTTTATTTTATTTTATTTTATTATTTTTTATTTTATTATTTTATTTTATTTTATTTTATTTTATTTTATTATTTTATTTTATTTTATTTTATTTTATTTTTTATTTTATTATTTTATTTTATTTTATTTTATTATTTTATTTTTTATTTTAATATTTTATTTTATTTTATTTATTTTATTTTATTTTATTATTTTATTTTATTTTTATTTTATTATTTTATTTTATTTTATTTTATTTTATTTTATTTTATTTTATTTTATTTTATTATTTTATTTTATTTTATTTTATTTTATTTTATTTTATTTTATTTTTTATTTTATTATTTTATTTTATTTATTTTATTTTATTATTTTATTTTATTTATTTTATTTTATTATTTTATTTTATTTTATTTTATTTTATTTTATTTTATTTTATTATTTTATTTTATTTTATTTTATTTTATTTTATTTTATTTTATTTTATTTTATTTTTTATTTTATTTTTTATTTTATTTTATTTGTATACCGCCCTTCTCTAACAGGACTCAGGGCGGTGAACAGCCAATATAAAACATAGTATACAAAATTTAAAACAATTTTAAAAGATATTAAATAATTTCGGCCCACAATTTAAAACAGCCCAATGAAAATTAGTTACGATTAAAACAGAGGATGGGATCAAGCCAGCCCGGCTAGATGAAATAGGTGAGTTTTAAGGGCCCGATGAAAAGTCCGGAAGTCCGGTATCCTGCGTATCTCCGGGGGTAGGTCGTTCCAGAGGGCAGGTGCCGCCACAGAAAAGGCTCTCTCCCTGGGGGTCGCCAGCCGACATTGTCTGGCCGACGGCACCCTAAGGAGGCCCTCTCTGTGCGAGCGTACTGGCCGGTGGGAGGCTATGGAGGCGCAAATATAAATAATGTTCCAGTCTCTTATTTTCCCCATAATAACAAGACTGTGAGGCAGATTGGCTGAGAGAGAGAGAAAAAAGAGGGGGGCAGGGATGGGCGTCAAAAAATTTAGGAAGGGGTTCTCTGCCTGGTTGCTGGGTGGGTGTGGCCATGGTGGGTGTGGCCTAGTCAGCCTCCTGCACCACGGCACACACCCCTGTGCTGTGGGGGGCTTTTTGTCCTCCCCAGGCTCCGAAGGCATTCCTCGAGCCTTCAGGAGGGCGAAAATGGCCTCCCCAGGCTCCGGAGGCCCTCTGGAGGCCTGAAACGGGTCTGTTTCCAGCCTTCCCGAACTTCCGGTAGGCCCGGGTTTTGCCCTCCCTGAGCCTCCGTGCACGCCCTGCACTTACCTGCATCCAAAACGGTCCGCATGAGGATTCCTGGGATGGGCCGGACAGGATGAGCGGGGCTAGCCAGGAGTGTGATTTGAAGGTTCTCCAAACTGCACAGAATCTTAGCTAGAGGTTCTCCCAAACCCCTGCGAACCCCCAGCAGCCCATCCCTGGGAGGGGGGCAACCACCCCGAAATCACCCACCCAGTATTTCTACCATAGGAAGGAGAACAGCTAATCCTCGACTTACAACAATTTGTTTAGTGACCGTTTGAAGTAATAACAGCACTGAAAAAAGTGACTCGTGACTATTTTTCACACTTACGGCTATTGTAGCATCCCCGGGGATCAAAATTCAGGCCCTTGGC
The DNA here is from genome assembly GCA_030761175.1 of Masticophis lateralis. NCBI lineage: Eukaryota > Metazoa > Chordata > Lepidosauria > Squamata > Colubridae > Masticophis > Masticophis lateralis. The sequence goes on along the minus strand of JAUDYJ010000006.1, from coordinate 6,237,840 downwards.
AACTTGGTTCATATTTATGACAGTTGCCGTGTCCCGGGATCGTGTGATTCCCCTTTTGCGACCGTCTGACAAGCAAAATCAAGGTGGATTCATTGAACAACCATGTTATTCACTTCACAACTGCGGGGATTCACTTAACAACTGTGGCAAGAAAGGTCGCAAAACGGGACGAAACTACTCAACCGTCTCGCTCAGCAACGGAAAATTTGGGTTCAACTGTTGTCCTAAGTCGAAGACTCTGTGTGTATGTCCTCTGCCTGCAGGCTGGATAGTCTGTTCTTCTTTCAATCTAGATTGGGGTGTCCAAATTCGCCATTCTTTAAGACCTGTGGACTTCAGACTCCTAGAATTCTGGGAGTTGCTGGCTGGGGGATTCTGGGAGTTGAAGTCCACCCACCTTCAAGCTACCAAGGTTGAGAAAGGCCCTCTCTAGAGGCCCTCTGAAGGCCAGAAATAGGCCCTTTTTCAAAATAGGGCCAGAAATAGACCCTATTTTCAGAAATAGGCCAGTTTTTCACCCTCGCCAAGCCTCCACACATGCCTGCACTTACCTGCCTCCAAAACGGGCCGCGTGGGGACTCCTGGGAGGGGTGAGACGGAGTGGGAGGGGCCAGCCAGGAGTGGGATTTGGGGGGGGGTCCTCCGAACCATACAGAATCTTAACTAGCAGTTCTGCAAACCCCCAGCAGCTCACCCCTGCGTGCCGCAGAGAAGAGTAAACAATGGACAACCTTCCCAAACTTTGCAAACGGAGGAGGAACATCCTCTTCCCAACTTCTGCATTATTTGTAAATAAGGAAGTTGTGGGGGGAGGGGGATAGAAGAATTTGGGGTGGAAATAGCACATCGAAGCAACCCTTAAGGCAAGATAGGACTTCAGATAGCCTGGCCTTTATTTACTTATCGCTGTGCCCTGGGAAGGCAGTCAAAACCATCCAATCCCGCTAAAAGATTGCGGAATGCGAAGAGTTTCTGAATTGCGTTTGCCAAGTTGAGGCCTGGAGGCAGATAAGGTCATCCTTATTCATCATTAGCGATAAAGCAAAGTCTTTAAACTCGGCTGGTTTATCCCTTCTTGTTTGCAAGAAACCCAGGCGTCCCTGAGAGACAGCAGCTCTGCTACCGATAATAATGCAGAATAACCAAATAGCGTCTGAAAAGTTGCCAAAGTTGAAAAACACGGCTTTAGATCTCCATACATTTGTCTAGCTTCTTAGCCAAACAGTCTACCGTGGCAAGAATTAATTTGCAGGATGGGTTATCCCAGCTGAATTGTCCCTTAGACCAGCGTTTCTCAACCGTGACAGTTTAAAGATGCGGGGACTTCAACTCCCAGAATTCCCCAGCCAGCATAACACAGACATGGGGACTGGTTATAGCATAGTTGGCTGGGGAATTCTGGGAGCTGAAGTCCACACGTCTTCAAACTCCATGGCTACACCGACCCTGTGGAATGGGTTGCCCACCGAGCTCCGGATGGCTCCTGATCTCCGCACTTTCCATGCTGGCCTGAAGATATGGCTTTTTCATCAAATTCCCTGACCGATTATGGGGTTTTAATTTTGGGGTTCTTAAATTGGATTGGATTTTAGAATTGTATTGTTGTTGTTTTTCCTATGTGAGCTGCCCCGAGTCCCACGGGTGAAGGGCGGCATATAAATTTTAATAATAAACAAACAAACAAACAAACAAACAAACTGTCAAGGTTGAGACACAGGGGTTTAAAGCAGGGGTCCCCAACTTTTTGAACCTCAGGGACCACTAAATTCATAATTTTAAATCCCGTGGACCACTAATATGAGCTACATAATGACCAGCTGGGTGGGCGTGGCTAAGTGGTCATGTGACTAGGTGGGTGTGGCCAGCTCCTCGCCTCCCCGCCCGGGGAGCCCTAACAGGAAGACGTTGTTGGAGCTAAGCAGCCACTACGAGAAAGAATTGGCAAAAAGAGATAGAATTGGCAAAACAGCTCAGTTCAAATTGGATCTGACCAAGAAGGACGATCAGTAGAAGCAACTCACTGAGGACTAGGAGCATAGGCTTTCCAAGCAGAGGGAAGACCTGCAGGAGTGCAAGGCCGGGTACTGGCGGCTGGAGGCTCAGCGGGCTGAGATGGTCAGCCAATTCCAGGCCATGATGCAGTCCCACTGGAACGAGGCCCTCCGGCTCTTCGCCACCAGTGGCACTTCCATCCATCCAGCTTTTGCCCAAAGCCCCACACCAGGAGGCCGAAGCAGACCCAAGTCAGAATTTCTGGCCCCCTCTGACCCACGCAAAAAGACCCCAAAGGGGAAGACTCTGTGCAGCAATACAAGCGTTCATTAAAAGTATCCATCCCAGGGCCTGTAGTTTGAGGATTCAGTGCAATATTAAAAATGCAAGTAATTTTTATGCGGACCACCAAAATTTTCTCGCGGACCACCAGTGGTCCACGGACCACCAGTTGGTGACCATTGGTCTAAAGGACAGTTCAGCTGGGACAATTAATTCTATAAATTGATTCTTCTTAATGTATGGATTGCTTGCTGCGGTTCAAAAACCTGCTTGGGGTGTAAACCAGTGGTGAAATCCAATTTTTTTTTACTACCGGTTCAGTGGGCGTGGCTTGTGGGCATGGCAGGGGAAGGATACTGCAAAATCTCCATTCCCACCCCACTCCTGGGGGAAGAATATAGCAAAATCTCCATTCCCTCCCCACTCTGGGGCCAGCCAGAGGTGGGATTTGCCGGTTCTCCAAACTACTCAAAATTTCCACTACCGGTTCTCCAGAACCTGTCAGAACCTGTTGGATTTCACCCCTGGGTGTATCTCTCACCTTTGACAGATTAACAGAATAACAAGAGTTGGAAGGTTTGGTCTCAAGTTGGAAGTCTCAGAGGTCTTCTGGTCCAAACTCACTTAAGAACATTCTCGCATAGGAATAGAAATTTTGGGTTTAATTGTGGTCATACGTTCAAGGACTACCTGTAATGGGAAGACATCTCATTTCTCCTTTTTTCAGACCTATGTAGTCCTGGGGTGTCTTTGTGCTCACTAGGATGTGAGTTTTTGGACATAAGTGATAATTTATGAAGGGACCTCTTATACAATATATGGGGCAACATTTTCTTTAGAGGTAGTCCTTTAACTCACAACTTTTTGTTTGGCAACAGTTCAAAGTTACGGTGGCACTGAAAATAGTGACTTAACAACCACTCCTCCCAATTTACGGCCAGGGTACTATCTCCAAGAGTCACGTGGAAATTCAAAATTCGGGTGTTTGGCAACTGGCATGGACTTATGACAGTTGCAGCATCCCAAAAATGACATAATCATTTCTGATCTTCCCAGCCAGCCTCCCACAAGCAAAATTATGGGGATAAGCCAGAATTTGCTTAATGGCCACATGATTCACTTAATAAACGGTCGTATATTTCACTGGCATAAAAGATCATATAATTGGGCATAATTCACTTAATAACTGCCTCCCGTAGCAATGAAAATTACAGTTCCAATTGTAAAAGTCTGTAGAGATTCTCAGTCATCCAAATCATGGTTGTCTTTTTTCAAGAGACTTTCTTTCTTCCTCTCTCACCCTCTCTCTTTCCCTCTCTCATCTCGCTCTCATCTCTCTTTCTCTCTCTCTCCCTCTCTCATCTCTCTCATCTCTTTCTTTCTCTCTCTCCCTCTCTTTCCCTCTCTCATCTCGCTCTCATCTCTCTCATCTCCCTCCCTCTCTCTCTCTCTGTCCCTCTCTCATCTCTCTCTCTCATCTCTTTCTCTCTCTCCCTCTCTTTCCCTCTCTCATCTCTCTCTCTCTCTCTCTCTCTGTCCCTCTCTCATCTGCCTCTCATTGCTCTCCCTCTTTCTCTCTTTCTCTCTCTCTCTCTCTGTCTCTCTCTCTCATCTCTCTCTCTCTCCCCCCTCATCTCTTTCTATCTGTATCTCGTGTTTTTTCTTCTTTTGAAGACATTTTGCTTCTCATCCAAGAAGCTTCTTCAGCTGTGACAGAACAGTGAGGAATGGAAGGATTTATATATCTTGCAGACAGCTGGTCATTTGCATCTGTGATGGTTGCCCCCGGTTCGCACCGGTTCTATAGAACCGGTAGTAAAACCAGCAGGAGGCTCCTCCCACTGACCCTGACATCATCAAAACACTTCTGCGTATGCGCAGAAGCTTCTGTGCTTGCGTGAGCTTTGCTCATGCACGCACGGCCCCGTTGCAAACCGGGAGTAAAGGTAAGTAGAAACCCACCCCTGATTTGCATCCTTTGAGAGCAGGGATCTGCAACCTTAAACACTCAAAGAACCATTTGGACTTGTTTCCCACAGAAAAGAAATCACTGGGAGCCACAAAACCTGGGTGGGCATGGCCAACTCGACATCACTCACTCCCAATCAGTCACATGACCCTCCCCTCTCCCCGCCCCGCCCCCCAGCCACGCTTACCCAGGTTTTGTGGCTCCTGGTCAGTGGTGGGCTTCAAAATTTTTTACTACAGGTTCTGTGAGTGTGGCTTTGTGGGCGTGGCAGTGGAAGGATACTGTAAAATCTCCATTCCTTCCCCAATCCAGGGGAAGGTTACTGCAAAATCCCCATTTTCTCCCAATCAGCTGGGACTTGGGAGGAAGAGAATAGATGGGGATGGGGCCAGTCAGAATTTTTACTACCGGTTCTCCGAACTACTCAAAATTTCCGCTACCAGTTCTCCAGAACTGGTCAGAACCTGCTGAAACCCACCTTTGCTCCTGGTGTTTTCTTTTCTGTGGGAAACAGGTTTCTCTCTCTCTCTGTGTCTCTCTTTCTCTCTCTGTCTATCTCTCTCCCTCTTTCATTTCCCTCTCCTCTCTCTCCTCTCATCTTCCTCTCTCTCCCTCTCTCTTTCCCTCTCTCCTCTCTACATTTCTCTCTTTCCCTCTCTCTTTCCCTCTCTCACGTCCCTCTCATCTCTCTTATCTTCCTCTCTCTCCCTCTCTCTTTCCCTCTCTCATCTCTCTCATCTCTACATTTCTCTCTCTCCCTCTCTCTTTCCCTCTCTCATCTCCCTCTCATCTCTCTCATCTCCCTCTTTCTCTCTCTCTCCCTCTCTTTCCCTCGCTCATCTCCCTCTCATCTCCCTCATCTCCCTCTCATCTCTCTCATCTCCCTTTTTCTCTCTCTCTCCCTCTTTCCCTCTCTCATCTCCCTCTCATCTCTCTCATCCTCTCATCTCCCTCTTTCTCTCTCTCTCCCTCTTTCCCTCTCTCATCTCCCTCTCATCTCTCTCTCTCTGTCCCTCTCTCATCTCCCTCTCATCTCTCTCTCTCTGTCCCTCTCTCATCTCCCTCTCATCTCTCTCCCTCTCTCTTTCTCTCTCTCCCTCTTTCTCTCTCTCTCTCATCTCTCTCTCTCTCCCCCCTCTCATCTCTTTCTATCTGTATCTCATGTGTGTGTGTGTGTGTGTTCCCTCTTGAACCATTTCCAAAAACAGTCGAGGGTTGGTGATTCTCAGACATCCAAGTCATGGCTGTCCAAAGGGTGGGGGTTTTTTTGGTTCCAATTGTAGTCGTAACTCAAAGACTACTGGTATATTTATGTCGCCAGGCACTTCATCAGGGATGTAAATCACAAAATAATCATACGCTTATGCAATTGCTATTTAGCAAGGATCAGATCCTGTTAGGAACCCTAGGGGTGTGTTTCTAAGTTACATAACCGGATAGGACAGTACATGCTTACAACTCAAGAAACGCGTGTATCATATCTACCAATTCAGGAATGATCAGATTCTGCAGCATGTGACTCTGTGCACCTGGAATAACCTGCTTTCTCCTACTTAAGACATTCTTAGTCATGTTTTCCATTTCAGCCTTATATTTAATATCTTGCCTTCCCTCCAAATACAGGGGCTTCACCGATCAGAATCCTTAATGTGCTTAACGTTCTCTGAACGAACACAAACTTCATTGCTTCTTCTCTGCCCCAAATTTTTGAAGGTGACTTCTGTCTTTGCAAAATGTTAGGAAGATTTATCCCCTCCTGCAAAGCCATTTCCATCATGATAAACTCAGGTCGCTGTTGAATTTAAAAAAAAAAACAAAAAAAAAACGATGAAGCCAAATTAGATCAGATTCCACAAACAGAAATAAGGACTGTAATGTTCATTTTAATGTAGATCGGTATCATTTGATTTAATGTTAGAACATAGAGGAGAGGAGACCCTATACCTGTGATGATGCGTGCCAGAGCATGGAGCCCTCTCTGTGGGTACATGTGCATCAGCCAGTTGGTCTTCACGGACACCGGAGCACCAGAAAACGGCCTGAAAAAGGCCCAAAATATCCAAAAAAACAAGTTGTTTCCAGGCCCTTTTCAGGCCATATACGAGCTGTGTTTTGGGCCATTTTTCAGACCATTCTCAGGCTATTTTTCAGACCATTTTCCAGGCTTCAGGTGCTTTAGAGAATAGCTTGACTCCCTCTTCTTTGTGGCAGCCCGTTAAATACTGGAACACTGCTATCATGTCGCCCCTGGTCCTTCTTTTCATTAGACTAAGGTAAAGGTTTCCCTTGCACATATGTGCTAGCCGTTTCCGGCTCTAGGGGGCGGTGCTCATCTCCGTTTCAAAGCCGAAGACCCAGCGCTGTCCGAAGACGTCTCCGTGGTCATGTGGCCGGCATGACTCAACGCCAAAGGCGCACGGAATGCTGTTCCCTTCCCGCCAAAGATGGTCCCTATTTCTCTACTTGCATTTTTTATGTGCTTTCGAACTGCTAGGTTGGCAGAAGCTGGGACAAGTCACGGGAGCTCACCGCATTACGCGGCACTAGGGATTCGAACCGCTGAACTGCCGACCTTTCCATCGACAAGCTCAGCGTCTTAGCTACTGAGCCACCGCGTCCATTAGACTAGACATAATGAATTTCAGCAACCATTCTTCATAGGTTTTCGTCTCCAGTCTCCTGATCATCTTTGTTGCTCTTCTTTGCACTCTTTCCAGAGTCTCAATATCTTTTTTATATCGTTGATATAATTTTTGCCGACCAAAACTGGATGCAGTATTCCAACTAGGGTCTTATCAGGGCCTTCATTATAATGTGGTAGGAACACTTCACGTGATCTTGATTCTATCCCTCTGTTAATTCATCGTGCATGTCCGTGCGTCCTTGTGTGAACCCAACAAATCAGGTTACTTGGAACTTGACAGTATGAATGTGCATGTGCCAAAGCACCAGAAACCCGAAGATCAGCTGGCTGGCATGTGCATGCCTGTTTCTGGCTATTTTTCAGGCCATTTTCTGGCTGTTTTTGGCCCGAAAAATGGCCTGTTTTTGCCTTTACCTTTACCTATACCTTAGTCCAGTGATGGCTAACCTTTTTGACGTTGCGTGCCAAAAGCAGGGGGACCGTGTGTGGGGCGGTCGTTCCTGCACGTGCCCACACCCATAATTCAGTGCGCCCTCCCCCATGCATGCGCATGCAACACCCCTGCGCTCCCCCCGCTTTTGGCACGCAATGGCACGGTGGGCCCAGTAGGCCTGTTTTTGGCCCTCCCCAGGCTCCAGGTGTTTTCTTGGAGCCTGGGGAGGGCGAAAACGGCCTTCCCCATCCCCCTCAAGAGACCGGAAATAGCCTGTTTGCGACTTCCAGTGGGAGTGGAAGGCCTGTTTTTTTGCCCTCCCCAGGCTCCAGAGCCTTTCTAGGAACCTGGGGAGGGCGAAAACGGCCTTCGCCACCCACCCCTGGAGGCCCTCCGGAGGCCGGAAATAGCCTGATAGAGCTGAGCTAAGGCAACGCGTGCATGCCCACCGATATGGCGCCGCGTGCCACCTATGGCACATGTGCCATAGGTTTGCCATCACTGCGTTAGTCTAATGATAAGAAGGACTGGGGTGGCAGAAGAGAGAGTTAAGCTATTCTCTAAACCACCTGAAGGCAGGACAAGAAGTTAACAGATGGAAATTGGTCAAGGAAAGAGGCAACCTTGAACTAAGGAGAAATTTCTTGAACCTTAATGAACATATCTTTTCTTTTATGTACACTGAGAGCGTATGCACCAAGACAAATTCCTTGTGTGTCCAATCACCCTTGGCCAATAAAAAAAATTCTATTCCATTCCTGACAGTGAGAACAATTAACCAGTGGAACGACTTGCCTCCAGAAGTTGTGGGAACTTCATTACTGGAGGGTTTCAAGAAGAGATTGGACAACCATTTGTCTGAAATGGTATAAGGTTACTTACCTGAATAAGGGGTTAGATTATAAGATCTCCAAAGTCCCTTCCTGTTATTCTGTTAAATAAATGAATCAACCAGCAAGCCACCAGGCAGGTTGATTCATTAGTCTCCAAACCTTCATTGTGTAGGAAATTAGCACCCATCCCTTTCCTAGAAGAATGAAATGTTTTAGGAAATATTAAAAAGGCAGAATATTATGTTTCCCTGGATGAGAAATGGAGAAGCATGTTTTAAGGATGAAGCAGCTCCCATCTTCCTGCCCACACCCTTTGTCAATGGGCCAGAGGCAGAAACTCAATCTTTGTCAATGGACCATCATCTGCAACACAATAGGACCCATCCAGCAACAGAAACTCACCACATGGCACCTGGGAAGATTACATCAGCCAGCAAGGCTAGCTAAGATCCCCACCCCCTGGGAGTCTGACAACCAATCAGGATACTCTTTTGGGGGCCCAGGAAATTCAAAGCCAGAGAGGGCATAAAACCCGGGGACTCGCTGTGTCTCATCCCTTTTCTGTTCAGGAACTCAAACCATGTGATCCTGTCCACCATTAAACCATCTTTCCAAACAGTCTCCATGTTTCCAGTGTCTTTTTCCCCACTTGGAGCTGAACCCAGAAGGATATTTCTTCTAAGAATTGCATAGAGGGGGGAAAAAAATGAATTAATTCAAGAGAGAAGCCTTGGAAAGAGCTAACAAGGCCACCTTCCTTTTTCTCTGCCCAACTTCCTGCAATGAGCCGGGTTTCTGTCTGCCTTTTGCGAGAAGTTGTGTTGCCTGATGAGAATGTTGTCTATGTGACCCACGTCAGGTTTTGCACGAAGCTCTGCGGTTCCCCTGCAGTTGTTGGAGAAATGAGTCACGAGGATGAGAAGATGTGACTAAAAGCACCTTAAGAGTTTGGCAGAGAGAGGGAAAATCCGAGTGAGTCGCTTTTGCTTTCTGTTCGCTGTCTGCCCGTAAAACAGAATCGAAAGGGGGAAAAAAGATATGGTAGTTTTTTAAATTAAAATTTCTGACAGATGGCAGTCCAGTCTCTTCTTAAAAGCCTCCAGGGATGAAGCTCCCACATCTTCTGAAGGCAACTTCTGTTCTATGGGTTGATTCTTCTCACTGTCGGAAAATTTATCCTTATTTCCAGGTTGAATCTCTCCTTGATCAGATTCCATCCATTAATCCTTGTCTGGCCTTTGGGTGCTTTGGAAAATAGCTTACCTTCCATGAACTCAACTTTCATGATTTCCTTCTAGAAATCTTGTCGTCTCTCTATCCAAACTCTGGAGAAAAAGGCAATTTAGGGTGAGGGTAACACAAAGGAGACCAAGGCCAGGCAATTAGAAAAGTAAATATTCTTGGCTTTATGTGATAAAGGATGAAATATTTTCCAGCGACTGGCAAATCCAAAATGTCTCACAACATGCCCTGAAAGCCATTTATTGTATTTAATATTTAGAGACAATATGTAAAGAAATAGAGCTGAAGGTCAGAACAGTAGATACTATATTGGTTTTTCTGTTTTTTATTTTTATTTTTCAAAGCTTACATTTTACACGAGTAACAAAAACAGCATTCGGATTTTCCATCCTACTTTGCAACCACAGTGCACAGTTTTTTTTTCTCAGTCATAAAAAAAAATAGAATTATTCAAAATGCCCTGGATAAAATCCAGGGAGGAAAAAAAACATGCATTTTTCTCCAGGCTGATCCTTTGTATTTTATTCTTAATGGAAAACCTGCTTTCTATAGTTACCCAGATTAATATGTCAACATATCTCAAAGATTTTCCTAATGAAACAAACATTGAATTTCTTTTTTTAAAGCCACAATCAAAATCTGTTACTTTGTTCTTCTGTATAAATGTAAAGATAAAGGTTCCCCGCGCACACATGTGCTAGTGGTTCTCGACTCTAGGGGGCGCTGCTCATCTCCGTTTCAAAGCCAAAGAGCCAGCGCTGTCCGAAGACGTCTCCGTGGTCATGTGGCCAGCATGACTAAACGCCAAAGGCTCACGGAGCGCAGTTACCTTCCCACCAAAGGTGGTTCCTATTTTTCTACTTGCATTTTTACGTGCTTTCGAACTGCTAGGTTGGCAGAAGCTGGGACAAGTAATGGGAGCTCACCCTGTTACACGGCACTAGGGATTCGAACCGCTGAACTGCCGACCTTTCAATCAAGAAGCTCAGCCACTGAGCCACCATGTCTCTTCTGTATAGATTCCCATAAAAATATGCTAAATTAAATTTCTCCCTGCTGTTTGAGGCGAGGATTCTCGTGGTCCTTGACTTACTATCATAACTGAATCCAGAATTATGAATCTTGGGGTCATTAAGCGAGGTGTCCATTTAATCCCAGCTCTTCCTGTTGTGGTCATAATGTGGAGCATGGGTTTCCTTGGGGGTGGGAGGGTGGAGTCCTGGAGTTGTTGAACAAGTGGTCATAACTCAAGGACTATCTGTATTTTATTCCTCTTATAGAAAACCATACTTGAGTCTTTCTTTGGATTAACCAAATTGTGGCAGTTTGGATATCCGGATAACTTCCTGTCTTAAACTAAATTTGACATGGAATTGAGATGAAATTGAAAAAAATACTTTACAATTTAACACATGGAATTTTCCACAAGGAAAATGAGGATTTCTCTTTAGTTCTATCTTAATATTTCGGTTATATAAGTCTTCCTAAATTAGAACAGGCTTTTAGCACCAAGGATAAAATTTACCATTGTTTATAATTTCATGCTATGATTCATGTCATGATTCAAAGTCTTTAAAAGGCTATGATATACTTAGAGATTTACCATCAATGAATGATACATTGGAAAATTAATAATTTCTGTGACGCGCTTGTAATTCCCTTGGTTTTTTTCATTATTCCAATAGCAAAATCCCTTAGACTTGTATACCGCTTCACAGTGCTTTACAGCCCTCTCTAAGCGGTTTACAGAGTCAGCCTATGGCCCTCAACAATCTGGATCCTCATTTTATCCACCTTGGAAGGATGGAAGGCTGAGTCAACCTTGAGCCTGGTGAGAGTCGAACTGCCAGCAGCCGGCAGTCAGGAGAAGTAGCCTGCAGTACTGCATTCTAACCACTGTGCCACCATGACCCTCCCCTTCCTTCCTTCCTTCCTTCCTTCCTTCCTTCCTTCCTTCCTTCCTTCCTTCCTTCCTTCCTTCCTTTCCTTCCTTCCTTCCTCTTTCTCCCTTCCTTCCTTAGCACTTAGCAATAGCACCTATATACTTATATAACTCCCCATTTAAAGATAGTCCTCAACTTACAACCACAATTGAGCCCAAAATTTCTTTTTTCAAGTGAATTTTGCCCCATTCTACGACCTTTCTTTCCTCTGCTGCTAAGTGAATGACTGCAGTTGATAAGTTAGTAACCCGGTTGTTAAGTGAATGTGGCTTCCCCATTGACTTCGATGGTCAGGTCGTCGCAACAGGGGCCCCGCACAACCCCAGGGACACTGCAACCGTCATAAATATGAGTCAGTTGCTAAAACATCCGAATTTGGTTCTCGTGACCATGGGAATGCTGCAAAGTTCTCATAACTGTGAAAAACGGCCATGAGCTACTCTGCACAGTGACGTTGCAACTTTGAACGGCCACTAAACGAATGGTTGTAAGTCAAAGACTTCCTGTAGGGTGAAATATCTTGACTGCAGGTGCAGAAAAAGCTGTGAGAACTCAACAGCCAGCAATGAACTCTCTTTAAGAGAATTGTTTTGTTTTCAGGTTATTCCTCCTTGTAGAAGCCCGGAAGACCTCCCAAAGGGAGTTGGGGACTGCGGGGATGGTATGCCAGCCTCTCCGGAGGCTACCAAATTGGGCACAATGTCTCCCAACCCTCCCAGCTTTTTCTCCTTTGGAGTGACTTATTTTTAAAGCCGTGGGAAAGTTGCTTTCTGAAGAAGAAGAAAAACATTTCGACGAGACAAGCAATTCGGCTCCCCAAAGAAGGAGCTGAAGGGGTACATAAAAACATTCTTCAGAAGGAGAAGAAAAGGACACACACACACAAAAACAGCCTCCAAGGATTTTCATGGCCTTTTACTGGCATGTTACTAATCTAATACATCCCCCGCCCCACTTTTCTTCCTTGCCTAACAGAATAACTGAGTTAGAAGGGACCTTGGAGGTCTTCTTATCCAACACCCTCCTCAAGCAGGAAGCTCTCTCACTGGAGACAGATGGTTGTTGTCCAATCTCTTGTTAAAAACTTCCAGTGTTGGAGCATTCGCAACTTCTGGAGGCAAGTCGTTCCACTGGTTAATTGTTCTCTCAGGAAATTTCTCCTTAGTTCCAGGTTGCTTCTCTCCTTGATTAGTTTCCATCCGTTGTGTCTTGTCCTGCCCTCAGGTGCTTTGGAGAATAGCTTGACCCCTTCTTCTTAAAGTTGGTTCAGCATCAGAGCCAGTTTGGTATACTGGTGACGGTGCTGGCCTAGAAACCAGGAGACGTTGAGTTCTAGTTCCACCTTAGGCCTGACAGCTGGCTGGGTTACTTTGGGTCAATCACTAGGAGATGGTGAGTTCTAGTTCCACCTTAGGTATGAAAGCCAGCTGGATGACTTTGGACCAATTGCCAGGAGACTTTGAGTTCCAGTCCCACTTTAGGTCTGAAAGCTGGCTGGGTAACTTTGGGCCAATCACTAGGAGACAGTGAGTTCTAGTCTGCCTTACACTTAAAAGGTGACTGGTTACTTTGAGTCAATTATTAGGGGATGGTGAATTCTAGTCCCACTTTAGGCCTGAAAGCTGGCTGGGTGACTTTGGGTCAATCACTAGGAAACAGTGAGTTTTAGTCTGCCTTACACTTAAAAGCTGACTGGGTTACTTTGGGTCAATTATTACGGGATGGTGAATTCTAGTCTCACTTTAGGCCTGAAAGCTGGCTAGGTAACTTTGGGTCAATCACTAGGAGACAATGAGTTCTAGTCTGCCTTACGCTTAAAAGGTGACTGGGTTACTTTGGGTCAATTATTAGGGGATGGTGAATTCTAGTCCCACTTTAGGCCTGAAAGCTGGCTGGGTGACTTTGGGTCAATCACCAGAAGACTGTGAGTTCTAGACTCGCCTTAGCCATGAAAACCAATTGGATGACTTTGGGCCGCTCACTTTCTCTCAGCCCAACCAACCTCACAGGGTTAGTTTTGTGGTGAAAATAGAAGGAGAATTACGTTATTTTCTTCACCTTGACTTACTTATAAAGGAGTAAAGGAGGGATAAAAATAGAACAAATGAATAAATCTTTATCTTTTTTCCAGCTTTCCACGGATCTGCGGATCATTGGAGGGACTAAGGCATGGCGGGGATTTATCTTGCAAGCCAAATCCTTGGCAAATGGAGAGAAAATGATAAGATTTGTTTACCTCCTGACTGTCTATTGTTTAACTCTTCATGCAATTAATACTAAGCTATTGTGTCTTCATTGGAATTGATAAGGAATTTAAGGAGTGGAAGTTTTAAGCCCATCGCTTCAGCTGGCTGCTGGCTAGAAAACAAAAGCTTCACCTTTTGAATTTCCTGGCAATATACAGATGTCAGGAACACAGCAGCCTTGGAAAATAGCCTCTAATTAAAGAGTTCTTGATAAGGTAAACTAAATTTCTGTGTCCCAAAAATTGACCCAAAACACCACAGAACTCACTGAAGCAAAATGTAGTCTCTCTTACCACATGGCTGTGTGAATCCAGCTATTCTTTACTACGATTGCTGGGTTGGTCGGTTGTCCCAATGACAGCAATGTTCAATCAGCAGGCTCAAATTATCCTATTTTGGATAGTCTGGATTCTCTAGGAAAAGCTGTAATACTGGGAAAAGTGGAAGGAAAGAGAAAAAAGGATGATCAGCACCAGAAGGCAAAATATGTATCAGAATACCAAGATTGATCGATCTATCTATCTATCTATCTATCTATCTATCTATCTATCTATCTATCTATTAGAATACCAAGAGATAGACAGACAGACAGAGATAGAGATAGAGATTATATATAATACATACATACATACATCTTTATCTATCTATCTATCTATCTGACTACCAAGAGATAGACAGACAGACAGACATATAGAGATTTTATATATATATATACACACACACACATACACACACACATACATATATATCTCTATCTATCTGTCTGTCTGTCCATCCATCTATCTATCTATCTATCTATCTATCTATCTATCTATCTATCATCTATCTATTAGAATACCAAGAGACAGACAGACAGACAGACATAGAGATTATATATAATACATACGTACATACATACATACATACATACATCTTTATCTATCTATCTATCTATCTATCTATCTATCTATCTATCTATCTATCTATCTATCTATCTGCTATCTATCTATCACTATCTCTCTCTCTCTCTCTCTTAGAATACCAAGAGATAGACAGAGAGACAGACAGACATAGAGATAGAGATTATATATAATACATACATACATCTTTATCTATCTATCTATCTATCTATCTATCTATCTATCTATCTATCATCTATCTGTCTTTATCTCTCTATCTCTCTATTAGAATACAAAGAGATAGACAGACAGACAGACATAGAGATTATATATAATACATACGTACATACATACATACATACATACATCTTTATCTATCTATCTGTCTATCTATCTATCTATCTATCTATCTATCTATCTATCTATCTATCTATCAGCTATCTATCTATCACTATCTCTCTCTCTCTCTCTCTTAGAATACCAAGAGATAGACAGAGAGACAGACAGACATAGAGATAGAGATTATATATAATACATACATACATCTCTATCTATCTATCTATCTATCTATCTATCTATCTATCTATCTATCTATCTATCTATCTATCTCTATCTATATACCAAGAGATAGATAGATAGAGACAGATATAGAGATAGAGATTATACATACACACACACACACACACATACATGTATCTTATCTCTATCATCTACCTACCTACATATCTACCTATATCTTGGTATTCTGTTATCATATTCTCTCTCTCTCTCTCTCTCTCTCTCTCACACACACACACACACACACACACCAAAGATGGATGGATTTGGTTACAGCAAGAGTCAGAAGGCCTACGTTGAGGTAGATGATCATTTTGTTTTTTTTTTAATTTGATTTATATGCCGCCCTTCTCCGGAGACTCAGGGCGGCTTACAAATACGCTAAGCAATAGCCTTCATACTTTTGTATATTTATACAAAGTCAGCTTATTGCCCCCACAAACTGGGTCCTCAATTTACCCACCTTAGAAAGGATGGAAGGCTGAGTCGACCTTGAGCCTGGCTAGGATTGAACTCAGAGAAATTACAGGCAGCTGGTGTTAATTGCTGCCTTTAGTAGGAGGCATTAGCCCCCTACGCTACACAGGCTCATATCGTTGAGAAGAAACTTTTTCTCTCCAGTACCCAGAAAGTTAGATTGTTTATGTGTCCTCCCTCCCTCCCCCTCCTATTCTCCATGTCCAATTGCCTGTGTCCTCCTTTGCCTGTTGTGACTTTTGATAACCCTAAACTGGATTCAGCCAATATGTGTTCAGAGGAGTCTGGCGAGTTCTTTGTTCGATGGACTGTGAAATCGCAGCCGAACCCCAATCCACAGTGCCATTCCATTATCATATTAGAGATAAGTAATATCTCGAATTATCTCAACGTAGAGATAACCTTTGTCCTTGATTTTCAATCGATTGCATGTTCCAATCAACTTTAATGAGGCTGTTGATCTTTCCTTGTTTTAAATTTAACTCCCCCGTTACCGTTATCTTCCTTACAACTTTGTGCCTCTCCCAAGATTGCAGGATACAATTTGAGTCGATCACTGGGACTAAAAGTTTATTCTTCCAAGTGTTCGGACTTGTGCTGGAGCCCATTTAATTAATTAATTAATATCTCAAGGGCTTCCACAGAGAAGAGGGAGTCAAGCTATCCTCCAAAGCACCTGAGGGCAGGACCAAAAGCAATGGATGGAAACTAATCAAGGAGAGAAGCCACTTAGAACTAAGGAGAAATTTCTTGACAGTGAGAACAATTCATCAGTGGAACAACCTGCCACCAGAAGTTGTGAATGCCCCAACACTGGAAGTTTTTAAAGATGATGTTGGATAACATTTGTCTGAAGTGGTGTAGGGTTTCCTGCCTAAGCAGGGGGTTGGACTAGAAGACCCTTCCAACTCTGTTGTTCTATTCTATTCTATTCTATTCTATTCTATTCTATTCTATTCTATTCTATTCTATTCTATTCTATTCTATTCTATTCTATTCTATTCTATTCTATTCTAATTGTTTAGCAGCAGAGTCCTCTTCTGAGTCATGTTTAATTTGTTGTTGTGAAGGACACCTAGTTCCTTTTCACATGTATACTTCCCTTCCTATACTGGTGCTTTTTGTGTTTTCTGTTCAGATTTCAGCACTTTATAATATACTAGTTAATACCAATTTATTACGTCTTGGTAAGACCACACTTGGAATACGGCATCCAGTTTTGGTCACCACACAATGTAAAAAAAAAAATGTTGACTCTGGAAAGAGGGCAGAGAAGAGCCCTTGGATTTCCTGCTGGTCTCTTTTCTACTTCATCCAAAATTAACTTTCCAGTAAAAAATTGTGGGTATTTAAGCTACTTTATCTTCCTTTTAAAAATGGATTTTAGAAGAAAGTGCCACTTTGCAGTAATTGCAAATACTGCAATTACTTTGCAGTAATTGGGTTTTCATAAATAAGATCAGAAAAATCCCTGGCTGAATCCCTGCCTCTGGCACCACATCTTCTCTAGCCTCCTCGTCTGACTCGAGTGCCAGCTGCCCAGGCTGTTGGCGCAGCACCACACCAGCCTCCTCGCTGTTGGAATCAGCTACTAGCTGCATAGGCCGCTGACGGGCCACAACAGTTGTAAATGACTCCTTTTTTATATATATATTTCTGGGGCTGCTGGGATTTATGGTTTGCTTTGCTGGAAAATCCCAGTTGTAAAGCATGCTTGCTTTTAAAACCCATCTTTGATTAGCAAAGGTTTATAGAGAACAAAGATGCTCCTATTTTGGAAGATTATCGAGAATACCTTTGAAGGACTCTTTGTACTGCCAAAAAAAAAAACCCGGCCCTTGAGATGAAAGATGGTAACCGAGCCATAAGCAAACAGTTCGGATCTCACCTCCCTCTTAAAAATGGGACGGAGTGACCATTCCTATTGTCAGTCCTGAAACCGATCCTGCAACTCGTTTTTCTGATAATTTGAGAGTGGGCTAGAAAAAGAAAAGTTAGGGTCTGTCTTCGCTCTTTAGGCTCTGGAAGAAAAATTGGAACACACACACACAATCGTCCATCAAAACACGGCAAGATAACAACCAGAGAGGAATTATTGAGTCTGCCACAGTGGTGGGATTCAGCCAGTTCTCACCACTTCGGGAGAACCGTTGTTAACTTTCTGTGCAGTTTGGCAAACTGGTTGTTGGAAGAAATCATTAGGGCAGAGAACCGGTTGTTAAATTATCTGAATCCCACCACTGGGTCTTCTGCCTGCACCTCTATAACTGTCTGGTTTGGCTCTGCAACCCAACAAGACAGACGGAGACTTCAGAGGATCATTAGAACTGCAGAAAAAAACGTGGCTACCAACCTGCCTTCCATGGAGGACCTGTCTACTGCACCAGTCAAGAAGAGGGCTATGAAAATATCTACAGACCCCTCGCATCCTGGACATAAATTCTTTCAACTCCTACCCTCAAAACGATGCTATAGAGCACTGCACACCAGAACAACTAGACACAAGGACAGTTTTTTCCCGAACGCCATCACTCTGCTAAACAAATAATTCTCTCAACACTGTCAAACTATTTACTAAATCTTCACTACTATTAATCTTCTCATTCTTCCCACCACCTATCCCCTCCCACTTATGACTGTATGACTGTAACTTTGTTGCTTGTACCCTTATGATTTATATTGATATTGTTTCCTACTATGATTTGACTGCTAATTAGTAGTCTATGACTATCACTAAGTGTTGTACCTTATGATCCTTGACAAATGTATCTTTTCTTTTATGTACACTGAGAGCCTATGCACCACAGACAAATTCCTTGTGTGTCCAATCACGCCAAGAAAGAATTCTCTTCTCTTCTCTTCTCTTCTCTTCTCTTCTCTTCTCTTCTCTTCTCTTCTCTTCTCTTCTCTTCTCTTCTCTTCTCTTCTCTTCTCTTCAATTCAATTCAATTCAATTCAATTCAATTCAATTCAATTCAATTCGTTTTATGATACAGGTAGTTGTTGGCTTAAAACAGTTCATTTAATGACAAGTTTCAATGGCACTGAAATGTGATTTATGGCTGTTTTTCACACTTATGACCATCACGGCATTCCCCATGGTCACGTGATCAAAATTTAGACTCTTAGCAACTGACTCGTATTTATGATGATTGCATTGTTCCCGGGGTCATACGATCCCCTTTTGCGACCTTCTGACAAAGAAAGTCAATGGGGTAGCCAGAATTCACTTAACAACCGTGTTCCTAATGGAACAACTGCCCTGATTCACTTAACAACTGGGGCAAGAAAGGTTACAAAATGAGGCAAAAGTGACATAACAACTGTTTTGCTTAACAACGGAAGTTTTGGCCTCAATAGAGAGCCTGGATAGCTCAGCAGACTAATGCATTGTCATTAACTCCAGCTGTCTGCAATTACTGTAAGTTCAAATCTCACCAGGCTCAAGGCTGACTCAGCCTTCCATCCTTTCTAAGGCAGGTAAAATGAGGACCCAGTTTGTGGGGGCAATAAGCTGACTTTGTATAAATATAGAAAAGTATGAAGGCTATTGCTTAACGCATTGGAAGCCACCCTGAGTCTCCAGAGAAGGGCGGCATATAAATCAAATTTTTTTTAAAAAATTGTGGTCCTAAATTAAAGACTACCTACACCGAATCTGGGCTTCTACTGGGAAACCATTTCTGCATTTTGTGCTTTGTACAGGCAGCCCGCAACTAACAGACATTCATTTAGTGACCATTTGAACAATGCCACTGAAAAAAAGGCCATAAATCGTGGATTACCTGTACATAGACATCTTGGATTTTGTGCGCGAGATGGAAAGATATAAAATTTTGACTGCATTTTGTCAATTTGATACATCCATTGTTATAGAGATGATTAGTGCATATTAAGTATGTAAAAGTACAGGGTTGAGACTGTAATGCTACTATCTTTTATTCTGTGGCATGAAAGAGTTGGAAGTCAATGCTTTTCTTTTCCCTCTGTACCTTACACTTCTCTTTTTCTTCCCTTTTTCTCCCCTCATTTTCTCACTAGTTTCTCTTTCTTTTGCGTTTTATACTTTGATAAACATAATAAAATTGATGATGTTACCCATTTAGTCGTGTCTGACTCTTGGCCATTTTATGAGCCAAGTCTCTCCACATTTTCTAATCTTGTCTTACTTTTTTGAGTTGTTCTACTATTTATTTATTTATTTATTTTATTAAATTTATATACTGCCCTACTCCCGAAGGACTCAGGGCGGTGAACAGCAAAGATGAAATGCATATAATACGAATGTTAAAAGACATTTAGAATACAATAAATATTTTGGCCCAATAACAAATTTAAAACACCCAATTTAAGACAGATTTAAAACAATTTAAAAAGGGAAAGTTAGGCCAGGCCCGCCTGTTGGATGCTTTTGTCCTGACCTAGGCTTCACAAAGCAGATTCCTTGTCCCGACAAAACCCCTTTTTATTAAGCGAATGTGAATTCCTCTCATTCACATCCAGCAAAGTTCCCGGCAAACAGTCTTTCCAAGGTGAATTTACAGCCACAGAACTTATCAGGCTTGGAGAGCTGCCAGGCTGATATCTTCCAAACGCAACGCTGTACAAGAAAAGACTCGGCAAGGACTTTCTGAGTCACAGATCTTCACACTAATGAAATGAACTAATTGTCTCCTGCAAACTCCACTCCACTTTCACTCCTCTTTGATTCCCTATGGCAGGGGCCATTCACCATCCTCCTATGGCTTTACTCCTGAGTCGGCCCTTGTTCCTTAGCTGTTCCCTTCTCCTGGCAGCTGTACACATGCATACATCAGGGACAGGCTCCAGCTGTTCTTCTGCCCCACTGATATCCGACTCGGAAGGCAACTGATAACTGTCAGACGGCCTTGGCCCCCTTTCTGCCTCCGACGTAGAGCACTCATCAGAGCCTTCCCCAGACTCCAGGTCTGGCCCATGTTCCTCCCCAACCTCCTCACTGTCCAAGTCTGCCGCCAGCTCCAGTGGCAGGCCACAACAGCTTTGGTTGGTGTCAGCTTTGATGTGTCCAGCCGCTATGTTCTTTGGCGGCCTGGTTTCTTTACCGCTAACTCTTCCAAGCATAATTGTTTTCTCCAGTGAATTTCCCCGCATGAATAGCAAACTTGGAAGGGACCCAAAGGTGCCTTTTCAAGAGGGACATGAAACGCGCCTTTGGGATAACCCTGACCTAAATCTCCATAGACCCGAAGGGACCTTAGAGATCTTCTAGTCCAACCTCTCGCACAAGGAAGAAACCCTATACCCGTGATGGCGAACCTATGGTACGCGTGCCACAGGTGGCACGCAGAGCCATATCTGTGGGCATGCGAGAGTTGCCCTAGTTCAGCTCCAGCGTACATACGTGAGCCGGTCAGCTGATTTTCAGGCCTTCCGGGCGCACTGCAAGTTGGGAAATGGGCCGTTTCTGGTCTCCGGAGGGCCTCTAGGGGGGTGGGAAAGGCCGTTTTTTCCCTCCCCAGACTCCAAGAAAGCCTCTAGAGCCTGGGGAGGGTGAAAAACAGGCCTACCGGGCCCATAGGTAACCTTTTTGCCAAAAGCAGGGGGAGCAGAGGTGTTATTTAATTATAGATGTGGGCATGCATGCGCACGACCCCCCCCCCCCATGCTTTTGGCACACGATGGCAAAAAGGTTAGGCATCACTGCTCTATACCAGGGGTGGGCAAATGTGGCTCATTTACAACCTGTGGACTTCAACTCCCAGAATTCCTGAGACAGCTTGGCTGTCTCAGGAATTCTGGGAGTTGAAGTCCACAGGTTTTAAAAGAGCCACATTTGCCCACCCCTGTCCTATACCATGCTGGACAAATGGAGGTCCAATCTCTTAAAAAACCTCCAGTGATGGGAGTTCCCACAACTTCTGGTGGCCAGTTGTTACAACGGTTAATTGTTGTGCCAGGAAATTTCTCCCTAGTTCCAGGTTGCTTCTCTCCTTGATTAGTTTCCATCCATTGTTTCTCGTCCTGCCTTCAGGTGCTTTGGACAATAGGTTGCCCCCCCCCCTTCTCTGTGGCAGCTCCTCAAATATCGGAATACTGCTCTCATGTCACCCCTAGTCCTTCTTTTCATTAAACTAGACATCCCCAATTCCAGCCAAAAGTTAACATGGCCCAAATAAAATTATGATAAATACCTAACCTGATTTCTAAAGACTGATCGATCCAACCCAACTCAAACCCATTGTCCATTATCCACAACAGAGAAGAAATTTGATGAACAACAGCAAAAAAAACACCTCTCAATTCCGATAGTTCTAGTTAAAGATGGTATTTTAATTGGTCCGGCAATTGCAAAATATACAAATTTCCAAAAAAAGGGGCAGACCTGTTTTATAAGCCACGCTGCTCTTCACCTTCAGGGATGAGGGGGAAAGAAAATAGATTAAAATCATCCCGTACAGACACACAAAACTTAAAATTTCAATACAAAATGTATGAAGACTGGAAGAGGGGTTTGGGGGGGAAGACTCCATGGTTCTGCGAGATCAATTAAATAAATAAATAGCCTCTTGCTCTTGAAAATGGTTTAAAAAAAATCTAACTTCAAGTATCAAAGGGGGGAAAAAAAACCCCAACCAACCCTAGGAATCACCATTGCTACGATTTTAAATGGCATTTAAACCACAAAAACCCCTAATCAATCCTACAATATGGTAATTAACAGCCTTTCAAGCTTTCTCCCTCCTTTCAAACAGGAAAAATCCATTTCATTTTTGATATTTCATTCCCCCATTTCCTTATTTCCATCTCTTTCAAAGTGGACAGCATTTGTAAGAAAACAATTTGGCCTAAAACCTTTATTGCAAAATGCAATTTGTCCTGGGGGTGGGGTGGGGGGGTTGGGAGGATGGGAACAGTTAAGTTTTTGTTTTGCACCGATTTGCTCTGTTTTGTCGTGGCAGAATTTCAAAAGGAAATATTTGCCACAGAATTTCAAAAGGAAATATTTGAGGGTGGGAGATGAGGCCATTCACACCTAGGTAAAGGTGTTTTTTTTTTAAAAAAAAGAAAGAAACAGGCCCTGAAAACATTCAAAATGATTAAAAAAATGTCTTTAAAAACCAAACAAAATTCAAAGAAGTTAATCTTAACAAGCAGAAAAAGCTTTTTGTTTACACTAGGAGTAAGGGACCGATGGTCCCCTTATGACTTGTGGACTTCAACTCCCAGAATTCCTGAGCATGGCTGGCTCAAGAATTCTGGGAACTGAAGTCCACCAGCCATAAAGGAGCCATCAGTCCCCTACAGCCGATCTACCTGGAGTCTTATTATAAACATATAAACCATCTCAGATTAGCAAGTCAACACTTGGGCCTTGGGTCAAACAGTCCTTTATTTGGAAAATAAAAATCACTTTTAACGCCCTGCAACCTCATCCTCGCCCACCAGTTGTCTACTTCCTATCTCATCATCCTGGACAGCTTTTCCAGGGTCAACTTTGGCAGAACAGTTCAATCTTAAAAAAAGAGGGCTTGCGTTCGAAATCAGACTATTGTTACTTTTGTCCGTCACACACACAAAATCATCCTCAAGCGGTCGGCATCAACTTGAGACGACGCGCCTGGCAGCCCAAATTCGCTCAAAGTTCCCAAAGACTTAATTACGTTCAAGTATTTTAAATTACGCTGGGTTTTATTATTATTTTTTAAAGCGTTCGTTTTAATTGAGCCCGCTGTCAAATTGAGGACTGCGAATTGATTGGCACACCTGGGAAAGAGGAGAAACAGGCTAAGGAGTCACCAGGAGAAATTCTGGTCATAAAGGAAAGCAAGCTTATTTACTCAAAATGTCCTTCAAAACTAGCAAAAACGATCATTTAAAAATAATACTCTACTACTACTAAGAAGAGTTATTTCAAAATGTAAAAAAAAAGAGGGGGTAGTGTCCCTGGAGGCCCATAATAAATCAATCCACTTGAATGTAATTAACCTTAACTTTGTTCCTAAACATGCTATTCTAATGCGTTGGGCAACTACATTAGCCGTTCTTCAACTGTGCAATTTTTATTGGCAACACATTAGGACAAAACTGTAGCCCTCTCTCTCCCTTTTCCTTGATATGAAAACTTGCAGATTTATGCTGGATACAGAAATGTGAGGAGCCTCAAACGTGAGGGTCAGAAATCCATTTCCAGTGGCTAAAACAAGAGTGGAAAGCTGGAAAAAAATAGAGCCTTGCCGGCTGTAAATTTGCAGATATCCACGAGTGACTCGGTTTGCTGGAAGCTCGTTTGTTGTCGGTGGATAGGAACATTACCCTGTTTGTACCACGAGATGCTTTTAATGTAAAAGAGGCATCTTACGACTTCACTGGTCTCCAAAGAGACCTCCCCACAAGCCACACACACAAAGGGGGGGCGGGAGGCAAGGCAGAATCACACACACACACATCCCAGGTCTGAAAAGAAGACCAGTGCCTCTCTTAACACCGGATTTTTAAAAAATGGGCCTTATCTGAGTGGGAAGTCCCCCGCCCAACCTAGAAAAGAAGCGTGTCGTGAAGCGTGTGTGAAGTGTCGTGTCCCATCACTCACACACACACACACGCAAACACAAATATCCCAAAGCAGGACACAGTCCCTGTAGAGAGGCGGATGTTCGGGGGGACGGAGCTTTTTATGCACCCTTACAGAAGAGAGGAGAGGCCCTCGCTTACAAAAAGTGCGAACCAACTTTTCACAATTGTTTTATGCCCTCTTATCTCTCTTCTCTGCCAAGTCTGGGAGCAACTGAATCAGGCTCTGTCTTGGACCAGTTCGCCAAGGACAGCTAAAATGCAGTGAACATCTCAGGTGGAAACGAAGAGATGGGACAGACTCACGATTGTTCACACTTTTCATCCCCCCCCCCTTTTGCCTCTGTCTTAGCTATGAATCCCACCTAAGCTGACCCTAACCCTTTTATCTTAAGAGATGCTGGGGGTCAACGTAGTGATCTCCTGCAAGGCAAGCTCGTTGCTTTAAAAACAAAAAAAACAAAACACAATAACCACCACCAAGACATGGTAGGACGTATGGTGTGTAACAGAAGCACTTTGGTGCTTGCCGGAGTCAAATTGGAGTCGATGGGGGGGGAAAAAAACCAAACCCAGCTTTAAAATCAAGTTCAGATCCACAGTTTATATGCTGATGAAATAAAGTCTCTTTCTTTTCCTTTATTTTTTTTCCCTCCATCTCTCTCTCTCTCTCTCTCTCTCTCTCTTTCTTTCTTTCTCTCTCTGGTGTTTCCTCCTTCCGCCGCTCCATTTTTCTTAAGTCCAAGAAGGGCAAGATAAACCAGCGATGGAGATCATCAACAAATCAACTGGAGTCGAAACGGAGATGTTGTGGAGCAGGCTGCCAAGTTTTCGGAGATGAATCGATGGCATGGCGGTTGGCTCCCACCGAGTTTCCCGAGGTCCCGCCGAAAGAGATTCTCAAGGTTGGGTGTGTGGAGGATTCAGGTTCTGACGACCAAAGGAAGAAAAAAAAGAGAAGAAGACCAACGTGAGATGGTGGATTCGGGTTTGGAGAAAGAGGAGGAGAAGCGTCTGAACTAGAACTAGACATGCAGAAGAGACAGTCGCGGTAAGAAAAATGATCTAGAGAGAGGGACAAACGGGAGGTGGAAACAAAGCCAGGAGAATAAAAGTTGTTAAGATGTGCATGCAAGGGATTCTGTTTCTCTGTACCAAAGATGAGGCTTGTCCATGTCTCTTGGACCGAATTCTACAAAACAGTCAAACCATCTGCAATCTGCAGACAATCGGTTGCGTTTCGAAGCTTCCTGCCTACTCACATAAAACTGACAATGTAACCTAGCTTGGTAATGAAATGTCTACAAGAAAGCCAGAAGGTTTAGAAAGCACCAAAGACTTCACAGTTCAACCCTGAGAGGAGAGAAGAGGGGAGGGGAGAGAGGAGGGGAACAGAGGAGAGGGGAGATGAAGAAGGCAAGGGAAAAGGAGAGGGGAGGGGAGGGAGAAGGGGAGGGAAAGAGAGAGAGAAGGAGCAAAAGGAGGGAAGGGGAGACGAGAGGAGGGAAAAGGGGAGGGGTAGAGAGAGGAGGGGAGGAGAGGAGGTCAGGGAGAGGGGTGGGAAGGAGAGAGAGATGAGAGGGGAGATGGGGAAGGGAAGGAAAAAGGGGAGGGGAGGGGGGAAAGAGAGGAGAGAAAGGAGTGAAGGAGGGGGAGGGAAAGGGAGAGGAGGGGAAGTCAGGGAGAGGAGAGGGAGGAGGGGGAGGAGAGGAGAGAGAGGGGAAGGGGGAAGAGATGAGAGGGGAGATGGGGAAGGCAAGGAAAAAGGGGTGGGGAGGAGAGGAAGAGAGGAGAGAAAGGAGTGAAGATGAGAGGAGAGGCGGAGGGAAGGGAGTGGAGGGGAAGTCAGGGAGAGGAGAGGGAGAGGAGAGGGAAGGAGAGGAAGGAGGGGGAGGGGAGGAGAAAGCGGGGAAGGGGGAAGAGAGGAGAGGGGTGATGGAGAAGGGGAGGGAAACAGGAAGGGAAGGAAAGAGGAGAGGGGAAGGGAGGAGAGAGAGAGGAGGGAAGGAGCGAAAGGAGGGAAGGGAAGAGGAAAAAGGGGAGGGGTGAAGAGAGGAGGTCAGGGAGAGGAGAGGAAGGGATAGGAGTGGGGAGGGAAGGAGAGAAACCCAAAAATGTTTGCAACACCTATTACTCCAATACAAAGAAGTGAGGCTAGCTAGTCCAAATGCCACACACAACACAGCAAACTCCCTTTGGGGAAAAAAAATGAAGCTGAAAGTGTGAAGTGACACATCCGTATTTCAGTACTACAAGAACAACAAAGACAAGGAAGTGATGGAAAAAAAGATGGCCACCTGTCATGGGGCAGAGGGAAAGGCTTGCCCCAGCATTGCTCAAAGTAGGGATATAGACCCCAACATTAAATTTGGCTTCTATATCTACCTTTAAGCCCTTTTGCCCTCGCTTTGCTAACCCAGGAAAAGACGGTGGCAGAATTGATTCCAAAGAAAAAATTCGGTTTTTTAACTTCCCGTGCTGCATTATAGGAACAGAGGTCGTCCTTGACTTATGACAATGGAGCCCAACATTTCTGTTGTTAAGCGAGACAGTTAGGTGAGCTAATTTCCAATGGTGGCGAAGTGGTTAGAACGCAGTATTGTAGGCAAACTCTGCCCACTGCCAGGAGTTCAATCCTGACCAGCTAAAGGTTGACTCAGTCTTCTGAGGTCGGTAAAATGAGGACCCAGATTGTTGGGGGACACAGACTGACTCTGTAAACCTCTTAGAGAAGGTTGTAAAGCACTACGGAACAGTATATAAGTGCTATTGCTAATTCTCTCTCTCTCTCTCCATCCAATTTCCCTCATCTACCTAGGATCTGCCTGCCTGCCTGCCTGCCTGCCTGCCTGCCTGCCTGCCTCTCTATCTATCTATCTATCTATCTATCTATCTATCTATCTATCTATCTATCTATCTATCTATCTATCTATCTATCTATCATCTGTGTATCTGTCTCTATCTATCCATCCATCCAATCTCCCTCATCTATCTAGGATCCCTCCCTCCATTCCTCCCTCCCATCTACTCTCTCTCTTTCTCCATCTAATTTCCCTCATCTATCTAGGATCTGTCTGTCTGTCTGTCTGTCTGTCTATCTACCTACCTACCTACCTACCCTGTTTCCTTGAAAATAAGACATTCCCAGATAATAAGCCCAATTGGTCTTTTGAGAGCATGCGCTAAAATAAGCCTCCCCCTGAAAATATTTAAATATTTACCATCTTACCTGGAAATCAGGTAAGATGGTAATAGGAGCCCCATCTTGCTCCATGTGCCCCAAAATAATAAGGCCTCCCCGAAAATAAGGCCAAGCACTTATTTTAGGGTTCAAAAAATATAAGACAGGGTCTTATTTTCGGGGAAACACAATATCTATCTATCTACCTATCTACCTATCTATCTATCCATCCATCCATCCATCCATCCATCCATCCATCCACTATCCTAGGCCAAAATACTATTCTCTTGGTGCATGAAAACAGGAAATGATTTTCTAACGGTTAATGACAGAAATGCAACAGCCAGATGGAAAATCAAAAGCTCAACACTTGATTCTTGCCAGCAAAACCAAAAGTCACCGTATCGGCGAGATGGGTGGCATATAAATTTAATAAATGATTAAGAAACAAAGACACAGCCAGCCAGGCAGCAACGAAACAGGTTAAACCAACACTAAAAAAAAAAAAAAAGTTACTTACAGGCAAGACTTCCCCAGTAATGGCTGTAAAGAGACAAAAGAAAAGAGAGAGAAAAGAAATAAAATAAAGGGAAAGAAATCAGTGAAGGCGCATGAAAGCTTAGCAATCAGAAAATGGCAGCTCAGAGATGGAAAGCAATGGGGTGGAAGCAGATAAATCAAGAGACATGAAGCAGCTGATTCAGCATTAGCCTTCGTGCATGGAGAAGCAGCATCAAAAAACCAGCAACTAGGAGTCTTTTCAAACAAATTGAGATCGTTTCAGACTTCTTATGAGAACAGCATTTCTCAACTTCGGCCATTTTAAGAGGGTTGGACTTCAACTCCCAGAATCCCCTAGCCAGCAGCTGGCTGAGGGATCCTGGGAGTTGAAGTCCACCCCTCATAAAATGGCCAAGTTTCAAAACACTACAGTTTAGAATTGAAGCCAGGCCGCTTGTATTGCTCTCTATCTGGCAGAAAAACAGAAAAATTGTCTCATTTAAAAAGAAAGAAAGAAAGAGTGGGTCGCGTCAGGGCAATCTTGTTCCTTTGGCCCTCGAAAATAGCCTTGGGACAGAGATTACAAGTCAACAGACAAAACATTTGCAGACTTTCTCCAAGCTGAGGGTCACGGAGCCTGCCGGCAGTCGAATGCAAAAATGTTCCTTTTAAAAAAAATTTTCATTGTATAAAACCATTTGGTGGCTTGGATCTCAAAAGAAACACACACACACACACCCCAAATAAATACGAGCAATTGATCTGAGGAGGGGTCCTTGGTGCTCTTCTTGCTGACGTTTTATCACCCAAGTAGATAACCTCATCAGTGCTAGAAGGGAGTGACAGAAGCAAATCACACCCCCTACTAACCCTGATGATGTTACCTCATTGGGTCATGAAACGTTTGCAAGACCACCAGGCTCAGAGAACACCGAGGACCTCTCACATTTCAACCCTGAGCTACAAATATTTTTCTCAATCGGTAATTGATCTGATGCCCCTGAAATCCTTGGCTCCTAATTAGGGCCTAATCCAAAAGCGCTTTTTCAGGAGGCAACTGAACTTCCTTGGGTTTTTTTTTTCTTTTGAAGACGTTTCGCTTCTCATCTAAGAAGCTTCTTCAGCTCTGACAGGATAGCGGGGAAGGGAAGGATTAATAATATATTCGTTTAGATTCCCCACTATCTTGTCAGAGTTGAAGAAGCTTCTTGGATGAGGAGCGAAACTTTTTCAAAGAAAAACCAGGGCCTCCTGGGACAACCATGACCTGGATGATTGAGAATCTCCACAGACCATCAGGGCCTATTAGAAACTTTTGAGAAGGGTTAGTGGAGACCGTAGTCAACTTAAAAGCGTGAACGGATTAAAAAAAGCAACATGCAAACCAAACCAACGTTCTTCAATGCATGTTTCAAAAAAAAAAAAAAAAAAAAAATCAAGGAAAAAAAATGCCTTTCTGGGATTGTAGGTAGTCCTCGACTTCCAACAGGCTAAAAGCAGACTAAAGCCTATTATTAACATCCAGCTGTCTGCAATTACACCAGTTCGAATCTCACCAGGCTCAAGGTTGACTCAGCCTTCCTTCCTTTCTAAGATAGGTAAATTGAGGACCCAGTTTGTGGGGGCAATAAGCTGACTTTGTATAAAATATACAAAAGTATGAAGGCTATTGCTTAACGCATTGTAAGCCGCCCTGAGTCTCTGGAGAAGGGCGGCATATAAATCTAATTTAAAAAAAAAAAAAACCCATCTGTTTAGTGACCGTTTGAAATTACCACGGTGCTGGAAAAAAGGGACTTATAAACCGGTCCTTGTGCTTACAACTGCAAGTAGCAGCATCCTTACGGTCATGTGATTAAAATTTAAGCGCTTAATAACTAGCACGTCATTATGACAAGATACAGCATCTTGTCGTGCGATCGCTATTTTTATGACCTTCCCAGCGGACTTCTGACAAGCTGAGTCAATGGGGGGGGGGGGGGAGCCAGATTTGCTTAATGACGGCCTGATTTGTTTAACGACTGCAGTGGCTCGCTCAACAATGGCAGGGATTTGCTCAACGGCGGCAAAATAGGGGCGCAAAATCAGCCACCGCCTTGCTAAGCAACGCAAATTCTGGGTGCCATCTTGGTTGTAAGTCGAGGACTGTCCGTATTCGGCGTGATGATCCCCGTGGCAACTCAAGAGCTTGCCCAGTCGAGATTAAGCCGCTCACACCCTCACACACGCCCGTGCAAGTTAGCTAGTTAGTTAGTTAGGTTAGCTAGCTGAAAAAATTTTGAACCCTCCAATGATACCAAGAGAAGGTCAGCGTGTCCTGAGCTGTCCAGCCCGTTCAAACAAAAATTTAAGCAAGACCAAGCTGACAGCATCTCATTTATCAGACAACTCTGTGCGTGACACAAGCATGTCCCCCTAAGATGTCACACGAATGGGACGGTCAGGCATGCTGGAAATTACGACACACCATCAGCCATCACCACAAAAACACAACACCAACAAAAGAAAAAAGAACCAACTTGTCCGGGAAGCTGGACGGGGCCTTCCGGAGAGAGGCAGGTATGGACTGGTAAGGCAGCCGAAGCAGCGGCATTTTCTTCAAACATGTTCATGCGAGGTTTTTTGACGGGTTCTGGACTGGCCAGAGGGACCACGCTATTACGCCTCATGAGCGCATGCGGTCCCTTCTTTGCATCCTAGATCGGAGCGAGAGAAAGATAAGAAAAATAACAACAACAACAACAACAATAATAAAGGGAGGTGAAAGCTATCAAGAAAAAGCAAAAAGAGAGCATTTAAAAAACAAAGCGAAACGGGATCATCGGTTCGCCGTCGCACACTCAAAGGCGAAAGCAAAAAAGACATTTTTTCCCCTCTCAGAGGGTCAGACTAGATGACCTCTGAGGTGCTTTCCAAGCCAGACATTTTACGGTTTCTGGGAAGCCCAAAAAGAACCAGTTTTTTTTCCCCCTAGCTTTTTGCAAGCAGATGAAGAAGATGGAAAGATTTGGGGGAATTGGGAGCTCAGCGATGAGGTCTGAGGTCACTGTTTGATCCAGAGAGGGGTGTCCCCCTCTCCCCAAAAAAGGAGGTGGGGTCAGATTAAAGAGGTAGGCGGAGCCAGACTGAAATCAACATTCAATTAAATTTGACTTATCCTTTTACCTACAAAATGTGGGATGGAAACCAATAGCTTTTTTACCCTAATGAAACACTTGGCGCTTAGCTTCAACAGTGAGGTAAGTTGTATATAAATTTAGAGATAAAATTTGAAAGATAAATAGCTGATGACATTGATCGTTGAGAATTGGCTGCTTTCACTGAGGAGGAAGGTACCTGGACAGCAAAGTGAAGCCACAGAAAATCAAATCTGACCACTGTCTTACCTTTATCAAGACTTTTAAAGCCTTGTAAAATTATCCAGTTCCTTTTATGCAAAACCCCGTTTAAAGCTTGCCTTTCCAGCTCAAAATTCCTACATTGGTAAGCTGTTGAATACAGATCGTTTTAAAGGGGCACAGCCTAGCTTTAAGCCACACAAAAAAAAAAAAGCCTCTGATTGAATCAATTCTTATTTCTTATTTACTGGCCACAGTGATAGGCTGGACTAGGCTAGGCTAGAATTGGAAGGGACCTTGGAGGTCTTCTAGTCCAACCCCCTGCTTAGGCAGGAAATCCTACACCACTTCAGACAAATGGTTATCCAACCTCTTCTTTAAAACTTCCAGTGTTGGAGCATTTACAACTTCTGGAGGCAAGCTGTTCCCCTGGTTAATTGTTCTGTCAGGAAATTTGTCCTTAGTTCTAGGTTGCTTTTTTTCCTTGATTAGTTTCCATCCATTGCTTCTTGTCCTGCCTTCAGGTGCTTTGGAGAATAATTTGACCTCCTCTTCATTGTGGCAGCCCCTCAAATATTGTAAGACTGCTATCATATCACCCCTGGTCCTTCTTTTCATTAAACTACACATATCCGATTCCTGCAACCCTTATTTCTAGATTTTATCCTCCAGTCCCTTAATAATCTTTGTTGCTCTTCTCTGCACTCTTTCTAGAGTCTCCACATCTTTTTTTACATCATGGCGACAAAACTGGATGCAGTATTCCAAGTGTGGCCTTACCAAGGCATGATGAGTAACAAGATTGTAAATAAGATTTCCAGCCCTGCAGCTGGAAAGGCCAATAACTGAACTGGGAATCCTCTGCAGAGTGGAAAAAAAGGGGCATCCGATGCTGAATATTTTTTGGGGAATAGGTGCCTGTGCTATGAGTTCATGGGGTATTTGGGGGTGGGGTGGGGGAGAGAGAATGGCTCCTTAGCAAGCCAGCTGCACTCACCTCTGGCCTGTCCCGGTGAGTATTCACAGCTTCAACGTTCAGACAGATGGACTCCACTCGGCAACCTTAGAGAAAGAGGAAAGGAGGATGTGGCAGGATGAGGAATATGTCAGTGCTTCAGCTGCACTGTTTTAATCTGATTATGAAATTAAAGCAGACTCAAGTACTTGGGGGCGGGGTGGGGGTGTTAAATGTAACTCAAATTAAATCAGTTGGGCAATTAATTCTTAAAAGCAACACTGAACCAGCAGGGGTTCAAATAGCGCCCAGGAAAAAGCATTTTGTCCTTCAGGAACGCCAGAGAGAAGAGCAAAGATAGTCAAAAGTATGAGAACAGCAGTAGTTATTATTATTATTATTATTTTAATTAGGGAACAACTCTGGGAGTTTTATATGCACTCCTCTGTGATAATGCTGGTTATTTTGACCAAAAAATGGGTAAAACAAATAGGGAGTGAGGCACAGGGCAATTTTCCTGCGCTAAACCATCTGTTCTGAATGCAAATAAGCTAAGATAGCATTATGGGGTATTGATGGGGGCTTATACAATCAATGCTAAATTGATCCTTTTGCATTCTGTGGAACCTCTTGAGCTGAACTGCCTTCAATCTTATCTTAACTCCCAGATAAGAGTAAAAGACGGGGAAGGGAAGGCAGTAAGCCCTCAATTCTCTTGCTAAACAGTCACACTTCTTGATTCTTCCCTTGTAGCTTGGGAGATTTCCCCAGTCAAGTTGCCCATACAGATAGTCCTCAATTTACGACCATAATGAAGCCCGAGATTTCTGTTCGCTAACTGCGCCACCAAGGCTCTCACTAAGTTAAGGACTATCTGTAACCAGACCAATCTCCTTGTGTGCCTGATTTTAGCCAAGCCGAGGGTGTTGTGCGAACACAGCCGTTCTCTTACGAAACATATTTTGCTCACCGTAAGCTACAGGACTCAGTTTCAGGACTGTATGGAGAGGACATTTCAGATAGGGCATTTCTTCTGAAAGGCAAAATAAAATAAAGGATTAAAAGTGATCGACTGGGTTCATGCCACACCTGGACACAAACGGTACCCCCATCCTGCTTCTACAACTCTCTTTTAATCCAGCCCTTTTCTTTCTTTTTTCTTTTTATTTTATATATCCAACAAACATTAAATCTACAACAATCTACATCACAACGCGAGAAGGAAATAAACTTGTCCCATTACATATATAGGGTAATGTGCAAAAATCTATTACATATACCAATTGACATGCTTATCCAATATCTCCATTTATAGCTCGATTTGACCTCCAATTATACCATTGATTCCAAGATATATAGTAATCTGTGTCCCCCCTTCCTTTCAGTAACATAGTAAGCCGATCTGATTCCGCACAATTCATTATTTTCTGAATTATTACTTGTTCAAGTGGGCTAACATCCATCTTCCAGTATTGGGCCCATGCAATCTTGCAGCTGTTGTTATATGCAGCAGCAGGTATGGACTTCTCTGGTAATCCAGCCCTTTTCAAACTTCAACTCCCAGAATTCAGAACGGTGCCCAGGGAATTCTGGGAGTTGAAATTATCCCGTTTGAAAAGAAAAAAAAAAAAACCCTGCTCGAATTCCTAAAGGAGCTGAAGAAGCTTCTTGGATGAGAAGCGAAAAGTTTTCAAAAGAAAAAACACGAAAGTCCAGTTGCCTCCTGAAAAAGTACCTTTGGGACAATTTGGGTGACTTGAGAATCTCTACAGATTTTTAACTGTACAATTTGGCACAGATACTCTTTGAATGGTGTGGGAGTAGGAACAGCTATCCAGAGGGAAAAAAATGGCAGACTACAGGAACCATTTGCACCACTCCAGTGGCCCTGAGGACACAGAGAAACCTCCAAGGGCTTCAACCACCCTCTAAAAGGATGCAAATGATCAGCTGTCTGCAAGGAATATATAAATCCTTCCATTCCCCATTATCCTGTCAGAGTTGAAGAAGCTTCTTGGATGAGAAGCGAAATGTCTTCAAAAGGGGAAAAAACAAAAAAGTCAGTGTTGCCTCCTGAAAAAAAAGCATCTGTGGGAAAATCCCAAAGGTGTTTATTTTTTTTCCAAAAGACAACTGGACTTTCTTGGGGGGGGGGGGGGGTCTCCCACCCCTTTGAAAATGTTTCACTTCTCGCGCAACAAGCTTCTTCGGTTCCAGGCCCTGCTTGAAATTTTCTCTCCTGCTTGGGGGTGGTGGTGGTGGTGTGTGTGAGTCAGTTCCCACACCCCTCGCAAGGACCACAGCGCACATCCTAAATTCATTTCTTCCATTCCTCCTTACTCAGGGAAGTTGCAGAGAGCGTAGACACTCACCTGCGCTTTTGTCTAGGAAGTAAGCCAAGAGGCAACGCATAACGGCTTGATGGCAAATTACAAGGACGTTTTCCTGTCTCTCCAGCTCCATGATGACCGGTTCGAGTCTCTGCACCAGATCTTGATAGGACTGAGGGAGGGGGTAAAAAAAGGAACCAAGAGAAGGCGATGAGAAACAGGTTTGTCTTTCTACAGACATAAATGAGCCACAGAGCCTGGATCTCCAACCTTGGCCACTTTTAAGACTTGTGGACTTCAACTCCCAGAATTCCTCCGCCAGCATCAACTCCCAGAATTCTAGAGAAACGTCCATCAAATGAAATGGTTGGCTGAGGAATTCTGGGAATTGGAGTCCACAAGTCTTAAAAGTTGTCAAGGAAGGCTGGAGATCCCCGATTAGAGGAAGCAAAAACTATGCAGTGCCAGATATGGGCAATCTTGGATCCTCCTGGCCTCCTTTAGTACAGGGAGTCCTCGACCGTTTTTCACACTTATGACCGTTGCAGCATTCCCACGGTCACATGATCAAAATTCAGATGCTTGGCAACTGACTCCTGGCATCACGTGATCCCCTTTTGAGGCCTTCTGACTGCCAAAATCAAAGGGAAAGCCAGATTTGCTTAACAATCATGGTACTAAGTTAAAACCTGTGGTGATTCACTTAACAACGGTGGCAAGAAAGGTGGAAAAACGGGGCAAAACTCATCTAACAAATGTCTCAGTCACAGAAACTTTGGCTCCAATCGTGGTCGTGAATTGAGGACTACCAATAAGAGGACCAGTTCTAAGTCGTATTTTTTTAGCGCAGGCGTTAACGTCAAAACAGTCGCTAAACAAATGGTTGCAAGTCGAGGATTATCTGTACATAATTGTTTTAATAATTCCAACATTGGCCCAAGAGCCACACGGGGTGGGAGGAAATGTTAAGGCTCCCGATTTCAGGTTCCAGGAGGTCAGCACTAACATATTGCTTGGGCATCCATTCCACCCAATATTTAAAAAAACACTTGGTGTGATGAAACACAAACCTCTCCGGATGGATAGCGGTAATAATATTTGTCTTGGTCACGTAGAGCAAATTCTTCCGGATACTTTTCTTTGATTTCATCATAAGTCATATCTTCACACACACCCTACAAGAAAAAAAAAGAAATGATGAAGAAGGAGGAGGAGGAGGAGGAGGGAGAAAAGGAAAGGGAGAGGGAGGAGGAGGAGGAGGAGGAGGAGGAGGAGGAGGAGGAGGAGGAGGAGAAGGAGAAGGAGAAGAAGAAGAAGAAGAAGAAGAAGAAGAAGAAGAAGAAGAAGAAGAAGAAGAAGAAGAAGAAGAAGAAGAAGAAGAAGAAATAATAATCCACCTTATAGCGCTTTCCCCAAATTCTGCCAATCTTCACACCAGACTGTGCTCAGCAGCCATAACTCAAAATAAAATTCAACATCTGCTGTATTTTCATATCTGTCTGGGGAATTCTGCAGAGGTCTTCAAACTTGGCAGCTTTAAGCATAGCTGGAGAATTCTGGGAGTTGAAGTCCACAAAGCTGCCAAGTCCACAGCTGCCAAGCTGTATTAGAGTGTCTGTGCCAGTCTGGACAACTTTGAGCTCTGTGGCCTTCAACTCCTAGAATTCTACATAATCACCTTGGTTATTCAGATCAATTGGCTGGCTGAGGAATTCTGGGAGTTGAAGTCCCCAAGTCTTAAAAGTTGCCAGATTTGGCCACCCTTGCTATGTGGAAACAAGCTCCAAACTCTCCTGCATTCTCTTTTTCCTTTCAACTTTTGCAAGAACTTCTTGTCCCCTTCTCTCCAAGCAGGCTGGCCTCGTGCCCTTGGGCTTCTGTACCTGTCCACCTTTGTTCTTATCTCATGTTTACAGACTGAGTGGAAACTTAATTCTCACACTCAGAACGGATGGGAAAATGAAGGGAGCCTTTCTTTCTCCAGTAACCGAAGTGTGGTCAGCCAAATTCTTCTCAGTCCTTCCTTGGAGAGCCAGGAGGGTTCTCTTTTTGGAGAGACAGTGAGATGGGAGGGGGAGAATGGACAGCTTTTCCCACCAATAGGTAAAGGTAAAGGTTCCCTTCGCACATACGTGCTAGTCGTTCACGACTCTAGGGGGCGTGCTCATCTCCGTTTGAAAGCTGAAGAGCCAGCGCTGTCCGAGATGTCTCCATGGTCATGTGGCTGGATTGACTCAATGCCAAAGGCGCATGGAACGCTGTTTCCTTCCCACCAAAGGCGATCCCTATTTTTCTACTTGCATTTTTTACATGCTTTCAAACTGCTAGGCTGGCAGAAGCTGGGACAAGTAACGGGAGCTCACCCCGTTATGCGGCACTAGGGATTCGAACCGCCGAACTGCCGACCTTTCGATCGACAAGCTCAGCGTGTTAGCCACTGAGCTGCCGCGTCCCATTCCCACCAATACCCTTTGGTTTATTCTGCAATGCTCCCCAAAAAAGTGGTTCTTACAGCATCAATTTCATTCAAAGCTTTCCATTGCTCGTAGGGCAGGTCAAGAGCTTCTGCCGTCTGTATTGTCCTCTTTAGATGGCTGGTCCAGACTCGGAGATCTTTCAGGTTTTGCTCCTTGACAAAATTGTTCAGCTCGCTGGCGAACTAGAAAAGAAAGGAAACATACAGAAAATAATGACTCAGCTCCTGTGGGTTTGGGCTAACTGTTTGTCAGGGCCAAAGTATTTGGTCTAGACTCTACCCCAAAGCTGTGGGCCAGACAGGAAAATTGGAAAAAGAAAATCCTGAAAATTACTTCCATAAACTACAAAGACGTGTCAAAGAAAGTTAACAGAAACTGAACTATTCAAAGGAGATCTTCCCTCAAAGGGTTGGGGAAGATGGAACTCATTCAAGAATGTCTTCTAGACAACCACAAAGTTCTCCAGAAGCTTCAAGGTCCTCCGTGGTCCCTGAAAAGTCCCTCTATCTTCCAAAATGGTTTTATGGAGGAACAAACTAAAGAGAAGTTCGTCTTTTCCATAAAGCAAGATCTCTCAAAAAATACTTTTGGAAATTAGTTAATCTTGGTGGTCACCACAAGCATTGTTAAGATGTTTTCAGTGGACCTTCGGTGTGAAGGTCACCCCTTCTCCTTTGTGAAGGGAATTCTGGCTTATGCTCCTACCACCCCACTCCCAGGCCCATTTACTCAGAAGTAAACGACACCCATACCTTCTTGCCTCTGCTGGAGAGCCCCGAGTCGCCTCCAATCTTCCCTTTGAGGTTGAATTCGCTCTCGCCGTGCCGACACAAGTAGATAGTCCGGGGTTGCACGTGGATATTCATCAGGTAATAGACAATCCGACTTTGGATGTGATCCTGGACTCTGTTCACCAGGTACCTTCGACCAACATCGATCACTTTGATGAGCGACAACTCTCTAGGAGACGAAAACACACAGGATGACCATCGTAGCATGGAATAGCCTTCAAGGCCACAGTGAGATCAACTCTCTGAGAGCACTGATGATGTTATCTAGATGTTATCTAGGAAACAACCCAGGTCAGAGACCACCAAGGACTCTACAGTCCTCCTCCACCACCGCAAACCACACACCATGAGACTTCAAGGACTGATGGTGTGTCCCTTCATTCCGCGCTGTTGTAACTTTGAACAGTCACTAAACGAATGGCTGTTAACTGAGGACTACTTGTATTTTCAGCAAAGAAGCAGCTAGTTTGAGTAGCTTGAATGCAAATCTGGACGCAGCTGAACCAGGAGTAGTTATCCCGGTGTTTCCTTTACCTGTCGTATCCATCCGGATCAAGAGGCTGGTAACTGGATTGATAGCAGCTGATTCTCTTCATGAAATCTTCCATGGCGTCCGTTGAGTTGCAGTCTTTATAATCTGGGCTGGACAGCTTGACTTCCTAAAAAATAGGAAAGGTTAAAAATAGCAACAAGTTATATCAAGTCTGTTTTAGCAATGTTAAAAAAGCAGCGTTTGTCAACCTGGGCAACTCTTAAGATGTGTGGACTTCAACTCCCAGAATTCCCCAGCCAGCCGGGAATTCCCAGAAATATTATTCTTCTCCAGCCCAATCTGAAGGATTTTCTGGGGTCCAGGCAGGATTTGAGGGACAGGAAACTCTCTTCATATTTACCATGATGTTGCTTGCAACCACAGTTGGGTCGTTGCAGACGGACTCAATGAAGAACACCTGAGGGAAGGAGAAGACATTCGAATTAAGGCATCATGACTGTATGACTTTTGTATGCGCAAAAATGGAAGGACAGTTCGATTCCTAACACGGACGGAATGGTTGCAGAAGTTGATGGAGCTGGCTGAAACGGCGAAACTGACCACTTTGATTAAAGAAAAGAATATTATACAGTCGTGGCCAAAATTGTAGAAACCTGTTGGGGAAAAGTGTATTTCTGAGGTTTGATGGCTAATAACACCACTTTGTTTTTTGGAGTTTCAAGATAATAATTTTCCACTGCTGGAATGGCCTGGGAATAGCCCAGACCTTCACCCAATGGAAAATCTATGGAACCGACTAAAGAAACTTGTTACCATATTTCCCCCAAAATAATACCCTGTCTTATATTTTTTTGAACCCTGAAATAAGTGCTTGGTCTTATTGCCAATTGGGCTTATTATTAGAGGATATCTTATTTGGGGGGGAAACAAGGTAATCAGAAGCAACCCAGCAATAAAACCCAGTTAATAGAAGCCATCATTCAATTTTGGTTTCACATTATAACAGCTGCAGAACTAAAAGACTTGGTTCACTCCACGGGAAGACGTTGTAAGGCCGTACTAAGTGACCGACATAGTGATCATTTTTGTCTATTTTGTTTTTTCTGCGTGTTTCACTTTTCGTCTTTATAATCTCACTGATATTCTAATAGCAAATCCTTCCTAAAAGTTATGGCATTACATTCTTGATTAAATGATCTTTCCATTGATATATAATTTTATGGTACTACTCCAAAAAAAAAAAAAAAAGGGTGGGGTATTATTAGCTAGTTTTAGAAAATATACTTTTCCCAAAAGGTTTCCAGAATTTTGGCCATTACTGTAAGTACTTTTGTTTCCACACGGAGACAAATCTTCTGAACTTTGTGGGTGAAGTGGAAAAGAACGAAACTTTTATTTTGGGTTTTACCGAGTAGATTGATAGAACTTTATAGAAACGGCTTGCTCATATTATTACGAAAAAGCAAACAGTTGTGATTTGATGTTAATGCCTTATTTTACCGCAACAGAGAGAGTTGGAAGTCAATGGTTCTTTTTCTTTTTTCCTTATCCTTCCTCACTTCTCTTCCCCTCTTCCTCCCCGTTGTTTTCCTATTTAGTTTTGTATTTTGTATCTTAGCTTATCACCCAATAAAAATGTATTTTACTAATGACTGTATGATTTTGCTGGATACAAGATTGAAGGAGCCCGCCAACATTTTTCTACGCAATTAAACACTAGAGCCTCTGCAGAAAAGTCTTCCTCAAACCTTCAAGCAGAAGACAACAAGGCCTTCATGACAACTTCTTAACTATTATGGGCACCATAAGAGAAGATTGACCCACCTTCTCCAACTTCCCACACTTCTCAGAATTCATCCGAGTTCTCCAACTGCCAGTTACAGAGCGTCTGAATTTTTTGGGGGGTGGTGCTACAACGGTCGAAAGTCATTACCAACTAGTGACTTATGAATGAAATTCTGGGCTGCTGCTATAACTTTGAATGGACATTAAACATCATCTCCTTTTTATGATCCCATAATTCCTTGTGTGGTGGAGTCTGGGCAGCAGAATAGAGCAATGTGTTACTGGCCGGATGCCCTTCCCTGTTGCCAATGCCAATAAATTCTCATTGTGCCCAGAGAGAGAAATATCTGCCTCTACCTAGGATTGAACTCACAGGCTCCTGATTGTGAGGCGAGAGCTCTACCTCTAGCCACTGCACCACACTAAGCAAATGGTTGTAATTCGAGAACTACCTGTTTGTCCCGAGAAGCAGACCTACAGCCAGGTGGCGCAGCAGACTAAAGCACTGTTATTAAGAACAGCTGCCTGCAATTACTGCAAGTTCGAATCTCCCTAGGCTCAAGGTTGACTCAGCCTTCCTCCTTTCTAAGGTAGGTAAAATGAGGATCCAGTTTGTGGGGGCAATAAGCTGACTTTGTATAAATATACAAAAGTATGAAGGCTATTGCTTAACGCATTGTAAGCTGCCCTGAGTCTCCGGAGAAGGGCGGCGTATAAATCAAATTAAAAATAAATAAAAAATAAATGTGCTGGACGGAAAGGCCCATAATCCTTACCCTGCTGGGAATTATGGCATTGTAACCCAGCCCTACTTGTAGGGAATTGGATTGGGGAAAGATTTGAGTCTAGGCCAAGTGCCAGCTACGTCCAGAGAGAGAGAACCTGTACAAACAGCAGTAGGCCAAGTCTTAAAATTCCCTCACATTTTTGGTTCAAGAATTGCCACTCACTTTGTATCCGTTTTCTTTGGCAAAATGCAAAACTATGGATCTTCGCTCACGGGTTGTGTTGGTGGCGTCAAAAACCTGGGAAGGGAAGAAAGATAAAAAAAGACATCAGACGGCTGGTTTTTGTCAGTCGGTTTTCAAGAAAGAGATAAAACTTTTCCCAACCATCTTTAAATTAAGATGAGCACAATGTTCTGCTTTCCATAACAGAAAGCAATTCCTCCAGCATGGACATGGGATGGATGGGTGGAATAATTAAGAGTTTGTTTTTTTAAACTGGGACACATCCTTAAGGTCCCCAGGGCAATGTTTATCTCCTTTTTTCAGAAAAGCCAGACTACCATCCCACATATTTTTGGCCATCAAGATGCCAAGAATCACAAATTTGAGAGATCCCTGGTGCTCTCTGAGATTGGTTATTTTCTTGCAGATATTTTATTACCCAAACTAAGTAATGGGAACTGATGATGTTACTTAGCTGGGTTATGAAACGTCTGCCAGAATACAACCAAACCAGTGGTGAAATTCAAATTCTGTGGGCGTGGCAAGGGAAGGATACTGCAAAATCCCCATTCCCACCGCACTCCAGGGGAAGGATTCTGCAAAATCCCCATTCTCTCCCCACTCCTGGGGGAAGGATACTGCAAAATCTCCATTCCCACCCCACTCCTGGGGGGAAGGATACTGCAAAATCTCCATTCCCACCCCACTCTGGGGCCAGACAGAGTTGGTATTTGCCAGTTCTCCGAACTACTCAAAATTTCCGCTACCGGTTCTCTAGAACCTGTCAGAACCTGCTGGATTTCACCCCTGAACCAAACTCAGAGAGCATCAAGGAACCCCTCATGTCAACCCTGAGTCACAAATATTCTCCTTTCTTGGAATCATTAAGCTTGGACGCAGAGATCTTTAAGGATTCCTGCAAATTTAAAAACCACGGGGTAGATCTGGAGGAGGTTCGTTAAGACAATTTAAATTAGACCAGGCTGGGCTCTCCCGAACAAGGACACCTTTCACAAGAGGTCTTCTCCGAGGTTCTTCAAGGAACGTCACTTACTGCAATCTGTCCGCCTTCCTCAGACAGGTAGAGTTTGACGTCTCTCAAGGCACTTAAGGCACACTGTCTGTAAGGAAAGCACAAAAATGCTGATTAAAGCCTGTTTAGATCACACGAGAGTTTAGAAGCAACCCTCCTGCTATTTTAGTAAGGCTTCCAGTTTGACCTGTAAAAATTCAGAAGACTGCAAGATGGCAATTATGGAAAACAAGTTCTTGAGATCTTTGGACTCTCATTGAGGAGTAACCTCGGGAATGAGGTTACTCCTCGATGAGAGTCCAAAGATCTCAAGAACTTGTTTTCCATAATTGCCATCTTGCAGTCTCACACCCCCAGCTCAGGTGAGGTAATTTTGGATGCAGTCCACCCCACTTCACCAAAGGTACTGCTCATTCACCAGTTCCCTCAAGATAACATATCACTTTTCTGTCAGAAATGGGCTTAGTGAAGGTAAATTTGAGACCAGGTGATCTGAGGGACCGTCTCTTGCTGGTCACATCAACCCGACCCATCAGAGCGGGGAGGCGGGGAATGTTGCAGGTCCCATCCCCGAGGGAGATAACACCTGGTGGGACCCAGAAGAAAGGCCTTCTTAGTGGTGGCTCCTTCTCTCTGGAACATCATTTCTCCAGAGATTAGAATGGCCCCCACTCTAATACTCTTCCCGAAGGCGCTGAAGACCTGGTTTTGCCAGCGGGCCTGGGGAACCCAGAGCGGGATGGAGCCCGTTAAATGGTTCCTGTGATCTGCTGTCGCCGGGGCGAGGGGTGGGGTGGGGTGTGATTTTGTTATTGTACTGTGTTAATTTATTTGATTCTTTTTGTTAGTTTTTATTGTTTTAAATGTGGTTTTATATTCTGTAAGCCGCCTTGAGTCGCCATAGACTCATAGAATAGGTGGCAAAATAGATAGAAAAATAGATAGATAGATAGATAGATAGATAGATAGATAGATAGATAGATAGATAGATAGATAGACAGAATAAGAAAGAAAGAAAGAAAGAAAGAAAGAAAGAAAGAAAGAAAGAAAGAAAGGAGAAAGAAGGAAGGAGAAGGACAAAGAGGAGAAAGGGAAGGGAGGGAGAGAAGAGGAAGAGGAAGGAAAGAGGAAGAGGAAGAAAGGAAGGGAAGGGGAAGGAAGGAAAAAGAGGAAGGAAGGGAAGAGGAAGGAAGGGAAGGTGGTTTGGAGAAGGAGGAAGAAGGAAGGAAGGAAGGAAGGAAGGAAGATACTCTACAGCCAGCTTTGGCAAGGACAAAATATAATAACCTTTTAAAAAATCTCCAGAGTAGAAGTAAAAAACAAGACACTCACATATTTTTTTCCAGAACTGCTGCTCAAACAAGGCAGGTACAGATAGTCCTCGACTTACAACCACAACGGAGCCCAAAATTTCTGTTGCTAAGTGAGACAGTTGTTAAGTGATTTGTCACTGCGGTTGTTACGTTAGTAACCTGGTTGTTAAATAAATCCAGCTCCCCCCTTGACTTTGTCAGATATTTGCAAAGGGAGATCACATGACCCCGGGACATTGCAACCGTTATAAATACGAATCAGTTGCCAGGAGTCTTAATTTTGATCACCTGACCATGGGGAGGCTGCAACGGTCATAAGAGTGAAAAACGGCCCTAAGTCACTTTTATTCAGTGCCGTTAAAAAAAATCCTTTATCACTGCAGCTGAGGTTGCTGGCAGATTGACTACTCCTGCAAAGAATTTGCTTTCTCTTTGCTCATCTAAGGCAAAGATTTTAAGCCATGGGTTTGCATGGAATCCGCTGTGGGTTTGTATGCCACAAAACCTGTGTTTGGATGCCAATCCAGCTCCTTAGGAGAAGGAGGCGATTGTGTCTTGTTCAAACAGCGCCTGGAACAGTCAACAAAGGACAATGTCCCCATTTACAAATTTAAGAATACGTCTGCGGATTTTTCAAAAGGACGGCCTCTCTCAAGTGGCGAAAGCAGGAAGATTAAAGACTTTCTCCTAACGGCATTTTTTCACAGGGTTGGAAAAGGTCTACCCACGATATAGGTAGTCCTCACTTAATGTCGAAGTTCAAAGTTACGACCATCCTGGGAAAAGGGACTTATCTCATCTGGGTCCAAAGTTCCAGCAATTGGGCCACCTGCCCCCCCTCCCCCAATTTGCACTCACGTGATTGCATTTTGGGCATTTGGCAATAAAGCCACATTCGCAGCATCCCGTGGTGATATGATTGTGTTTTACAATGGTTCTGCCCGAAACTGGGACTTCTGGTTTTCATTAGAACTGTGCCATAGCAAGCAATGGGTTTGCTTAAGGACCGTCAAGTTTGCTTTATGGCTGCCATGTTCACTTTACGACCGCAGCAAAAAAAGGTAATATAAATTATGATGAGCAGGCTCCATTATGGTTGTAACTGAAAGACTACCTGTTGTTTCCCCCCCCCCCCACAAACTTCATAATCCTATTATTTCCTGGTGGTCTCCCATTCAAATCTAGTCTGTTAAGCTTTCAAATGCTTCTCTGCTTAAAAAGGAAAGACGGGAAAGAAAGACGGGAAAGAAAGAAAGAAAGAAAGAAAGAAAGAAAGAAAGAAAGAAAGAAAGAAAGAAAGAAAGAAAGAAGAGGGAAAAAGGAAAATGGAAGAAAGGAAAAAAGAAAGAGGGAGAGGGAGGAAGAGAAGAAAGGACAGGAAGGAAGGAAAGAAAGGAAAAGAAAGAGAAGGGAGAGAGAAGAAAGGAAAGGAAAGGAAAGGAAAGGAAAGGAAAGGAAAGGAAAGGAAAGGAAAGGAAAGGAAAGAAGGGAAAGGAAGGAAAGAAAAAAGAGAGGGAGAGGGAGGAAGAGAAGAAAGGACAGGAAGAAAGGAAAGGAAGGAAAAGAAAGAGAAGGGAGAAAGAAGAAAGGAAAGGAGGGAAAGGAAGGAGAGAAAGAGAAAGGAAAGGAAAGAGAGAAAAGGAAATGGAAGGAAGGAAAAAAGAGAGGGAGAGGGAGGAAAAGAAGAAAGGACAGGAAGGAAGGAAAGAAAGGAAAAGAAAGAGAAGGGAGAGAGACGAAAGGAAAGGAAAGGAAAAGGAAAAGGAAAGGAAAGGA
Source organism: Masticophis lateralis (assembly GCA_030761175.1). Lineage (NCBI taxonomy): Eukaryota > Metazoa > Chordata > Lepidosauria > Squamata > Colubridae > Masticophis > Masticophis lateralis. The sequence goes on along the minus strand of JAUDYJ010000006.1, from coordinate 6,192,867 downwards.
AAGGAAAGGAAAGGAAAGGAAAGGAAAGGAAAGGAAAGGAAGGAAGGAAGGAAGGAAGGAAGGAAGAAAGAAAACCAACTCAAGGAAATTTGAAACTTACTTGCGGACTTTCATGGCTTCCTCATTGTCAGGACGGAAGAAGTTGTAAGAGCTGTAATGTTTCACAGCTTCCCGGCGATACTCGCCCACATTAAACACTGCAAAAGCAGACGAAGACATCGATCAAGCATCTTATAAAACTTTTTGTGCCCTCTTCAGAATTCCTGGGGGTGGTTCTCCATCCAGATTTGATCCTGCCTGACCTGGCCTGATCCAGAGACCAGCCCAGGCCTGCTAGATGCTAATAGCCAAGCTGGGATCATGGTTTATACACCCACAGGATCCACACTTGGATATTAAAAACACCCCATTTCAATAACTGTCGCCACACATATTCCATACATATGGAGGTAGTCCTCGACTTACAACTGTTGGTTTAGGGCAGAGGTCTTCCAACTTGGCAGCTTTAAGACTTGTGGACTTCAACTCCCAGAATTCTCCAGCCAGCTGGCTGGAGAATTCTGGGAGTTGAAGTCCACAAGTCTTAAAGCTGCCAAGTTTGAAGACCTCTGGTTTAGGGACTGTTCAAAATTGCAATGGAACTGAAAAAAAGTCCCTTATGACCGTTTTTCACACACTTACGACCACTGCAGCGTCCCCATAACCACATGATCAAAATTCGGACGCTTAGGAACCGACTCACACTTACGACGGTTGCAGTGTCCCGTGGCCCCCTTTTTTGTGACTTTCCAACAAGCTAAGTCACTGGGGAAGCCAGATTCACTTAATAACCGTGTTACTGAGCTAATAATAGCGGTGATTCACTTAACAACTGTGGCGAGGAAGGTAATAAAATGGGGCAAAACTCCCCGATTGTCTCATTTAAGAATCGAAATGTTGAGCTCTACGGTGGTCATCACTCGAGGACTACCTGTATACCCTCAGGTTGAAGGCCTCAAACCTGACACACGCAAGCATTTCGATTTCGCACCACCCGTTAAAAAAACGATTCGCCTCAGAGCTCACCTTTCGTCGGCACGCCAATCCAGTTGAGGTAGCGGGTTAGTTTTTTGGAAATGTAGGTTTTCCCGCGAGCCGGCAGTCCAACCATCACGATTACGGTGGGGGAATTGGTGAGCTGCGGACCACATACTGCAGGAAGAAAGGCAGAAAGAAAGAAAGAAAAAAAGAATTTAAAAACTTTTTTAAAGAGAGAGATGGGTTTGATATTCCACATTAATTTCGAATCTATACATAAGGAGTGGTGCGGTGGCCTAGAGGTGGCGCTCTCGCCTCACAATCAGGAGGCTCTGAGTTCCGTAGAGGCAGATATTTCTCTCTTGGGGTACAACGCGAATATATATGCCGAACAAAACTCTGCATTGGCGACAGGAAAGGCATCCGGCCATTACACACTCTACTAGCTCCATTCAGTTGCGCAGACTCGCAGTTGCGCAAAGGATGATGGGGTCGTTAAAAGATGATGATGATGAATGTCATCGTTAAATGATGATGATGATGATGAATGTCGAATATATACACACCGAAACATACATTAAACAGCAAAACAAAAAGAGGCAGCTTTGGTGAGCCGAAATCTAAAAGGCTTACTTGCAAATGGACAAAGTTACTACTAAAAATCCAAACTCTTCATCTTGGTGAACGGCTGTAAATAATACCACAGGTTCTCAGCCTCAGTCTTCCTTATCCACAGAATGGGGCTAATGGAAGGACCTACATTTAACTGCACAAATCACGGGAATCCCCAATTTTAACCTTCTCCCCTGTCCTACTCAGATTCGCTCCACTTAGTCAAAAATCAGGGTTTTTATGCAAAATACTGTTTTGCGGCCCGGAGAATCTTAATCCGAGAGCCTTGGTCAAGGAAGCTGGTCAAACCACATCCTTTCCTCCTCCCTCTTTGAAATGCAACAAACCACAATACATCTCGGTGATAAAATAGACATCAGAAATGAAAACTGCCTGGATATCTTATCATTTTTCTCCACAAGGTTAAGTTTTTATGCTTCAGCAACGCAACGCTGAGGCAGTTGTCCTAAAATGATCTTTCCTGGCATGATGCATTGGACTACAACTCCCATCAAGCTCAGCCAGGATGGCTGTTGTAATATGCCAGCAATCAGTGTGGCTGAGACTAAGGGCCTCCAAACTTGGCAACTTTAAGACTTGTGGACTTCAATTCCCAGAATTTCCTAGCCAGCAAACCTAGTCCACAAGTCTTAAAGTTGCCTGGCTGGGGAATTCTGGGAGTTGAAGTCCACAAGTCTTAAAAGTTGCCAAGTTTGAACACCCCTGGCTGAGACTCGTCTTAAAATATTCTTGGGATCTCTAAAGCACCACACAACACACCTACATGGCATTTAAAGGCCCACCCTATCATTCTCTAGACCATTGGACTTAAAAACTGATCTTTTTGGAAAAGTTAAGATTTTTAAAAAAATCTTTTAGGGTAAGGGAAAAAAGAGTAATTTGCAATTAAATCTTACCCTGACTACCTTAAATCTATACTGGCTGTCTTATAAATCTAGATTAATGGCTTTGCTAAACCCAGAACTGCCTTCGGATCAAATGTGGGCCTGTGGTTTACATTCTCACTCCATCCAATTGCTTCTGTGTCCAGTTCAGCCATCCATTCTGAAAAAAATGGTATTTTGGCTCCTGTTTCTTGAATGACAAATGAATGTGTCAAGACTGCTAAATATGTTCATCACTGTCAGATTTTTGACATGGCAATGGCAAAGTGAAGCTGAACCACACAAGGAACGCTGGGACTGCACAATTTGCTTCCATGCATCACGCTAAGCCATAATGTGCTTTATAAACCACAATTCATGGTTTGCAGCAAATTCTGTCGCAGACCTAACAAACCTGACCTATAGGGAAGACGGGCAAGAAACTGTGTGAAAAGGAGCGACGTGAATGATTATTTCTCGCATGGCTGCATCGAAAGTTTAAAAGATCAGGAATGGCATTTACTATTCTTGAATCAATGCTGTAAATATTGTTGGATTAGTATAATAAATAACACGAAAAGCGCATGGAATGGAACCCCGTTTTCCACATGGTAATCGAAGGCTACACTACTAAGATTCGTGAATGATTTATCAGTGGCAAAACAATACTGAATAAACAATGGTTACTGATATCAAGATTTTCTCCTTGGCACTTTAAATAATTTCAAGACAAGAGTTATATGCACATTTAGTGCCGGTCTCCAAGATAAGAACACTTTCTTCCATTTTAGCAAGAACCTGCTACAACAAGTAGATTTGCTTGGAATTTGAATAAAACCTGAATATGTGTAGGCTTTAAACTCTCTGGACTTTTTGCTCCTTCCAAAATGCAGCTATTTTCCAAACCAGCAGTCTCACTTAAGCAAACAAGCAGCTTTATTTGGGAGCAAATCCTTTTATAACAAGGTTAGGAAGGAAAAAAAACCCTGAAAGCATTCAAAACCAGCATCTTGGATCTTTGCATCAAATGCAATTTTAAAACAAAACAAAACCCAGTTTGAAATGTATTTTGTCCTCTCTATGGCAGATTATGAAGCTCAGAGGTAGACAGACCCCTTTCATAAGTAACGGAGCGGATTAAAATATCCTAAAAGTTTACACTCTACAAACGAGACAAAAAAATAAAGAGAACACAAGCAGAAGACATCCGAGATCTGAAGGAATGAAATAACCTTATTAAATACATTATTCGTTACATACAGTCGTTTTGTGTTCCTTTTAGTTGTTTGAGCAGTGTATAAGCTACTGTATGTAAAGAACAAAGTATTTAATAAGGCTATTTCATTCCTTCAGATCTCGGATGTCTTCGGCTTGTGTTCCCTTTATTTTTTTGAGCAATATATATACATATATATAATTTTATTTTATTTTCGTAGGTTCATATATATAAATATGAAGACATTATTGGGATTGCTCAACTCAGACTCAGGAAGATAAAGGGATGTGTCTATGCATTAGAAACCGTGCAAAGCTTTTGCCCAACCCTGCGTGCAGAGAATCACGCTGCCACTTTTCCCTAACTCCATCCTCAGCCAGCCCTAATGTAAGCTCCAGAGACTTTTACGTGGTGGACGTGCCAACTGGCAGAAAACGAATGGATCGCCCTTCGGAATCCTAGCTGAAGCATCACTTTGCAGCCAGGGCCCACCTCTTCCCTGGAGGAGGAGCCAGGCGGGAGGAGGTGGCGTGCAAAACACGCTCAGGTCTCCAAAGGCATCCAAGGGTGCTTGGAAAAGAAGAGAAGCCAGGCACCCGCCCCGTTGTGGGTTTACCCTGCTTATTTGCATTGGAGATGCACACAAACGCACGCACACCAAGGCAAGCTATTTGCATCCAAGAGAGCTATTTGCAACTCCCCCTCTCCTTCTTCTTTTTTAATTTAAAGCAGCAGATATGTGCTCCTCCTGCAAAGCTGAGTAGAATTTCGCATAGTTGGCTACCCATTCAGGAAAAAAAAAAAAAAATCAAACCCAGAGAACTGAAATACACAAAAGAAGCATCAGGGTAGTAGATCCTGGAAGGATGATTTAAAGACACAAAAGAAAGAATTTCCTTTGTGATTAAGCCCTCCGGGGCTAAGTGTCTGAGGCAGCCCCAATTTGCAAAAAATATTGGTGAGCGGAGGCTATAGATTTAACAAAACCCTCCAGAGAAAAAAAAGACATTTTTTTTTTTTGCATTTGGACAAGAATACAGCACTTCTACAAGAGATCCGAGATGGTTTTTAAATAACTTGCTTTCGTGGTGGTTCTGAATGCCTAACGAATCTGATGAAAGACTCTAGTTAGAAAACTCATTGTTTTAAAATAAAGTCTGTACGATCTTCAGGTCTTCCACTTTTCCTTCTGTTCTCAAGAGTTTTTTTTTTTTTTCCGGTACCCAAAACCCACTTACAAAGAGATTATCGGAGTAGTTCAAGGTAATTTTCAAGAAGAAGAAGAAGAAGAAGGAGAAGGAGAAGGAACAAGAGGAGGAGGAAAAGAAAAAAGAGGACGAGAAATAGAAGAAGGAGAAGAAGAAGGAGAAAAAGGAGGAGGAGGAGAAGAAGGAAGAGGAAAAGGAGAAGGAGAAGAAGAACAACAACAATAACATCAACAACAAAAACAACAACATGTTACTACTACTAATCCATGTTAGGTTGATATTTAAATAAACCCAGTTGGGATTTTTCTCTGTTGCTTTGCAAAAATCATGGCTCAGATTGTTTTCACACAACATATTGAGCCAATGCCAGACAAATGCATTAATCTTATCAGAATGACCTGTCCTGTAAAACAAAAAAAATCAACCCTTAAAAAAAAATTAGGCAATTGCTTTAAATTTCAGAGTTTTAAGAAGCTAGACTTATCAAAGATGGTTTAATTAGTCCTTCCGCATATTTCAGACGGCTGGATTAGAGGACCTTTGTCCTCAATTCCACAATTCTATGATTTGGCTGCTCCTGTCAATGGCCCTGGATTGACACCTCCTAAAAGGGAAGAGAGGATCTGAGCCACAAAAGAATTCACACCCTTCAGATAACACAACACAAACAGGAATCTCCTTGGCCTGCCCAATTGCTATCTCTTAATTCTACTGACTCTGCAGAAAAATAGGCATCAAACTATTATGTTGTGTTCACCAAAAAGCAGAGTTTTCTTATGGAAGGTGGGAAAGAGGAGTACAGATTTAGGATTAAACAGATCCCTGAATACCAGGGGATATCTTGGTGTATTTTGTTGGGATGAAGAGATTATGTTTTTTGCAGCAAAGTAAAAGACTAGAAATTTATTTTTAAAAAACAACAACCAACCCAGGTATTTCTAAAGCCCAGTTTGGCACGCTTCTGAACCCAAATAAAATGTGCTTCATACAATAAACCACTGTTCTCTTAATGAACACAAATATGATGATTTACAAAATTAGCAAATCTAGAAATGAAGCCCATTCTAGGTAGATGGGCCCAGATTTCTGGAGATGTATCTGTCTTTTCAAGTTCTTTGATGAATGACAAAAGCCTGCAACAACTCCAAGTGATTTCTTCCAAGCATAATAGGACAATGGTCCATAGGGATTCCCCCTGGCAGTTTTCTTTGAGTGCATCTTTTCACAAATAATTCAGAGGAGGAGGAAGAGGAGAACAAAGGAGATTTTACAACCCATTATTTCTTCTTCGCCTTCTCTGAGTCACTGCAGAAATTATTTTCAAGAGACTGGTGGTGCCCAGGAAGGATTTGAAAAGGTGTTTTGTCCTTCCCCCATCTAAGGCTATCCAGAGTTAAATCAAGAAGTTGCCTCCAATCAAGAGTTTGCATCATTGCAACAAGTATTTCCCCCACCCACCCAATTGTGAGCCCTTCCGAGATAAGATACTGGGCAGAACTGCTGGTGACATCTGCCTCTCCCTTGGTGGCCTTTAAGGACAATAAAGGGAAGGAGGAAATGGAAAAATAAATGGATTAAACACAGGGTTAAGTACCGTTTGCCTGCCCAGGACAGGAAACCAAGAGAGAAATCCTAGAAACGTAATTAAGACAACATTATAATACAATTTGTATTGGGGCCTTGCTGCATCTCATCCCTGGCTCTTTTTAAAAAAAAGTTGGACGTGTATAATGGATAGAAGAGAATTCTATCTATAGCTCAGGGTTGAAGTGTGTAGGCTCCTTGGTGCTCTCTGAGTGGGCTGTTTTCTTGCAAATGTAGGTAATTATCGACAGTGCTAGACGGATGATGCACTGATGATGTTACCCAGTTTGGTAATGAAACGTCTGTAAGAAAACAATCAGTTCCAATGACCCCACCCTGCCATTTTCCTCCTCCTCCTCCCTTCCTCAGAAACCCTACTCCCCTTCTAGAACTGATGATGTTCCCTAGTTTGGTTAATGAAATGTTTTCAGAAAACCGCCAAGCTCAGAGAGTACCAAGGACCCCACAGTCCTCTTGCTCTTCCTCTACTCCACAAATCCCACTCCCTTCTAGCATTGATGATATTACCTAGTTTGGTAATGAAACGCCTGCAGACAGCAAAACAATCAAGCTTAGAGAGCACCAAGGACCTCACAGTTGTTAACTTTTAATGACAGCATAGATTATTTTTTTTCCCCATGACGCTCTATCCCTGTCCTGGTCTTTCAACAATAAACTTGACAAAACTTTTAGGGTGGCCTCAGGTTTGGGCCAACCCAACGCACTACTACGTCTGGTTATGATTCAAGGTCTTGTGTGAAAACAGGAGCCAGGTTCACAACTGTTTGGAGAAGAGCTGATGGAAAAGGTTGGGCTGCTTGGTTCGAGACAAACACAACTTTCACACTGAGCAAAGTAAGAGCTTCTGGGAGGCGCCTCCATCTCTGGGGCTTCACTCTCCAGTCCTGAGTCACCTGGCAGGACCGACTCCTGATTAGACAGGTGGCTTTCGAGGATTGCAGCTGCAACCCAGCCTTTCACCAGCGGCAATGTGCAGTTATACACATTCACACAGCTTTGTGACCTGTCTGAAAGGGTTCTTACATAATTAGTTAATAACCCCCACACAAGGGATACACACAAACATAGTACCATACATATACATACATACACACACACACATATAGACACATACATACATATACATATATATTACAAACTATTCTAAAAATATGAGTTCCAGGTATATTAGTAAAGAAAGAAGCAGACATCCTGCGAGCTCCGGAACTTAAAATTTTAAAATAATTAAATTCTGGAGCTCACAGGATGTCTGCTTCTTTCTTCATACATACATACATACATATGTACACACACACATACATATACACATACATATATACATACATACACACATATGCACACACATATACACACACATATATACACACACACATATATTCACACATACACACGAAGTACCATATACATGCATATACATACACACAAATACATACATACACATATACATACACACACACATATACATACATACACACACATACACACTCATATACTCACACATACACACACAGTACCATACATATACATGCATATACATACATACACACACATACACATACATATATACACACACACTCATATACTCACACAGACACATAGAACCATACATATACATGCATATATATACGCACATGTATAGATACATATATATACACATAACCCATACACACATTTATACACATACACACATATACACACATACACACAAATGTATTATATATACACATTCATATATATGCTTATACATCAAATCGAAGAAGTGAATATACTTTCTGCACAATTGTGAGTTCAATCCCAGGCAGGCTCAAGGTTGACTCAGCCTTCCATCCTTTCTAAGGTGGGTAAATTGAGGACCCAGTTTGTTGGGGGCAATAAGCTGACTTTGTATAAATATACAGAAGTATGAAGGTTATTGCTTAACGCACTGTTAGCCGCCCTGAGTCTCCGGAGAAGGGCGGCATATAAATCAAATTTAAAAAATAAAAAATAAATAAATATAGATTACAGCAAGTCCTTGACTTACATTTCTTTAGGGACTGTTCAAAGTCACACCATTTGAAAAAAGGGACTTATCATTTTCCAAGCTTAACGACCGTCGCAGCCTCCCCATGGTCACATGATCAAAATTCTAGAGGCTTGGCCACTGGCATGGACTTATGACGGTTGCAGTGCCCCAGGGTCACGTGATTTCCCTTTTGCGACCTTCTGATGAGCAAAATCAATGAGGACAGCCAGATTTCACTCAACTGCGTTACTCGCTCAACTGCAGTGATTCGCTTAAAAACTGCGGCAAGAAAAGTCGCAAAAACGGGGCAAAACTCGCTTAACGAGTGACTTGCTTAGCAACCAAAACTTGGGGCTCAGCTGTGGTTGCAAGTTGAGGACTAACTGTATATGGCAATCTTCCAGAATATAAAATAACTGCAAAATTTTTTTATCATTTCTCCTCTGTAGATAAAAGTCTGGGCAAAGGTAAGATAGATTAAGCCATGTCAGCCGAGCATCCGTGTCCTTTAATCGGCGCTACACAGTGCAGGACCGCAGCCAAGTGTAATCTAATCCTGCTCGTACCTTTCACAACAGCTTGGATCGAAGAAAACAAAAGAAGTGGCCCTTATCACCCGACAGCAAAGGTTCATTTACCAGGCTCACCTTCCTTGCGGCCAAGAGGTTCTTAAAAGGCCTAGGGGCTGGCCAAACAACAGAAAAAGTGGCACCCCAAATCACAAAGCAATCACTGGAGGGGAGGGGGAGAAGGACCTATGGGTCTAATCTGTACCCTTTCCTCAACAAGTAGTCCTTGATTTAAAACCGTCCGTTTAATGACCAGAGTTGCAACGATCCGGGAAAAAGTGACATTTTGACGCTTTATGCCCATTGCCCCCATAATCAGCGATCCAAATTGCAGCTTCCTGGGATGATCACGTGATCCCCATTTCCCAGACGGCGTCTGACATAGCCCAAGGGGGTGGGTGGGTGGGTGGGTGGGAGAAAGCTGCATTATTCACCTCACCAACGTATGAATCGCTTAACAACCATGCAGCAATGTGCTTAACAACCGCGGGAAAGAGGTCTTCAAACGAGACAAGCCTCGCTTAGGAGCAGACGTTTTGAATCTCAATTGTGGTCACAAGGGAAGGACTACTTGTAGTCAAGGGGCTCAGAATCAAACAAGGGGGGGGGGGCAGAAGGAAAGGAGGGGCAACCCACCCTTCGCTCCACTCTTGCAGGCTGCAGGGCATCTTCCCAACTTGACCACCCCGGAGACCGAGTGCATTTTTTCCCGGCCTCCCCACAGACGTCTCCGGGACAGTTTGGGTGGGTGGGACCTTCCACAGCTATAGCGCTTCGCTCAATCTGATGAAAGCGTTGACGGCCCATAGTTCTTCCCCTTCTCCTCCATCCCCGTTCATTCCTTCTCCTTCTTCTCCTCCTTCTCTTCCTTAAACCATATTCCCTCCTAACACTGATGATGGTACCGAGTTGGGCCACGAAATGGCCTGCAAGAAAACCAAGAAGCTGAGAGAGCAGCAAGGATCCCACAGTTCTCCTCGGTTTCTTTCTCCTTTTCCTTCTCCCTTCCTTGTCGCCTTCTCTTCCTTAAACCATATTCCCTCCTAACCCTGATGACGGTACCTAGTTACGTCACGAAACATCTATGAAAAAACCCCACAAGCTCAGAGAGCACCAAGGACCCCACAGCTCCTTCCTCTCCTCCTCCATTCCCTTCATTCCTTCCTCTCCTCCTTCTCTTCCTTAAACTATATTCCTTCCTAACCCTGATGATGGTTCTCCTTCCTTCCTCCTCCTTCTCTTCCTTAAACCATATTCCCTCTTAACCCTGATGATGGTTCTCCTTCTTCCTTCCTCCTCCTTCTCTTCCTTCAACCATATTCCTTCCTAACCCTGATGATGGTTCTCCTTCTTCCTTCCTCCTCCTTCTCTTCCTTCAACCATATTCCTTCCTAACCCTGATGACGGTTCTCCTTCTTCCTTCCTCCTCCTTCTCTTCCTTCAACCATATTCCTTCCTAACCCTGATGACGGTTCTCCTTCTTCCTTCCTCCTCCTTCTCTTCCTTCAACCATATTCCCTCCTAACCCTGATGATAGTACCTAGTTGGGCCATCAAACGCTTGTAAGGAAACCACCAAAGCTCAGAGCCCGCGGAGGGACCCCTCCTCATTTTCAACCCGGAGATTAAGCCCTCCAGCTCGAGGGGATCGAGAGAGAGGGAGGGAGGGCGCTTGGATGGGGAAGCCCGGGAGACAGCACCGCCCCCACCCCTCCGCGTGAGGCAGAGAGGGCTGGCGACGACCCGCCCTTCCCTCCTCCATGCGCTGCGTGCCATGCCCGGCATCGCCACCGCCACCAGCCATCCAACCAACCAACCAACCAACCAACCAGCGCTCCGCAGCCGGGATGCTGGAGAGAGACCGAGCTCCGGCCGGGATGCTCGGTCTCTCTCCAGCCGGGAAGCTGGAGAGAGACCGAGCACAGCCAGATCCGCCGGTAACTTGCATGCAAACGGCCGGAGGTCACCGGCAAAAAGATGATGATGATGATGATGATGATGATGATGATGATGATGATGATGATGCGGCGGCGATTACGGAGCTCTTGCAACGGGAGGGGGGAAAAAACAAACATAAAACCCCAAGCACGCTTCGGGCTTGCAACCAGGAGCAGCTGCTCGGCCTGCCTGCAAAGCGCTACCCAAAAGGGAAAAAAAAGGAAGCGGCCGCTGGAGACGCTGCAGCGGCATCGCGGAGCTGCTCAGTCCGTCCGCCCCGCGCTGGGCATCGCCTCGCCCCGAGATACCCAGGATCCCCCCGCTCGGATCTCTCCCGCCTCTCCCATCCGATCTGCTCGCCTTTTCCCCGGGATCGGCGTTGATGATTCCCGGCACTAAATGCCCCTTTCCCAGCTTTGGGGTGGTTTTTTTTTTTTTTTTCCCCTTCCACCCTTCTTCCTCCCCTGGCTTGGCTTGGCTGCAAAGCCGGCATCTCTCTCTCTTTTTCCCCCCCCACCACAACCGTCCGTCGCTGCAGCCAAATCCGGCCGGGATCCTCCGTCGTTTTCTCCCCCCCACCCCAGCCCCCCCTTACTCACATCGGCGCGGCAACGTGGGGTGATTGTCAGGCGGCAGCCAAATCTTCTGGATCCGGCTCTGCGTCAGCTCCATGGGCATCTTGGCGAGCCAGGTGTCGCCGCGCTCCGACTCCACCTTGGTTGCGGATGCGGGGCGAGGAGGGGGAGAGGAAAGGAAGGGAAAGAAGGAGGGAGGGAGGGAGGGGCACCAAAAAAAGGGGGCGATCGGTCGGGTTTATTTGGGGGGGGGTTGTTTTTTGGGGGGTGGGGGATTCCCCCCTCTGCTTTTCCTTTTTGCAAGAAAGGAGCGGGGAGCCGGGCAAAGCGAGGGGGCACCTTTCCAAAATCGACCCTGCAAATCCGGGATCCTCAATAAGGCTCGGGCCGAAGGAAGCCACCCAACGGCTTCAATTCCTGGGGGAGGAGGGGGGAAAAAAATGCCTTGATCCCGGGCTGAGTGAGATCGGACCTTGAGTTGAACTGGGTCGGCGTGGCTGGAGAAATGAAGCGCGGCCGCCTTGCGCTGCCTTTTCTATGAGCCGGCCGGCACTGTGACGTCACGGGTGGCCCCGCCCTGCCTTCTCTCTCTCTCCCCCCCCCCCTCCCACTCCCGACCTTCAATACCCCCACCCCCCCCCGCCGGAACCGCTGGGAGGGGCGGCGGGATTCTTCTTTCGTTTCCCGCTGCTGCCCCCGCCAGGCGCCTGGCTGAACGGAGGTGCGCCCGCGGGCGCTCTCTCTTTCTCTTTCTCTCTCTTTCCCCCTTCTTTCTTTCTCTCCTTTCTCTGTCTTCCTTCCTTCCTCTCTTTCTCTGTCTCTTCTTCCTTCTTTCTCTCTCTCTTCCTCTTTTTCTCTCTTCCTCCCTCCCTTTTTTCTTTCTCCTTTCCTCTTTTTCTCTCTTTCTTTTTCCCTTTCTCTCTCTCTTCCACCTTTTCTTTCTCTCTTTTCTCTCTTTCTCCCTGTTTTTCTCTCTTCCTCCTTTTCTCTCCTTTCCTCCCTTTTTTCTTTCTCCTCCTTCCTTGTTTTCTCTCTTCCTCTTTCTCTCTTTGTCTTTTTCTCTCTCTTTCTTTTTCCCTTTCTCTCTCTCTTCCACCTTTTCTCTTTCTCTTTTCTCTCTTTCTCTCTTACTCCTTTTCTCTCTCTCTTCCTTCCTCTCTCCCTCCTTTTCTTTCTCTCTTTTCTCTTTCTCCCTTGCTTTTTCCTTTCTCTTTTCCTCCTTTTTTCTCTTTCTCCCTTCCTCTTTTTCTCTTTCTCTTTCTTCCCCACTCTCTTCCTCCTTTTCTCCCTCTCCTTTCTCTCTTCCTCCCTCCTTTCCTCTCTCCCTCTCTTTCTTTCTTCTCCCTTGCTTTTTCTCTCTTCCTCTTTTTCTCCCTTTTTTCTCTTTCTCTTCCTTCCTCTTTTTCTCTTTCTTCCTCTCCCTCTTCCTCCTTTCCTCTTTCTGTCTTCCTTCCCCTCTCTCCCTCCTTTCTCTCTCTTCCTCCCTCTTTTTCTCTTTCTCTTCCTTCCTCTCTCTCTCTCTCTTCCTCCCTCTTTTTCTCTCTTTCTCTCCCCCACTCCTTGGAAATCAGGAACTATCCTCCCCAGCTTGAATTCTCTCAGGAAGTCTACAGTATATATGGCATTCTAGAATAAAGCCACATTACCTCCTTTCCGGCCAGGCTAAGAAGCTGATTTTTGATCCATTCTCCACATACAGGTAGTCCTTGACTTACAACAGTCCATTTAGTGACCGTTCAAAGTTCCCAAGGCACTGAAAAAAGGGATTTATGACCATTTCCCACACTTACAACCATTGCAGCATCCCCTGTGGTCACATGTTCAAAGTCTAGATGCTTGGTCACTGGTTCATATTTATGACGGTCGCAGTGTCCCTGGGGTCACGTAATCTCCTTTTGCGACCTTCTAACAAGCAGAGTCAATGGGAGGAAGCCGGACTTCACTTAACAACTGTGGCAAGAAACGTCGTAAAAGGGGCAAAACTCAAAACGTTTCACTTAGCAACCCAAATTCCGGGCTCCGTTGTGGTCGTAACTCGAGGACTACCTGTATTTCAAAAGGAACACACTGAAGGATCTTAGGGATCCCAAGAAGCTGCCTTAGATCAAGTTGCTTCCTTTTTCTCTCTTCCGGATTTGCCGTTCTCCAGATCTCCAGCAAAATGTTTTTGAAATACCTGCTGCCTGATTTCCTTCATCTAGCATCCCTAAGGATTTAATTAGGATTAAATAGCCCTCGATTTATAACCATTCATTCAACGACCAACTGAAGTTACAAAGGCATTGGAAAAGCAACTTATGTCCAGTCCTCACACTTATGACCATCACATGAGTACATGACCAGAATTTGGATTTTTGGCCACTGCTGAATCCCAGGACCATCTGATCACCCTTTGCAATCTCATTTTCCCAAAAGCAAAGGAAGGTGGGTTCATTTAGCGACAACACTATTCACTTAACAACTGCAGTGGTTTGGTTATGCCACTCACTTAACAACAACACCCCCCCCCCCCCCCCGTTTAGCCCTGGAAATTCTGGTCCCAATTGCAATCGTAAATCAATGACCGGAGGTGCCGCAAAACAGAAATACTGCCCTTAAATCAATGTTTCTCCCAATACTGTTCACCAGTCCAGGTCAAGGTGTTTCAGTCAATGGGCAGACACCTGGCTGCATTTATGGATACAAAAAATGCAATAAACTGCATTGTAAGTTAATGAACTTTCATGCTTATGTGGTAACCATGAGTCATCTTCTTTTAACGACCTGATAATCCCTTGCTGGGTGGAGTCTGAGCAACTGAATGGCGTTCAGAGTGTTTTACTGGCCAGATGCCCTTCCTGTCGCCAGCAGATATATCTGCCTCTACCTCGGATTGAACACACAGCCTCCTGATTGTGAGGCGAGAGCTCCATCTCTAGGCTACCGCACCATTACCCACCACACCCATCAGTGAAAAAAGGAAATTGTGAGAAATTTACAGAAATAGGACAGTGCACATACAGAGGGAATGCATAGACGGTGGCATTTTGGCTAGCATCTAACTTTATGCCACAAATAACCAAGTTCACACAGGATGCTGTTCAGATAGTCCTAGATTTACAATCATTCGTTTAGCGATCAAAGTTACAACAGCAATGAAAAAAAACCTGTTTTATGACCGTTTTTCACATTCATGCCATTGCAGCCAGATTCACTCAACAAACGTTTGACTAACTTAACAACTGCAATGATTGACTTAAGAATTTTTGGCAAAAAAGTTTGGGACAAAATTCACTTAACTGTCTTGCTTAGCAATGGAAATTTGGGATTCTGTTGTGGTTATAAATTGAGGACTACCCGTTCTATAATATCTTGGCAAACTGCACCATCGTAATTTGCAGGCCCACCTTGTGGCCTAGTGTGTTGTGAGAACCTGACCAACAATAGCTTATTCAACAAGCTTGTGGATAAACAAATTGGAATTTCACATCATGTGAGCCTGGAAATAGTTCCCTGCCAACATTAGTGTTTTCTAGGAAATAAGAACAGTGAATTCAGGAAAAGGGATTTCTGTACAAACTATTTTGGATGGAACATAAATTTGAAGGATTTTTGGCTCCATTAAGTCAAAACTTATCACTCTCCACGAAGAACAGGGGAGGGAAAAACAGTCTGAAAAAGCGAACATGGGAAATTTGAGAAGAGAGAAAACAAGATTATTTATTTTTCTCCTTTCAAAAGTCAGTTTTTTGGGGGGTTTTTTTGTTTGTTTTTGCTCAAGAAACTAGAAGAAAAGGGCTGTAGGTTTCACTGCGAATCAAAAACTAAGGAAATGGTTTTGGAAAAAATACACTTAAGAAAAATGGGCATGGCAAGAGAGAGGGAAAAAAAACACTTTTGGTACTGAAATGCAGGCTGCTTTTGGAAAGTTATCAGTTTTGCCGATGGCAACCCCCCCCCCCTGCCCGGGGGGGCTTTCAAGAAACCTGATGCAACTTTTAGACCAGAGAAATTACAGGGTGGGAAATTTTCAAGAACTTCCAAGTGATGTCACGCTGGCTGGTTGGGATCCTAAGATCGCCCAGAGTGGTCATATAACTGGACAGGGAATGCCTGGAGCTAATTCCATATGCATGAGGTGCTAGTCCAAAGACACTTGAAAAAAATCCATTTTTGGAGCTTTGGGACTCAGAGGGCGGGGTGGGGGGGGCGCTTGAGACAGGTTGGGGCAGACACAGGAGGCATGCAAGTCACCCGGCTTAGCTAGTGGTTTTCCAGGGTAACGTTTTGCACTGGGACTGCAAAACACGAAAGCCAGTTTGGTGCAGCAGTTAAGGCATCGGGCTAGAAATTGGGAGATGGTGAGTTCTACTCCTGCCTAAATCATGGAAATCGGCTGGTTGACTTTGAGCCAATCACCAGGAGGCGGTGAGTTCTAGTCCCGCCTTAGACATCAAAGCCAGCTGGCTGACATTGGGCCAATCACCAGGAGGCGGTGAGTTCTAGTCCCGCCTTAGACATCAAAGCCAGCTGGCTGACACTGGGCCAATCACCAGGAGGCGGTGAGTTCTAGTCCCGCCTTAGACATCAAAGCCAGCTGGCTGACATTGGGCCAATCACCAGGAGGCGGTGAGTTCTAGTCCCGCCTTAGACATCAAAGCCAGCTGGCTGACATTGGGCCAATCACCAGGAGGCGGTGAGTTCTAGTCCCGCCTTAGACATCAAAGCCAGCTGGCTGACATTGGGCCAATCACCAGGAGGCGGTGAGTTCTAGTTCCGCCTTAGACATCAAAGCCAGCTGGCTGACACTGGGCCAATCACCAGGAGGCGGTGAGTTCTAGTCCCGCCTTAGACATCAAAACCAGCTGGCTGACATTGGGCCAATCACCAGGAGGCGGTGAGTTCTAGTCCCGCCTTAGACATCAAAGCCAGCTGGCTGACATTGGGCCAATCACCAGGAGGCGGTGAGTTCTAGTCCCGCCATAGACATCAAAGCCAGCTGGCTGACATTGGGCCAATCACCAGGAGGCGGTGAGTTCTAGTTCCGCCATAGACATCAAAGCCAGCTGGCTGACATTGGGCCAATCACCAGGAGGCGGTGAGTTCTAATCCCGCCTTAGATATCAAAGCCAGCTGGCTGACATTGGGCCAATCACCAGGAGGCGGTGAGTTCTAATCCCGCCTTAGATATCAAAGTCAGCTGGCTGACATTGGGCCAATCACCAGGAGGCGGTGAGTTCTAATCCCGCCATAGACATCAAAGCCAGCTGGCTGACATTGGGCCAATCACCAGGAGGCGGTGAGTTCTAGTCCTGCCTTAGACATCAAAGTCAGCTTGCTGACATTGGGCCAATCACCAGGAGGCGGTGAGTTCTAGCTCCACCTTAGGTTCAAAGCCAACTGGGTGACCTTGGGCCAGTCACTCTCTCTCAACCCTAGGAAAGAAGGCAAGTGGCAAACCACTTCCAAAAACCTGAACAGATTTGTCCATGCAGTCATGGACAAATGGAAGGAAGGAAGGAAGGATTATTTAATGGTTGTGCTTTGCTATCATAGTGGCTACTAAGACACACACCTTAGCTGGGGCCTCACAAACTAGGGGTCCCTTCCTGTGTCTTTCCCCCAACCCTGTAACCTAAGTATGACCCCTGATCTAGCTGCTGATTTAAAATCTCCCATCATGCCCCCTAGAGTATTCTGGGAAATAAAAACCGGTTGGTGAATAGAAAATAGTGGAACTTCACACACAAATCTTCAATCCCCACCATCCTCTCAGACACCAGATATGACCAAGAACACAAAAGCTTGCCCGAAATCAAAAAGTTAACCACCTTTTCCACCAGAACAAAGTTTTTATAGCATCAGGATAAACCACCACTTCATCTTGCACAATTGACTCGGGAGGATTTCAACACACTCCTCGGATTGCAGTCGAAAATAATTTCTTGGCAGCAGAGATCAATCTCAGCTTCCTATCTTAAAAAAAAAAAATCCACAGTATGTGTTGATGGCTCGGTATAAAGTATCTAAAGAGTAACAGGACTCACATCAATTCGTCAGGAAAAAAACCCCAAGTTGTATATGTTGCATAGCTTAAATTCCTAGGATTGCGACATGCTGTGTATACTAATACTAATACTGTAGTGGAGGAAATGAAGTACGTCTTGTACCCTTTTTCACATAAAGATAAAGAAAATAGTAGACTTGGAAGAAATAGAAATAGAAATAGAAAGAGTAGAAACTAAACAAACGTGTGTAAGTCAAGGATGACCTGTAATTAATAGAAGACAGTTAAGAATTTGTGGTCTTAAGTTGACGACTATCTGTATACAAGATAGAATAGAATAGAACAGAAGAATGGAATGGAATGGAATGGAATGGAATGGAATGGAATGGAATGGAATGGAATGGAATGGAATAGAATAGAATAGAAGAGAATAGAATAGAAGAGAATAGAATAGAAGAGAAGAGAAGAGAAGAGAAAAGAGAAGAGAAGAGAAGAGAAGAGAAGAGAATAGAATAAACAGAGTTGGAAGAGACCTTTGTAGGCCTTCTAGTCCAACCCCTTGCTTAGGCAAGAAACCCTATACCAAGGGTCTGCAACCTGAAACACTCAAAGAGCCATTGGACCCCTTTCCCACAGAAAAGAAAACACCGGAAGCCACAAAACCCTTCCCATGCCTGACTGTTTCTTGAGCGGCCACAAAACTAGGATATGTAGCTGAATTAAACGCTCTGTTTTCTTCTGAAACTTTCCTTTTCTTGGATTTATCCATGGTTGGCCTACCGGGGGTTGAAAAGCTCAATAAATTGCATGCCGGTGGGTGTCACACATTGGCGGTTGTGACGCATATTTTGAGTGACAGGGAGCCGCAGCAAAGGGGTGAAAGGGTGAAAGAAATTTCTCCTTAGTGCTAGGTTGATTCTCTCCTTGATTAGTTTCCATCCATTGTTCCTGCCTTCAGATGCTTTGGAGAATAGATTGACCTCATCATCTTTGTGGCAGCCTCTCTAACATTGGGAGACTGCTATCATGTCACCCCTAGTCCTTCTTTTCATTAAACCAAACATAACCCAATTACTGCAACTATTCTTCATATGTTTTAGTCTCCGGTCCCCCTAACCATCTCTGTTGCTCTTCTCTGAACTCTTTCTAGAGTCTCCACGTCTTTTTTACATCTGGGTGACTAAAACTGGATGCCGTATTCCAAGTGTGGCCTGACCAAGGCATTATAAAGTGGTATTAACACTTCATGTGATCTTGATTCCATCCAGAGGTGGGTTTCAGCAGGTTCTGACCCGTTCTGGAGAACCGGTAGGGGAAATTTTGAGTAGTTCGGAGAACCGGTAGTAAAAATTCTGACTGGCCCCGCCCTCGTCTATTCTCTGCCTCCCGAGTCCCAGCTGATCGGGAGGAAATGGGGATTTTGCAGTAACCTTCCCCTGGATTGGGGTGGGAATGGAGCCCAATAATTTTATTAAATAATTTTAATTATTTTTAATTTATGTTTGTCTTTGTGCTTTTAATAGGCTGTACACCGCCCTGAGTCCTTCGGGAGAAGGGCGGTATAGACATAAAATTATTATTATTATTATTATTTAATCTGTAGTGAGATTCACAGTCTTTGAGGCTGGTTAATAGCTCAGCAGCTCGAGTCCTAACCAAGGACCTAGGAACTGTTAAGGTATCATTGGAGGATGTAAGCTGTTCCGAGTAAGGTGGTTTTTTGTAGAGTCAAAATGTTCAAGTCTGGTAAATTTAGAATTTCTAAATAGCGGGGTAGCCCTTTGGGTATTGCTCTAAGGGCTCCAGTTACAATCGGAACAACACATGATTTCTTTTTCCATAGTCGCTCAACTTCGATTTGCAAGTCCCGGTACTTTGTGATTTTTTCTTGCTGCTTATCTTCAATCCGTGCATCACCAGGTATTGCAATGTCAATGAACCACACTTTTTTCTCTTCAACTACCGTTATGTCAGGTGTGTTGTGGACCAAGTGCCTGTCAGTCTGAATCCTAAAGTCCCACAAGATCTTGAGTTTCTCATTCTCCAAAACTTTCTCAACCTGATGTTCCCAGTGGTTTTTGTTGTACTCAAATCCAAACTTCTGGCACAATTTCCAGTGAATGATCTTAGCAACACGGTCATGGCGTTGTAGGTAGTCGGTTTGTGAAATTTTGCTGCATCCACTGATCAGGTGGTTGTTGTTGTTGTTGTTGTTGTTGTTGTTATTATTATTATTATTATTTTACAGTATTCTTTCCCTGGAGTGGGGGGGATGGAGATTTTACACTATCCTTCCCCTGCCACGCCCACCAAGCCATGCCACGCCCACCAAGCCACACCCACAGAACCGGTAGTAAAAAAATTTGAAACCCACCACTGATTCCATCCCTCTGTCTTTGCAGCCTAGGACTGTGTTTGGCTTACTACCCCATACTGCAGAATTTCTTCTAGTCCAGTTGGACTGCCGACTCTTGAGCGGTGTTTGCCTGGTGAAAATACCCCAGCAGTTAAACCTTTAAGAAGGAAGAGGCCAGCAAAAGAGGAAAGGTTTAAGCTATCAGCTGCTCTCCCCTGTGCCTGTGGCACGTTCCTCATGTATCTCCGGCCTGCTTGCCATTCATCTCGGGTTGCAGAGACACACAGACACCCGTCAGTCCACAGGCGGCCGTTCTCGGTCTGATCACCATGCAAACATGCGTCCCTCTCATGCGCAGAAGCCGCCTTCGGCTTGGAGTAGCGGGCGTACCTTGGCAAGGTGTCCAGAAACCTCCTATGACTCACCCGGCGGAGCTCAAAATAAACCGATGTTGCTGGAACAGCTACACCTTAAGCTGCTTCAGCCAAACAGGAGATCATCCAATGCCTCCGGGGTGAAAAGGTGCAAATTAGAAAAACAAACAGGGAGGACTCAAGCGACCTGGAGTCGATGGGTCTCTCCTCTGTTTATTTCTGCTCCAAAGGAAAGCAGTTTCAACGCTGCACCTACTATTCTTACTTTTTGCAAAAGAAAATCTCTTTCCAAAATTCATATTTTCCTTAATGTTTGTGTCTGGGTAAAACATCTTCTTCTGCCTTATTTTGTAGAATGGAATGGAATGGAGTGGAATGGAATAGGAATAGGAATAGGAATAGGAATGGAATAGGAGTGGAGTGGAGTGGAGTGGAGTGGAGTGGAATAGGAATAGGAATAGGAATTGGGAATGGGAATTGGGAATGGGAATGGGAATGGGAATGGGAATGGGAATAGTATAGTATAGTATAGTATAGTATAGTATAGTATAGTATAGTATAGTATAGTGTAGAACGGAACAGAACGGAACAGAACGGAACGGAACGGAACGGAATAGGAATAGGAATAGGAATAGGAATAGGAATAGGGGATGGGGATGGGGATGGGGATGGGGATGGGGATGGGGATGGGGATGGGGATGGGGATGGGGATGGGGATGGGGATGGGGATAGAATAGAATAGAATAGAATAGAATAGAATAGAATAGAATAGAATAGAATAGAATAGAATAGAATAGAATAGAATAGAATAGAATAGAATTCTTTATTGGCCAAGTGTGATTGGACACACAAGGAATTTGTTTTTGGTGCTTATGCTCTCAGTGTACATTAAAAGACAAGATACATTCATCAAGAATCCTAAGGTAGAACACTTAATGATAGTCATAGGGAACAAATAAGCAATCAAATCATTCTAGGAAACAATCAATATCAATATAAATCGTAAGCTGTGGTGCGATTCAAGTAATTTAACAACCAGTTCTCTGCCCTAATGATTTCGTCCAACAACCAGTTTGCCAAACTGCTCAGAAAGTTAACAACCGGTTCTCCTGAAGCGGTGCGAACCGTCTGAATCCCACCACTGTTTAAAACCCTAACTCGCTCAAACCATTATAGACTTTTTATGGACAGGAAGCAAGCAGCTTGTATGTTAACTAATCGTCTAGGGCAATTCAGAATTCAAAGTGAGGAAATGCTTTCCCTGTCAGCACTGAATCACTTGTGGGATATACTATGGGGAAAACCCTTTCAGACACTTGGACGTAAGACATACAGCGTGATAGCATAAAACTATATGACACAGGGAAATCTCATTCTCAGTGTCTTAATTATTCAGCTCAATCATCCAACCCATCCTTTAGAAATGGCCATTATTTCCCCCCCCCCAAAAAGGAAACTCAACAACTCACTAGGCCCTGCATTGAACTGTTGCTGTTGTTAAGACGTTTCTCCTAAATTTTCTTGAAATGTCCCTTCCCCGACCTCAGGACCATTATTCCACCAAGGAACAGGTGGTTTTAACAGGTGTCACACAGGGGTGGGTTCAGAGGTGGCTTTCAGCGGATTCTGACCAGTTCTGGAGAACCGGTAGTGGAAATTTTGAGTAGTTCGGAGAACCGATAGTAAAAATTCTGACTGGCCCCGCCCCATCTATTCTCTGCCTCCCAAGTCCCAGCTGATTGAGAGGAAATGGGGATTTTGCAGTAACCTTCTCCTGGAGTGGGGTGGGAATGTTGATTTTACAGTATCCTTCTCCTGCCACGCCCGCCAAGCCACACCCACAGAACTGGTAGTAAAAAAATTTGAAACCCACCACTGGTTTTAAAGGTTCAAATATGATTTCCAGAGGGCCAGTGAGATTTGAGATTTCTGGACCTACATTTTTCAGACCCAAAGATCCTCTAAGCCAGGAGTGGAAAGTTATAGTAACATTATGATCTGTGGACTTCAACTCCCAGAATTCCCCAGCCAGGCAACTTTAAGACTTGTGGACTTCAACTCCCAGAATTCCTCAGCCAGGCAACTTTAAGACTTGTGGACTTCAACTCCCAGAATTCCCCAGCCAGGCAACTTTAAGACTTGTGGACTTCAACTCCCAGAATTCTCCAGCCAGGCAACTTTAAGACTTGTGGACTTCAACTCCCAGAATTCCCCAGCCAGGCAACTTTAGGACTTGTGGACTTCAACTCCCAGAATTCCCAAGTTGCCAGGCTGGGGAATTCTGGGAGTTGAAGTCCACAAGTCTTAAAGTTTCCTAGTTTGGAGACCCCTGATTGAGAGTGTTGTGTGAACGCAGACAAATCAGGGGGAAAGGGGGAAAGCATCTCTGTCACAATCCAGATCAGGACCATGAGGTGACTTTTGAGGGGCTTTTAAACCAGGAAACGACAAGCTTTTAGAAATAATCTGTTGGTTTTTTTTAACAAGCATCTCTTTCCTAGAAACCGATTTATACAAAATGAAACAGGGGGCCGAGGAAGCAGAGACCAAAAGCATCACCGCCCCTGGGAAAGTTTTTTGTCATTGTGAAGTAATATCCCCCAGGACAGAAAAGTGTATATAGGAGGGTGTTTAGGATCCATTTGAAAAGAGATGATTAGGGGCCTGGAGGCTAAACCGTATGAAGAACAATTGCAGGAATTTGGTATGGCTAATCTAGTGAAAAGAAGAACTAGAGGTGACATGATAGCAAGTCTTCCAATATTTGAGGGGCTGCCACAAAGAAGAGGGAGTCAAGCTATTCTCCAAAGCACCTGAAGGCAGGAAGAAGAAGCAATGGATGGAAACTAATCAAGGAGAGAAGCAACCTGGAATTAAGGAGATACTTCGTAACATTGAGGACAATGTTGTGGGCGCTCCACCACTAGAGGCTTTTAAGAAGAGACTGGACAGCCACCTGTCTGAAATGGGATACGGTCTCCTGCTCCTCCGAGGTCACTTCCAACTCTGTGAGATCAGTGAGAAGGAGCTGAGCCAACTTCTTCTGCCCCCATTCTGTCCCCAGGTCACACGCTGTTTGATTAGTTCATTTCCTCAAAGGGAACTTCCCCTCGATTAGTCTTACTCAGAGCCTCCGGCAAGAGGCCGTCCCTCAATGCGGGTCCTGCCCGTTAATTGTGTCACTTAAGGTAAATGCTGCAATGGAAGAGAAAAGTAGTTTCATTTTGAAGGGCACGTCCCATGGGAGAGGATCACTCTGGACTTGAGGCAGGGGGAAATCAAGACAGTGCACAGAGTTTAAGCGAGCTCAGGGTTTCCGAATCTTGGCAGCTTTAAGAGGGGTGGACTTCAGCTCCCAGAATTCCTCAGGCAGTATGCTTCAATTCCCAGAATTCCCTAGCTGGCTTGCTTTAAGATGGGTGGACTTCAATTCCCAGAATTCCCTAGCTGGCTTGCTTTAAGATGGGTGGACTTCAATTCCCAGAATTCCCCAGCTGGCATGTTTTAAGATGGGTGGACTTCAATTCCCAGAATTCCCCAGCTGGCATGCTTTAAGATGGTGGACTTCAGCTCCCAGAATTCTCCTGTTAGCATAGGAATTCTGGGAGTTGAAGTCCACATGTCTTCAAATTGCCAAGGTTCAGAAACCCTGAACTAGCTACAGGTAGTCTTTCCTTGGCAGTTGTTTGAAGTTATGACGGAGCCCCCAAAATATATCTATAACCTGATTCTGGAGTTCCAATGGTGGTACCTACCCCCTGTGGTCACATGATCGCATTCTGGACAGTTGCCAACCGGCTCACAAATTTACAGCTGTTTGCAGTGCCCAGCACTCACATGATTCAATTTTTTGTGTTTTTTTGCCAGTTTCTGCAAACTTCCGATTTCCAGCAAAAAAAAGAAAGAAAAAAGTTCCCCTGGAAGAAAACGGGCTTGTTTAACAACCGAGGCATTAACCACCGCCGCAAAAATGATCATAAAATCAGGCATGATCACATGGTAACTCAGTTAAAATCGCCATGATTTACCACCATAATTCTGAATTCAAATTAAGGTTGTAAGTCTGTGACCAACTGTACTTTTTCCCCCTCTCCCAGAATTCCCAGGCGTGGCCAAGGTGTTCTGGGAAATTCCAGGAGATTATTAAACTGGGGACAACAGCTTTAAAAATTTCACCCTGGTGAAATTGATTATGGGTAGTCCTCGAGTTACGACCACAACTGAGCCCAAAATTTACGCAGCTACATGAAGCCTTTAAGCGAGTTTTGCTCCGTTTTACAACCTTTCTTGCCATAGCTGTTAAGTGAATCACTGCCTGTGTTAAGTTAGTAACATGGTTGCTTAGGGCAGTGTTTCCCAAACTTGACCCTTTAAAGATGTATGGACTTCAACTCCCAGCATTCCTCAACCAGCCATACTGTCTGGGGAATTCTGGGAGTTGAAGTCCATGCACCTTAAAATAGCCAAGTTTGGGAAACACTGGCTTAGGGAATCTGGCTTCTCCATTAACTCGGCTTGTCAAAGGTCGCAAAAGAGGATCACGTTGAATCACGTGACGCTGCAACCGTCGTAAATATGAAGCAGTTGCCAAGCGCCCAAATTTTGATCGCGGGACCATAGGGATATTGCAAGGGTCGTAAGCAGTTCATGGTATTCAGCCGGTTCGGACTGAATATAGAACTTAACGGTGTTAAGAGTATCTGCAACCCATCTCCAGTCGTAAGTCATCAGTCACTTTTTTCCAAAGTTGCCGTAATTTTGAATGGTCACTAAGTATACTGTTGGAAGTCGAGGACTACCTTTAGTGAAAAAATGTGCCTCCCCGCCCCCCACCTTGCTGCTTTGTAGCTCTGTTCACACAACTTGCTATAAGCTCACACACCTGTATTAACCACACAGAAGTCTTGCAGTTTGCAGGAGTTGGGAATTCTCCCCCAAAAAGAATGGTGGTATGATGGCTTAATAGGATTAACACCGCATGACTTCACGCTAAGCCACGGTTGAATTCCCATCGCACACTCAGCCACAAAAGAGTCAATATCATTTTAGCCTGTATGGATCCAGTTAGCTTGTGAGCCAATTATCACTGACCCAAACTCTGAATGCTTATTCTTGTCAGATTGGTATGAACCTTCAAATTTCTAGGCTGTATTATCTCATGATCTAAAATGGACACTGAAATGGACATATACTACATTTAGTTTTGGTCGCCATGATGTAAAAAAGATGTGGAGACTCTAGAAAGAGTGCAGAGAAGAGCAATAGGGGACTGGAGGCTAAAACATATGAAAAACAGTTGCAGGAACTGGGTATCTCTAGTTTAATGAAAAGGAGGACATGATAGCACTGTTCCAATATCTGAGGGGCTGCCCCAAAGAAGAGGGAGTCAAGCTATTCTCCAAAGCACCTGAGGGCAGGACAAGAAGCAATGGGTGGAAACTAATCAAGGAGAGAAGCAACTTGGAACTCAGGAGAAATTTCCTGACAGGTAGAACAATTAACTAGTGGACCAACTTGCCTCCAGAAGTTGTAAATGCTCCAAGTTTTAAAGAAGAGGTTGGATAACCATTTGTCTGAAGTGGTGTAGGGTTTCCTGCCTAAGCAGGGGGTTGGATTAGAAGACCTCCAAGGTCCCTTCCAACTGTTATTCTATTCTACTTAACATCAAAAACGTCATCAAAAAAGCACAATGAAGAATGTTCTTTCTGTGCCAGCTCAGAAAGCTCAAACTGCCCAAGGAGCTGCTGATATATAATTGGAAGAATTATTGAGTCTGTCATCAGCACCTCTATAATGGTCTGGTTCGGCTCTGCAGCCAAACAAGACAGAGACAGACTTCAACGGATAATTAGAACTTAATCACATAGTCCATGGATAAATGAACAACACACTAAGGCATGGATAGACAACTATGGCCCCTTTACAGCCTGTGGACTTCAACTCCCAGAAATCCTGGCTCCTTTTATGATTCGTGGACTTCAACTCCCAGAATTCCTAGTCCCTTTACGAATTGTGGACTTCAACTCCCAGAATTCCTGGCCCCTTTACGACCGGTGGACTTCAACTCCCAGCATTTCTGGCCACTTTATGACCTGTGGACTTCAACTCCCAGAATTCCTGGCCCCTTTACAACCTGTGGACTTCAACTCCCAGAATTCCTGGCCCCTTTACGACCGGTGGGCTTCAACTCCCAGCATTCCTGGCCCCTTTATAACCTGTGGACTTTGACTCCCAGAATTCCTGGCCCCTTTACGACCTGTGGACCAACTCCCACAATTCCTGATCCCTTTACAACCTGTGGAATTCTGGGAGTTGAAGTCCACAGGTCATAAAAGAGCCATAGTTGTCTACTCTTACACTAAGGCAAAACACACACATACTTCACAGGTTGTGCAAAAGTAGCTATTAGGTCTTTCATGAAGCTGGGTAAGCGGATTGTGTGAGTGTGGCCTGTAAAGGCACAATCGTGTGATTCAACAACTCCGGAGCTTCTTTTTCACTTCAGCAGGCAACCCAGATTCTTTTTTTAAAAAAGCAGAATATCAAAGTGCACAGAACTCTTTGTATCTCAATCAGTGGGCAGAAGAATATGGAAAAAAAACCAACCCAGATTTCCATTTCCATGGCAAGAGGTTTGGGAGCTGGCAGGCTTGAGAAAAATACCCTCAAAAACTGAATGCAAGTTGCCAACAGCATCTGAACAATAAAAGCGCCCAAAAGAATATGTTTTTGAGGAATAAAAGCCTCTGAGATGCCTATTTAATTGATTTCTTAAAAAATAAATACATAAATTCAGCAGCTTAAATGCTGGATGAATCTCAAAGGCATTTCCTGGCTTTCTGATTTTGCTGTCTGCATGTTAAAGAGGGAATAATTCTTCCTTAAACACGGGTGCTCGGTTGATGGGACGCGTGAGATTTCTGCTGATTAATTAAAGCAGTAGGCATTTACATGTGAATAGAAGCAGTGAATTGACTCCAGAATCACATGAAGAAGGAGTCTAACTTTTTTTTAACTTCCCAGGATGATCAGAAGGGCAAGAGATTTGGACCAGAAGAGTTTAAAAGCTCTAAAGACCCCCTTTAGAGTTGCATAGTTGGATAGTTGCAGCCATCCCCAATGGTCACGTGATCAAAATTGGGGGGGCTTAACAACTGACTCATCTTTATGACGGTTGCAGTGTCCCGGGGTCATGTCCAGTGGTGGGCTGCAACATGTTTAGTTTATAGTTTAGTTTAGTTTATTAGATTTATATACCGCCCTTCTCCTGACGGACTCAGGGCGGTAAACAGCCAAACATTAAAACATTAAAATACAAACAATATAAAAGTTAAAAATAATCTAAAAACGTAATTAAATCAAATTTTGGCTTCCCCAAATTTAAAATCCCTCCTAAAATTCACCCATTAAAATCTACGTTAAGCCAGCCCGGCTTCCTGGAATAGAAAAGTCTTTAATGCCTTGCGGAAAGTGCGGAGGTCTGGGATTAATCGAATCCCCGGGAGTAACTCGTTCCAGAGAGTGGGAGCCCCCACAGAGAAGGCTCTCCCCCTGAGGGTCGCCAGTCGACATTGCCTGACCGACGGCACCCTGAGGAGGCCCTCTCTATGAGAGCGTATTGGCCGGTGGGAGGTTATCGGTGACAGAAGGTGGTCTCGTAAGTACCCGGGCCCTAAGCCATGGAGCGCTTTAAAGATGAGAACCAAGACCTTGAAGCGCACCCAGAAGACCACTGGGAGCCAGTGCAGCTCACGCAGGAGAGGTGTCACGTGGGAGCGCCAAGTCGCCCCCATAATCACCTGTGCGGCTGCATTCTGGACCAGTTGGAGCCTCCGGGTGGTCCTCAAGGGGAGCCCCATGTAGAGAGCATTACAGTAGTACAGTAGTCCAGGCGAGAAGTGACCAGGGCATGGTCACTTAGCCAGTTCTGTGAACATGTGCACATCTAATGCGTTTACACACAGCATTCAAAATACAGCAATTTGACGCTCAGCTGATTACCTTCTAAGGCAGCCCCGGTAAGTAGAACAGCGGAGGTACGGAAATCAGCTGTGCGAGAAAGAAGGAAATATAGGGCAGGATAGAGCAGGGGCAGGTGGGTGGGATCACCTGATCACCAGAACTACCAGTTTCCCAAAACCGGTCTGAACCTGTAGCAGCCAACGGTTGGCCATGTCATCCTCTTTTGCGACCTTCTGAAAAGCAAAGTCAACGGTCCCTTGCAACCTTGTTACTCTACGTTGAGCATCTTGAAGTGAGGAAGATGATGTACTGCGGCTGTCACACAAAAGCCAACGCAATCCTAGGTTGCATTAACAGAGGGATAGGCTCAAGATCACGTGAAGTGTTAATTCCACTTTATAATGCTTTGGTAAGGCCACACTTGGAATATTGCAGCCAGTTTTGGTCGCCACGATGTTAAAAAGATGTGGAGACTCTTCTAGAGTGCAGAGAAAAGCAACAAAGAGGATTAGGGGACTGGAAGCTAAAACATAGGAAGGACGGTTCCCGGAACTGGGTATATCTAGTTTAATGAAAAGGAGGTCTAAAGTGACGTGATAGCATCTTTCAACATTTGAGGGGTTGCCACAAAGAAGAGGAGGGTCAAACTACCGTATTTTTCGGAGTATAAGATGCACCAGAATATAAGACGCACCGACCTTTTTTGGTGAGGAAAACAAGAAAAAGAAATCTGCCTCTGCCTCCCAGCAATGTTGCTTCTTTGCAGCAAACAAGGATTCAAGCACTCGTCACTTCTCGCCTGGACTATTGTAATGCTGTCTATATGAGGCTCCCCTAGGGGTGCACCCGGAGGCTCCAACTGGTGGAGAATGCGGCCGCGCGGAGGATTATGGGAGCGACAGGGCGCTCCCACGTGACACCTCTCCTGCGGGAGCTGCATTGGTTGCCGGTGGACTTCCGGGTGCGCTTCAAGGTGTTGGTGATCACCTTTAAAGCGCTCCATGGCTTAGGACCAGGGTACTTACGGGACCGCCTTCTGCCACCAATTGCCTCCCACCGGCCGGTTCGCTCCCACAGAGAGGGCCTCCTTAGGGTGCCATCAGCCAGACAATGCCGGCTGGCGACCCCCAGGGGGAGAGCCTTCTCTGTGGTAGCTCCCACCCTCTGGAACGACCTTCCTCCAGAGTTGCGAAGGATCTCCGACCTCCAGACTTTTCGTCGGGCCTTAAAGACACACTTTTTTCAGCTAGCCAGCCTGGCCTGATCCCATGGGAAAACCTTTTAGAGTTTTATTATGAATTTTAAATTGAATCATTTTTACTAGATGGGCCAAATTTATATTTAGTTACTTTTAATAACTTTTAACTTTTGTAACATCTGCTTTTATTTTTGGCTGTGCACCGCCCTGAGTCCGTAAGGAGAAGGGCAGTATATAAATCTAATAAAATAAATAAATAACTAAATAAACAGCCAACAGCCTGCTTTACTTTCATTTTCGTTTTCAGCATAGCTTGATTAGCACAAGAAAAAAAAAAATCAGCTCCCAGCAATTTACCTCAATGCAGCAAGCAGCAGAGGACCCCGCAAAACAGCTGAGAGTTGGGAGGCCGATCCAATCAAGTTGTGCTAATTAGGCTATGCTGAAGCCGAAACGAGCCGTTTCTTCTTGCTGCTTGCTACAAGGAGGTAACTGCTGGGAGGAAGAGGCCAAAGTGTGGGGGCCAGTGGGTGGGTGGGGCTACATTTGGTGTATAAGACTCACCTAAATTTTCACCCCCTTTTAGGGGGGGAAAGGTGCGTCTTATACTCTGAAAAATACGGTATTTTCCAAAGCACCAGAAGGCAAGACAAGAAGCAATGGATGGAAACTGAAGAAAGAGAGTTACAACCGTTCATTTAGTGGTTGGAAATTAACCAAAAGAGAGACGCAATCTAGAACTGAGGATAAATTTCCTTTGTCTGAAATGCTGCGTGCTTGATCAGGGGGTCGGTTATTTCTGTTCAATATTCTGTTCTGTTAAAAAGATGTCCTAAACTTTAAGAAGGGGCGCAGTGGCTCAGTGGCTAAGACGCTGAGCTTGTCGATCGAAAGGTCGGCAGTTCAGCGGTTCGAAACCCTAGTGCCACATAATGGGATGAGCTCCCGTGACTTGTCCCAGCTTCTGCCAACCTAGCAGTTCGAAAGCCCATAAAAAATGCAAGTCGAAAAAATTTGGTGGGAAGGCAGCAGCGTTCCGTGCGCCTTTTGCGTTGAGTCATGCCGGCCACATGACCACGGAGACGTCTTCGGACAGTGCTGTCTCTTCGGCTTTGAAACGGAGATGAGCACCGCCCCCTAGAGTCGTGGACGACTAGCACATATGTGTGAGGGGAACCTTTACCTTTAAACTTGTTCTTTCAGGGGAAGTTCGTGAAGGTCCAGAATGTATTTTTCAGGGTCATTGTCTGAACGTTACCCTCCCATCTGGCTGGGATTCCTACAAAGGCTGGTTGCTGGAACCCTTCCCGATGCCTAGAGATCTCCTGAAAAGCAGAGGGGGCCAAGCTTTCGTTCATTCCAACCGGACCAAAAGTTTGCTTTGCAAAGCCTTCGAAAGCAGCTGACGCCGATGGGAAAATGAAAAGCTGAAAAGGGTATTGATGTGCCAATTCTGGGTCCCGGCTCACAGCTTGCCCAGCACAGTTGACTTGGACACAGTTCTTCAGAGGGCACCAAATAAATGTTCCTTCGCCTTCCCGAGGGGGAGATAAGACGTGAAGGTCACCCAGGCTGGATTTCTTTTCTAAAATTGCCTGGTACGGGCGAGGGAAAGTGCCAAACATCCTACGTTTCTGAATAGCCTCAGGCTGCGAAAGAAAGAAAGAAAGAGGAAAGAAAGAAAGAAAGAAAAACTCACCAGAGAGCTGGAAAAAATGTTCAGGACAAGGAGAGCTAAGATTTTTAAAAAAGGCAGGTTGGAAGGAGAGAAAGAAAAATGTGACTTCTTTTTTAACTATCTGTAGAAATCTTAGCAATTAGAAAGAAAACAAGGTACTCACTGAAGCGCAAAAAATAAATTAAGAACAAGCAGAGAATACAGATAGTCCTCTCTGCTTGTTCTTATGATCACAATGATCATAAGAACCTTGACTTATGACCACAATGGAGCCCAAAATTTAAGCAGGAGAGCTAAGTGAGTTTTGCTCCATTTTGCAATCTTTCTTGCTTGCCGTTGTTAAACGAATCACACCAGTTGTTAAGCTCGTAACAGGGTTGTTGACTTTGCTTGTCCGAAGGTCACAAAAGGGGATCACATAATTCCGGGACCAGCGGTGGGTTTTGTTGAGACTCAGACCCAAGTAGTTAGTATTAAATACAAACAGTTTGAAAACGAACAGAATTTATTAGAACAGCTGAGGATTAACTCATTCTCAGCGTAGTCCAAACTAAATCAAAACAAATTCTTCATAACACAAATTCTTCAGTCTAATCACCAACCTTGGTATAATTAGGCAAACTGCCAAAGGCTTTTCTTGGCAAAAGTTCAGAAGCAGAAGACACCAACAAGAAATAAATGCAGCAAGACAAGAAACCAATCTATCAACAACGTTTTCCGACAAAGAGCCGTTGCTGGTCTTTTAAGCCTTATGAGAGGGGCCAATCATCTCTTGGCCTTACTCCTGAGTCGTCCTCTCTGCTTTATCTGCTCCTGCCTTCTGGCAGCTCTTCTCATACGTGCACTAGGAACAGGCTCCTCCTGTTCCTCTGCCTCTCTGCTGTCAGCCTCTGGAGGCTCCGGAGTCCGCACATGACTCTCTGATGGCCCTGGCCCCATCTCTGCCTCCAACACAGAGCCCTTATCTGGGCTTTCCCCAGCCTCCAGGACTGGCCCATGTTCTTCCTCAGCCTCATCGCTGTTCGACTCCACTGCCAGCTCTGCAGTCTGCTGGCGGACCACAACAGGTTTCCTTCTGTGCATGCGCCCAGCCTCAAAAATGTGCCTAAATAGGACGGCATAGAGCCAGGGGGGTGGGGGTGGGCAGGCCCACCTGTGATCTCCGCTACTGATTTGCTCGAACTGGTACGAACCGGCTAAATACTATCTCTACCCGGAACAGTGCAACTGTCACAAATACATGCCAGTTGCCAAGCGTCTGAATTTTGATCACGCGATCATGGGGACGCCGCAATGGTCGTTAAGTGTGAAAAACAGTCTTTAAGTCCCCCTTTTTTTAGTGCCATTGCTAACTTCGAATGGTCACTGTTGTAAGTCGAGGACAGTCTATATTTCGAATTCTGACCAGGAAATGTTAGGAATCCAATTCCTGGAAACAGGAGTAACAACCATTCCAGGCACTTTGTCTCTTACCCATAAGTATATTTTTGTTCCAATAAGGAACTGTCTCTTGCCTGCCAGTGGGAAATCACCCTTGTAAACAAACTTTTTACAGCACCAGGTTGGCGTTAAATATCAGGCACAATTAAACTCAGAAAAAAAACAGAGTTGGGGCACAGCTAGAAAGAAAAAAGAAAGCAAAGGAAGACAGGAGTCTGCTAATGAAGACTGTGCTGGAATAACATGTAATTTACACACCCCGCAGCTATATTTAGGAGGAAGTTGATAAAGGCAGGAGGTGAAAAACAGTTTAGTCCTAACTGGTTCTGGCTTGTGCATTGCTGGGCATCTGAACTGCAGCCAACCACAAGCAATTATGATTATTTTCAGTATTTTCCGGTGAATTTCTCTACAGGTAGGTCCTCGACTTACGAGCACACCTGGGGATGAGGATTTCCATGGCTAAGCCAGGTGGTTATTGAGTCGTGTGCAGTTTCACCTCCTATTTTGCCACGGTTGTTAAGCGAATCAGGGCAGTCCTTAAGCGAGTTGCCTGGTCGTTACATCAATCCGGCTTCCCGCACTGACTTCGCTTGTTGGGAATTGCAATCATATGTCCCTGGGATGCTGTAATCATCATAAATACCGGGACAGGTCAGTGGTGAGATTCAAATAATTTTACTAACGGTCCTGTGGCATGGCATGGTGGGCGTGGCTTGGTGGGCGTGGCAGGGGAAGGTTACTGCAAAATCCCCATTTCTTCCCTATCAGCGGAGACTTGGGAGGCAGAGAATAGATGGGGGCGGGGCCAGTCAGAGGTGGTATTTACTGGTTCTCTGAACTACTCAAAATTTCCGCTACCGGTTCTCCAGAACTGGTCAGAACCTGCTGAATGCCACCTTTGGTACAGGTAGTGGAACTAGGTGGCTCAGTGGCTAAGACACAGAGTTTGTCAATCAGAAAGATCAGCAGTTCGGCGGTTCGAATCCCTAGTACCAGGGGTGGGTTCTAAATTTTTTTACTACCGGTTCTGTGGGCGTGGCTTGATGGTCAATTCTTTAGGATTTAGCAGAGGTACTGGTCTACCAGGCTTTTAACTGCTTGCAGAGCTGTACCAGTCTACTCATGTATTTTTGCAGGCACTGGTCTACCCATTTATTTTTGCAGGCACCGGTCTACCCATTTATTTTTGCAGGCACTGGTCTACTCATTTATTTTTGGAGGCACCGGTCTACTCATTTGTTTTTAGAGGCACCGGTCTACCACCAAACTGCCTTTTACCACTTATCAGCTATAGGGCGGCCCTTTGAAGCCCACGGCAAGAGTTTAAACAGTTTTTTTTCCTTATAGCCCATCAGCTGGGACTCAGAAGGCAGCAATGGATTGGGGGTGGTGCCAAATAAAAGGTAAGAATAACGCAGTGGGTGCAGGGGGGCAGAACTGGTTCCGTGATGTCATATTGTCACCGCTCCCAGCGGAACCGGGCCGAACCGGGAGGAACCCACCACTGCCTAGTATAGGACAATCTTTCCATTCCCCACTGTCCTCTCAGAACTAAAGAAGCTTCTTGGATAAGAAGCGAAACGTCTTCAAAAGAAAAATAAAAACAAGGAAAGTCCAGTTGCCTCCTGAAAAAAGCACCTTTGGGATAACAAGAAGGAAGGTGAGCTTTTTAAACCTCTTTTGTTAGCTTAAGTAAAAAGCACAGGGCTTTTAAAATTATTATTTACAAAGGTTTGCTCAGTGCAACCCATTTGCTTAGTGTAACTCTTACACACCTGTAGAGACGTCTCTACCAACCGGCACAAAGGGCACCTTCAGTTGGTACCTAGGCCAGTTACCTGGGACCTCTGCCAAAGCATCAGCTGTGCTCAGCGTGAACAGCTGCTCGAATCCAAGTTTCATTCGCCATTCCCAGCTTTAGCTTTATTCTGGTTCAAATCAGAATAAGAATCAGCCTTCTGGCCTGCCTTACGAAGAGACTGAGGGAAGAAACAGTACACCAGGGATGGATTCAGCCGATTCGGGAGAACCGAGGTTAATTTTAACCTGGTTCGGTGAACCGGTTGTTCCAAGAACTGGCTGACTCCGCCCATTCCTCCCCTCCCCTCCCAGGAATCTCCACATGGCCCGTTTTGGATGCTAGGAAAGTGCAGGGCGCATATGGAGGCTCTGGGAGGGCTAAAACGGGCCTACCAGAAGTCTGGAAATGGGCCTGTTTTTCCCCAGGGAGTGCCCAGGGGAGGCTGTTTTCGTCTTCCTGGAGGCTCCAGGAAAGCCTCTGGGGGCTGGGGAGACGAAAACCGGGCCTACAGGAAGTACGGAAACGGGCCCATTTCCAGCCTCCAGGGGGCGCAGGAAGCAAACTGGTTGTTGTAACCGGTGAATCCCACCACTACAGCATACCCCCGAGTTGAAATACAGGTAGTCCTTGACTTACAACCTCAACTGAGTGGGCAGCTCTCTGAGCTTGGTTGATTCCTTGCAGACCTTTAATTACCAAACTAGGTAACATCATCCATGCTAGAAGGAGTGGGGATGCTTTCTTGAGCTTGCTGGTTTTCTTGCAGACAATTTTCATTTCTAAAGTAAGTAACATCATCAATGCTAAAAGGGAGTGTGGGAGAGCGGTTTGCTTTCTGAGCTTGGTTGTTTTCTTACATACGTCTCATTACCACACTTGGTAACATCATCAGTGCAGCGTAAGAATGGTCCAGGATAAGAATTAAAGGGGAGGGTTGGGTCATTTCTCTTCCTTTGGATAATAATACAGTGTTTGAATGTTCTTGCCCCACATTCGGTCTTCCTTTTGGGCCTCTCTGCCAATGCCCCTGAAATCGTAGCTGGATCGTACCCCCCTTGGAGAGGGCTCGCAATCTGGGCGTCCTCCTGGACGCACGGCTGTCCTTAGAAGAACATATGACAGCTGTGGCCAGGGGAGCTTTTTATCAGGTTCGCCTGATGCGCCAGTTGCGTCCCTTTCTGGACCGGGACGCCCTATGCACTATGTCGCCCTATGTCACTGACGCCCTCGTCATGTCCCGCCTGGACTACTGTAACACTCTCTACATGGGGCTCCCCTTGAAGAACACCCGGAGGCTCAACTGGTTCAGAATGCAGCCGCGTGGGTGATTATGGGTGTGACTCAACACACCCATGTGACACCTGTCCTGTTCGAGCTGCACTGGCTCCCAGTGGTCTTCCGGGTACAGTTCAAGGTGTTGGTTACCACCTTTAAAGCGCTCCATGGCCTAGGGCCCGGATATCTATGGGACCGCCTTCTGCCGCTAATAGCCTCCCACCGACCAACACGCTCCCACAGAGAGGGGCTCCTCAGGGTGCCGTCAGCTAGACAATGTAGGCTGGCGACCCCCAGGGGGAGAGCCTTCTCTGTGGGGGCACCCGCCCTCTGGAATGAACTACCCCCTGGGATATGTATGATTCTCGACCTCTGTACCTTTCGCCGGGCCTTAAAGATCCTGCTTTTTCAACAGGCTGGCCTGGCTGAATAAGAACCTCAATGGGATATTTTAAATTACGGGTTTTAAATGGACAAGGCCAAATTGTTTAATTCTTTTTAACTGGTTTTAATTTTTGTATGATTCTGTGTTTTATCATGGCTGTGCACCGCCCTGAGTCGTTCGGGAGAAGGGCGGTATAGAAATCTAATAAACTCAAAACTCGAAAGCGTAATGTGCTAAGCCATTCCTCCAACATTTTCTCAGACGTGAAAGCCAAGCCAAAGCATTTTGACGCTCCAGCAAAAATCCCATGCTGAGAAAGAGCAATTTATCCATGCGCGGAAAAAGCTGACACTAGCACAATGTTGCGTTGGATTTACACAAGCTTAGCGACAACGTTGTGTGGGTGCCCGAGGCAGAGAAGAGTGTGTGTGTGTGTGTGTTTGTGTGTGTGTGTCATCTTGCTGGAGTCGATGGCTCTACAACCTTGTTTGAAAAAGCCTGAAATCTGGAAGTGTCAAAGGAGAGAGTGAGTGTGAAGGAAGCTTCTCTTACGTCTGGTCCCCAGAACTGAACACTCAGGAAGATTTCCAAAGCTCCTGACTTGATGGAAATCTGCCAAATGCTTAGAAAGCTTTGTTCTTTTCTCCGGCTGGACAGTTCTGCCAAGACGTTTAGAATCAGAATAGAGCTGGAAGGGACCTTGGAGATCATCTAGTCCAACCCACGGCTCGAGCAGGAGATCCTACACCATTTCAGAAAAGTGGCTGTCCAGTCTCTTCTTAAAAAGCTCTAGGGATGAAGTGCCCACAACGTCTGAAGGTAAGCCCTTCCACTGGTTAATTGAGAGAGGTTGTTAAAAAATGCTTTCAAAAGGCTCTGACGATCCCAGCTGAGTTGCCTGATCGGCAGAGGCTTCTTTTCTTTTAAAAGCCTCTGCCGATCAGGCAACTCAGCTTGGATCGTCAGAGGCTCTTAAAAGCATTTTTTTCTACAACCTCTGAAGAGCTTAAAATGCATTAAAATGCTTTGAAAAGCCTTTGGAAATCCCAGCTGAGCCGCGCGATCATCAGAGGCTTTTTTTTTTAACTTTTAAAAGCATTTTTTTGGCCGAAGAGGTTGTAAAAAAAATGCTTTTAAAAACTAAAAAAAAAAAAAGCCTCTGATGATTGCGCAGCTAAGCTGGACATGGGGGCAGGGCAGGGATTTTTGCTATCGGTTCTCCGAACCACCCGTCTCCATCGCTACCGGATCAGGCGATCCGGTCCGAACTGGGAGCATTTCACCCCTGGGTGGGTGGGAAGGAGAGAAGAACAGGAAATCAGGAGAAAATAATCATTGCAAAGAGGAAACAGTTTCTGTTTGCTTACAATTCTGATTTTAAGCAAACACCCATCCCATAAAATCCATATCATGCCCTTCTCCTTAGTTCCCTTGGTTAATTTAATTAATTTAATCATATGCTTAACCCAGATTATTCCTAGGACGTGGTCAAAAAAAAATCCGACATGCAGCCAAAATGGTGCAATCTTACTGGGTGTTTATACAGGTAGTCTCGACTTACAACAATTCACTTAGTGGCCGTTGGAAATGACATCATCACTGAAAAAAAGTGACTTGGGACCAGGGGTGAAAAGTCACTTACCTTCCCTATCGGTTCGCGAATGTGCACGCTTCACTCTCGCACGCTGTCATCCGCACATGCGCAGAGGCCTAAAATGTCGCAAAAAAGCGACGTCATGACGTCCACGCGGACCCTCCCGCAGCTGCTGCTACCGGTTCTATCCGCTACCAAGCCGGATACAACCGGCTGAATTTCACCCCAGCTTAGGAGCATTTTTCACAGTTACGACCATTACAGCCCATGGTCAGGTAATCAAAATTCAGATGTTTGGCAACCGACTCCTATTTATGACGGCGGCAGCGTCCCGGGATCATGTGATCCTCTTTTACGACCTCCTGACAAACAAAGTCGAGTGGGAAACCAGATTCACTTAACAACTTGTGTTACTAATGTAATAAGTGCAGAAATTCATTTGACCACAGTGGCTAAAGCAGGGGTGAAATGCTCCCGGTTCGGACCGGTTCACCGATCTGGTAGCGATGGAGGTGGGTGGTTCGGAAAATCACTAGCAAAAATCCCTGCCTCCTCCCCATGCCCAGCTGAACTGCACAATCATCAGAGGCTTTTAAAAAAAAATTGTAAAAGCATTTTTTCTACAACCCCTTCGGCCGAAAAAATGCTTTTAAAAGTAAAAAAAAAAGACTCTGATGATCACGCGGCTCAGCTGGGATCGCCAAAGGGATTGTCAGCTGATGATCCCAGCTGAGTTGCCTGATCAGCAGGTTTTTTTTCTTTTAAAAGCCTCTGACGATCCCAGCTGAGTTGCCTGATCAGCAGAGACATTTTTTTCTTTTAAAAGCCTCTGACGATCCCAGCTGAGTTGCCTTATCAGCAGAGACTTTTTTTCTTTTAAAAGCCTCTGACAATCCGAGCTGAGTTGCCTGATCAGCAGGTTTTTTTTCTTTTAAAAGCCTCTGACGATCCCAGCTGAGTTGCCTGATCAGCAGAGACATTTTTTTCTTTTAAAAGCCTCTGACGATCCCAGCTGAGTTGCCTTATCAGCAGAGGCATTTAAAAGAAAAAAAAAGCCTCTGCCGATCAGGCAACTCAGCTGGGATCGTCAGAGCCTTTTGAAAGCATTTTTTTACAACCTCTTTGCCAAAGAGGTTGTAGAAAAAGTGGTTTTAAAAGAAAAAAAAATTGGCCACGCCCACCCAGTCACATTAATCTACCCCCCAAGCCACGCCCACAGAACCGGTAATAATAAATTTTAGATTTCACCACTAGGCTAAGGGTCATAAAATGGGGCAAAGCTCACTAAGCAAATGTCTCACTTAGCGACAGAAATTCTGGGCTCAATTGTGGTTGTATGTCAAGGACTAGCTGTAGGCATCTCCAGACCATCCGAAGGAAAAGTAGATGGGGCTCCATAAGGCTGAGAACTAGAAACATTGAGCGCCCAAGTTTTGAAATCTTCCTGTAGCTAAAGAGCTTTGATGATTCAATTGTCTTCCTTCCTCTTTATTTCCAAACAATGCAACCACTGATGGAACATTTTGATTGCTTCTTCCTCCTCCTACTATTGTGTTTTGAAATAACATTAGAGTTGTAGAAGTGTTGGTCATCTCTAGGAAAGCAATCCCATAAGCGATTGAAGCCCGGTTCAGTTACTAAAATCTTCTCTATAAACCACCAGCAAATCAATTCCCAGATGAATATAGATTAACATCAAGATTAACATAACAATTAAGAAAATAATCAATGCCCCAATCAAGGAACTGTCAAACAAGCTAACAGTTTACTTTATTGATTAGCCCTCGGGCCATATCAAAGTGCCGAGTTCCAGGCCCAAATTATTACAAAACTCTGATAAAAACAATTTAAAATGGAATTGGATCAAATGCAATTTAAAATGAAATGGGAATAAAATACATTTTAAAATGAAATTGGAATAAAATGCAATAATTTAATATATAGATAAATAATATATAAAATAGACTCCTGCGAGTCCCTTGGACTGCAAGGCGGTCCAACCAGTCAGTCCTAGAGGAGATCAACTCTGACTGCTCTTTAGAAGGCCAGATCCTGAAGAGGAAACTCAAATACTTTGGCCACCTAATGAGAAGGAAGGACTCCCTGGAGAAGAGCCCAATGCTGGGAAAGATGGAGGGCAAAAGAAGAAGGGGACAACAGAGAATGAGGTGGCTGGATGGAGTCACTGAAGCAGTCAGTGTGAGCTTCAATGGACTCCAGAGGATGGTAGAGGACAGGAAGTCCTGAAGGAATGTTGTCCATGGGATCGCGATGGGTTGGATAGGTCATGATTGGGAGGTCATGATGCGTGGTTAGACCTATAAGGTCAACTAGTCTAACCAACTAGTCCAACTAGTCCAACCCCCCACCCAAGAAGGAGACCCTACACCATTTCTGACAAATGGTAGTTCAATCTTTTCTTGAAAGTCTCAAGTGATGAAGCTCCCACTACTTTCAAATGCAACTTCTGTTCCATGGGTTGATTGTTCTCACTGTCAGAAAGTTCCTCCTCATTTCTAGGTTGAATCTCTCCTTGGTTAGTTAGTCCATTATTCCTTGTCTGGCCTTCAGGTGCCTTGGAAAATAGCTTGACCCCCTCCTCTCTGTGGCAGCCCCTCAAATGTTGGAAGACTGCTATCATGTCTCCCCTGGTTCTTCTCTTCACTAGACTAGCCATGCCCAGTTCCTGCAACCGTTCTTCATATGTTTTAGTCTCGTCTCCTAATCATCCTGGTTGCTCTTCTCTGCACTTTTTCTAGAGTCTCAACTTCTTTTTTATAGTGTGATGACCAAAACTGGATGCAGTACTCTAGGTGTGGTCTTACTAGGGCTTTATAGAGTGGTATTAGCACCTCAATTGATCTTGATCCCTTATATAAGCAACAGTCAAATAGGATAAATAACAAGCTAACAGTAAACAGCTGAGCCAACAAAAATAATCAAGATCTCTCCCAACAACATGGACAGGGCAAGCTACTGGACTATTAAACGAGAGTAAACCCCATTCCCTACTATCCCTGATGAAGTTACCTAGTTGGGTAATGAAATGTCTCCAAGAAAATAGCCAAGCTCAAGAGAGTATCAAGGACCCCTCATTTCCACCCTGAGCTACCAATATTGGGAAAGAACCATCCATCAAGCAAATAAAATATTGGGTGTCCAGTGATTTAGGGCAAGAGGGAAACATCCTTGCAACCTGTCTTCATATATGTTCTTGTGGTTTCTCCAATGAACCAAGTCCCTCAGTGAACCAATTCCCTCGGCCACCAAAGCAACTGACCTT
This sequence comes from Masticophis lateralis, assembly GCA_030761175.1. Classification (NCBI taxonomy): domain Eukaryota; kingdom Metazoa; phylum Chordata; class Lepidosauria; order Squamata; family Colubridae; genus Masticophis; species Masticophis lateralis. The sequence goes on along the minus strand of JAUDYJ010000006.1, from coordinate 6,151,904 downwards.
CTCGTGGTATTCTGAACTCTTTATTTGACCACCTGTGATTATTTCAAAGGAAGTTGCGTTCTGTTAGAAAAAAAAATATGAACCTCAGCGGCCCTTCTCTTGGAAAAGCGTGCAAAGGGTTTTTAGGCAATGAATTTTGAATTTTTTAACAATTGACCCAATTCATAAGAAGGAAAAACAAAACAGATGCCAAGGAACAGCCCTTTCTTAAAATACTTTTCCAGTTGGTCCAGGAAATGGGATTCCAGGTTCCTGGTAAGGAAGAAAGTTATTTTTATTTTCCAAAATTGCTTTGTCTAGCTGTTTACATCTCTATGACGCAGCACTTTCCATAGTTCAAGAAATTCTTCCGAAAAAAACCTCAATGAGAAAACCTACAACCCAACATTTGAGATCACAGCAAAACCAGGTTAGACTTCTGCTTGAATCTAGAGAACGGCCGCTAATCAACAGAAACCAATGATCTGACTTGGTCTAAGGCCATCTCCATCTTGGGGAGTCTGTTCCCAACCTCACGTTTTCCAGATGTTTTTAATTTTCTATTCCCAGCTTTCCTGCGCTGAGGGAAATAAGCGGGACAGGATGGCTCAGTGGCTAAGACGCTGAGCTTGTCAATCAAAAGGTCGACAGTTCAGCAGTTCAAATCCCTAGTGCTGCGTAACGGGGTGAGCTCCCGTTACTTGTCTCAGCTTCTGCCAACCTAGCAGTTCGAAAGCACGTAAAAAATGCAGGTAGAAAAATAGGGACCACCTTTGGTGGGAAGGGAACAGTGTTCCGTGTGCCTTTGGCATTGAGTCATGCTAGTCACATGATCATGGAGACATCTTCGGACAGCGCTGGCTCTTCGGCTTTGAAACGGAGATGAGCAGCGCCCCCTAGAGTCGGGAACAACTAGTACGTATGTGCGAGGGAAACTTTTACCTTTAGTAGTCTAACAGGATTTTTTTTAAAGTAGGGGGAAAGATTCCCTTAACCCAAAGGTGCTTTTCCAAAAAAAGCAACTGGACTTATTTGGGGTTTTTTTCTCTGAAAACATTGCGCTTCTCATCCAAGAGGCTTCTTCAGTTCTAACTGATGGGTGGGTAACGGGGAGCCAGTCAGAACTGAAGAAATGTCTGAGGAGATTCTCAGTCATCCAAGTCATAATTGTCCCAAAGGTAGTTTTTCAAAAGCACCTAGACTTTTTTCTTTTTATTTTCTTTTATTTCCTTGAAGATGAAGAAGCAGCAATATGTTTCACTTCTTCTCCAAGAAGTTTCATCGGTTGTGATGGTTGGGGAAATGGAAGGATAGGTACTGACAGTTGAGACGGGATGGTGAGGAGATGGAAGGATTAGTTCTGACAGGATGACGGGAGCTTAGAAAGATCGTATTTGTTTGCAGTCATCTGGTCATTAGTACTCTCCCTGAGAGCTCTTGTGGGTTTATCTTTGCTGAATCAAGAGTGCAACTGATTGTGGAATCTTTTTGGAACTGCTGCAAAGACGGTGTTGTAGATTAGAGATAGGTGGTATCTCTCTCCCCTCCCCCCTCTGTTGAGAGAGGGCTATTCAGTTTTAATAAAAATGGCCTCTTTTACCCCTCTTTCTTTAAAACTGAAGAAGCTTCTAGGACAGTGATGGCTAACCATTTTGCCAACGAGTGCCAAAAGTGTGGGGAGCATGGGGGGGTCATATATGCACGTGCCCACACCTGTAATTCTATGTGCCCCACCCCATGCACATGCGCATGAGCCCCCCATACTTCCCCCACTTTCGGCACGCGATGGCATGGTGGGCCACCAGACTTCCGGTGGGACTGGAAGTCGGGAAACGGGCCATTTCCGGCCTCTATAGGGGTGGGGAAGGCTGTTTTCGCCCCTCCCAGGCTCCTAGAAAGGCTCTGGAGCCTGGGGAGGGCAAAAAAACGGGCCTTTCTCACTCTCCTCCGGAGGCCCTCCAGAGGCGAGAAACTGTTTCCTGACTTCCGGGGGGGGGGCCAGAAAACCCGAAAATCAGCTGGCCGGCACACGCACGTAAGCCAGAGCTCAGCTCGCGTGCCCACCAATCTAGTTCTGCGTGCCACCTGTGATATGCGTGCAATAGATTCGCCATCACAGTTCTAGGATGACAAACGAAATGTTTTGGAAGGAAAATAACCAAGAAATTTTATTTGCCTTTTGGAAAAGCAACCATAACTTGGAGGATTGAGAATCTCCATAGATAAGACTCCCTTAAGTTTGGGCTCAACGCTTGGCGAATTCATGGATACAAGTAGTCCTCAATGCATGGCCGAGACAGAGCCCAACATTTCAGTTGCTAAGCGAGACAGCTGTCAAGTCAACTTTGCCCCATTTTTACGCCTTTACTCGCCACCGTTGTGAAGCGAAGCACTGCGGTTGTGAAGTTAGTAACACAGTTGCGACACGACTTCCCCAGGTCACAAAACGGGATCACAACCCTGGGACACAGGAGCAGTCATAAGTATGAACCTGTCACACGACTTCATGATGCTGCAGCTGTCATAAATACGAGCCAGTTGCCAAGCGCCTGAATTTTGATCGTGTGGCCGTGGGGATGGCGTTAACGGTCGTTAAGTGTGAAAAACGGTGCTAAGTCACTATTTTTTGTGCCGCTGTGACTTCAAATGGTCACTAAACTAATTGTTGTAAGTCGAGGACTGCCTGTACAAACCAGATTCAATCTGCTTAGCTTTTCTAGGTTCAGCTCTCAACCAGACTTTTGAGCCTGCTCACCTCTGCTGGATCCATGCCTGATGAAACCCTCAGTCGCCATTAACTGCCCACCAAAGGCTCTGATGTCATAAGGCTCCAATGACATCATCAAGGCTTCCGTTGCCACGGCAACCGGCCCAGCCACTTTACACAAGCCTGGTGATGTCATAAGTGACTCAGGCCCTCTGGCTTTACAGAAGCCTTAAAAAAACCCAAACGTGTCTCTCCATGCGTGCGCATTTCTCAAGATTGTATTGTTTTCTCCTTTTGTGTGTGTCTTTTAGCTCTGTGGCAGTATTAGTCATCCAGCAACCATATATAGTTTTTAAATGCTAATTGGGGGGAATTAACGCCTCCTTTTTCTTGTACTCGGGAGTTCCAGAATGGCAATACAAATATATCCACATGGCTGCATGTGGCAAATGTAAACCCCACTCAATTCACTACGGTTTTTTAAAAAAAAATTTATTTAAGAATGTTTTAATTCGGCCTTGTTGTTTTTCAACCTGAAGAACTGGTAGTAGAAGTTCAGCCTCAGGAATATTTCTCGTCTGGGTATATCAGTGGTGGGTTGCTATTGGTTCTGCCCGGTTCTTGTGAACCTGTAGTGGAATTTTTGAGTAGTTCGGAGAACCGATAAATACCACCTCTGCCTGGCCCTGCCCCCAATCTATTCGCTGCCTCCTAAGTCCCAGCTGATTGGCTAGAAGGAAAAAAATCAAGGCTCACTTGACAAAGAGAAGAAAAAAACAAGACACCGTCACTTTAAACTGAGAAGCCAAGAAGCTTCCCAACTTATTGGCTAGAACGGATCCACTCCTTGTAAATTGCTCAGTGGTGGTAGATTGGCAATTGAGGCCAAGCTGCCTGAAAGCGGTTTCCGATGCTCTTGGTGGTGGCAGAGTGGCAAAACTGTTCAGTGCTTCAAAGGGCCGCCCTACAGCTGATGGTGGTAGACCAGTGCACTCCAAAAATAAATGGGTAGACCGGTACGGCTCTGCAAGCAGTTAAAGCCTGGTAGACCAGTACCTTTGCTAAATCCTAAAGAATTGCTTGTCACATGACCATCAAATCCCACCCACAAAGTAAGCCACGCCCACAGAACCAGTAGTAAAAAAAATTAGAACCCACCCCTGGGTTATATATAACAGGATAATCAACTTGGGACCTTGGAGGTCTGCTAGTCCAACTCTCTGCTCAAGCAGGAGAGCCTTTACCGTAACAGACAAATGGCGGTCCTATCTCTTCTTAAAAGCCTCCAGAATTGGAGTATTCACAACTTCTGGAGGCAAGTTGTTCCATGGGTTGATTGTTCTTACTGTCAGGACGTTTCTCCTGAATTTATGGTCATAGGGCAGTGATGGCTAACCTTTTTGCCATCGCATGCCGAAAGCGGGAGAGTGCGTGGGGTCACACGCACATGTGCCCACATCCATAATTATATGTGCCCCCCCCCATGCTCACCCCGCTTTTGGCACATGATGGCACAGTGGGCCCAGCAGGCCTGTTTTTTGCTTTTCCCAGTCTCCAGAGCCTTTCTAGGAGCCTGGGGAGGGCAAACCCCACCGCAAAGGCCCTCCGGAGGCCCGAAACAGTGTGTTTCCTGACTTCTGGTGGGCCCAGAAGGCCCGAAAATCAGCTGGCTGGTGCACGCATGCGTGCTGGAGCTGAGCTCGCGTGCCCACCAGTATGGCTCCGCGTGCCACCTGTGGCACCCATGCCATAGATTCGCCATCATGGTCATGGGGGCTCCATTGCTGGAGGTTTTTAAGGAAAGACTAAACAGCCCCGTTTTGCTCCATTTTACAACCTTCCTTGCCACCGTTAAGTGAATCACTGCAACTGTTAAGCGAGTAACACAGCTGCTAATTGAATCTGTCTTTCCCATTGACTTTGCTTGTCAGATGGTTGCAAAACGGGATCATATGACCCCAGGACACTGCAACCATCATAAATGTGAGCCACTTTATTTTTTTTTCTTTCACTTTGAATTCCCAAATGCCAATTAGCCGCTTATTTCAGGTTGGGATCTCTTTTAATGTTTTAACAAATTTTTCCTTCTTACCTGTGAGTTGGCCAATCACTCACTTGGTAACAATACTCCGCTTCATTACCGCTCCTGCTCAATTCTTAGTCTAGTTGCCCCAGCTTGTATAGGCCATTTCAATGGCTGCCGCCCCCGCTGCCGGGTCAAACAGCTGACTCCTAACTTTCCAAGGAATTTGCCTGTTCCTCTTGGTCTTCCGAGGTGCGTCTCTCTCTCCCCCGTCCCTACAAGACGGATCTGGTCCGAAGACCCCCCCCAACAGCAGTTTGTCAGTTTGGGTTTTCACGAAGCTCAATGGAGCTTTGCTATTTCCCAATCAGTATCGCCACGATGCTTCCCTGGGACACTGCAACTGTCATAAATGTGAGGCAGCTGTCAAGCATCTGAATGTAAATCATGCGATGCACTGTTTGTAAGTGTAGAAAATGATCATTAAGTCACTTTTTTTCCAGTGCCAGTGTTAACTTCCAACAATCACTAAGCCAATTGTTATAAACCGAGGTCTACTTGTATTTTAGCTTCTACTAAATATAGACAGGGAAGAAAAATACATATGAAGAAAAAAAAAAGACTCAGGACACAAAACTATGAAGGCAAACCCCCAATCCTGTTTTGCATTTCCTGAGAATTTAAAACGCACCCCAAAAATGATAACGCACTAGAAGAGAATCTGAAAAAGGAAAGAGAGGGCATTAAGACTTGATTTGCACTCAGAAAATATTAGAATGTGCAGTCATGAATAGATTAACGCTGGCTATACAGGAAAAAGAACAAACTTAATGCTATATGACATGGGAGCTATTTTACGGATGGCTGGAGAACAAAAACAGAAATAAATGGAGATCAGTGAAATAGAGAAAATATGTTAAGACAGAGATGTAAACAATACGATAATTCATACAAATATGACTGTTGAGACTATTGTGTTTAATGTTACTATTGTATTCTTATTAAAAGAGACGTTAAGAGGGAGAAATGAATAGGTTTATTATGCTTATTATTATTGAAGATTAGAGAATTAATATCAATGTAATGAATACTGTTAATTCTCATTGCACAGAGATATCTGTACCCAGACGACACACTGTTTAACGGAAGAATGAAGTGTTCAAATTAAAAAAAAAATTAAAATTAAAAAAAAAAGACTTGATTTGCACCGGTGGTTTTCCCAGAGAAGATGCCCTCCCCCCACTTCCTGGTTTTTGCAATATCCCAGATTCCTTTCTCACCCCAAAATACAGGCAGTCCTCGAGTTACGACCAAAAGCCGAGCCCCAAATTTCTGCTGAGACCTTTGTTAAGCACATTGTGCCCCACTTTAGGACCTTTCTTGCCACAGTCATTAAGCGAATCAGCACAGTGGATCAAAGCTAGACCCAAAATTAGGAAGGCAGCGCCTCCGAATCCTGGTTTTGTGGGTCCTAAGAATTTTTAAACGCACCCCAAAAAATAAGAAGCGAGTCTTAAAAAATGGAGAGAGGGCACCCAGATTTGATTGGCACCTGTTGGCTTTTCCAGGGTTACAGAAGACACAGACCCCCTTTTCTAGTTTTTGCAACACCCCAAGTTCCTTTCTCACCCCCCAAATAACAGGTTTTTTTTCACTTGGGGCAACACGGGTTTGACTTTTTCAACCCTGTCCGGGAAAAACCCAACACTGCGAAAGGCTGCGTGTACACAGCACTGTACGTGCCGTTCCTCGGGCCAGTTTATGAAATAGATTTATTGCAAGCCCAGCGAGCAAATTTATTGCAAGCCCCCACCCCCACCCCCGCAGCCTTTGCAACCCGCTTGCAAAGTCCCCAAACGCGATGCAAAAAGTTTTTTTTTTCGACCGACCGGAGTGGTTTAAAAAAAAAAACAACACAAAACACCAGGCAGACAGGCAGACAGCAGCTGCAAATATAAACACTTTTTGCAAAATATGTTTTTGCTCTCTGCAAGCGCTCCACGCCCCGCGCTCGCTCGCCTTGTTGATCAGCTCCGCGCGTTCCGCAGGATTCTCGGAAAAACAAAAAACAAAACAAAACAAAAACCCACCCCAGGGCACGGAGGAGACACGCGAACGGCTCTCCGAGGAGCACGCTTTTTTCACGTGCTCGCCGGGCCATGCGGCGGACGCGTGCACGGTCCCTGGGCAGGCACGAAGGCAGCGAGTGCGCCCGTCTCCCGGAGGCGGGGAAGCCGTCTCTCTCTTTCTCCCTCTCCCTCCTCTTTTTCTCTCTCCTTCCCTCTCTCTTTCTCCCCCTCTTTTTTCTTTCTCTCTCCCTCTTTCTCTCTCCCTCTTTTTCTCTTTCTCTCTCCCTCCTTTTCTCTCTTTCTCTCTCCCTCTTTTTCTTTCTCTCTCTTTCTCTCTCCCTTTCTCTCTCCTTCTCTTTTTCTCTTTCTCCCTCTCTCTTTTTGTCCCTCCCTCCCTCTCTCCCTCTCTCTTTCTCTCCCTCTTTCTCTCTTTCTCTCCCTCTCTCTTTTTCTTCCTCCCTCCCCCCTCTCTCCCCCCCTCTCTTTTTCTCTCTCACTCCCTCTTTTTCTCTCTTTCGCTCTCCCTCTCTTTCTCTCCCTCTCTCTCTCTTCTCTCCTTCTCCTTCTCCCTCTCTCCTCTTTTTCTTTTTTCTCTCTCTCTCTCTCCCTCTTTTTCTCTCCCTCCTTTTTCTCTTCCCTTTTCTCTTTCTCTCTTTCTCTCCTTCTCCCTCTCTTTTTCTCTCTCCCTCCCTCTTCCTCCCTCTCTCTCTCCCTCTCTTTTTCTCTCTTTCGCTCTCCCCCTCTTTCTCTCCTTCTCTCTCTCTTCTCTCCTTCTCCTTCTCCCTCTCCCTCTCTCCTCTCTTTCTTTTTTCTCTCTCTCTCCCTCTCTTTTTCTCTCTCCCTTTTTCTCTCTTCCCCCTTTTCTTTCTCTCTTTCTCTCCTTCTCCCTCTCTCTTTTTCTCTCTCCCTCCCTCTCTCTTTCTCTCTCTCTCTCTCTCCATACAAATATGCCTTTAAAAGGGTTTGAGGGGTTGCATTTGAGGGAGGAGACAGCACCTCCCCTTCCCCAGGTTTGCACGCTGGGGGTGGGGGTGGGGGTGGGTGGGGGGAGAGGACCATCAGGAAAGAACTATTCCCCGCTTTCCCAAAGGTGCTTTTTTTTCAAGAGGCAACTGGACTTTCAGGTTTTTCTTTGAAGACGTTTCGCTTCTCATCCAGGAAGCTTCTTCAGCTCTGCCTGGATGGAGGGGAAAGAAGATGAAGAAGCGTCTTGGAGGAGAAGCGAAATGTCTTCAAAGGAAAACCCTGAAAAGTCCAATTGCCTCTTGGGAAAAAAAGCACCTTTGGGACAACCGCGACCCGGATGACTGAGAATCTCTACAGACCCTCAGGCTGCAATAGAAGTAAAGCAAGATTTTCTCTTCTTCGGTTATTTGCAGATGTGCGGACTTCAACTCCCAGAATCCCCTCCGGCCAGCGTTGCCCCGCAGAAGTCCACACCATTGTAACCTGCAAAATCTTGCAGATCTGGGCTGCAATCTGACGGCGGCCACTAGAGGGCGGCGTTCTGGTTTTTCCTTTGCCGCCCCCTAGTGGCGGCTCCCGCCCCAGTAAGGGCTTCCCTCGCCTTCAATGCCAGCTAACAGATTATTTTCCTTGCACAGCTGTTGATTTGGTTTGCAAAAGTACTGTACAGGGACTGCGTCATCCGGGGGAAAGGGTGCCTGGGCTGGAATGTGAGCAGCAGGTGGCTTTGGTAGCTGCAACAGCCTCTGCGAGGCAGTTGTCGGTGTGGATTTTAAATATAGCTCCAAACGAATAACCCATCGCATGGCCAACTGACCTAACTGGCACGCAAGACCTTTATAAGCTAAGGAGAATAGGACCAAAAAATCTGGATGACGACGTTACCTTGTTCCGGTAATGCAATGTTCAGAAACTAAATTGAAACAAGCTTGGAGAGCAAACTCCGGCCAAAGAGATCTTGGCGTTCTCCATTCGCCCGGCCCTTGCAACAGGTGGCATAAATAGGGCCTTGGAACGATGCATTGGGGCCAGAAGCTAAAAATTATTGGAATAAAATTTAAGATATGGCTGAAAGAAATGATACAACAACGTATTGATTTAAAACCAGAACTGTTCCTATTGGGTATCCTACCAGAAAAAATTAGCAAAGAAAATATTGATTATACATATAATAACAGCTGCAAGGATTGTTTATGAACAACATTGGAAAGCAGAGAAAATTTCTTTGGAAGGAGAAGGAATTTAAAACAAAGTTTAGATTGTGCAGAAATGAATAGATTGACTTTGATGATTAAAGAAAGAGAAGATTCAGAATACTTCAAGATATAGAATCAATTCTACTATTGGCTAGAAAAGAGATATAAATAAGTAATAGTTATGTATAAAAATGCTATAATTAGAATGTTTTGTTAGTGATGAATTGTTGTGATTGATTCGATGAGAACGAAGACAGAAGAAATAACAAAAAGAAGAACGATTGGAGACAACGCCGAGATGTCACATGGAAGGAATGACTGACGTATTAAATTAAATTAAAAAAAAAAAAAAGAATGATGGATTGGGGCTTGGTATTATATTTAAAGCTGGCTTTAAGCCTTAGATTTTATTTGCCTGGGTTTTTTTGGATTCTTAATGAATATATCTTTTATTTTATGTACACTGAGAGCGTATGCACCAAGGCAAATTCCTTGTGTGCCCAATCATATTTGGCCAATAAAAAAATCTATTCTATTCTATTTCCCCCTAGGATCAAGAGATGTTTAACAACAACTTTGCACTTGCTTGTTTTTAAGAAAAAGAAAATAAAAACACCAGCCAAATGTTTTTGTCATTTTTTTAAAAAAAATTGGATTTATATGCCGCCCTTCTCCGGAGACTCAGGGTGGCTTACAATGCATTAAGCAATAGCCTTCATACTTTTGTGTATTTATACAAAGTCAGCTTATTGCCCCCACAAACTGGGTCCTCATTTTACCCACCTTAGAAAGGATGGAAGGCTGAGTCAACCTTGAGCCTGGTGGGATTCGAACTTACAGTAATTGCAGACAGCTGGTGTTCATCACAATGCTTTAGTCTGCTGAGCCACCAGGCCCTGTTGGAAGAAATCTCCATCTGGGTTCAGTTCCAAGTGGGGAGAAAGACACTGGAAACATGGAGACTGCTTGAAAAGATGGTTTATAATGGTGGACAGGACCACATGGTATGAGGTCCTGGGCAAAAAAGGCACATGGGTGAGAGAGAGAGAGAGAGAGAGAGAGAAATTTATAGCCTCTGTTGGGCTTTAAATTTGAGCTTGTATTCTGATTGGTTGTCAGACTCCCGTGGGGCCATGCAGGGGTAACTTTGTAGGTTGTCTGTGTTCCAGGCTTGGTTGAGCCTTGCTGGGTGATGATGTAATTAAGGTGCTTTGGGCAATTCCTATTATGGCTCTGCTTGAAGGAGATAGATCTTTGTTATGTAGAATAGACTGGCCCAGGTTGACAAAAGTGTGTGTGTGTGTTGGGGGGCTGAGTTCCTGCCTCCCTTTTAGGGGAAATATTCTGCCCTTTTAATATTTCCTAAAATATCTCATTTTCCTAGGAGAGGAGTGGGTGCTAACCACGGGTGGGTTCTAAATTTTTTTACTACGGGTTCTGTGGGCATGGCTTATTTTGTGGGCGTGGCTTGGGAGGTAATGTGACTGGGTCGGTGTGGCCATATTTTTTTTTTTACTTTTAAAAGCATTTTTTCTACAAAAAAAGAGAAGCCTCTGACGATCAGGCAAGTCAGCTGGGATCGCCAGAGGCTTTTAAAGGGATTTTTTTTTTTTATCTACAACCTCTTCGGCTGAAGAGTTTGCAGAAAAAATGCTTTCAGAAGCCTCTGACGATCCTAGCTGAGCCACGTGATCATCAGAGGCTTTTTTAAAAAAACTTTTAAAAGCATTTTTTGCAGCTGAAGAGGTGGTGAAAAAAATGCTTTTAAAAGTAAAAAAACACAAAGCCACTGACGAGGTGGGCGGGGTAGAGCCTGGTTTAGCTCTGCAAACTAAAGCACTGTAATTAACATCCAGCTGCTTGCAATTACTGCGAGTTCAATCCTAGCCAGGCTCAAGGTTGACTCAGCCTTCCATCCTTTCTAAGGTAGGTCAATTGAGGACCCAGTTTGTGGGGGCAATAAGCTGACTTTGTATAAATATACAAAAGTATGAAGGCTATTGCTTAACGCATTGTAAGCCGCCCTGAGTCTTCGGAGAAGGGCGGCATATAAATCAAATAAATAAATAAATCAAAATAAATAAATAAATAAATAAATAAATAAATAAATAAATAAATAAATAAACAAACGAGTGGCGACTGGCCGGGGACCGGTTCGAGGGTATGGCCAACCAATCTTATTACCGGTTCTCCGAACTACTAAAATTTCTTGCGAACCGGTGCGAACCAGAAGCAACCCACCACTGGTGCTAACTTCCTACACTCCTTTGTCTATAGCTCAATGTGTCCCAAGATGTTATGGATTCAACTTTCACAGCCATCCATTGCAACTGAGAAAACCTTGACTATACGCTCTTTTGTTGGCAGGGTGATGTCTCTGCTTTTTAGTACGCTGTCTAGATTTGCCATGGCTTTCCTCCCCAGGAGCAAGCGTCTTTTAATTTCTTGGCTGCAGTCGTCATCTATGGTGGTCTTGGAGCCCAGGAAAATAAAATCTGTCACTACCTCCATTTCTTCCCCATCTATTTGCCAGGAATTGAGAAGGCAATCTTAGTTTTCTTAATGCTGAGTTTCAAGCCAGCTTTTGCACTCTCCTCCTTCACCCCCATCAAGAGGCTCTTTAGTTCCTCTTTGCTTTCTCCCATTAGAGTGGTATCATTTGCGTAACTGAGGTTGTTGATATTTCTCCCGGCAATCTTAATTCCAATTTATGATTCACCTACCCCTGCCTTTCTCACGATGTGCCTCTGCATATAAGTTAAATAGGCAGGGCAAACAGTATACAGCCTTGCCGAACTCCTTTCTCACATTCTAGTATTAGCACATACCAAAAGAGTATGTTTGTCAACATTACAGAAGGCTTGTCTGAACAGGGAACCTCAGCAAGCGTGAGTCAAGCAATGGGAAAGGTAAAGAAACTTCCAAGAACAGGACTTCTGTTTAGCTATTGCACCAAAAAGTGTGAGTCTGTGGGAGGGAGAGGTTGTATGTGACCGAAAAACAGTAAGCAAAAAAAAAACCAAAACTTTTTTTCCTCCTATTGTTTTGGAAGAAAGTTTTCCAGATTGGGACAAACTGATGATGTAAGCTAATTTGATAATGAAACAACTGCAAGAAAAACGACCAAACTCAGAGAGCACCAAGGACTCCACTACACTTTTAAAATCCCCTTTATTATCTAATTATGTCCTCCAGCAACCGGCAGGGGAAAAAAAAAAGAGATTCCAACTTGTTTTACTTTAAGGAAGTCAAAACCAGAAGTCTGAACTGACCCCAGGCGATGGGAGATAAGCCGAGGTATAAAAGCGAGCCTCCGAGTTTTCAAAATAAAGTAAAAAATAAAGAACCATTTCTTCAAAACCAGAGAATTATACAGGAAAAAAAAAACTGTCTAGGACACAGATGGACAACTATAGTAGTGTCCAAAATTGTGGAAACTTTTTGGGAAAAGTGTATTTTCTAAAACTAGCTAATAACACTTTTTTTTAGAGTAGTACCATAAAATTATATATCAATGGAAAGATAATTTAATCAAGAATGTAATGCAATCACTTTTATGAAGGATTTGCTATTCGAATAGCAGTTACAGGATAAAGAAGAAAAGTGAAACACGTAGAAAAAACGAGATATACAAAAATGATCACCATAGAAAAAATGAGATACACAAACATTATCACCATTGTCAGTTAATCCTTAGCTGGGTAACCTTTAGCATGAATAACGGCCTTACAATATCTTCCCATGGAGTGAACCAAGTCTTTGAGTTCTGCAGCTGTTCTAATGTGAAACCAAGATTGATTGAATGATGGCTTCTATTAACTGGGTTTTTTTGCTGGGTCACTTCTGACTAACCAAGTTTCTTTAGTCGACTCCATAGATTTTCAATTGGGTGAAGGTCTGGGCTATTCCCAGGCCATTCCAACAGTGGAATATAATTATCCTGAAGCTCCCAAAAAAGTGGTGTTATTAGACATCAAACTTCAAAAATGCACTTTTCCCAAAAGGTTTCCACAATTTTGGCCACTACTGTATGCCCCCTTTTTGACCTACAGCCGTCAACTCCCAGAATTCCTGAGCCATGGTTTGCTCAGGAATTCTGGGAGTTGAAGTCCACAAATCATAAAGGGGCCATAATTGTCTACCCCTGGTGTAGATGATAAAGACTAAATTCGATTTCACAGTTGACCTCTCTGCTGGGGCCTCTCTGTCTTTAGACCCTTTTGATGTGTCAATTGCCATTTTGCTTGATCATCTATGGGGCATCAAATTCCTACCCAGGTAACCAGCTTTTACGAAATGGGTATTTCATATATCGAGACTGCAAGACGGTGTTAAGAGAAATAATGCAATCTTACATGAGTTCACTTGGAAGGATTCTCATTGAATCACTTCAACCAAACTCCCATAAGTAGAAGCATTTATTTATTTTACTGTATTTGTCCACTTTTTCTAAGCAGACCATGGGCAATTTACAACAAGCCACAGTTTTGTTTTGTTTTTTAAAGGAACAAACCAAACCAAACATGCAAATGCATTAGCCTAATGCAGGGCTCAGCAACCCGTGGCTCTTTCATCCCTCTGCTGTGGGCTCCCTGTTGTTCAAAATATATGTCACAACTGCCAATGTGTGACACCCACCAGCACACAATTTATTGTGCTTTTCAACCCTTGTAGGCCAACCATGGATAAATCCAAGAAAAGAAAAGTTTCAGAATGTTTAATTCAACTACATTTGCTAGTTTTGTGGCAGCTCAGGAAATAGTCAAGCACGGGAAGGGTTTTGTGGCTCCCGGTGTTTTCTTTTCTGTGGGGAAATGGGTCCAAATGGCTCTTTTGAGTGTTTAAGATTGCCGACCCCTGGCCGAATGGATGGCCTCTGCCAGCAAAAATGGAGCTTGGCGGGACTGTGTATGCCCCCACCATGCCCTGTTTTCGGCCTGAACGGCCTCCTACAGCCCTCTGCCAGTGAAAACAGAGCCCAGGGACGGGTGCCCCCCTGAGCTCTGTTTTTGCTAGCAGAGGCACCGTGGGCCGGTCCTTTGCTGTTTCCAGGCCTTGAGTTTGATACTCCTGTGTTAAATGAATGCATCTTGTGATCACAGTTTCCAACTTCCACAGTTGGAAACGCCACAGAAACTCCACAGTTTCTACTTTCTACAAGCAGAGTCAGCAGGGAAACTGGATTCACTTAATGACTGTCAATGCACTTCACAACTGCAGTGGTTTGCTTAGGGACCGTGCCAAATTTATATATATATGTAGGTCTTTGGTTAATCGGGTCTTCTCCCGCATAGAATTGGAAGTATCTTGGCGACGTTTCGACGAAGTCTCATTCGTCATCTTCAGGCTGGTGTTCTCGGCTTCGTGCTTCCAGGAGCAATTTTATATATATATAAAACTCACTTAACATCCAACTTGCTTAGTAACGGAAATTCCGTTCCCAGTTGCGGTCGTATGTCAAGGAGTACCTGTCCGTATTCACTGCAGTTCGTATTTTTCAGGAAAATGTAATACCATTTTTTGCAATGATAAAAGGCTAACTTACATTAAACAAAATTAAATGATTTTTGTTTGTTTGTTTCGAACAGCAAGAGCGAGAACCGAATGCAGAAGGAATTTGGGGCGTGGACATGTTGCTTCCTGTTACGGTTTCAGAGGCACAGAAGAAAAAAAAAAGCTTGCATTTGTGAAAATAAACGCTCCTTTTTATTTCCGTGTTAAAGATAAACTACTGAGGCTGAAAATGATCTTTAAGTACGTTCACACAGGATTAAAAAAACACTATTCTACTCCATGCAAGGAATGAGGAACCTCTAACTTTACTATCAACATTCCCCTCCCGATTGCAGGAAGAGGTCAACAGAGTTACAGGTAGTCCTTAACTTACAACAGTTCATTTAGTGACCATTCAAAGTTACTGAAAAACAGGATTTACAACTTTCATACATACATCCTTTGCAGCATTCCCACAGTCACATGATCAAAATTAAAACGCTCGGCAACTGACTCATATTTATGACGGTTGCAGAGTCCCTGGGTCATTTGATCCGCTTTTGCAATCTTCTGACAAGCACCAAAGTCAGTGTGGAATCCAGATTCGCTTCAAAAGCCTGTTACTAACTTGACCAATGCACTGAACAACGATGGCACGAAAAACCGAAAAATGGGGCAAACTCACTTAACCAATGTTTTGACATAGGAACGTAAATTTGGAGCTCAACGGCAGTTGTCTCTCGAGGACTACCTGCATTTGACAAAATTGGACCTCCCTGCGTCTAGAAATCTAGCCACGATAGATAGAAAAGATGGATGATTGGATAGGTGGATGGATAGGAGAAAGAAAGAAAAAGAAAGAAAAAGGAAAGGAAAGATAGACAGAATAGCATTATTGTCCCTTTGAATGTACACTAATCGGCATATATTAAAATGCCGAATGTATACAGCTCTCAAAGGGTCTCCACCTCCAATATAAACATAAACAACAAGATAAACAAATACAAAATTATGCATGTACCCACATACATTATATGGCACAGAGAAACAACACAATCTAGTTCAGATCTATACATGTACATGGCCAGAAAAACAAATCTTGTGAGTTTACCAGACGGATGGCCTAGGGAACAAAGCTGTTACAGAATCTGGTAGTGTTGCTAGAAATATTTGGAAAACCTCTTCCCAGAGGGGAGCAACAGAAAGGGACCATAAAGTGGGTGTGTGGGGTCTCTAACAAGGCTTTGAGATCTAAGCACATAGCGCTTATCAGCAGTATCCTGATTGACATGAACCCTAATGTTCTCGGCTGTCCTAACCACTCTCCGAATGGACTTTCTATCTGAGGCAAGGGGGGGGGCAGAGAGAGAGAGAGAGAGAGAGAGAGAGAGAGAGAGAGAGAGAGGGAGACAGAGAGAGAGAGAGAGAGAGAGGGAGAGAGAGAGAGAGAGACAGAGACAGAGAGAGAGAGAGAGGGAGAGAGAGAGAGAGACAGAGAAAAAGGATGAAAAGAGAGAAACAAGAGAAAGGAAGAGAGAGAAGAAGAGAGAGAGAGACAGAAAAACGAGGAAGAGAAAGAGAAAAAGAAGGAAGAGAGAGAGAAAGGAGGAAGAGAGAAAGGAAACACGAGAGAGGGAGAAAGGAAGAGAAAGAGAAAAGGAGGAAGGAAGAGAGAGAGGGAGAGCGAGCAAGCAACAGAGACAGAGAAAAAGGAAAAGAGAAAAAGAGTGAGGGAGAGAGAGAAGAAGAGAGACAGAGAAAAAGAAGGAAGAGAGAGAAAGAGGAAGAGAGAGAAGGAGAGAGAGACAGAGAAAAACAAGGAAGAGAAAGAGAGAAAAAGAAGGAAGAGAAAGGAGGAAAAGAGAGAGAGAAAGGAAAGACAAGAGAGAGAGAGAAAGGAGGAAGAAAAAGAAAAGGAGGAAGGAAGAGAGAGGGAGAGAGTTAGTGAGCAGGAAACAGGCAGAGAAAAAGGAGGAAGAGAGACGAGAGAAAGAGGAAGAGAGAGAAAGAGAAAAAGAGCAAGGGAGAGAGAAGAAGAGAGACAGAAAAATGAGGAAGAGAGAAAGAAAGAGAAAAGGGCAAAGGAAGAGACAGAAAAAGGAGGAAGAGAAATTGGAAGGAAAGAGAGAAAGAAAGGAGGAGGAGATATGAGGAAGAGAGAGAAAGAGAGAAAAGGAGGAAGGAAAAGAGAGAGAGAGGGAGAGGGGGAGAGAGAGAAAAAGAGGGAGAGAGAAAGGAAGACAGAAGAAGGAAAAGAGAAAGAGAAAACGGCAAAGGAAGAGAGAGACAGAAAAAGGAGGAAGAGAGAGAGAGAAAGGAGGAAGAGGGAGAGAGAGAAAGAAAAGACAGAAAAAGGAAGAGAGACAGAGAAAAAGGAGGAAGAGAAAGAAAAAGTGGAAGGAAGAGAGAGAGAAAGAGAGAGGGAGGGAGGGAGGGAGAGTCCACGACTTGAGTTTTACAACTGCTAGGGCAGTTACGTCTTGTTTTTGGGTTTAAAGAAGGAAGGAGGGAAGGAACTTTCTCTTTCGCTTCGGAGAAAGCGGTCAGCCTTCGCCACTGCCCGCCCCCGCCGCAGCTCCAAACCCAAAGGGACGCCGCGCAAAGGGAGGGAGGGAGGGAAGTCCATTGCGCGCAGGAAGCCAAGCCGCTTTTGACAGGGATTCGGGGACCGAAGAGCGAAGTCAAAAGTCGTCCAAACTCGGGATTCATTTCACTCCTAGCCGGGAAAACAGCCCCCCCCCTCCTCCTCCCCGTCCCCTGCCCTGCCAACCCGAGCAGAGAAGCGCCCAGGTGACTTGCCCAGGTGAGAGAGCGCCTTACCTTTCCGGAACGGCATGGCTAAAAGCGTCGCGCGTGGAGCCCCACCGGTGCTTTGGCCCTTCGGGGACGTCGCTGGACTCCGAGCCGGCCGCTCCTCGCCCTTTTTCTTTTGCGCAACCCGCCTGGATAGGAACCGGAGCGCCGGGAAGGAAAGCGACCAATTTGGTCAATTCTTTCTTGGGCGCGTCCCCGCTTTGGATCGCGGCGAGAGCGCGCGCGGCTTTGCGCCCCGCCCAGGTGCTCGGGGACCATTTTTCCCTCTCTTCCCTGTTTTGCTTTCTCCGCGCCAGGCAGAGGTGCTGCAGGTCGAGCTTTCTGCAAGCGTCCCTCGGGCACTGGAGGAAGGGAAGGAAGGAAGGAACGCAACTCAAGAGTAATAAAAAGTGGTACCAAGAGTAATGGGGCGCCTTGGGTGCAATCCTAAAGCCATTGGATCTTCCCTTGGAATGGAGGTCCTCAAACGTGGCAGTTTTAATACTTGTGGACTTCAACTCTTGGAACATCATCAGTCGTTGACAATTTCACCATTAGTCAATTTCACCATTAGTCAATTGCAAAAGGCAGCTTTACTAGAACAGCTTACATCTGTATCTGTAACACCAGCAAACATATCTGCCTATCCTGTATCTGCCTATCCCATGTCTTTGGGAAGGGCTGTATAAAAGTAAAGGTAAAGGTTCCCCGTATGTGCTAGTCGTTCCTGACTCTAGGGGGCAGTACTCATCTCTGTTTCAAAGCCAAAGAGCCAGCGCTGTCCGAAGACGCCTCCGTGGTCATGTGGCCGGCATGACTAAACGCCGAAGGTGCACGGAACGCCCTTACCTTCCCACCAAAGATGGTCCCTATTTTTTCTACTCGACATTTTTTACGTGATTTTGAACTGCTAGGTTGGCAGAAGCTGGGACAAGTCACCTGAGCTCACCCTGTTACGCGGCACTAGGGATTCGAACCGCTGAACTGCCGACCTTTTGATCGACAAGCTCAGCTTTTTAACCACTGTATAGATGGATACGAATGTCGAATCCACGCTGAACATCTGGCGGTGGGACAAACCATGATGCTTAGCTTTTGGGTTCTCCCAAAATTGGTTTCCTTCGGAGGGGTGCTGCCAGGTGCCTACCTCATTGGAGATGGAAACAACCTGTGAAATTCCCTGATCAATCTTTCTCAAACTTGGTAACTTTTTATGTGAATGGACTTCAACTCCCAGAATTCCCCAGCCAGCCCATCTTCAAAGTTGCCTGGTTTTGGAAAAACTCCACGATGGGAAAAGGATGGGAGGAAGTTTTGCAATGCAGTCTTTGTTTGGAGTTTGGAATTACAAATTGTCAGTTGGATTGAGGCACTCTGCCACTACACAATTGTGTAAGCTGAACAATGGCTTTTACTAGTGGTCTCCCATCCAAGTACTAACCCAGTTTGATCCTGCATAGCTTTCTGAAGTCACATGTTACTCTAGCACAGTATTTCCCCATCTCTGCAATTTTAAGATTGGGTGGACTTCAAGTCCCAGAATTCCCCAGCCAGCATGAGGAATCCTGGGAGTTGAAGTCCACCCATCTTTAAAGTTGCCAAGGTTGAAAAACATTGCTTTTCTAGGCTAGTGTGAAATCATTTCTTCTCAAGACATTTCTTTCCAAACCACCAATCCGCCATTATTTTTAATCCTGCTGTAAAAAGTTTGATTCCAATGGGTTTATTTTTTTTAAATGATTTTTAGCCAGAGTAAAGATTTTGCTTTGATGCTGCTTGGCCTGAAATCATCAGAATTTTATTTCTTGTTCTCGATAAGCGAGTTAAGACTTTCTATTCTTTCCCAGTCTTCTGAGATTGTCATTCTTTACCCACCAACACGCATACTACGCCACACATAATCACAATCTTATTCTTATTGTATTATTGCAAATCTAGTGTGAATTGTTTTTGGGGGATAATAGCAATTCTGACAATTGGCTGAATAAACCATGAATCAAATAGCCATTGGCTTATATGCTGTAGAAACAACCATAGGGTTAGTGTGGGAAATAATGGGGATGTTAAGGCAACATGCTTACGGAGTAAAATAATCATAATTTACTCAATTACTCTGATTTTTCTGGATCTACAGAACATACCGGACAATTAATCAACCACAGAAGCTGGCTTGCTGCGCAACCCAGGTTGCAAATGTGCTTGACTACCTTGTGGCTGACTTAAGTGTGAATAGCGCCAAGCCAGCCTGCCTTATGATAGGGATGCGGTGGCTCAGTGGCTAAGACACTAAGCTTGTTGATCAAAAGGTCGACAGTTTAGCGGTTCAAATCCCTAGATGGCAAGAGGAGCCCCATCTTGCTCCATGCACCCCAAAATAATAAGACTTCCCTAAAAATAAGGCCAAGCGCTTATTTCGGGGTTCAAAAAAATATGAGCCAGGATCTTATTTTTTGGGAAACACGGTATTTTCAATGTCTTCTACCACTTCTGATTTAGCAACAAATTACACTTTCTCTACTGGTTTAACAGCAAACCACAGTTATCAAGAAAACTGTGGTTTGCCATTAAATCAGACACTGAGAGAGGGAATCAAAGCACAGGATGCGAAATAAAAAACCCCTTAAAGATATCCAGGATTACCATCAGCAAATCAGAAGAGGGTTGTGGAATATTCAAGAGACAAAGGCTGAAATCTTAAAACAAAAATAAAATAAAATAAAATAAACCAGGCATCTTTTAAGGAATTTTATACTACAATAAAAATACAAATAAAAGTCTGTCCATCACAAGGAATCAGTAAAGGCCGTTCAAGGATTAATTCCAGTTTGTTAGAAAAGACGTCACGTCGTCTCTTTCCTCTACTCTCCACATGCAGCTGAAAACTTGTGAGATCGCCAGATGGTGACGTGTCCCAGTTTGACATAAGAAAATCAGACTTGTTCCGCCAGGTCCAAGACCCGGAATTTGTCCAGGTTGTAGAAACAGGCCTTCACCACTCGTCCTCCGAAGTATCTTCCATTCAGGTCAACCACCGCTGAAACCCAGGGAAAATAGGACCATTAGCCACATTCCCAGATAAGAAACGAGAAGATAGGACCCCACTGAGTTACAGTTTTTCAATTATGGTAAGCAGAATACCCAATTGGGTCAAAATACGGTAACATGCAGCTTTCAGATGGGTGGACTTCAACTCCCAGAATTCCCCAGCAGGCCAATTTTTCTCACCCGTAGCCACTTTATGACAGGTGGACTTCAACTCCCAGAATTCTCCAGCTGGCTGGAGAATTCTGGGAGTTAAAGTCCACCCATCTGAAAACTGCCAAGATTGAGAAACATTGGGTGCTGTTCTGACCTAGGCTTCTGATATAGTAAAAAAAGCATACAATTAGTCCCAAACCCCACCCCCCTTTATTTATTTTAATGGCTGTGAATTCCTTTCATTCACAGAATGTGCTGAATCACCCAGAGTTTATAAATAGTCCAACAGAAGTCTGCCACAGTCCTTCGGATAAGGCTGGTAAACACCCACCTTTATCTTCTTTGAGACACTGCCAAAGACCTAATTGGCAATTATCTTGGCAAGGCCACACGGAGAGTCAAAAACGGAGCTTCAAAGTACAAACCGACACCATCCACAACATTGCTTCCTGCAAAGGCCCACGTGCTTTGCTCTTCCTTTATGTCTTATGGGAGGGGCTAATCATCTCCAAGCCTTACTCCCGAGTCGTCCCTTTTGTCTTAACTGTTCTTGCCTTCTGGCAGCTCTGCGCATGCGCGCACTGGGATGAGGCTCCCCCTGTTCCTCTGCCTCTCTGATGTCCGACTCTGGAATCTGCACGTAACACCCAGATGGCCCTGGCTCCCTCTCTACCTCCGACGCAGAGCCCTTGTCCGAGCCTTCTCCAGACTCCAGGACTGGCCCATATTCCTCCCCAGACTCCTCACTGTCCGACTCTTCTGCCAGCTCCGCAGGCTGCTGGCGCACCACAACGTGGTGGGTGGGTGGGCTAAGAACAGAGCATCCTGCAGCTGCCACAAACTATGACAATATTTACAGGTAATCCTCGATTTACCACTGTTCGTTTAACAACAGTTCAAACTTACGACACCTCAGAAAAAGTGACTTACGACCTGTACTGGATTTGTGAGTGCTATTCCACCCCAGTGGCCTTGGTCATCGCAATCCTGGGGCAATGGGCTCACATTTTCGACTGACCGCAGTCTCCTGCAGTCACACGATCGCAATGTGTGAGCCTTTTTTTATTTTCTGGTAAAAAAGACTCTTTGGGGAATCGCTTAACCACTGCCATGAAAATTCTTGTAAAGTTAAGATCTGATTTGACTTAAGACCGACACTATTTACGATGGACATTCTGATTCCAATTGTGGTGATAAGTCGAGGACTACCAAGGTATAAGGAAGGATGAAACATGAACATTCGGCTGATCGGATGGGAGGAGAGACTAATATTGCGCAAGCCATCTTATCAAAGCAAAAGATAAAAACTAACTACAATTGGGGGTTTCCTATACAAAAGCGGTCGGCATACATCCATTGTCGCTCCCATTTGTGCAATCAAATACAGGTAGTCCTCTACTTACGACCGCAATTGAGCTGGAAATTTTTGCTGTTAAAAGAGAGACATTTGTTAAATGGGTTTTGTCCCACGTTATGACTTTTCTTGCCACAGTTGTTAAGTGAATCACTGCAGTTGATAAGTTAATAACCCCGTTAAGTGAATCTGGCTTCCCCTTTGGCTTTGCTTGTCAGAAGGTCGTGACCCCTGGACACTGCAATGGTCATAAGTGTGAACCAGTTGTCAGGCATCTGAATTTTGATCATGGGATCGTAACTGGAAAGGTTGTAGCTGGGAAAAACGGCCATAAGTCATTTTTTCAGTGCTGTCGCTAAAGGAACCGTTGTAAGTCAAGGATTACCTGGTCAGCTTCTGAAATTTACAGGAAGTAGTGCTCATGTGATTATTTACCTTTAATTGCAGATTCTACTCTTTCGAATTCCAAGAATATTCTCACGGCTTCATCATCAGGAGCGCCAGGAATCTGAATCAAAAAACAGCAAAGATCAGGGCCTTTACCACACAGGTATAAACATAGTACAGCGCAGCTCTAGAGGACAGCTTTTCAAATTTGGCTCTTTTGAGGGGAGGGGACTTGAACTCCCAGCATGCTGGCTGAAGAATTCCGGGAATTGAGGTTTACTCACCTTAAAGTTGCCAAGTATGAAATACACTTCTCTAGATTTTTGAGAAAACAGCTTTTGTGTGTTGTTCCTGAGGGTCTAAGACAGTGATGATGAACCTTTTCGGCACTCGGTGCGCGCATCTGGGCCGCGACCAGGACGTGGAATGCTCAGGTTGCATGCACACACCCAAAAATGAACTTCTGGTTTCAGCTACTGAAGTTCTGGTTTCAGCCAGCTACTCTTCCAGGTTTCGGGTGCACAGGCGCATGAGACGATCAGCTGGCCGGCGCGCATGATCATATAGGAAAATGGAAGACCATCTCTTCCAGTTTCCAGCACTGCCACATGCAAAAAAAGCCAGCTGATATCACACGCGCGTGTGCGCCAGATACCTGGAAGAGGAACGGGCAACGGTGTGGGTGTCAGGCGACATGGCTCCGTGTGCTACTGTTCTGCCCCAACTCCGGATTCCCAAGGATTGCGAGACACACCAACGGTCCTTATCAAAGTTATAACGTACCAAGAATAAACAAAGTCCGGCAAAGGTTGGCAACCAGCCCAGAAAACAAGATACGATAAGACACTCACTCTTCAAAAATGCTCTATAATAATTACACGTTGTTTCCAGCAAGAAATTACTAACTGCGTGTGACTTAAATAAGCTAAGGGAGTGGACAATTATTCTCAAACCTTACTCTTGAGGAGACCTCCTACTCCTGAGTAGCCACTCCTGTCTTTTGGCAGCCCTGCATGCCCGAGCATTGAGGAGAGGCTCCTCCACTTTGCTCTCTCCACTTGATGGAGCCTCTGGAGGTTCTGAAGGCCCAGGCTGTCTCTCTGCCTCTGGCACCACATCCTCTTCAGCCTCCTCGCTGTCCGACGTGAGTGCTGGCTGCACAGGCTGCTGGCGCGACCCCACACCAGCCTCGTCAGGATCAGCCACGATCCGCGCAGGCCGCTGGCGGGCCACAACAGCTACTTTCAGGCACGCGTGCCATAGGTTCACCATCATGGGTCTAGGACAACTCATCAGAGCCCACTCACCGCAGTCCATTTGCCACAGCCAATTCACTGTAGCCAACTGATCACAGCCAACTACCGTATTTCTCCTAAAATAAGTCCAGGTCTTATATTAATTTTTGCTCCAAAGGACGCATTAGGGCTTATTTTCTAGTTAGGTCTTATTTTCAGGTAAATACGGTAAATATATCCCTTTGGCTAACGATCTTAGCTGGGGCTTATTTTGGGGGTAGGGTTTATATTACGAGCATCCTGAAAAATCATGCTAGGACTTATTTTCCGGCTGGGTCTTACTTTCGGGGAAATACAGTAGCCATGGGACAACTCGTCCCAAGAGTTACAGTAATATCAAAGAAATGGGGGAATAGAATCATTAAAGAGAGGATGCCAAAGGAGGGACAAAACAAAATGTGAATGATAAAAATGTAAATAATTTTTTAAAATTTACTTTAAATAATTAAATTGAATTAACTGTGGTAAATTGACTGTGGTGAATTGTCCCATTCTGCTTCCTGAACAGTCTTGATGGACAGTTATCCTTCATTAGGGGGGATCATCATTTGAGATAAAAGGTAGCAGGGTGATGCAAATACTGAAAATTGTAGAGGCAGGATTATCTTCAAGGATACATCATCCAGGTGGATTCTGACCATCTGCTGTTCTGCACAAGGTTGGCAGTTGTGTTTCTCCTTGAACTGGATGCCAAGTTCATTCACCCCCTTGATTATGTTTTCCAAGAGCGGCAGAAACGTGTGGTGGTCATATAAATCTTCCAGATAAAACAACCAAATAAAGCTTTATGCAGGTGGGCTATCTTGGAATCTATTTCTAGGGATTTCCTCTTTCCATTCCGTATGTCATAAAGCGCCATCAAAGAACTGCTTTTAAATATATTTTTGACATGTAGAAATTTTAAATCTGGAATGGTGCGGTGGCCTAGAGGTGGTGTTCTCGCCCCACAATTAGGAGGCTGTGAGTTCGATCCTAGGTAGAGGCAGATATAGGGCTCGCTCTCTGGGCCCACTGAGAATATATCTGTCAGCCCTGGTGTGCCTGGAGACCCAGGGCTGCCATTCTGGTGGAAAACGGAGAAGCCGGGACTGCCTTTCCCGGTGAGCGCAACACCCACCGCATGCTACACTCCAAACTGATAGCTGGATGGGTGAGGACAAGCCAGACCCAGCCGACCTGTTGCCGATGATGAAATCACCGCCAAACAGCTGTGAGGCAGCCACACGGGTGAGAAGTGGGTGAACACCTCTGCACATGCCCGCTGTGTATGGCTGGCATTTGAACTCTAATAGCTTCACTGCTTGCTTTTGAGTGACCGGATTATGGAAGCACGAGGGGTGGGGCACGCGCATGAATGGCTGGATGAGGCTAGGGAAAGATTTAAACGGTGGGCAGAGAACTGGGCGGTTAGTCCTGACTTTGTATTTCAATTGATGAACGTCAAGTTAGTGCCGGGTGTTCGTGAGGGAAATAAACCATTACAATTCAAGACTGTGTTCTTCGGTTCTTTTCCTCACGCTTTAGACTGGAACCTGACAAATATCTGCCGCAAAAAACCTCTGCGTTGGTGACAGTAAACACTCAGCTCCATTCAGTTGCCCAGGTTCTACCCCACAGGGGATTATGGGGTTGTTTTGAGAGCATGATGGTATTTTAAACCTGCTTTTAAAAAAAAAATGTGGGAGAAAGGGATGGGTACCTCAAAAATCACACACTTCCCAACTTTGCCATATTTTTCACATTCTTCTTTCGTTTCGCCTTCAAGGTCTTCGTCCACCTCCCCAGCTCCAACCATATTCTGCAACAACAACAACAACAACAAAAAGAGACTCCACGTTTGAAATGCGAATTTTGTTTATTTACTCCCGGACTGGAAAAAAAAACCCCTTTCCCTTTAAATGCTGATAAGATTTTTTTCCTCACTAATGTCTATTTACGAAACTCATTTCTATTCCACTGAAATCAGAAAAACTCTTGGGAGAATAAATATTTGCCATCATGGAATATCCACAGTTATGTCCTTTTTATCTTTCCGATCACTTTAATGTCACTTCGTCCAGCTAATCAAAACTAAAAATAATAGAGTAAGAGAGTTGGAAGGGATCTTGGGGGTTTTCTAGTCCAACCCTCTGCTCAAGCACGAAACCTTATACCAGGGGTGTCAAACTCAAGGCCCACGGGCCGGATGTGGCCCGCTAGGTTCTTAGATCCGGCCCATGGGGCTGCCTGGAAACAGCAAAGGACCGGCCCATAGTGCCTCTGCCAGTGAAAATGGAGCATGCACACCACTCCCCCGCCCTGTTTTCAGCCACAACAGTCTCCTGCAGCCCTCTGCCAGAGAAAACCCGGGCTCCATGTTTGTTGGCAGAGGGCTATCAAAACAAATTAAAAACAAAACAAAAGGAGAAATGTTTCCCCTTTTGCATTTGAGCACGCAAGAAGGGACAGGAAAGGAGAAAGGGAAGGAGGAAAGACAAAGAAAAAGAAGGAAAGATGGGAAGGAAGAAGAAAGGGGAATGAGGAGGGAAGGAAAAAGAAGAAAAGGAAGGAAGATTATGAGAGGGAGGGAGGGTCTCAGGCAGTGGTGAAGTGTAAAATTTGTTACTACTAGTTCTGTGGGCGTGGCTTGGTGGGGGGTAATGTGACTGGGCAGCCGTGGTCAACTTTTCTTTTTAACCTTTTAAAAGCATTTTTTTAAACAATCTATTCAGCCGAATTGGTTGTAAAAAAAAAAGCTTTTAAAAGCTTAAAAAAAAGAGACTGACAATCATAGCTGTGGCGCACGATCACCAGAGCCTTTTTTTTAACTTTTAAAAGCAGGAAATAACAACACCCAGGCGGGTTGGCGGAGGCTCGTGCCGCCATTGCTACCGGAATCACCTGCCACAATCACTACCAGATCGCCCAATTCGGTCCGAACTGGGAGCATTTCACCCCCGGCCTCAGGGAAGTCCTGCCTTAGCACTTAGCCACCACAGGTGCCCCCCTGACACAAGTGACGTCCAGCTGGCCACGCCCACTAAGGCCACTCCCCCCCAGCCACACCCACACCCACACCCCAATCCTCCGAGGTCAAACACAACCCTGATGCGGCTCTCCATGAAATAGTTTTTGACACCCCTGCCCTATGCCATTTCAGACAAATGACTGTACAATCTCTTCTTAAAAACCTCCAGGATTAATGCCAACCTTGAAAATCACCAATTCAGGATGGCTGATGAATCAAACAGAGGAAACGTACCCGCAATAAGACAACTTTGGTTGGGCATTTCAGTATTTCTGTTAAAGGGTTTGAATCCGATTTCTTTGATGCATCTCCTATCCCAAAGAGGAAAAAAAGAAAGCGGTAATGGTTTTACATTAAATGCGGTATTACTTAAAGATGCGTGGACTTCAACTCCCATAATTCCCCTGCCAGCAGGCTGGGGGGAGAATTCTGGGAGTTGAAGTCCAGTCACTAAGAATGATAAACAATGTAGAGTACTAGATTATCAAAGGCTGATCTGTGAGTCCAAAGAAATCTTGAGCACAAATTGCTAGATGCCTAGATTATTTATAGGGATGAAGACATTCTAAATCCAATTTTGTGCAGAATACATGTATACCAATGCAACCAAAATAAGTACAGTCTTTGCTGTTCGTTTTATTAAAAAGGGTAAATTTGCTCAAATCTTGTTATATTTAACTACGATGGCTATTATTTTAAAAACTCATGTAACATCTTTTCGACAATGAACTATCTGCATTTTATCTGACATTTTCCTTCCCAGGGAGTTAATGTCAACACCTAACAGCACTTAATGCAGGCCAGAATACACATGAAAAAAAACAGCTGTTTCTGGTAATCCCTGGTGTCCTTCAGAGTTGGGGATAAATATGATTTGATACATCAAGCTGAAATTGTATAACCCAATTAGCAGATGCTGGAGCTTAGTACACTGAAAAGCCAGGGTTCCTGAGTGGAGACTTCCTCCTTCCATAAAAGCAGGAACTGGGAAAAGAAGTTGTTCATGGGATTAAAGGAAGGAGGGAATTGCCCCCAATTTTACTGCTGTTGTCCTCTTGTCGGGCACTAAATTTTCTTTCCACATGGTGAAGCCAGCAGCCTTCTCGATTGTCAAGCCAAAAGATTTACCATATTTTTCGGAATACAAGACGCTCCAGAGTATAAGACGTGCATTAGTTTTTGGGGAGGAAAACGAGAAAAAAAAAATCTGCCTCTGCCTATCAGCATCCATCGGGATTCATCTGGCTAGCGTCCTTGCAAACAGCCTGGTTAGCTTCAGCACATTATTGCAGCCTGATTTAACATGAACAGCTGATTGGCGGATGGATTGGCCTCCTGGAATACCACCAATCAGCTGTTCCAGATTGCGGGGATCGCCAGAGCCCATCCCTGCCACCGTGCGTCACGTTTTTGGCCTCCACTCATCACGTTTTTGGACTTTGCGCACTCCATTTTACACCCGTTTGAGCCTGCGGGGATCGCCACACCACATCGCCACCAATCACCACCTCCGCATATGGCATTTTCGGCTTACGCACATCCTGTTTTCAGCCTCTGCACGTCGCATTTTTGGCTGGTTCCAGGGGGCGGAGATCGCCGTCACTGCTCCCCGGCTGTGGCAATCCCCACAGACTGCAACGGGTCTATAATGGGGTGTGTGGAGGCCGAAAATATGATGCACAGACACCAAAAATGGCTGAAGGGTGGCGGCCGGCAAATGGGCGGGGCTTCAGCAACATTTGGTGTATAAGATGCACCGCAATTTTCACCCACTCTTGGGGGGCGGGGGGGGAGTGCGTCTTATTCTCCAAAAAGGACAGTACTGCTTCCAGAGTGACCAAAGGGAAAGGATAATCTCACTCAAGGACCGAACTTTGAATTAACACAATTTACAAAAAGTCTTCAGTAGATCAAGCTTGCTTAAACCTGTTACAAGTGGACCCAAAGCGAATTTAAAGCAAAGGAAAGCGATGGAGCCTTTAATGATGACATGGCCGAGACTGGTCCAGCGTTCTGCATCTGATCCCTATTAGCAACCACATTCCTTGGAGACATTGTAGTAAAAGGTCACCTTGGACACACACACACACACACACACACACACACACACACACACACACACCCCACAAGGACTCCCTAACTTACCTTTGTCAGCAGCGTCTCCAACGATGATTTTGCCCCCCCGCTTGCTGGTTTTCTCCACCGAGAGGGCCGTGCTCAGACCCTGTTCGTGCTTCCCCAGACCCTGGCCTTCTCTGAAACCGTATTTCTGCATGATCTTGTGAGCCACCGTTCCTCTGGAGACAGAAGGGAGAGTAAGCCGACCCATCAGGCGTGGGAAATCAAGTCATGTGGGCGCATTGGATGGTTCTCTAAAAAGCAGCCAATCCCCGACTTTCAACAGTTCATTTAGTGCAGGGGTCGGCAACCTTAAAGAGCCACACAGGTCCTAACCGGAAGCCTCCCATTCAATTCTGAAGCCGACCGGAAGTCTGGTTCCCCCACCGTAGACTCTCCTCCTAGCACGGCGTCCTTTTTCCTCTTTCTGTCCTAACTGAAAGCCCTACCAATTGTGGAGCTGATCGGTGACAGGGAGCCACAGCAGAAGGAGGAAAGAGCCACATGCGGCTCCAGAGCTGCAGGTTGCTGACCTCTAGATTTAGTGGATGGAAACTAATGAAGGAGAGAAAGCAACCTAGAACTAAGGAGAAACTTCCTGACAGTGAGGACAATTAATCAAGGGAACAACTTGCCTCCAGAAGTTGTGGCTGCTTCAATACTGAAGGTTTTTAAGAAGAGATTGGACAAATATGTGTTTGAAATTGTATATGGTCTCCTTCTTTGAGCAGAGGGTTGGACTAGAAGACCTCCAAGGTCCCTTCCAATTATGTTCTTCTAGCGACTGTTCCAACTTACAGCGGCACTGAAAGAAGCGACTTATGACCGTTTTTAAAACCGCTGCAGCCGCCCCATGGTCACATGATCAAAATTCAGCTGCTTGGCAACTGACTCATATTTAGGATGGCTGCAGGGTCCCCAGGTCGTGTGATCTCCTTTGGGGACCCTTTCCTTCTTTAAAAAAACTTTAAAAAGGGGGAAAACGAGGGTAAACCTTCATTTATAATGTGACATTTTCATTTTGTTGCTATTTTCACTTTCCTCCCCTGCAACAGCCCGGATGTAATTTCCATCTCTGGGCACAGCAGCCGCTATGTCTGCCTCTTCCAGAATTAGCCATGATCTCAAGTGAAATGAGGGCAACAAGACGAAAGGAAAACATACCTGCGAGCTAACTGCAGCACCGTATTTTAACGGCTTGGGAGCAGCACTAGCTGCATCAGCTATCTCGGACAGTGGTGAAATTCAATTTTTTAAAATTACTGGTTCTGTGGGCATGGTGTGGCTTGGTGGGTGTGGCAGGGAAAGGATACTGCAAAATCTCCATTCCCTCCCCACTCCAGGGGAAGGATACTGCAAAATTAGGAAGAGCCTGAGTGGTGTAGGCAACTAATGCCTCCTACTAAAGGCAGCACTTAACATCCAGCTGCCTGCAATTACACCAGTTCGGGTCTCACCAGGCTCAAGGTCGACTCAGCCTTCCATCCTTTCTAAGGTGAGTAAATTGAGGACCCAGTTTGTGGGGGCAATAAGCTGACTTTGTATAAAATATACAAAAGTGTGAAGGCTATTGCTTAACGCATTGTAAGCCGCCCTGAGTCTCCGGAGAAGGGCGGCATATAAATCAAATCAAATCAAATAAAATAAAATAAAATAAAATAAAATAAAATAAATAAAATCTCCATTCCCACCCCACTCCAGGGGAAGGATAGTGCAAAATCTCCATTCCCTCCCCACTCCTGGGGAAAAGATACTGCAAAATCTCCATTCACTCCCCACTCCAGGGGAAGGATACTGCAAAATCCCCATTCACTCCCCACTCCAGGGGAAGGATACTGCAAAATCTCCATTCCCACCCCACTCCAGAGGAAGGATATTGCAAAATCCCCATTCCCTCCCCACTCCTGGGGGAAGGATACTGCAAAATCCCCATTCCCTCCCCACTCCTGAGGCCAGCCAGAGGTGGTATTTGCCGGTTCTCCGAACTGCTCAGAATTTCCGCTAACGGTTCTCTAGAACCTGTCAGAATCTGCTGGATGTCACCCCTGATCTTGGTCCAATCTCTTGCCCAAGACACTGCCTCAGATAGCAGCAGGCCAAGCCACTGTTAGCACCGTTTCCGAACTTTTAACTTCACACAGCCACCCTGCTGCGAACACATGTTGAGAATCCCAACCTCTCCTAAAATATTCTCAATTGCTAATGCTTTTCACTACTGCCCCCTAGTGGCCATCTTCAGGAAGTCTGCCCAGCGCTCACCCCATGTTTGCAAGGAAGGAATTGCTGGGCCCAGTTGGGGAACGAGGTCTCTCGGGCTCATCGTACATCGGGGGAGGAATGGCAGCCTTGGATGATGACCCACGAGGCCTTGACTCTTCCTCGTAGGGGGATAAAGCTGTGGAAAAGAAGGGACATTTTACCATCCAGGCAAAAATCGGTAAGCATCGATACCTATACTTTAGTTGACCTTGCAAATAGGTTTATTTTAAGGGCCTCCATCACTGTCCTATTAATGAGACAGAATCCCTCTATCTAATCAGTCACAGCTTCTTTCTTTCCTTTTTTTTCTTTTTTCCCCTTCCTTCCTTCCCTTCCCTGTCTGTCTGTCTTTCTCTCTCTAATTTGTGGCGAACACACTCTTTGGAAGCTAACAATGTATCTTTCAAGAGCTATAAAAACAGAAGAAGGCAGTTAAAATTGACTTCAGGATCCCACTACCTCATTCCTACATTCCTCTTTGTTTTTCCAATGATCAAATCTGTAGGTATGTTTCACGTTTAGCCTCAGATTAAAGATAAAGATCCCTTTCAGGCATTCCCACAGTCAAAGCTATTTATGAAACATTGTAATTTGCTTATTCGCACTGCTGAATACCAGTAAATCGAGCCAGATGTCCAAAGCAATTGCATAATTTCGGATCATGCAATTTGATTTTAAGGACCTAATTGCATTAGATCCTTAAAATCAAAATGACGACAGGTAGTTCTGGCTTAGCAACTGAACGGTTACAATGGATTCGCCAAAAGCTATTTATGACCTGGTTCCAGAGTTCCAATGGCTGCACATATCCCAAGGGTCACACAACCACATTCTGGATACTTGGCAACTGGCTTATCTTTACAGCCGGTTACAGACTTCAGTCATCATGTAACATAATTTCCACCTCCCTCTCCTCCCCAGTTTCTGGCCTTTTCAGCTAGTTTCCAGCAAAAAAACATTCTTATTAAGCATGGATTTGCTTAATAAGAACCACAGTGTTTCCTTAATGCCACAAAAAAGTCATAAAATTGAGTCTAGTCGTGTAGGTGCCTCGACTTATGACCGTCATGATTTACGATGGAAATTCCAAGGTCCATTTATTCATTCATGTTTGTTTGCTGCCGATCTCACTGTGAGGTGACTGGGCAGACACGGTCGTAAGTCGAGGACTACCTGCAATTTAAAGAAAAATGATCTACGTGCGTACGTTCTTTGTCCTTCTCAACCAAAGAAGTGGGTGGCGCAATGGCAGCTCCTCCCATACCTGTGTAAGAAAAAATAAATAAATAAAATTATCTATGGAAGCTATTATATAATAAATGTATACATCTTTAAAAGGTCACAATTCTTGGTTGTGGGGTTGTTTTTTTGGGGGGGGTGTTGCTGCAAAGCTTGTTGCATTAGAAGTCTAGGCAGTTAGAATAATGAGAATTTCTTCCATAGACATTTAGATCGCTCAAAAATTATCGGACCTATGATCAATTCCCAAGCAGGCCCTAAGATAGAATAGAATAGAATTCTTTATTGGCTAAGTGTAATTGGACACACAAGGAATTTGTCTTGGTGCATACGCTCTCGGTGTACATAAAAGAAAAGATACATTCGTCCAGAATCAACACTTAATGATAGTCATAGGGAAACACTCAATATAAATCGTAAGGATACCAGCAACAAGATTACAGTCATATAGTCATAAGTGGGAGGAGATGGATGATAGGAATGTTGAGAAGATTTAATAGTAATAAAGACTTAGTAACTAGTTTGACAGTGTTGAGGAATTATAGATGATTGACTATCTCCAGGGTTCACCTTGCTGTGAATCATAGCTACTTCTCATGGTAGCCATAAATGGACCATTAAGCATTGGGCTGAAAAACAACGGATTTGGAACGGATTAGCAATGTAAGAGAAGAGCAGGGAGAGCTGGTGAGGGAGAAGTTAAACAAGCCATTAGCTTAGAATCCTTGTGTTGCCACAAACAATCCAACTCCAATCCTTTGTGAATTCTGCTAACCCTTATCTGGCACCAATTTAATGTGGGACTTTAGCTGACCAGATTCTTGTGTATAGACTGGAATAAATCTTCTATCCTGCAACCATACCAATAATCCTGATTCTTTGCGCTTGACAATCCCTGATGTGAGCTGAGTAGGGAAGACAGCTTTCGGGGTTTCTATTGTACCCATAAACTGGTGCATTGCAGTGCTGCTGATTTAGTCAGACAAAAATCTTTTCATAAATGAGAAGGCACCAAGTAAAAATTGGGTCAGGAAGGAGAGGTTCCAGGTTGATGGTCGTTACTTCAAGTGGATATAGATGGGTTAGATGTCTATAATAAAGGGGGAGATCTCATCTACATCCACTTGAGACAACCTAGGATAGGGGTGTCAAACTCAAGGCCCGTAGGCTGGATTTAAGCACCATGGGGTGCTTAAATCTGGCCTGCGGGGCGAGGCTGGAAATAGCAAAGGATTGGCCCATGCTACCTCTGGCAGCTAAAACAGGGCGCGGGGGGTCCACGCGCTCCCCCCCATGTCCTGTTTTTGGCCTGGACGGCCTCCTGCAGCACCCTGCCAGCTAAAACAGGGTTCAGGGGCCCCCCAACATCCCGTTTTGGCTGGCAGGTGCTGCAGGAGGCATCTGTCCCATCTCCCCCCTTGACCGGACCACGGAAAACTACAATGCTGATCCGGACCTCACAGAAATCCAGTTTGACACTCCTGACCCAGGAGGACAATTTTATGGTGGCCAAAAATAAGGAGGAGCTTGGTAGTATTTTTCTAACAAAATTTTATTAAAAAGCAGGCGTCTTCTGTAAAGTATGTTGCAGGTTATGAAAACCTTTTAAATAAAATTTACTGCTCACAGAAAGTGCTACCAGACACCCACAGGTTACATGAGACAAGAGGGTTTGATTCATGCAGGTATTTGGTAACTGAGAGAGTTTCTCACTTCGTTTCCGCCTCTCCCTCTCATAATCTTCATCTTCATCCGAATCTGGATCTGGCCGTCTGGAAAATCCACTTGCCTCGTGTCTGTCTTTGCGCCTCCTTGAAATGGGAACAGAAAATAAGATTACAATTATCCCCAAAGGAAATCTGGATAGAACAAATCCGAACATGGGCTAAATTCTTAGGGAATTCTGCTGTTAATTCTCTTCGTTTCCACTATCTACTTTTAAACTGTTTATTCCAATGTATTTCGAAAGATTCTGATGAACAGCAAAATGATAACCTATTTGCACTGGCCATTCATGAAAATCAAGTAAAATACACTTCCAGTTCATAAAAAGGATTTTATGTTCAAAATTTAATTCTGCTTATATGCGCGTATTGGCAATCCTTGTCTTACGACCTCAATTAAGCCTCAAATTTCCACGACTAAACGAGACAGGTGTTAAGTGAGTTTTGCCCTCTTTTACGATGTCTTGCCCCAGTTGTTAAGTGAATCGCTGCTGTTGTTAAGTGAGTCAGATGACTGACAAGTGAATCTGACTTCCCTACTGACCTGCTTGTTAGAAAGTTGCAAAAGAGGATCACCGCCATAAAGGTGAGTCAGTTGTTGCCATGTATCTGAACATTTTTTAAAAATAGATTTGTACATTTTTCTTTAACATTCATGAGTGCTTAATACACAGTGTATTGTCTGGGTCAATTTACCTATACATATCCTGTTTCCCCGAAAATAAGCCATCCCCAGAAAATAAGCCCTCTCTAAAAATGTTTAAGCACAGTCACCGCCATTTCCTCAGATTAGGGTTAGGGAGACAGAGGTGGAAATCAGGTAAGATGGCAAGAGGAGTCCTGTCTTGCTCCACACGCACCAAAATAAGACTTCCCCGAAAATAAGGCCAAACGCTTATTTCAGGGTTCAAAAAAATATAAGACAGGGTCTTATTTTTGGAGAAACCCAGTAATATCAATAATAACAACAACAATGTTCATTTGTATATAGTAGTATTCTTCCAACTTCTAATTTCTACCTCTACTATCTAACCATTTGTAAAACAAATCCCATGTTAAAAAGTATTCGGTATCCTCTTTATCCTTTATGTTTAATATTAACGTATCCATTTCTGCAATCTAATATTTTTTTAATTATGCTTTCATCTTTACGAGTTCCCTCATTTTTCCAATATTGTGCAAATACAATTCTCGCTGCTGTCAACACATGTTGACAGAACCAAGTGTCTAAATTTTGACAACCATGGGGATGACTCACTTCTCTCTTTCTTCAATCTCTTTCTGCCTCTCCAGCTCGCGCTGCCTTTGCCGTTCTTCTCGCTGGCGTTTTACGACTTTCTCGTAATCGTTTGGGAACATTGGATCGTACTCATCCGCTAAAGGGATCAAGACGTCTCCCGCTGAAAAGCCACTGGGAACGGGATCCTAGGATGAAACATGGAAAGCCACAAGAACAAATAGTATCCAACGCAATTCTTCCCCAAAAAAGAAGAGATGCTCCATTTATTTGCCAGAATAAGATGGAAACTGTGCTTAAGTGAAAAGACTGAAAATAAGCTAGCTTTTGCATCGATGTCAGAACTGTTTAGTTCAAACTAGCCATTTTATTTTATAATAATGTCAGGGGTTCCAAGTAATAGATCCATTGCAAGCAAGACTCCGAGGCAGGTAAATTCCTCAAAGAATAGCTTTATTGGACATATCAAATTAGCACATATTGTTGTGGCCCACCAGTGGCCAGCTGAGCTGGCAGCAGACTTGAACAGTGAGGAGGTTGGAAAGGAACATGAGCCAGGCCTGGAGTCTGGGGAAGGCTCTGATGAGCTCTGCGTCGGACGTAGAGAGGGGTCCAGGGTGGTCTGACAGTTATCAGCTACCTTCGGAGTCGGAGATAAATGAGGCTAAAGAACAGCTGGAGCCTGTTCCCAATATGCACATGCACAGAGCTGCCAGGAGAAGGGAACAGTTAAGGAATAGGGGCCGGCTCGGGAGGACGGTGGACAGTGAATGGCCCCTCCCATTGGGAATAAAGAGGAGCGAAAGGGGAGGGGAGTTTGAAGGAGACAATTAGTTCATTTCATTAGTGTGAAGATCTGTTCGTGACTCTCAGAGACTCCTTGCCGAGTCTTTTCTTGTACAGCATTGCCTTTGGAAGCTATTGGCCTGGCAGCTCTCCAAGCCTGATAAGGTCTGTGGTTGTAAATTCACCCTGGAAAGACTGTTTGCCGGGACTTTGCTGGATGTGAATGAGAGGAATTCACATTCGCTTAATAAAAAGGGGTTTTGTCGGGACAAGGAGTCTGCTCCGTGCTTTTGTGAACCCTAGGTCAGAACACATATCTGGTGAAAACCAACTCTGGGAGGCCCCTTGTTTAAAAGTAAAAGTTTTCCCCGCTCAATCTAATCAGTCACATGGTCCAATCAAGGTAACGTCTGCAGGTCTGGTGACATCACTCCTCTTTCTTCCGGCCAGGTGTGAGAAAGTCCTTGGTTCCCAGGGGAAAGTATTTTGTTTTGACTACACAACTCTAATTCCCCCCTCCCTATCCCTCGCTCCAGTGTAGCAACACTGAAGCTCCAAGATGGCTTCGGCCAGGTCAGCTTAAGGGTTGAATATCCTGCTTACAAGGAGACAGTTCCTCATCTTTCATGGCACTTGCTAGTTTATTTTTCGGGATTCATTTCAAGATGCCCATATTTATTTATTTATTTATTAAATGTATTGGCTTCCCATCTTGCCGCATGGTAAATATGGGCACAATATGAAAAGGTAATACGGTGTTAATTTATAATAATATAAATAAAATACTATAAAATCAAGCTAGCTAAAAAGATAGAGGGGAGGGAATATGGTGGGAGGGCAAGAGGGTGGACTCTGTTGTTAACCAACCAACCACCTCTAACACGAAGTGCCTTCGTCGAAGCCACAAGCCGAAGTGGCAGAGCCAGGCCTTTAAGCTCTTAGGGAAGGCCAGGATCAATAGCAATACCAATAGCACCTAGACTTATATATCACTCCATAGTGCTTTACAACAGGGGTCTCCAACCCTTGGTCTGTGGACAGGCAGTGGGTTGCAGGCAGCACATGAAACCCTGTCCCCTCCGGTCCACAGAAAACCATTCACAAAACCAGTCCCTGGTGCCCAAAAGGTTGGGGGCTACTGTTTTATAGCACTCTCTGAGCAGTTTACAATATCATCATATTGCCCTCAACCATCTGGGCCCTCATTTTATTGACCTCGGAAGGATAGAAGGCTGAGTCAACTTTGAGATAGTCAGGATCGAACTCCTGGCAGTGGGCAGATGAGGATCCCAGAATATCTGGACTTCAACTCCCAGAACTCACAATTGATGTGCGTAGACTTCAATTTTCAGAATTCTGTGTTGGCTGGGAAAGAGCCTTAGGGGTGCAGCAGATTAAAGTGTTGTTAACTAGCACCAGCTGTCTGCAATTACTGCAAGTTCGAATCTCACCAGGCTCAAGGTTGACTCAGCCTTCCACCCTTCCGAGGTAGGTAAAATGAGGACCCGGATTGTGGGGGCAATAAGCTGACTTTGTATAAAAAAGAACACCGCTCAGGGGGACCAAAAAGCCCTACTAAGCAGGTATATACAAAAGTATGAAGGCTATTGCTTAACGCATTGTAAGCCGCCCTGAGTCTCCGGAGAAGGGCGGCATATAAATTGGACTAATAAAATAAATAAATTGAGCTAATGTTGGAAGTCCACGCACCTTGACGTTGCTAAGATTGAGAATCATTGCCCTAGCTGGTCTTCATGGGAGACATTTTGCTCCAGAGGAAGGCTGCCCTCAAAGGGCTGACAGCCTCTTGGTCAGAATACTGCTTGACCCATTTTATAAGCCCCATCTCACCTTCAAGCCAGCCGCCACGTGGGGTGGGGTGTCCGCTATCTGGCGCTCATCTGAAGCACTGCCTCGTTTCAGGTCGATGACGGGAGCAAGGACTGTGCTTTGTTTAGATCGCTGGCTCTAGAATAGAATAGATAGAATAGAATTCTTTATTGGCCAAGGATGATTGGACACACAAGGGATTTGTCTTTGGTGCATAGGCTCTCAGTGTACATAAAAAGAAGAAAAAGAAAAAAAAATACATTCATCGAGAATCGTAAGATACAACACTTAGTGATAGTCATAGATTACTAATAAGCTATCAAATCATACTAGGAAAGAAATAAAAATATAATGCACATTTCAGATGGCTTCCAAGAATTTTATTCCATGACCTGTGTTTTGTTTCTCTCAACACAACCTGAGATTATAAAGGGCAGCAGAAAATAAATTTAACAGATAGATAGATGTATAGATAGGAGGGGGAGGGGAGAGATCTTGCCATACACTAGATAGGTAGGTACTGTAGATAGGTAGGTAGATACAATAAACAGATGTAGATCGATCAATCGACAGATAGCAATAGCATTTAGAAATACCACTTAGACTTATATACCGCTTCACAATGTTTTACAGCACTTTCTGAGTAGTTCACAAATGTCAGATTATTGCCCCCAACAATCTGGGTCCTCATTTTACCGACCTCTGAAGGATATAAGGCTGAGTCAACCTTGACCTGGTCAGGATCGAACTCTTGGCCGTGGGCAGAGTCAGCCTGCAATACTGCATGATTGATTTGATAGATAAAGATAGATAAAATAGATTGAAAGCTTCAATTACAATTTCTATCTTCCCCATTCGGCACAGACATTGGAGATGGGACGTGTAGTCCAAAGGCTCTACTACTGAAACATCAAGATAATCCATGCTTCTAAGCAAGTACCACCAGGAAAAGGCAATTTGATTGCATGTATATTTAATTGCATTGACAATGATACTTAAAGGCTTATCAATATATTTTAATTTAAAGATACATCCGCATAACACAGACTGCATGTATATTTCAGTATATGTACATAACAAGATAATCTCTTAAGTATCTGATTTAATCATCATTTCCTCTTAGGTAAGTGAAATCTTGTTCCAGCTACTATACATTCTATTCTATTCTATTTTATTCTATTTAGATATAGGAATTAATTCAATTATACCTAACTCAGAAAGACCAAAGTTTACACAAAATGGCTGTACATTAAAAAAAAAAAATACCCTCACAAACTTCTGTAACAATTGGAATATACTGGAATTCCTGTGAAAAAAACCTGCTCCAATGAAGGACTTTCCATTTCTTCCTTGTTCCGTTATTTTTAAATTTAAAATAAAATCACTCCTAGCATTGCTTACATAGATGGAAAAACTGCTCAAAACATACGCTTAACATTTTATACGATGCGGATGCTGCAAAATGACTTTGTGCTTCTCAAGATTGTCTTTCACATAATGAAAGTCAAATGAAGGTGATGAAATCTTCCCATTGTAGTACAAGGTGTTCCCCCAAGATGTTATGGTAACCTTATAATTATAATTCACAGGCTCTGGAGAACCAAGGGCTGATGCAAGAGAGCCCATTTAGCTATGAATGTTGAGAAAGGAGCAAACATTTTAGCTTCTGAAATATAACGCTGTAGGTATATTTTTTAAAACCCAGGTATCGAGGTAGTCCTCGATGTACAACTACAATTGAGCCCTAAATTTCTGTTGCTTAATATTTGAGTTTGGCCCATTTTACGATCTTTCTTGTCACACAAGTGAATCACATCAGTTGTTCGGGGGGGGGGGGGGGGGGAGAGGTGTGCTCATCTCCATTTGAAAGCCGAAGAGCCAGCGCTGTCCCAAGACGTCTCCGTGGTCATGTGGCTGGCATGACTCAACGCTGAAGGCGCATGGAACGCTGTTACCTTCCCACCTAAGGTGGCCCCTATTTTTCTACTTGCATTTTTTATGTGCTTTCGAACTGCTAGGTTGGCAGAAGCTGGGACAAGTCACGGGAGCTCCCCCCATTACGCAGCACTAGGGATTCGAACCCCTGAACTGCTGACCTTTCGATCGACAAGCTCAGCGTCTTAGCCAGTGAGCCACCGCATCTCATTTATAACTGTAACAGGCAGGCTATATTATGACCATTGAAGACTACCTGTATAGCTAATGTCTTGAATGTCTATTTTTTGTCAATGAGCATTAGAGGTAACATCGATGAGAAGTATTATCAATTTAATTTGTGTCCCACTTCTATTATTTTTTACAAATAACTCATGGCAGCAAACATATCCAACACATGTTCCTCCTCCTACTTTCCCTATAACACCCTGTGAGGTGGGCTGGGTTGGGCTGGGCTGGGCTGAGAGAGCTATTGGCCCAAAGTCTCCCATCTGGCTTTCAGACTACAAATCACAATCTCTTGGGGATTGGCCCAAAGTCACCCAGCCGGCTTTCATACCTATGGTGGGACTAGAACTCACTGTCTCCTAGTGACTGGCCCAAAGTCACCGAGTTGATTTTCATGCCTAAGGCAGGACTTGAACTCACAGTCACCTGCTTTCTAGCTTGGTGCCTTAATTTAGCTCTTTGCTAAATGAAGCATTTTACTTAGCAGTGATGCTCCCTGGGCAAGTTGACAATTAAAACAACAACAACAAGAAAAAAAGCATTTCCCCGCAGACTGTTACTGTACCTTCGCTTGAGTCAGAGCGGCTTTTTTCACTTGCAGCTGAGATTGCAGAAGCTTGAAATTTTTGGACCAGCCTTCTGTTTTGGAATCACTGGTTTCTACTCCCAGATCATCATAGAGGGACATTTTTTTTCCTGGTTCAAAACAAGGAAAGAGGAAAAAAAAAGTGGTTTTGTTTTGTATAAAACTTTTTTTCCTCACATTTTATTTAAATATTCTACTTAACAGGTTTTAGAGAAAAGAAATAGAAAAATACCGAAGGAAATACATTAAAAAGAGAACAGAAAAGGGAGATACTATCTGTTTACATACATAACTTATTATTTTATTTATTTTATCTATTTATATTCTGCTTTTATTATTTTGATAAATAACATTCCTTTGTCCTATTTTCTCCATAAGAAGCCTGGAAGGTGAATTGGGTTGAGAAACTAGCCCAACATCACCCAGCTGGTTTAATTAAACATCATGTACATTTCTAAATCTATGTCAGAATACTAAAAGACATCTTAAAATCTATGCCACAGAAAAGATGTAATTTTCTCATTAGCAAAACATCAGTAGCACTAAACTGTATTCTTATTTGACCACCCATAATAAATTCATCTATATCACATAGAATGTGGCATAGAATTGACATTTATACATTTATTTATTTACATATAATTAAAAACATTCAAAATAGGCATGGGTTAGATAAATTCAGGGCAAAAAAATAAAGAAAAAAAATCCCCACCCCAAATTGCAATACATACAAAATACAATACAAAAAGGAAATATTTATGTTCATACCCAACTACCTATTTGACAAATTGGCCATCCAGACAACACAACCATGTACATACCATTCAAAAGAGACAATGAACAAGCCAAAAAGGGAACAAAAAGACCAAAACTCCTCCACAACAATCAACACCCAGATGAGCAGAGATTAACACCAAGGTTAATATTAGACTAAGAGCCAAAAAATTCTCATCAACACTAACTGGGCAAGCTCCTAGAATATAAAATGACAACAAACCTCGCTCTACTCTGATGATGTTACCTAGTTTGATCATGAAACATCTACAAGAAAACCACCAATTCAGAGAGCATTTAAGCCTCCTCCTCTCCACAAACCCCACTCCCTTCTAATGCTGATGATGTTCTCTAGTTTGGATGTGAAATGTCTACAAGAATACCACCAAGCTCAGAGAACACCAAGGACCTCACAGTTGTTGTCATTCTTTTCTCCACAAACCCCTCTCCCTTTTAACACTGATGATATTCTTTAGTTTGGTCATGAAACGGTTACAAGAAAACACCCAAGCTCAGAGAACACCAAGGAGACCCCATCCATCCATCCATCCTTCCACTCACCCACCCATTCTTCCATCCACCCATCCATTCACCAGTGGATAAAAATCGATGGTTTAAATATATATATATAAATTTTTAAAATTTAAATCGGATTTTTTTTATTTTTATCAAATTTATTTTAATAAAATGTGTTTGGAGTTTTCTATTTAAGATACATTAATAATTTAGTTTATTCAGCATGAAATGGAACTTAGTTATGTAGCAGGAGGCTATATATTCTGCAATATTGGGACTGTTGGTGAGTCAACAGCAGGTTAAGAGAGGAGCTGCTATGGGACAGTGATGACAGTTGCTCTTTAAAAATTACAATTTAAATCGAGTTAAATCAAGCCTTTTTACTAGTGATTTAAATCATGATTTAAGTCGATATAATTGAAATCAAATCCACCCTGCCATCCATCCACCACCACACCCATCCTTCCACCCGCCCACTCTTCCTTCCATCCCTTCCTTCCATCCATCCATCCTTCTCTCTCTCTCCCTGGGTTCCTGACTCTTGCCAAACAATTATAATTTTGGATATTTCTGATGGATTCCTTCCTGTAGGACGTAGGAAAAGCCCCTAGCTGAGGTCCCTTTAAAAGGCTCTTCCTGGATGGATCAAAGCAGGGCAATTTCGCACCAAGGCATCCTTGCAGAGAGATTGGCTTGATTTTATTTCCCATATGCATCCCAACTCCCTTACTTCAAAGGTGGGCTTGAACCCGGGACTCCTCTCGCAAAGCCCCCCACCTCAAATGTCCCCCCACTTCTCCTGAAGCCCCAAATTTAAAATTAAATTATTGCCAGTGCTTATGATTGAGCGGCTTCCCTAGGTGGCTCAGTGGCTAAGACGCTGAGCTTGTCGATCAGAAAGGTTGGCGGTTCGAATCCCGAGTGCAGGTCTCCTGCGTGAGTAGGGGGTTGGACTAGATGACCTCCGAGGCCCCTTCCAACTCTGTTGCTGTTAACATCTCCTGCGTCATCAGGGGGTTGGACTAGATGACCTCTGAGGCCCTTTCCAACTCTGTTGCTGTTAACGTCTCCTGTGTCATCAGGGGGTTGGACTAGATGACCTCTGAGGTCCCTTCCAACTCTGTTACTGTTACTTAGAGCCCAAGGAAGGAAAAACAGCTGCTGCTTTGAATCTTCATTTTTTTGGTGTGTGTCTTTCATTTGGCCAGAAATGCCAGGAAAATAAATAAATAAATACATACATATATAAATTTATCAAAATTTAAAAATAAATGCACTGGAAATACCCGATTTCCCCCCCCCCTCTTTTTTTAAAAGTCCAGATTCCTAAAAGAACCAGACCTTCAAAGTCACTCAACCCCGTTGTCGCAAACCGAGGATGGGGGGGGGGGAGGAGGCTGTCACAGACGGCCCTCTGCATATGCTCAGGAACCCGTTGGATCGCCGAGAGGACCAAAGTGGGGAGCCAAAAAACAACAAAAAAAAAACAAAAACCGGGTCTTACTTCTGAGGAGGGAGAGATTCCCGTCACGAGGGGCTGAAAGAGACCCCCGAATAATCCTTCTCTCAATACGATGCCCTCGGCTCTTCTTTTCCCTCTTCAACATTCAGGGCGACTTTCCTAATAGCAGGCTCAGTTAAAACGGCCTCCAGCTTTTCCCCCTCACAAAGAAGTTTTTTTTTTTCCTTCTTCTTCTCCTTACCCTTCCGTCGAGGCCGCAAGCCGGGGCCTCGCGTAGCACCCGAGGCCGAGAAGAGCGCCTCTTCGTCGGCCGAGCGAAGCTCTCGCGTCACGGCTGACGGGAACCAATCAGGCTCCTCTTCCTTCTCAGCGCGCGCCCGGGAAGCGGCCTCGCTCTTGTTGGCCGCCGTGGCCGCCGCCGCTACAGGCCGTTTGTGCGCAAACTCCGTAGTGGCGGCGGGGGGTGGAGCCTGGTTCCCCTTTGAAGGAGGGGCGGGAACTACGCCGACTCTGTCCGCAGCAGCCAATGAGCACAGGGCGGAGGAAAAGAAGTTCCGTAACGCTCTTATCGCAAACGGCTGGCTTTATGGCACGGTTGATGTTACGCAAACGGCGTAACGGAGGAAAAGCAGCGGAGCCATGTGGCCGGGTGTGCATGCGACAGGGCCCTCCTTAACAGCGTTATGGGCCCCGGGCAAAGCAGTGTACTGGGGCCCTTAAGACCACTTCTTTCTTTCTTTCTT
Organism: Masticophis lateralis; assembly: GCA_030761175.1. Classification (NCBI taxonomy): domain Eukaryota; kingdom Metazoa; phylum Chordata; class Lepidosauria; order Squamata; family Colubridae; genus Masticophis; species Masticophis lateralis. Next base: position 6,108,000 of record JAUDYJ010000006.1, on the reverse strand, counting down.
TCTTTCTTTCTTTCTTTCTTTCTTTCTTTCTTTCTTTCTTTCTTTCTTTCTTTCTTTCTTTCTTTCTTTCCTTCCTTCCTTCCTTCCTTCCTTCCTTCCTTCTTTCTCTCTCTCCCTCCCTCCCTCCCTCCCTCCCTCCATCTCTCTCTCTCTCTCTCTCTCTCTCTCTCTCAAATTTATATACCACCCTACTACTCCCGAAGGACTCAGGGCGGTGAACAGCCAAGATAAAAGACAGACAATACAAACATTAAAAAACCCATTAAAATTATTAAATATTTTGGCCCAAGAACAAATTTAAAAACACCCAGTTTATAAGACAAATTAAAAACAATTTAAAAAATTTAAAAGGAACAGGAATAAAAATGTAAGTGGTCGATAAAATGAAACATGCATTTATTTTACTGGCATTTCCAACAAAATCAGTGTTGAAACATTACATTTTAATTCCAAACCTGTCAGTGCACAACGTATTTATTTTTATTTATTTATTTATTTTATTTGGCTTATATGCCGCCCTATCTCCAATGGACTCAGGGCGGCTCACAATTACAAAATTCGCAAAGCCACAATACAAAGTTAAAATCTGATTAGACCCACTACAATTTAAACCCTGAAAACCCCATCAGTCCAGGTCGGGGAACTTGAATAACCGAGTTTTTAATTCGCGGCGGAAGGTGCGGAGGTCAGGAGCCAACCGGAGCTCCAAGGGAAGTCGATTCCAGAGGGTGGGTGCACCCACAGAGAAGGCTCTACCCCTGGGGGCCGCCAGCTGACACTATCTAGCCGACGGCACCCGGAGCAGGCCCTCTCTATGGGCGCGAACCGGGCGATGGGATGTCGTTGCTGGCTGCAGGTGGTCCGCCAAATATCCTGGGCCTCAACCATGTAGGCCTTTATAGGTTATCACCAGTACCTTGAATCTCACCGGGCGGGCAACTGGCAACCAATGCAAGTCACCCAGGAAGGGTGTAACATGGGAGTACTGGGACTCTCCCATCACAACCCGCGCGGCTGCATTTTGCACCAGCTGAAGCCTCCGAGTGGCCCTCAAGGGCAGCCACATGTAGAGAGCGTTACAGTAGTCAATACGTGAGGTGACTAGCGCATGAGGAACTGTACCGTGAGAGATTGGTGGAGCTCCCTCAGTGCACCCCCCCAACACAACACAACTCACAGTGAAGACAGAAAATTCCTAACCCAATAAATCATATTAACAACCCCCAGTCCTGTTGCAGCAACAGCTAATCAAGATGATAAACATTTGAATAATACATGATGCTCGAAAAACACAATAATACTCAGTAAGCCATACAGTTGCTAAATCTTTTCTTTTATGTACACCGAGAGCATATGTACCAAGTCAAATTCCTTGTGTGTCCACTCACACTTGGCCAATAAAGAATTCTATTCTATTTATATGATATGTGGTATGAGCCACGGTGGCGCAGTGGTTAGAGTGCAGTACTGCAGGCCACTTCTGCTGACTGCCAGCTGCCGGTAATTTGGCAGATCGAATCTCACCAGGCTCAAGGTTGACTCAGCCTTCCATCCTGCCGAGGTGGGTAAAATGAGGACTCAGATTGTTGGGGGCAAGAGGCTGACTCTAAACCACTTAGAGAGGGCTGTAAAGCAATGTAAAGCGATATATAAGTCTAAGGGCTATTGCTATACTGTTGCAGAAAAATAAATGAATGAAATGAATTTCGAGATCAGAAAAAGCTTTTTATTTATTTTGGCCAAAAGGTTCAGACATGCATTCTGTTTACATTCTGAACAAAGACCTTGTTTAAGATACATATCTTTATAGTAATAAAACAGTAAATGTGAAATTTGCCTCTTTAGCTAGCCCCCTCCCTTATTCCTTAGGCAGGAAAGCTCCACGTGGGTTAGCTCTGCATTTTAACATAGTACGTCTGCGGTTTGACTTCTTGAACTCTCCAACTGTAGAAAGCATGTTAACTCTGCGGTTTAACTTTTTGAACCCAGCAACTGTCTTTTATAATAATTAGACAAGGGGGTCCTTCAGAGGTCATCTACGGCTGACCCCGTATTATTTCACTCTTATATTCAATTTCACTTTATGTTCTGCCTTAATACGAGGTGCACCGAAGGGTTAAGATACACAGATTAGTATGGGGCCTCTATGTTCGTGGGACCGGTGGGCAAGTGCCCATCAGACCCGTGTGTTAAAACAGCCCTGCGGGGTGGGTGGGGTGGAAGGCAAGTAAGGCATTGCCTGTTGTGATCCAGTGAACAAGGGGGCATCGCTTTCTGCAAGCCAAGGCATTGACAATCGGACCTTGGCAGCAGAGCATTGCTCTTGCCCAATGGGTTTGTTACAGTCAGGATACCTGGAAGGCCAGGGTGGGGGGTGGGGGGGGGAGAGGAACCGATGTGGATTCAGGAAGGGAGAAAAAGATAGCTCTCTCGCCTCCCTGTGTTCCACTTACCATAAAATAAAAGTAAAAATAGAATAACGTATATACTATTTTAAACAGTGCTGGTGTTGTACAATAGTTTCTGACCATGATATTCTAGGACAGCTAACCTTTTGCGCCGGGAGAGCGTGCGTGAGTATGCCCACAGCCATAATGCCCACACCCATAATTTAATGCCCACACCCCGCTCCTGCGCACGCGACCCCCCCCCCCCGTTCTCCTCCTGCTTTTGGCACACGACGGCAAAAAGGTTACTGGTGGGCCCAGTAGGCCTATTTTTTTTTTAAAAAATTGATTTATATGCGGCCCTTCTCCAGAGACTCAGGGCGGCTTACAAGGCGTTAAGCAATAGCCTTCATGCTTTTGTATATATTTATACAAAGTCAGTTTATTGCCCCCACAAACTGGGTCCTCAATTTACCTACCTTAGAAAGGATGGAAGGCTGAGTCGACCCTGAGCCTGGATAGAATTGAACTCGCAGTAATTGCAAGCAGCTGTTTCTTAAATGCTGCCTTTGTAGGAGGCATTACCCCCCTACCCCCTACGCTACTCAGGCTCATTTTGCCCTCCCCAGGCTCCAAAGGCTTTCTAGAAGCCTGGGGAGGGCGAAAACGGCCTTCCCCAGCCCCTAGGACGCCCTCCAGAGGCCGGAAATGGCTCGTTTCCTGACTTCCAGTGGGCCCGGAAGGCCCGAAAATCAGCTGGCCGGTGCACCCATGCGCGCTGGAGCTGAGCCAGGGCAACTCTTGTGTGCTCACAGATATGGCTCCGCGTGCCACCTGCGCCATAGGTTTGCCATTATGGTTCTAGTATGTCAACTAATACTTACATTCCTGCATTGATATTAAAAATATCTCTTTTCATGTCCATCTAACCTGATTCTTTTGCATTCCAAATTCTACCTCGTCCTTCTAACCATGGATGGAATCTACTCCACTCCAGATGTGTTTAAAAAAAAAAAGCTTTTCTTTTAAAAGTTCTGGAAATGTTAGTAAGTTAATCAATCTTGCTTCGCTGAAAGGATCTGATTTTTTTATTATTGAAAAAGTTTTACAAATACAAGTTTTCCATTCCCCCCCCCCCCAATTTGCCCCCCTACTCCCTACCCCCCTCCCCTCCCAACCACCCCTTGGCTTCCCTTACAAAAAATTATTGTTCTTATACAAACTAGAGATATTGAAAAGGTGAAATCCAAATAAGGTATCATATCAAACATTTCCCACATCTAATCTACACCCTATCAGTAATAAATTTTTTTCTAAATAACATCCAAGTAATAATTATCTGCACATATCAATCCCCCTTATTACAAGATAAAATCCAAAACATAATTTTCCCCAGTTACTCAACCCCCCACTTAAAACTATTTCCTAGATAACATATTCTACATAACATTCTAGATCAATATATCAGTCTCAATTTGATCCAAATCTTAGTTACCTCCAGTTACTTTACCCCCTATATACTTACAAAATAAAATCCAAAACATAATTTCCCCCAATTATTCAGTACCACATAACATAACATTTTTCAGCTAAATGCTAACTGATACTTCTTTGTTTGGTATTTATTCTGCACATAATCTATCCATTGCTTCCATTCCCAAACAAAAGTTTCTTGGGTCCTGTCTTTTATATAAGCTGATCTCTTTGCCATTTCTGCAAAGCTAGCCATCTTCGAAGTCCATTCTTCAATAGTAGGTAGAATATCTTTTTTCCAATATTGTCCAATCAATAACCTAGCTGCAGTAATCATATATAATATCAATCTTGTTTCACTCGATGAAAAGTCCTTAACTATACCCAATAAAAACAGTTGTGGAGAAAATTGAAGCTGCTTCTTCATTGTTTGTATGAGGCCTCTCCATCCCATTCCTTATTCCAGCCGCCCGTATCTTGTGCTCTGCTACCCTCATGTGATAGTATTGCATTGTGTGCAATGTTCCACTGAACACAGAAATTGCTTTAGCTCCCAAACGGACTTACCGTATCAACCGTGTCTGTTTTTTCTAGTTTTTATCATATTTGTTACAGATTTATTTTGTAGCTATTGTGTATCTTGGTACTTATATTTTGTACTCTTTCTAAAACGATGGATAAATGAAACGAATTCCTGAGCAGACTTCGCATATGAACTGAGCCAATAGTCTAGCCCAGGGGTCTGCAACCTTAAACACTCAAGAGAGCCATTTGGACCCGTTTCCCACAGAAAAGAAAACACCGGGAGCCACAAAACCCTTCCCGTGCCTGACCATTTCCTGAGGGGCCACAAAACTAGCGTTATGTAGTTGAATTAAACATTCTGATTTCTTCTGAAACTTTTCTTTTCTGGGATTTATCCATGGTTGGCCTACCGGGGGTTGAAAAGCTCAATAAATTGCGTGCCGGCGCGTGTCGCACATTGATGGTTGTGACACATATTTTGAGTGACGGAGCTGCAGGTTGCTGACCTCTAGCTATTTAGGGCAGATACATGAAGCCATATATACACACACACACACACACACACACACACACACACACACATATATATAAAGCTGGCCTTCGAGAAACAATTCACCCCTGAAAATAATGTTTTTATCCTGTGTGAGCAACTTCAAAACCAATTGTCTTCTTTCCTGGGTCTGACTACTCTTCAAGATCAGGGGTGTCAAACTCGATTTCATTGAGAGCCGCATCAGCAGGGGTGAGTTCTACTTACCTTTGCTATCGGTTCGCAATGGGAGCTTCTGCGCATGCACAAATTGTCAATTATGGCGTTTGGGTGGGTGGGCAGAGCGTCCCACCACTTTTACTACCGGTTCTAAAGAACCGGACAGAACCGGGAGAAACCCACCACCACGCATCAGGGTTGTTTGACCTCGGAGGGCCAGGGTGGGCGTGGCCAGCTTGACGTCACTCATGTTGGGGGCGCCTGTGGTGGCCTGAGTGTTCTGCTAGCGGAAACGGGCTTCTAAGCTCCATTTTCATTGGCAGAGAGTTGCAGGCGGCCACGATAGCTTAAACTGGAGCTCGGGAGCCCATTTTCGCTGGCAGAAGCACTGGGGACCAGTCCTTCACTATTTCCAGGGCGACCCTGTGGGCCAGATCCGGCCCCTGGCCTTGAGTTTGACAGCTCTGCTCTAGATTAAGACCTGGTATGTATTTAACTTATCTTTTTTCTGGGAACTTTTTTTTATGTAGAGAACATTTACTATCTTAACTGATTTATGGATTACAGAATCTTGTTTTTGTGTCAGTATTCTGGTGTTTGCCAAGCACAGCATTTCCTCTGGTTGGTCAGGTCGCTTTCTATGGCAGTGAAAAGCAGAGTTTAGTTTATGATGTTCTACATATATAGCTATACTGCAAGTGTCCCTTGCCGTTTGTAATAATTTGTAGCAAATTCAATGTGAAGTTTCCGAAAGATGCCCTAATTACTTGAAAGCCTTGCAAGTTGACGTTCAATTTCTAGGAGGCTACATGCTTCTTTTTGCACAGGTCAAAAAAAAAAATAAATTAAAAAATCAGGTAGCTTCAAAATCAGGGGAGAGATCGTGTCAAAAATTCTGTTTAAGGTTCCCTTAATTGGAAATAATCTCGAAGAACTATCGCTCATTTGGGGAGCTTTATGCAAAATAAAACTTCCCCAAAAGAAAATGATTATGGATATTAGCTGAAATGAAGATACTGCCAATGTTCAGTTTGTTTTATTGTATTAAATATTAGTACATTGAAGTCTACAAATTATCCCCGCAATTTTTCCTATGCATTCTTCAACAAGAATATTATAAGCATACCACTGAGTAGAATTCTCCATGTTCAATTTTCCCTTCGTAAGAAAAATGGCTTAGCTGTTGCTTTTAAAAAGGAAAAAGCTAATCAAAAGAGGCATTTATGAGGCCACATTCGGAAACATCTCTTATAGGTTTGACAGAATATTGATGGGTTGCTTGAGATGGCAGAACCTTGGCTGATCTCAGTACAGGTAGTCCCCAATTTACAACGGTTCACTTAGTGACCTTCACAGTTACACCGGCACTGGAAAAAGTGACTTACAACCGTTTTTCACACTTACAACTGCCGCAGCATCCCCCGTGGTCACATGATCAAAATCCCAACGGTTGGCAACTGTTTCATATTTATGACGGTTGCTATGTCCCGAGGTCGTGTGATCTCCTTTTGCGACCTTCTGACAAGCAAAGTCAATGGGGGGGGGGGGGGGAGCCAGATTCACTTAACAACCATGTTACTAATTTAACAAACGCAATGGTTCACTTAACAGTGTTGAGTGTTGAAGTCGTAAAACGGGAAAAAACCTCATTTAACAAATGTTTCCCCTTAGCAACTCAATCGGGGCTGTACCTTGAGGACTACCCATACGTTAAGCCACAGAAATGATTTTACTTATTACTACTATTGTAATCAAATTTCTTAATAAAATTATATTAAAGTGATTCTACTTAGAGCCGAAGATCCGTCCCTTGATCCAGCAAGAGATTCTTGCATGCAAGTAGTTTTCTAATTACAAAACGGAATGAGAATCCAAAATGTCTTGTACAGCGAGTAAAATATTCTGAAAAGTATTACGTGAGGATCACATCTAGAAAAGTTCTTACTCAAAACGGCACAGGGTTGACATAATTGGCGAACCAAAAGTTTCTTTTCATTATTTCAGTATTAAAAGTATTCTCCTGAAATTCCACATTTGGCTTACGCTTCTCTCAGCTCCTGCAATTAGCTTTGCTTCAAGCGATGTCTAAATTCGTGGCCTAGCAGCTTACATACTGAAAAAGCGAAATGTCTTGTACAAAATTATCCCTTAGAAGACCAAGAATACAGAGCCAATTTTTCCTCTTTAGGTAAACTCAGATTTAAATCATTATCATATTTGTCTGGCAGTATGATACATGCAAATATATTGATTTTGTTGAGTTTTTGGTGGGTGGGGAAGTTTTTTTTTGGTGTGTGTAATAATAAGCTGACCCTGCACCTGCGGGATTATGCTAGGAAAAAGGGTTTTTTTTTTTGTGATATAATACTTTGTAAGTTTTTCATATCATACAGCCTTTTAACTTAAAGCAGGGGTGAGCAACTGTGGCCCTTTTAGAACCTGCGGCCTTCAACTCCCAGAATTCCTGAGACAGCCAAGCTGTCTCAGGAATTCTGGGAGTTGAAGTCCACAGGTTGTAATAGGGCTGCAGTTGCTCATCCCTGACTTAAAGCATCAAAAAGATTTTTCTTCTATCGGGGCAACCATGACAAGCTCGAAATTCAATATGTCAAGTAGCTTTAAAAAAAAAAAAATACTACGACCCCTCTAGGGCAGCACCGTAATGAAGTCCTCAAAATAACGGTCTTTCCTGAACGTCTGTCTGTCCTCCAGCAATCGGGTTATCTTTCAACTGAGCTGGGACGCCCACGTTCTACAAAAGAAATATTCCTTTACAAATATAAACATGAATGGTGAAGGGGAAACAGGGTTGCAGGAAGCGGATTCCGAGTTTGTAGAGCCCCAAGTTTTGCTACAACATCACCTCGGAGACGGGAAATACCACAGCCCGAGTTTGCAACGCCGCCGCCACCACGCAAAGCAAGGTTAAGCCTGGGCCGATTCAAGTCATTCGATGTCGTTCAACAGCTGGAATTCAAAGACTTGCAGTTGTTCCTTCAACCGCCGATGCGCGTCGGCATTGTGGGGCCGCCGTTCGCGCTGCAGCTCACAGATGCGCAGGCGGAGTCTCTGTTCGCGGCGCCGGCAAGCTTGCAGCTGCCGCTGTGTTTTTCCCAGAGCATCCAGTGCTGCCTCGGCCCGCCTCTTCCAGAGCAAGGCGCTACCCACCTGGTAGCTGTGCTCATTTTGGATGTAGGCACCAGCTGGGGGTGGGAGTCGTAGCATGTAGAGGGAGAGAGAAACGGGTTGAGATGGATCCCCTACAGGTTCTGGGAGAGCTGGAGATGGTGAGGCCTCTTCTTGGCCAGTGGCGGCTGGTAATTGTTCCAGGGGTATGTCTGACAGAGTGGCCAAATTCTCTGGTTCTGACCCTGGGAGATTAGGCTGGCTTCGAAGCTCACCGGTAGTGGGAGCGGCCCCAGGACTCGGCAGCTCTTGCACAGGGAAGCAAGAGACATCCATGCACAATGGAGTTGTTGTCTCCTCCGCATTGCAGCAGCCGCAGCTGTGGAAAAGGGATAGAATCGAGGTCAGGTGAGAAGTAACAGCTACCTACGTAAGATGCGACACAGAGTAAACCAGCAGAGGAAAACGTGATTGCAGATACAGGATGCCCATGTAGAACATATTCTTCCTATAGGTCAGGGGTGTCAAACGCAAGGGGGTGCTTAAATCTGGCCTGTGGGGTCAGCCTGCAAATATTAAAGGACCAGTCCCCCCCACCTCTGTTTTCATTCTCCATGGCCTCCTGCAGCATTCTGCTGGCTGAAAACGTGGTCCTGCACCCAGAGATGGGCTGAAAACCTCCCAGAAAATGGGTCTAAAACAGGGCTTCGTGCGGCCCGTTTTCAGCCAGCAGAGTGCTGAAGGAGGCCATGGAGGACGAAAACAAGGCTCACGGAATTACAACACTGATCCGGCCTGCAAAGAAATCCAGTTTGACACCCCTGTTGTAAGGAGCCAAAATGGAGTGAAGCTTGGGCATGGGAAGCATTTTCTAGGCAGCCCTGAGTTATCTCTTGTAACATACTACTGTAAGAAGATGTGGATACATATAGCAAAAAGAAGAAAAAGATGATTCAATTAAACCACTAAATTACATTCCAGGACTGACATTTTTCACATTTTTAATATTCTTAACTTAATTTGTATTTTTTTACTCTCTGGTTCCAATCTCTCAGATTCCACCATTCCATTCTGTCATACACAAAATTCCTTTTAAACTTACTAATATATTAATCTATTAATGGCTGAATAGATTATGCTTTTTACCGTTTTATCAAGAAGTAAGCATCACTGAATGTACTGTGACCTATTTCTAAATGCCGTATTTTTCAGACTATAAGACACACTTCCCCCCCTCTCCCCAAAAGTGGGTGGAAATTTCTGTGCGTCTTATGGAGCGAATGTTGCCGAAGCCCCGCCCACCTGCCAGCCCCCACCCTTCGGCCTCTGCCTCCTAGCAATTTGCCTCCTTGCGGCAAACAGCAAATAGCCTGGGCAACTTCAGCACAGCCTGATTTAACACGAGCAGCTGATTGGCGGTTGCATCAGCCTCCCAGAACACCAACGATCAGCTGTTCCAGGCTGCAGGTATCGTTGCGTGCCCCATTTTCCATGTGTCCCATTTGGTGGCAAAAGTGGGGCAGTGGGGATCCCCGCCTGGAATGGGCTGAAAATGGGGCGTTGATAGGAAGTGGAAGTGTTGATAGGCGACAGTGATCCTCGTAGCCCTTGAACAGCTGATCGTTGGTATTCTGGGAGGCCGACCCAACCGCCAATCAGCTGCTTGTGCTAAATTAGGCTGTGCTGAAGCTGACCAGGCTGTTTGCTGCAAGGAGGTAAATATATAGGAGGCAGAGGCAGATTCCCCCCCTTGTTTTCCTCCCGAAAATCTTAGGTGTGTCTTATACTCCGAAAAATACGGTAAATATGCACACGGTTACAGAGAACATGAGGTCAGAAGAGTGGGACTCACCTCTGCTTCTGTTGATACTTTGCAAGTTTGGAACTATTTAGTTTAGACTTCCGGCGTGGCTTTGCATGAGGCTCAAATATCGTAGGAACAGCCCCTTCCTTGAGACGATGATAGCCGCTACAAAGGAAACAACCCCCACATATCAAAGTTGTTACCCCGAAAATCTGGACACTGCATCGCTGGAGGAGAAGGCAGATCTTCTGAGAGCTTTGGAATTAGCTAAGTTATGTTCTATTTTGAGTATTATTTCTCCAGCTTTTTCAATGTTCAGATGTATTCAACAAGGTAATTAATTTTACCCACATATATTTAGCCCTTTCCATTCCTAATTCTGTTTGTATCTACAACCCAGAAATCTTGTAATGAAATAATGTCAAGTTAAGTTATGATCAGTTTAGTTTAGTTTAGTTTATTAGATTTTTATACTGCCCTTCTCCAGAAGGACTCAGGGCGGTGCACAGCCATGATAAAACAATGAATCATACAAAATTTAAAACCAATTTAAAAAGAATTAAACAAATTTGGCCCTATCCATTAAAAACCCATAATTTAAAAATACCCCATCCTGGTTCTTATTCAGCCAGGCCAGCCTGTTGAAATAGCAGGGTCTTTAGGGCCCGGCGGAAAGTACGGAGATCGGCCATCGTACGTATCCCAGGGTATAGTTCATTCCAGAGGGCGGATGCCCCCACAGAGAAGGCTCTCCCCCTGGGGGTCCCCAGCCTACATTGTTTAGCCGACGGCACCTTGAGGAGCCCCTCTCTGTGGGAGCGTGTTGGTCGGTGGGAGGCTATTGGTGGCAGAAGGCGATCCTGTAGGTATCTGGGCCCTAAGCTATGGAGCACTTTAAAGATGGTTAAATATATGATCAGGTTAAATATATGATCTGTTTTGGCAATACTATCTAGTATAGGGGTGTCACACTCAAGGCCTGTGGGGCCAGTCTGGAAATATTAAAGGACTGACCCATGGTGCCTCTGGCAGCTAAAAATGGGCCACGTCCGCCCCCCTGCGCCTCATTTTTACTCTCCCTGGCATCCTACAGCACTCTGCCGGCTGAAAACGGCCCAAAAATATCCCGCAAAACAGGCCAAAAGCCCCAAAACTGCCCAAAACAGCCTAGAAAATGGGGCTGTGTGCGACCAGTTTTTGGCTGGCAGAGTGCTGCAGGAGGCCATGGAGGACGAATACAAGGCCTATGGGGACTGCACGCAGACCCCCCCCCCACGCCCCGTTTTGACTGGCAGGGAGCTGCAGGAGGCAGCTGTTATATCTCCCCCCCGCCCCCCTCTGGCCTGTGGAGAAATATGGATCTGGCCCTCGTAGAAATCCAGTCTGACACCCCTGATCCAGTTTTACTAGCCAAGATCCTTTCAAGATTTCACTCACACTTACTTTTTAAAATGGATTTACTAGGGTTTTTTTTGGTAGGGAGGGCAAGAGAAGAGTTCAGTTTTAGTGTTATATACAAGTCTGTAATTGGTCAACCTAAGAATCTGACACTCTAGGAAAGAAAAAAAACCCTTGATTTCTGACTGGAAATCACATTCTAAATTTTCAGAATGTGAATACCTTTCTGGTCATTTTGACTTCCCTTCCTTAGCCTTACTCTCTGCTATCTTAGCAGGTAGAAACGTGCCTCTCACCTTTTCTGGATCTGGAAGCTCAGCAGCTTTAAGTCTGGTTAGTACTAATGTGACACTAGATGCCATACCTAAAGATAAAGCAGGCATAGAAACAAACAGACGAAAAGCCATGGATCTTGTTTAAAAAAAAAAAAAAATCCTTTGGAAGATAGATAAGAAAGAGCCAAGTCCTTAAAGAAATAAAGAAAAACATGTCACCTAAACAAAAGCAGAACCAAACAAACAAAAAAAAAAGAACGAACTTGGGCCTGAGATCATGGGAAGCTTCTCCTCAAATCCTCTCAATAGCTCTTAAAAGAGCCTTGGTGGTGCAGTGGACTAAACTACTGCTGTTAAAGTAGGACTTAGTAAAGTAGTACTTAGCTGCCAGCTGCCTGCAATTACTACGAGTTCAAATCTCACCAGGCTCAAGGTTGATTCACCCTTCCATCCTTTCGAGGTAGGTAAAATGAGGACCCGGATTGTGGGGGCAATAAGCTGACTTTGTATAAAAAAGAACACCGCTGGGGGAAAGGGGGGGGGGGGCAAAAAGTCCTACTAAGCAGGTATATACAAAAGTATGAAGGCTATTGCTTAACACATTGTAAGCACTTTTTTTAAAAAAAATTGATTTATATGTCGCCCTTCTCCGGAGACTCAGGGCGGCTTACAATGCGTTAAGCAATAGCCTTCATACTTTTGTATATTTATATTTATACAAAGTCAGCTTATTGCCCCCAACAAACTGGGTCCTCAATTTACCCACCTTATAAAGGATGGAAGGCTGAGTCGACCTTGAGCCTGGCTGGGATTGAACTCGCAAGGAATTGCAGGCAGATGGTTCTTAAATGCTGCCTTTGTAGGAGGCATTACTCCCCTACGCTACTCAGGCTCCTTCTTATTGCTTAACACATTGTAAGCCGCCCTGAGTCTCCGGAGAAGGGCGGCATATATAAATCGAACTAATAAATAAATAAATAAATAATAAATAAATAGCTACCAGAAATGAAAATTAAGAAGGCGAGAATTGCTGCCAGTATTGTAAATCTGTAAAGCAAGGACTTTTAGGCCCTGGAGCCTCTAGCTCTTTGAGTCATCTTTGGAAGCAGACTTGGCAACTTCTGCCTCTCTAGCTAGTGCCTGGGAGATCATAGTAAAGAAGAACGTGGGTAAGTAAAGGAGAATGTGAGCATGTGCAAGAAAGGAAGGAGTTTTAGTCCGGGTTTTGGTGCAATGCTAATAGAAATAGCACTTATATACCACTTCACAGTGCTTTTACAGCCCTCTCTAAGCACTTTAGAGAGTCAGCTTATTGCCCCCAACAATCTGGGTCCTCATTTTACCCACCTTGGAAGGATGGAAAGCTGAGTTAACCTTGAGCCGGTCGGACTTGAACTGCCAAACTGCTGGCAATCAGCGATCAGCAGAAGTAGCCTGCAGTACTGCACTCTGACCACTGCGCCACCACGGCTTGGTGATTTCGGTCAGTCACTCTTTCAGGCCAACCCAACTCACAATAGGAGGAGGAAGGTATAGGTACGTTTTCTACCTTGAATTATATATATAAAAATAATAAAGATGGGATAAAAGTAAGATTTGCTGTCACACTAAATTCACTTGGGGTGTAGCTGTTAATCAGGGCTGTGAATATGTGAGCAAGAGATCGTAAGACAAACCTAGGTGTGTGCATGTAGCAATTAGGTTTGTAGATTAGGTGGGAGAAATGAAAACAAACCCTAGAAAGGGCGACGGTAAACCCATTTTAAGAGCCATGGTGGCGCTGTGGTTAGAGTGCAGTATTGCAAGCTATTTCTGCTGACTGCCGGCTGCCTGCAATTTGGCAGTTCAAATCTCACGAGGCTCAAGATTGACTCATTCTTTCGTCCTTCCATTTCTATCCCACATGGATGTAGAATGTATTAAGTTTTGTGATATTAGACTTCCCATCTTTGACTGGGGAGACCTTATAATTCTCATTATTGGAATATCTTTTGCTTTTTGCAGGTGACAAAAGGGAGGGAAGGAAAAGGAAAAAAGAGGAAGAAAGGAAGGAAAGGTAGAAATATAAAAAAGAAAGAAAGGAAGGATGGAAGGAAGGAAGGAAAGAGGAAAGGAAAGGGGAAAGAAAAGAAAAAGAAAGAAGGATGGTAGGATGGAAGAAACAATGAAAGAAGGAAAGGAAGGAAAAAAGAAAGGAGGAAAGAAAGAAAGAAGAAAGGAAGAAGGAATGGAAGGAAGGAAGGAGGAAAGAAAGAAAAGAGGAAAGGAAAGGAATGAGGAAAGGGGAAAGAAAAAGAAAAGGTGGAAAGGAGGAAAGGAAGGGTAGTAGGATTTTATTTCCTTACATTCTTGTTTTTCCTTTCCTCCTCTTCCTTCCTTTTCTTTTCTTTCCTTCCTTCCTTCTTTCCTCCTTCCTTCCTTTCCTTCTTTCTTTCTTTCCTTCCTTCCCTTCTTTCTTTGTTAAAAATGAGGACCCAGATTGTCGGGGGCAATAGGCTGACTCTGTAAAACCGCTTAGTAGGGCTGTGAAGAGGTAGGTAAGTCTAAGTGCTATTGCTATTTTCAAACCGCTGCCAAGAAACTTACACAGACGCACCTATAAAAAAATCACCGGAGACTGAACTTGACTTGAATGAGACTGCTTAATTTTTCAGCTTTAACATGCATCTCAAGGTGATCGTTTGAGTGTGTGCACACCCTTAGCTGGTCATATCATGCTGTGCCTGTTTTCACAAATTTGTCAGAAAGCTGACGAGATTAAAACTCAAAAGAGCCTTTCCCACCCTGTCTTTTCTCCGGGAAGTAAGGTAGGGAAGCATTTCTAGAGAAAACACTGGGCTACACCCTCCAGACTTTTACTTCTTCTTAAAAAAAAGGGTTTGTGAGTGAGTTGTTTCCCATATTCATGGTGTTTTAAAAATGAAGGTCAGATGGAACAGGCCTACTGGAAGGGCCATTTCTCTCCGTAGGAAGGATATTGTCTATAGTGATGTAGATTGCTGTCCTGCTGAAAACTGTCTACCGTGCTTTAATTCTGCACGCTCTTTCATGTTTTTCAAATGTTCGAATTACCTACCTGGTGCCCACTAGTTCGAAGCAATTCTTCTCAAAGTGCTTGGAGCAAAAATAAACATATTTAGAGGCAGGGTCCCAGACACCTTGCCCACTCATGTCTTTCCGCTGACAATTCTCCAACCATGTGGTTCGCCGTGGATTGTCCTTTGGCAATCTGTGAGAAGAGATATGAAGTGATTAACTCATGGGAGATCAGAGGTCACATGCAAGATTATGCGTATCTTTTTCCCAAGCTCGAGTAAAATAGCTTTGATGGCAGTGTGGCTAACTCTGAAGGCCATCCCTGTGGGGTCACCTACCATCTGGAACAAGCTCCTCCCGGAGATACGGAGGATCCCAGATCTGCGCACCATCCGCCGCGCTCTTAAGACCTTTTTATTTCACCAGGCGGGCTTGGCCTAACTTTCTCCCTCTTTTTAATATTTTAAATATCTTTTTAATACTTCAATATTCAAAGTTCAATTTGTTTTAAATCGCTTGGGGTTTTAATTTGTCTGGGCTAAACCATTTAATTCGATTTTATTTCTGCTTTTAAATTTTGTATGTATGTATTTTATTGTTGCCTGTTCACCGCCCTGAGTCCTTCGGGAGTAGGGCGGTATATAAATCAAATCAAATCAAATCAAATCATCCACTGGGAGACTAGTGGGTTTTCTTGTATAGTTGGTGGGCCTGGGGTCTGATCCAGCAGACCACAGTGTATGTGTAGTAGTAGTAGTAGTAGTAGTAGTAGTAGTAGTAATAATAATAATAATAATAATAATAATAATAATAAGTTTTATTGTCATTGTACAACGAAATTCACTTAACACCCAAAGACCAGATCCAACACATATAACAATCCCCAAATGCACTCCCACCCACCACAAATTCCCCACCCCTAAACCACCCAAACATCCACACAACAGACCAAGTAATGCTGTCCAACAGCTCACTGATGGTGGCCCTTTAGTTCATTGTTGAGTGCAATTACAGCTCTGGGATAAAAACTATTCAGAAAATGTGTGGTCCGAGTTTTAATTGTTCTGTCTTCTGCCAGAAGGTGACAGTCCAAAAAGATTCTTACAAAATAGTTCATTCTTTTAAAATCACTGATCCTACAAAGCTTGATTTTATGATGGTGAGATGGGGTGAAATCCAGCAGGTTCTGGAGAACCAGTAGCGGAAAGTTTGAGTAGTTCAGAGAACTGATAGCGGAAATTTTGAGTAGTTCGGAGAACTGGCAAATTCTACCTCTGGCTGGCCCCCGAGTGGGGTGGGAATGGGGATTTTGCAATACCTTCCCCCCCCAGGAGTGGGGAGAGAGTGGGGATTTTGCAGGATCCTTCCCCTGCCGCGCCCACCAAGCCACGCCCACAGAATTGGTAGTAAAAAAATTTGGATTTTACCACTATGATGAGATCATATGATGCTGCAATTTTAACAAGATCCTACCAACTTTTGGCTTCGTATGGGAATAGGAGACTGCAAGGGCAAAGAATAAAAACATTTCTCACCGATGGAAAGAAATGCCTCGGTTGCGTGTTTCAGGTGTATCACGAGTGCAACAGCCAGTAGCAGAGCAGTGACGGGGCATCTACAAGAGAGAGAATAAAAAAAAACCCATAGCATGTAACTCCCACTATCTTGAGGATGAAGTCATACATTTTTTTCTTAAGAAGAGAGAAGACAGGTACCCAGAAGACTCCAGAACCCAGTTAAAGTCCCAATATTCTCTACCAACAACTGTTGAAAGCAGGACTAAGTTTAGTCTACAGAATGGTATAGAACAGTGTTTCTCAACCTTGGAAGCTTGAAGATGGGTGGACTTCAACTCCTAGAATCCCCCAGCCAGCAGCTAGGCAACATTATCAGTGCTAGAAGGGGATTTCTATTCTATTCTATTCTAATTTCTATATATTCTATATTCTATTTTATTCCTGTATATTATATTCTATTCTATTCTATTCTATTCTATTCTATTCTATTCTATTCTATTCTATTCTATTCTATTCTACTCTACTCTACTCTACTCTACTCTACTCTACTCTACTCTACTCTACTCTACTCTACTCTTTGTATCTTAGGGTTTAAATGAGGGGTCTTAGGTGCTCTCTGAACTTGGTTATTTAATTGCAGAAGTTTCATTACCCTGCTAGGCAACATTATCAGTGCTAGAAGGGGATTTCTGTTCTATTCTATTCTATTCTATTCTATTCTATTCTATTCTATTCTATTCTATTCTATTTCTATTATTTCTATTCTATTCTAATTTCTATATATTCTATATTCTATTTTATTCCTGTATATTCTATTCTATTCTATTCTATTCTATTCTATTCTATTCTATTCTATTTCTATTATTTCTATTCTATTCTAATTTCTATATATTCTATATTCTATTTTATTCCTGTATATTCTATTCTATTCCTCTATATTCTATTCTATTCTATTCTACTCTACTCTTTGTATCTTAGGGTTTAAATGAGGGGTCTTAGGTGCTCTCTGAGCTTGGTTGTTTAATTGCAGATGTTTCATTACCCTGCTAGGCAACATGATGAGTGCTAGAAGGGCCATTCCATCCCATTTCCATTCCCATTCCCATTCTGTTTCTAATTCTTATGCGTTGAGAACATGAACTGGGGAAAGAGGCTAACTGCACCTGGCTGACCTTAAAAAGCTCCATAAATCCGGGGTGGGTGGATGGGTGGGTGACTTAGCTTGCATTTGGATGGAGGACCACCAGGAAAGGCGCAACCCCCCCCCCCACCCTCCCACGCCTTCGCGAGGGACAAAGTGGTCCTGATGAGGGGCAGTGCACTGGCCAAGACTCATCATGGACCACATGCCAAGGAAAGGTGCCAGGCTCGCTCTTTAAAGAGCCGCTTATTATAAAAGGAAAGGAGGGGGGGGGGCAATCTCTCCTTCCTTTCTCCAGTCCAGCAAAAGCATGGGAGGAGTGGGAGGGGGGGAAGGGGGAGGAGCATGGAGCATAAAGGGGGCGTGGCTACAGCAGCCCGCTCTTTTTTCTCCCCCCTCCCCCCTCGCAGATCTCCGGGGGGGGGGGAGCTGGCGCGACGGGGCCGGATTGGACACGCCGCCGTTCTCCCGGGGGGGGGGGAGGGGGCGGCGGCGGTTGGGAAGCAGCACGCGCAAGAACAGCTGTGGGCCCGGGGGGGGGGTTGTTTTTTCCATCCCATCCCATCCCCCCCTCCCTCTTTCTCCGTGGGTCGCCTCACCTCCCCACTCCCATTGCTCGAGACGCCGCCGCCGCGGCTTGAAAGCTGAAGCGGAAAAAAAAAAAGAGAGAGAGAGAGAGAATCGCGCATCTTCTCGCGATCAACTAAAAAGCCCCCGTCACGTAGAGATAGGAAACGCTTTTTTTTTTTTTTTTTTTTGGTAGAGGTGCCCAGGTTATCCTGAGGCGAAAAGAAAGGGGCCCGCCTCGCATAAAAGATCTTTATTGCCCCCTTCTGGGCTGCCGAGAGAAGCGCGGTGGAGGGTGGGGGGGGGGGAGGAGGGGGTCCTTTTTAGGTAGATGGCCTCCCCCCCAACGCCCCCCCCCGGATATGGAAAACTTCCTATGCCGCCTTTTCAGTGGCTGTCCGGCTTTTGGTTAACTCTCAGATGGGGTAGTTCTGGTTTTTAACCATGGGGAACACTGGGATCCTAGGCACCAAAGACCAATTCCTTGTGTGTCCACTCACACTTAGCCAATAAAGAATTCTATTCTATTCCTTTTCCTATTCTATTTATATTCCTGTTTTATTCCTTTTCCTATTCTATTCCTATTTCTTTTCCTTTTCCTATTCCTATTCTATTTCTATTCCTATTCCTCTTCTGTTAAGGATATTTTTGGTTCATAACTGATATTCTATTCCTATTCTATTCCTTTTCCTTTTCCATTCTATTCTATTCCATTCCATTCCATATTTTACTCTCTTCTCTTCTTCATTCCATTTTCTATTCTATTCTATTCTATTCTATTCTATTCTATTCTATTCTATTCTATTCTATTCTATTCTATTCTATTCTATTCTAATGATGAATGTAAGTACACCTCCTATTTTCCAGAATTTGGTGAGCCTACTTTATGGCCTGTTTATTTATATAGAATAAATATTATTCTAAAAAATACTTAGAAAGAATGTAGGACATAGAATAATAGGGTTGGAAGGGACCTTGGAGGTCTTCTAGTCCAACCCCCTGCTATTCCTATTCATTCCATTTCTGTTCCTATTCTATTCCTTTTCCTATTCTGTTAAGGATATTCTTGGTTCATAACTGATATTCTATTCCTATTCCTTTTCCCATTCTATTTGTATTCTATTCCTATTCTTTTCCTTTTCCTATTCTATTCCTATTCCTTTTTTTTCCTTTTCCTATTCTATTTCTATTCCTATTCCATTCCAGTCTATGTCTTCATTTCTTTTACGTAATAAGGAAGCTATTTACAGGATTCCATAAAAGGCAGCGTAAGGTAGAAAAAAAGGCACCGCTTTTCTAACACTACGGCCGCTTCCTTTTCTTTGGTTTGCCCATCGTTGCTTTTCCGGAAGTGAAGTGTGTCATTGCTGTGCATCTCCGTTTGGGAAGTGCTTCTCTACCCTTCGTATCTCTATAGACAGGTACCCGGCTCTTTAGGAACCGCCCTCCCTTCTAGCCAATCCCCGCTCAATCTGTTACCTTCCGCCAATCAATCCCAGCCTCCTAACTTTTATTACTCAAAAAACTAGGACCAATTAAAAACCTCTAGGCTGTGCAAAGACGGGTTCTAATTTTTTTAAATTTTTATTTTAATATAGAGCAACATATTCAATATCCCTTTCAACAGTGTGTTGTTTGGTTACAATTCTTTTGAGTAATATGCATCATAGTAATAATAAACATCTCTAGTAGTTTTCTCATGACAGTGCTTATCCTGCATATCAATACATAACAACTAATACTAATCAAAATTAATAAATTACAATAATGAACCCTAATAGTGAAATTAATTTCTCTTGCAATTTTAGAAGTTCTAACTCCCGTTTCTCTTATTTAACCATCGATAGAACAGATCCCATATCTCAAAATTCAGTGTCTTCCTTTTCCTTTGATTTCAAGTGTTAGCTTGAAAGGCAGGTTCTATTTTTTAGTGTTGGGTAGTGTGGATAATTGGAGGAAAAGGAAAACACAAATCAAATCCAATAATATCATTGTTGCAATATACTTTTTATATGCCTTTTATATGCTTTTGTATGAAATTATACGCATTATATTTCTTATGACAATATATAATCATGTATTGCAATATGCTTTCATATATGCTTTTATATGCTTTGATATTTGCTACAACAATATGCCATTATGCTATTTCTAAGCTCACATAAAGTTGCAACAAATTGTACCCAGCCCTATCTAAAACTCTCCTCTCGAGGCATGTACAAAGCTCAGGTTGGTGGACAACATTATCTTGGTGTAACATTCCTTCTAGCTAGCTACAGCAATGTAACATACTGCTAGTGAAGAAGAAGGCCTTGGCATTTCGAAATATATCAACTGATAAGCACTTCTAACAACAAAGCAACATGAGAAATGCCTGGCTGGTGAGCTTTCGAGATGGACCATAGAAATATGTGTAGGATCCTTTACCCCCCCCCCCTTTCACCCCATTTCCCCACCTTTGAGGCATCGCTTCTTAATGTGCTGTAACTTCATTATTGGCTTGTTATTAATCATGTGTTTATGATGTAATTGTACACACCAGTTCTTTGTTTGTACTCAATAAAAGGGGCGACCCAGGTTTTGGCAAGGGTCGGCTTCATCCCAAGGAAAACCTCTCCGTGTCTTTCCTTTAATTGGCTCTCATGAGCAACCCACCAGAGGTGCATCGCCACATATCATATTCTCTTTAAGGGAGCATTTTTTAAAAGAATTTACAGGTAACATTGGAAAGATAAATGTATGGCCCCATTCAATCAATGCTTTGAAGATCTGATTACACTTGGAGCCTAGAAGCAGATTAGCTTATATAGATTGTGTTCTTTTTTCTATTATAAAAGCAATAAAATTTTATTAAAAGTAGCTTTTTGTACTTAATAGTGCATCTTTTTTTACCAAGATGTTAACTTTGGTTACATAGAGAACCATCAATATTTCTTACTAACTTAAAGAATTCTAAACTCGATAAAATGTGATGGGTAGGTAGGTAGGTGGATAGTATTTATTAGACATTACTTTTAAGCCATTTTGATAAGGATTGTATCTTGAAAGGTTACAAGAGTTAAGAAATACATTTTGTGCTTTGATTGGGTTAAGTAATAACTTATTTAACAGGTGGAACAGGTGGCATTGCAATGACCAGTTTACACATCCTTCCAACCTTGAGGAAAGAAATGTTGCAGGTCTGCTTTGACAACTGGACAGCAGGGGCATTCTGGATGACTTAAAACTATCCAGAACCTCTCTGTGATTTTAATGGCCTTATGTTTGAATGAACATCAATATGTTTCCTGATGTCATACTTTCTGCAAGTCGTATGAGCCATTGTACCTCTTCACAGGCACAACTGAACCTGGAATGATACATCCTATTAAATAGGATGTATCTATTTTCTAGGAGATAATAGTGTTTTTTATAAAAAACCCCAAACAAATGATATATTCAACAGGATAAAAGATTAGGCTCTTTTGGGGGGAAATTCCTGTATTTTCTGTTCCACCCCAGCTCCGGATTCCCAAGGATTGTGACACACACCAACGGTCCTTATCAAAGTTATAATGTACCAAGAATAAACAAAGTCGGCAAAAGTTGGCAACCAGCCCAGAAAACAAGATACAGTAAGACACTCACTCTCCAAAATGCTCTGTAATAAATAGGCTAAGGGAGTGGCCAATTATCCTCAAACCTTACTCTCGAGGAGACCTCCTCCTCCTGAGTAGCCACTCCTGTCTTTTGGCAGCCCTGCGTGCTCGAGCATTGAGGAGAGGCTCCTCCACTTTGCTCTCTCCACTTGAAGGAGCCTCTGGAGGTTCTGAAGGCCTTGGCCGAGTCTCTGCCTCTGGCACCACATCCTCTTCAGCCTCCTCGCTGTCAGACACGATCGCCGGCTGCTTCCTCGTCGTCATGGGGATCAGCCACAATCTGTGCAGGCCGCTGGCAGGCCACAATTTTCTCATCACGTTTCCCCCCTTCTCAATTGCCCAAACCCAAGTTTTGACTTTCTACTCTTTGGAGTGCAAATTTAAAAAGTCTTCAAATACTTTTATTAAGTTAAATCTGGTCAAGCAATAAAGATGTTTGGGCTTGAATTCCTTGGGCAAAACCACAAGCATATGGTGAAGCAAGCTTGTATAGGCAATATAATGAATATACAGAAAAGTCCCTGGAAATAATAAATTCACCCAAATCTCCCAACCTAAACTGAGTAAATTGCCATTAAAAAAAACAGGATGAAAAAATAATGGAAAATACATTGATCTGTTTGCAGCACATGATTAACATACATGTGCTACGTTAATGGTATTAAGCAAAAAGAACCTTTTTTTCATTTACATTTCCTAAATCAATACTCTGATATTTTTCCCAGCCACTATAGGAACTTGATGCTCCATGGATAAAACAGGGATCCTATTGTCCCCAGTTCGGGTCTGAGCCTGGTGCTGAAGCCAATGATGGACGCCAGATATGAGGTGTAGGTTTTCTGATTGCTTTTTATTGGAGTACGCCAAGGAAAAGGGCTCCTGGCCAAAATGCCAAGAACCAAGAACCAAGGATTAAGAAAGCTTTATACCTTTTCACTAAAGAAGGCGGGACAAGGCGAGGTATTAAGAAATATTATCTATTAAACTTTTTAGTAATAATTCTACAATTTGTTTGATTGGTCTCTAGCTGTCCCTATTCCTAAGCCTTGGCTAATGAATGCCTCAGAAGATATCTAATACACATTTTATTGGCTGCAGGCCATCTGTATTCCTAATTTTTAGCTGAGGCCTGCAAGTTGTCTAATTCTTGTTACTTTTATCAGCTTTCTAACTACCCAGAATTGTTACAAGATTTACACATGCATATTTCCTGTAGATAAGCATTCTTTGTTCTTGCCAGACACATGTCACAATTACGAGCTTCCTGATTTACTTTCAAGCGTGTGTCATGACCTCGCTTTATTTTAGCATATAACCCAGGGCTGGGTTCTAATTTTTTTTTACTACTGGTTCTGTGGGCGTGGCTTATTTTGTGGGTGTGGCTTCCTGGTCATGTGACTCTGGCGTGGCTTCCTGATCATGTGACTCAGTGGGTGTGGCTTCATGGTCATGTGACTTGGCGGGCATGGCTTCCTGGTCATGTGACTCGGCGAGCATGAGTTCTTTGTCCTAATGAATGACCTACAAAAAGAAGTTATACAAAAAGGTAGTTTATTATTTTGTGCACTTACTTATTTACATAATAAAATTAGTACACAATAAAAGAGCTATACAAGTACTTACAGAATGATGAAAGTGTTGTCAGTATTCAACGGCGCAGACTTCCTTGCTCTAATGAATGACCTGCACAAAGAAGAGATCTGTGAAGTTTTTAATTGCATGCACTTACACCTTATATAAGAATAACACACTCACACAAGTACTTACAGAAGACCGATGACTGATGACTATTGTCTGTCTTCAACGTCACTGACCACGGTCTGTGCCCTAATGAATGACAAGTACTTAGAGAAGAAAGATGACTTTGTTGTCTGTCTTCAAATTCACACACTTTCTTGGCTCTGATGAATGACCTGCACAAAGAAGGGATAAGAAAGGAAGTTTTTAATTGCATGCACTTATACCTTATATAAGAGTAACACACTGAAAGAGCTACACACAAGTACTTACTTGTGTTACTGGTCTTTAGCTTTAAGATGTTTCCACAATGTTTTTTCATTGGCAGTGGCACCCTCCTCAGTTTTTTTGCTCTTTATTCTTGGATTATCAGATGTGCGATGTTGTGATCTTACCCATTTTCTGACAGAAGGAACAGTGCCCCATTGTGCTGCAGGTAGGCCAATTACACTAATTGTCATCAGATTACTTATATTGGGAATATTTAGGCAAGTTCTTTGTTCTGAACTGTCACGTATAAAGACAGTTCTCTTGCTTACAGAGAAACATCTGTAAATAAAGAGTAATTTGCTTGAACCCCAAAGAGTCTATGCCTGTTATTGGGTCCGATCTCGAACATCTGCAACAATATGGTAGCAGAGGATGGTTTGATGACCCAATAACGAGAAGATATGCCAGGAAAACAACTGCCTGACGAAGAAAAGAAGAAACCGCATACCAGATCCGACACTAAAAGAATGGCGGCGCAACTTTCCTCACGTGGCAACTCCCCAGCAGGGACGCCAGAAAGATCCGGAGCCAAGGCCGACCCCGAATCCATAACGACGGATGACGGAAAGGGGATCAAAGGCCAGAGCGACCGGGAAACCGGCAATCGAGAGAGCAACAAACTCCGGCAAGAAATACTAAATCTACTGGGATCACCAACAGACGACGAGGACCTTGTTGCGAACATCCAGAGACTGATCCAGGGCCGCGAAGCAGTGGGGGGAGATCGCGACCCAATCTCAGGACAAAAGGACTGCCACCCGGTAAGAGATTCATCCTCAGTCGAGTTCCACACGACGCTGAGGAACTCGATACCACGCCAAATTTTGAATGGTGGCCATCTTTGATTATCTAGCCCGCCAAGATGGCCGACCACCAGCCAATCAAAAGCGAAGATTCAAAATGGCCGGTGCAAAAGTGATGCACCTCCCAAACCAGCGAAGAGGATGAAAGCTATAGGGAAGAAGGGTCCGAATCAGACCCTGGAGCACCCCCAACCGAACGGCAAATAGAAAAGGCCATAAAGACCCTTACTGCCGCTTTCGGGTCAGACATAAAAATCTCCAAAAGCTCAACCAAGGCCCCTAGGGGAGCAAGAGGCAAAGAGAGGAGACCCCCGACCACCCACTCAAGGGACGCGGACACCGCTGCCAACCCACCGGCATCGCAGCACCCTTCGAGAGCGCGACATCGCGCAGAAGCCGTACACGGTGGGTGATGAAGAGAGGGCTTTTTAAACTTCCAACGAGCATACCCATGCCATAAATGCGGCTATCTACACACCCAGAACCATGGACAGCCACCTGCTGTAAGTAACATGAACAATAATATAGAGAATTTACCTAATGATTTTTCAAAATTGAAAATGGATGGGTCTAACCTACTTGAATGGTACCAACAACTCCAGGTTGTCCTTTTGAGGGAAAATATATTATTTTTTATTACTAACCCCCCAGAAAAGCCTTGGACTTTTGAACAGGACTGCCTACACCATAAGGCATTTTACCTACTAATCTCTAGTATTTCACCCCCTATATACCCCAGGTTCGAGCATTACCTAACTGTGTCAGAGTTGACACAAAAAATGTTTGGGTTTTTCTACAGTGAGAGCGTGGCAACCACAACCAGAATATCCAAGGATTTCTATTCTGCCAGAATCAGACCTGGGGTTTCCATGGGGGAACATTTATTAGAATTGAACGCCACCAGGGCAGAATTACACTTAAGGGGGGAGATTATATCAGACCAAAAAATGAAGAGTGTGATAATTAACTCATTAGATTCCACTTGGGACACCTTCATCACACACTTATATACACTCAGCCTAGGATACATATCCATTGATAGCCTATCTTACAAATTAATAGCGGAAGACAATCTAAGGAAGGGCCGTCACTTGACACGTAGGGAGCACAGGCCTACAAAGAGAGTAGCTTTCCAAGACAGACCACAGGACCCAACTGAATGTTACAATTGTGGGTCCAGGAGCAGTGCTATGGAGTCGGAGTCGAGGAGTCGGAGTAAATTTTGGGTACCTGGAGTCGGAGTCGGCAAACAATGCACCGACACCAACTCCTACTAAATTTAGATTGGAATTTAAAAAAAAGCAAGTTCAAATGTCCCAATTCACAAAAAGTTATAATTAATGACTTCTCTACCGTAAGAATAAAGACCAATGCATGCAGTGCCTCACGTAACCACAAAACGAACACGTTATGTGACCGTGAAGAAGCATGCTTTTCATGTGCTTCACTATATGGCACGCAACGCACAATTAGGAGCGGCAATACTTATACTTTCCAGTGTTGTGTTCTGCTGTTACAGGGAACGCAGCGCCCATGGGTAACCTAGCCTCTCACGGATAAGGGATTAAGTAAAAAAATGTTTTTTGCAGAACTAGAGACACTTGTGTAAGTGAAGGGAATGGAGGGTCAATAGTTCAAGACTGAAGCTGTAAACCATTGGAAAAACTGCTGTCATTCAGCTAAGGCTATAAAAACTTGTAAACTCCGATTGTTAGCTTAAACTTTAAACATGACTATGGGATTCTACTAGGGAAATCATGTTTTATAATAAATGCCCCTTCCTGGATCCTCCCACTGCCCTATCTTCAGCAGATCAGCACACAAAAAGGAGAAGGCAGCAGCTTCTGCCCAACTACCTCTCTCTGCTAGAAGAGCTTAGAACAGCGGTTCTCAACCTGGGGGTCACGACCCCTTTGGGGGTCGGCCATTTCACAGAGGTCCCAAAACCCTCTCTCGCCCCCCCCACGCCTTCACTCACCCTCACTCTCTGCTCTGTTGGATCGCCGGTTGTTCGCTTACCCCGCCCACCCCTAATCTATTGCTGCCTCCTGAGTCCCAGCTGATGGCTAGAGGAAAAAAAACTGTTTAAATTCTTGCCGCGGGGCTTCAAAGGGCCTACTGTTTATGAGCACTTTGCATGATCAAGTGATGGAAAACATTACGCGTGCCAATGTATTAGAAAAGGCGACGATGGTGAAAAACAATGTGATGTAAAAATTAGCAGTTTCAGTGGGCCTGATAAAAATGCACCTACAAGAGCATCAAATTTGAAAAGACACTTACAGCGTTTTCATCCCAAAGTGTTAGAAGCCGTGAATGAGAAAGATAGCAATGAAAACATTGCATCTACTTCTGTAAAAAACGTTCAGAAATCTACTGGAGAACAATCACAAATAAGAAAATTCTTTATATCTGACAAAGTTACCATAAGGATGACACCAGAAAAATTCAAACACCACATTATTGAAATGGTAGTAAAGAATAGCGTACCACTATCCTTCTTTTCACAGCCAGCCTTTTTAGGCCTAAATGGCAAAAAAACTTGGTGTTTCTCTGGATAGAGAAAGTATAAGGAAACTTATAATTGAGGAGGCCAAATGTAAAAAGGAAGAACTACAGAAAGTTCTGAAAGGACGTTTTGTCTTCCTTAAAATGGATGCATGTACACGTCACAGAGTCAATTATTTCGCTATTAATGTTAGATTTGTGGATGAAAATAACAAAACAATAACACGGACTCTCGGATTAAAGGACGCTCAGGCACATCACACCAGTGATTACCTTCAGAAGTTAGTGGAGGGTGTTCTAGAAGATTTTGAAATTAAAAAGGAACAGTTTTTATGTGTTGTGACATAACGCTTCTAACATGTTGAGCACAATTGAGAAGATGAATACAGATGAAGAAGGTAACAAACAGATATTAGAGTTAGAGGAAGACAACTCTGCAAGTATTGGAGAAAGTTTGGAAACTGAAGAGAATGCTGACATTTTTTTAGACAACTTTGTTGAAGAAGCATTGAAGCTTGCTACTATTCATCATATGCGATGTGCTGTTCATACACTGCAACTTGCCATAAGAGATGGATTAAAAGATCGCCATGCAGCTACACTAATTGGCAAATTATGGCAAGTAACTGTTGCAGCCAGGGCCCCAAAAACAGATGCAATTTTGAAAAGACGTGCAGGAAAAGGAGCCATTTTGGATCAAACAACTTGCTGGGGAAGCACTTATTTAATGGTGAAGCGTTTGCTTGAACGTAAAGACTTCATAGAAGAAATGGACAATGAAAATGTTGCATTAACTGCAAGCCAGTGGACACAAACAAATGAGCTTCTTTCTCACCCCTTCACTGTCACCAAGAGATTGCAATGTGACGATCTGTTACAAGTAAATGCTCTCCCTGGGCAGACCCCAACTTTCAAACTAGCAAATCAGGGGTTAACTATCCTAGGCAAATCCAATCCTTTTTTTGCCCTCCCATTACCTATAGCTCTGCCTCCGGAGTATTTAAGGTCTCCTCCAGTGGATACCGCCCTTGTTCCTGAAGATACCTGTAAGAAAACAGACAAGAGTTAATAAAGGCTTTCTTATACCAATCCATGAGTCTTCGTATGTTATTGGGCCCCAACTCGATCCAAGGTAACAAAATGGTAGCAGAGGATGGTTGGGCAACCCAATAAACAGAAGAAATGCCGAAAAAGCCGCAAACGAGATCAGAAACCAAAAGGCGGGAAAAACAACAACCCGCAATCGAAGACATGGCAACAACAATAACGTCAGAAGACGAAAGAGAAAATAGCCCCGAAATCTACTCATCGGATGATGAGCAGGGGCGGAATGACCTGAGCGGGGAAGAGCCCGAACGAAAAGACATCAGCAGGCTCAGACGCGAAATGATGAACCTGCTGGAAACTCCCGCCACAGATGAAGACCTCCTAGCCGGCATCAACAACCTCATCCGAAGCCGGGACGAGGCCAGAAGGAGCCAAAGACACAAAGCGGGACAGCCGGACACAAGCCCGGTAAGAAAAACCCCCATGAGCAGTTACCTTTTAAAAAAATGAGGGAGGAGCTACCGCGCAAAATCTGGAGTGGTGGCCATCTTTAAACACGTGGCCAAAAAAGATGGCCGACCTCCAAAACATTAAATCTGAATATGCAAAGCCGCCGACCAATGAGATGCCGGAACCCCAAAAACTACAATATAGAGGTGATTCCACGGACAAAAGTGAAGAATCACCCCCCGAAGACACCCCTAGCGATCGGCAGGTGGAGGAAGCGATAAGAACGCTCACCGCCGCTTTTGGGCCTAAAATGAAAATCCTAAAGGGGCTCCCAAAAACGACCAAAAAATCCGACCCCCCCAACTACTTACCGAGGGACGCGGACGCCGCTGACGACCCACCGATGCCGCAGCACCCTCCGGTCGTGGTACGCCACCCCACTCCCAAGCCGCACCTGCCGGAAAGAGCCCAATGGAGAGAATACTCACCGCCACCGCCAGGACCGCCGCAGACAGAAGCCAGGAGTCGTCCAGCAGAGAGAGCAGCCCTCCCGGACCACCACTGGACATCTGGAACCGGAGCAGAGGCCTACCCATCCTGGAAAGGCAGCCACACCGGAGCAGCAATGAAAGGAACCTTCTCCGAAGAAGCCTCGACTGAAATGAACTCTGCGCATGCGCAGAAGAAGCTCCTGTGGATCAAGAAAGAAAAAAAATGCAAGAAGGGACTTTTAAACTACCTACCAGCGTTCCTAAGCCATTCTGCTGCTTCCAACATGTCAAACACCATGGACAGCAACAGCCACCTGTGAGTAACATACAAAATAACACAGGAAACTTACCAAATGGGTTCCCTACACTAAAAATGCAGGGATCAAACTTAATGGAGTGGTATCAACAGCTCCAAGTCATCCTCTTAAAGGAAAATATGATGTTTTTCATCACTGATCCACCTGATAGACCCTGGACATTTGAAATGGACTGCATGCACCACAAAGCATTTTATCTCCTGATTTCTAGCATATCACCTACCATTTATTACGGTATTGAAAATGACTTAACTGTATATGACGTAGTTCAAAAAATATTTGGTTACTTTTACAGTGACAGTGTAGCCACCACTACAAAAATCTCTAAAGACTTCTACTCAGCCAGAATCAAGCCTGGGGTGTCAATGGGGGAACACTTGATGGAATTAAATGCAGCTAGGTCAGAGTTACAGGGGGGAAATTGTCTCCGAACAAACGATGTAAAGTATTATACTTAATTCACTAGACCCTTCCTGGCAAACATTTCTCACGCAACTAAACATACTCAGTTTAGGTCACATGACAGTAGATAGCCTCTCCAATCTCCTGATTGCAGAAGACAATCACAGAAAGAATCAACAGATGACTCACAGAGAACATAGGCAGACACGGAGGGTAGCATTCACAGACAACCCTCGAGACTCCACAGAATGTTATAACTGTGGATTAAGAGGTCATTACAGACGAGACTGCACCAAAGGCTACAGAGATAGAAACAAACACGAACGCAGTAAACACCCAGAAAGACGCCACCACGATAGCAGAATAAAACGGAAAGACTCACCTAGGCCCTGGGAAAGAAAAGGTAACAGGGATAGTTCAAAGGATAGCAGGGACGGATCGTTGTGCAGGGTAGGGGGGCCCACACAAGAAACCCCACAAGACAATAAACCAGACGGAAAGGGATCCTGGTGGCTTATCGACTCTGGAGCCACTAACCACACCACATGCGAAAGGGAGCTTCTCTCTTCCTTTACAAAGGAAGATTACTTAATCAACGATGTAAGGGTAATTGGAAAAGGTACCGTAGTTCTTCCCAACATAGGGAAATTAGAGGGGGTATTACTGGTACCTGAAATATCCCACAACATACTTGCCTCCTTGAAACTCAGCAAGGAAGCAGGGATAGAAATTAATATCAAGGAGGGGGGAATCACCATGGCCAAGGATAGTGTAATCATTGGAAAAATCACAATAAGAGGGGGGCTACCCTATTTTTACGCAGATAGAACTGACTCACATAATAAAGACATCAATACAAAAGATGTGTTCTGTCTCCGCCCCCAGGAATAAACCCAATTCAGACAGTCGGAGGTTAAAATAAGCTGGCAGGCAACCAAGTAGTCTGATAAGGAGCTTGGCAGCAATCCCAGCAGCTGCGTGCCAAAGCCTTTATTAACAGAACAGACAAATACACACCACAAGTGTCCAGAATAGCCAAAGCTGAGATGCAGGAAAATTTGTTTTTGTTCGTCACAAAAATGGAGGCTGACTCACTCTCTTTTATAGGCTGTGGGGTGTGGTGCAGTGAGTCAGCTAATCACAAGCTCGCCGTGCCTTCTGTTGGGCACATTTCTCCCTGCGTCGCTGGCGAGGATCCAGCCAGCACTTATCTCCCTCGTCGCTGTCCACCTGTGGCTGCGGAGATATGCTTGGCTCTGAGCCTATCTCTTGCCCTTCGGTGTCCTCCAGGGGCATTGCCAGAGGGGAGGGTCCTGGAGAGGGAGGTCTTGCCAATTCCTCCCTTTCACTCTCGGAGTCCTCTCCTGACGATGACACAGGCTCAGGCAACGGAGCCACAACAAGATGAAACAAAAGGGGACAAAACCAAGGGCAATGAGAAACAAGAGAGGAAGGATACTCACCCTCACAAGGGAGGCACACAAGACACAGGAAAGATCAACCTAGGGAAGCCCCTTCACAATGAGTGCGCACATCTGCTCCACCACAGGCTAGGGCACGCCAGCTTTCCAGTTGTCCAAAAGGTTGCCGGTTGTACTGAAGGATCAAAAATAAAAAACTATGAAACCTATTTGGATTGCTCCGTATGTAAGCGCTCCAAACTCAAGGTAGCTCCCAGACCCAGAAAGGCCACATGCACAACCAACCACACGTTTGAAATGGTACACATGGACCTCGTAGGCCCCCTGAAACCTTCCATAAAATATGGCAAGAAATTCTTCCTAACCATAGTAGACGACTACAGCCGCTACGGCTTTGTATATACCCTAAGACACAAAAACGAGACTTATCAGAAATTCAAAGAATTCTATAAACGTGTGATACAATACAACACAAAAATAAAAAAAATAATGAGACAGGGGATCAGAATTTCTGTCTAGTGACTTCTCACGTTGGTCAAAGTCAAAAGGTGTTCTGCATTTTAAATCTTTGCCTTTCTCACCTTTTCAAAATGGCGTCGCAGAACGCAAAAATTCCACCCTGCAGACAATGATGAGGTGCGTCCTCGAGGACGCTGGACTAAGCCAACACCACTGGGCCGAAGCCCTAGTCTACTCTAACTATACGATCAACAGACTCTGGTCCAGTGTACTAGACATGACACCTTATGAAGTCATGTACAACAGAAAACCACAGATATCCCACCTACACATCTTTGGGGTCACTGCAGATGTGCATATACCAAGACAACTTTGCAGAAAGGGAGACAAAATATTTAAATGACTCAGATTCATGGGTTATGAGCCAGGCACAAAGGGATTCAGGTTTATAGATAGTAATAATAGATTCATCATCTCCAGATCTGCCACGTTCCACGAACAGGCAAATTGGTCGAGGATACATCTGAATGAACTGCAACATCAGATAGAAACCAACCACCAGAAGTCAGACAATAATGACCACCCAGATACAAGCCACACACTGAAGTCACACCATCTCAAGCAGAAAAGATTATTTTCAGCCCTAAAAATAATAAAGTCTGACTTAAGAGCCTCTATGAAAGAGGATCTGGCAGAGGCAATTCTCTTCCTTAGAACTCTACATTGAATTGATTTGCATTTGCTAAGCCTATAACTACATTTCAAGATTAATATAAACCATTTCTAGGTTTTACAGATTTTGTTTTTGGTTCATATAGATAAGCTTTGTTTTTGTTCTAAAACAACCAAATAATGTGGTTTGTATTTTTGAACTGGTAAAGTTCCTGTTCCTGATGTTTATGCCTGCTGCTACTATCTGATCTGTCCCCCTCTACAGACACCCACAAAAACACAGCCAGCCGAGGGTTAAAGAAGCACTTGGCACACACCACAGTTCTTAACTCTAACTTGGCAGCGATATGCACACTGTCTGCCAAGTGCTTTAATAGTTCACAGAAAGAAAATCACATACATAGCTTTGCCAAAATCCGTTCTTTTAGCTCCAATGACTACCAGATTGAGTTATTGTTCGTCACAGAGATCATTAACCACCACCCTGTCTTATATAGTCTCTGGGTGTGGTCTAGTGACTCATTGGTCCTGTGACTCAAGTCCAGTGACTCAGGTATACTGCAATTACACACTCAACAGGTTATGGTCCAGCTTAATTAATAAGACCCCTTACGTACGGCAGGAAGCCCCAAATAGCACACCGCAGACGTACACATACCCATGCAACTACGCCGCAAGGGAGACAAGGTATCCAAGAGGCTAAGGTTTATGGGTTACGAGCCAGGGACCAAAGGATTTAGATTTATAGACAGCAACGATAGATTTGTCTTATCTAAGAGAGCAACATTCCACGAACAGGCAAACTGGTCCAAAATACATCTCAACGAAATATACCGCAGACAGGAAACAAATTACAATACACAAAACCAAGACAAGCAAAACACACAAGGTAGTACACAAAAGGGAGGGAGCAAACCCACCAGGAAGTCAGGATCAGTGAATGGAAGGGGGATCATCCCAAATTAAAGGTAGACTCACTTACCCAGAAAGAGGCAAGGTACTTACACAACACTTAATCCACACCCAAAAGGCCAATCAGAGCTAGCAGGAACCAGATGCCCAAAAGGCTTGAGGATTATGTAATGCACATACAACTTTAACCCTATCACACCAAATTCCTACAGCGATGTGGTCAAACTCCGCCAGGAAGAAAGATCTAAATGGGAATCGGCCATGGAGAAAGAAATGGGCAGCCTCAAAGAACTGGTTCATACCTGCAAAGGTCCCAGAGAATAAGACTCCCATAGGGACCAGATGGATCTTCAAAATCAAAACACTAGAGGGCGGCAAGACATTGTACAAAGCACGATTGGTAGCCCAAGGGTTTGCACAAAGATACCCAGAGGACTACACCGAAACTTACTCCCCAACAGTGAGAGCCGAAAGTGTTAAAAGTGCCCTAGTAATTGCACCCATCCTGGGCCTGGAAGTGTATCAGTTCAATGTACAAACTGCATACTTACATGCTAGGCTAGACAAGGAGATTTACGTTAAAGCACCTCCCAGCAGAGACACACACAAAGGTGACACATGGCTGCTCAACAAGAGCCTGTACGGATTGAAGCAGTCTGGGAAACGATGGTACGAGTGCCTAGTTAAGGTACTCGAATCAATAGGGTTCAATGCAACGCCCGCAGACAATTGCTTCTTCACCAGAAAAAACAATGGCTCCTTAGAATACGTGCTTGTTTACGTGGATGACATTCTGTACATTGGCAAACATAAAAAGGAATGTGACACTTTTGCAAGTAAGTTAGGCGAACATTTCTCCCTAAAATCTCTAGGGAAAATAAACAAGTATCTGGGTGTACAAATCGACAAAACCTCCAGGGGATTTCTCTTATCACAAAAGGAGAAACAGAACTTTTATATAAATGCAACATGGCTGATGCCAAACAAAGTGAAACCCCCATGCAAACAGACTTCTTGAAAAACATGTATAGTGAAGCACCCTAGCTCAAGGATAATACACTCTACAGATGCACCGTAGGGTCTCTCCTATACATCGCCAATTGGACCAGGTCTGACATTGCCCTACTGGTAAACTTGTTGTCCAGACACATAGGCAAACCCACCGTTTACCATTGGGAGGCCATTAAAAAGGTACTCAGATACCTGAAGTACAGTTCAGACGCCTCCTTGTGCTTAGAGCCCGATACACTCAGAGAACTTACCCTCACCTGCTATGCAGATGCCGACTGGGCAGGGGATGTGAAAAGTAGGAAAAGTACCGCAGGATACATATTCTTCCTCAATAACAGCACTGTACACTGGTACACAGGCAAACAAAATTTGGTAGCTACGTCAATCACAGAAGCTGAGTATATATGTCTATCCAAGGCAGCCAACAATCTAACATGGTTCGACGACCTACTCACCAGCATTTGGACCGAACCCGTGTACCCAATAACCATTTATGAAGATAACAAGGCCGCAATTGAGATATACATGGCAGACGCAGTAGGACAGAGGTCCAGATATATAGATATAAAACATAAACATGTCAGGCAACTCTCCAAAATAGGATTCATCAGAACTGTACACTGTGACACCGAAGAACAAACGGCCGACATCCTAACCAAACCACCACAGCATAAGCAGCACGCTTACTCACATTCAAGCTATGCGTTCAGTCCGAGGCTACTCCACAACAGCAAGCCGCACTCTCTCAGGCCAGGCATTTAGAGGGGGATTTGTCACATATAAATGTCTTACCTGTTCACACAATACACTCTGACACAGCCATACAAGGGTTAACCCATGTTCTCAATCCATTGATCTTTTCCTCAAATTTGTTATTATACTTTCCAAAAGCTTTTCCTGAGGAAGTCTGACAAATCGATGATTTTGAACAAATTTTATATTTTTGAAGGCTTCTGAAGTAATCATTCCATCAACCTTTTTTTCATATGGACCCTTTCCCCGTCTAAGCATTTCAAATGCTTTAATTGATCTCAGCACAAATTTTTCAGCCTTTATATCGTATTTCTTCTTTGTAGTGCATTTGATAGAAATCTCATTCAGAATATCAATCATCAAGGCCAAATCAATCAAAAAAAATTATGTTTTCAAGATGGGCAGCCATACCTGTGTATTTTTCATTTCCATGAAAAAACTGATGTAGCACTGGATAAGCACACCACACAGCTATGGTTAACCTTAAACTACACGCAGCCCATCTTGGTCCCAAAACTCTTCCAATTTTTACAATTTCAAGTCCAAGTTGTTCTGATATATTGAACAGTTCTGCTTGGCTCTTACAGGATTTATGGAAAGTGGTGTGTATCTTGTCTAGAAATATCTTGAAATGGTTCAGTTGCTTGATGTCCTTTATGGAGTCATCTAGAACCAGTTGGAGGTGATGGTTCAAGCAGTGCCATATTATGATGTTTGGGAACTCTTTCACTAGTCTAGTGCTCACTCCAGATTTTCTCCCAAGCATAACACTGGCACCATCAGAGCAAAATGCTATTAAATGTTTTTGCAGATATTCCTTGGTAAACCCAACTTTATGTAAACTTCCCATCACTGAAGAACATATTGTCTCTGCATCTTGTTTTTCCAATTCTATAAGCTCAACAAAAACTGTTGCTGGGTTATCTGAATCCTCAACTTTTACAAAAACTATCACAACTGGTTTGAGTGATAGTGTTGAGGCTTCATCAATTATCAAACATATTTTTAGATTCTGCCCAATACTACTACTAAACATCTCAGTTTTCCAGAGCGCTGCGTCTCCACTCCACAGATGGATCAATCTTCTTCTCTGACAGCAACTGAGAGAACTTAAAGGGTTAATTAACCCTACTCTGTGCTCTAGCCACGCCCTCCTTACCCAACTTCCCCAGTCTTTCTCTCAGTTGCTGGCAGATTGAGGTGAATAGTTTTTTGCTCTGTGCTCTGAGTGTTAGGTTAGTGCGATAGGAATTTCTTTTCTTTATTTTTGAATAGTTGGCTTTTCGGTTGGTGTGTGGAGAGTGAAAGATTTACTGCCTGCCTGCCAGCTGGGATTGCCGGCAACGTGTCTGGCTTTGCTGGGCCGTTCTGTGCCGCGGCGCTTCGCGCGCCACCAGCCTTCAGATTCTGACCCTGCGGGGCAGATCCAGATCGCTTGGTTGCTGCTGGTGAACGGAGGGCTGTGCGGAGCTCCGTAGCAGCCCCTGGCATCTGGATCGCTTGGGAGACACCGCAGAGGCTCGCACCTCTCTGTAAAGGCGGTGGGGCGTTTTGCATAGTTTTCTGTGCAAGCCCCTAATAAGTGGAGCAGTGGGCGAATGGTGGCTGTCCCGACAGGTCTCTGTGGGCGGCGCCGTGGTTTACAAGCCACCGGAAAGCAGCGGTGATCACGAGTTTGCCGAGAGGAGCAGTGGGGAGTTGGTGCGGCTGCTGAGCTCACATCGCCTGGGACGCTCAAGGACTTTGCCGGACAGTAAGCGCCTCGTGGCGGGCGCCATTTTGAGCCGTACCATGAGGCACCCGCCATTTTGTTTGCCCAGGCTGTGAGCCCTTCCACCACCGGCCCTTCTTTTACTGGTCCTTCCAAGTGTGGAGTGGGGGGGGGGGGGAGAAGCCCTTCTTCTACCAGGCTACCTCCTGTTATTGTTTTGGGTCTGTGTCCCACGCACTGGGCATTGCTTCCTTCTTTGTGTGAGTAGAGTTGTCTCACAAGGTTGGGCCACCCACTTCTGTTTCTTGTTTGCCTGGGCAACTGGCTGAGGTCTGCATCTTCTTGCAGCCTGCCTATTGGCAGTTAGTGGCAATTTTAAAAAAAAAAGAGCCACATATAATTTTTGTTCAATTGTATATTCAATTTTTGCCTTTATACACTCTATTAAAAAAACAAAAACAATGGCGGAGTCCTCATTGTCATCTGACCTGGAACAGGAGGCTAGCCCTCCTAGGTCACTCAAGGCCCAGAAATCCAAAAGGGACAGGTGGGCGGAGTCTGTCTGCCGCCCATCACATAGGGCTCGATCCTCTACTGCTGTTGATAAGGATGCTCTTTGCCGCCATAAGGCATTTGAGCGTCAATATGAAAAGGCCAAGCGGGCGGCTGCTGTGTCCACACCTCATTCTCATCTTGAGCCCGCTGGTGGGGATCCACCCAGGCCGGTTCCTCTGGCCTTAGCCAAAGGTGTGTCGCAGTCTCTACTGGATGTGTCAGCTGTTGGGTTGACTTGGTTCCCGCCGTCCCGTAAACAGGCCCCCTTGGCAACGTTCACGCCTACTGCAGCGGGGCTTCGCCCAGAGGAGTCGTCTCTGGGGGGCCCACAGATGGATTTCCAGGCCATGCTCTCTTCGGCATTGGCCACTATTATGGCAGCAGGAGCCTGACAATCACCCTGTGAGGCATCTTCTTCACATCCCGAGGTGGCTCCTTCAACCTCGACATATTGCAGGGCCCACTCGCCTCATCAACAGGAGTCTGACTATTCAGCTGATTCTGACCAGGGGGAGGATTGTCAGGAGGATCTTGAATTCTCTGAAGATGAAGGTTTGCTGCCTGACTCCCCGGCTTTCACCAGCCTTTTTCGCCCGAGCTTGTTCAAGTCCCTGCTTCACAAGGCACGTTTGACAACTAATTTGGGTTCGGTGGGGGCGCAACCCTCTAACTCTCAATCGGAGACTGGTCCGCATGACGCCTTGTTCAAGCAATCTAAGCATGAGAAGGACTTTATTCCACGTCCACAATTGTTCATGGATGTTCTTCAGGCTCCTTGGGGTCAACCTGGGTCTGCTACAGCCCCCAACAATCTGGACAAAAAGCTCTATTGTCCTGCCCCTGAGTTGGAATCGTTATTGGACTTACCTGTCGTCGATTCTCCAGTCGCAAGTCTCACTTCGCACTCCATGATCTCAGCGGACCCCCTAGATGGCCTCAAGGCGGAAGAAAGGCGCACGGAGTTGGCCTTTCGTAAAGCACACCAAGCAGTCGCTTGGGCCATCAGAACGGCAACGGCCACTTCATTCTTTAATCGTGCCTCTCTGATTTGGCTGCGACAGCTGCAAGAACGGCTTCCTCCAGAGGAGACCTGGCTGCACCAGGACATTAATAAGATCA
Organism: Masticophis lateralis; assembly: GCA_030761175.1. Lineage (NCBI taxonomy): Eukaryota > Metazoa > Chordata > Lepidosauria > Squamata > Colubridae > Masticophis > Masticophis lateralis. The sequence continues at coordinate 6,069,766 of JAUDYJ010000006.1, read as the reverse complement.
TTGCGGCCATGGAGTATTCGGCTGGTGCGTCTCTGAACTCAGTTAAATTCGCATCCCGTGGCTTGGCTTCTTCCATTACCTCTCGTCGCCTTTTCTGGCTGCGACCTTGGAAGGCCGATGCCAAGACGAAGTGGAAGCTGCCGGCAGCTCCCTACAAGTCACCCAATCTTTTTGGTGCAGCCCTGGATCCAGTCCTTGTTGAGGACAAAGATAAGCGGAAGGTCCTCCCGTCGACTCTCCGCAGACAGGAGCGACGGTATGCCCCTTACTATCAAAGACAGTCCTTTCGTCTGTACTCGGGGTCTAGCGGGCCGGCCTCCTACCGACAGCCATACCACTCTTCGGACCGGTTTCCAGACAGATAAGACTTCAGAGATCGTGGCAGACAACAGACCATGTCAGAGCGACCCTTTCCTGGCTCAGGCACCAGGCCCTATCATCAAGACAAATGACTCACCGCCGGCAGGTCCTGTTGGCGGTCGGCTCCAGAACTTTTGCCATCAGTGGGCTGCGTCAACGTTGGACGTGTGGGTGCGTCGCACTGTAGCTGAGGGACTTTTGATTGAATTTGTGGATCGTCCCCCGAGCCGTTTCATCAGGTGTCCTGTGTCTCGTTCGGCCGAGTCCCGTCGCCTGATGTTGGAGGAAATAGCTCATTTGCTGGATATCAAAGCAATAGAACCAGCGCCAAAAGACCAATTGGGGGCGGGGTTTTACTCGACTCTCTTCCTGGTCCCCAAGAACTCGGGAGTCAGAGGGATTCTCAATTTGAAGGACCTGAATCGGGCGGTTCGTTACCGCTGATTCAAGATGCACTCGCTGCAGTCAATTCTGTCTGCCGTATGGAGGGGGGACCTCATGCAGTCGGTGGACTTGCAAGAAGCTTATCTCCGTGTACCTGTACACCCCTCACATCACATGTTCCTGCGGTTCGAGTATGCGGGCAGGCACTTTCAATATTGGGCCATGCCATTTGGGCTTTCTTCGGCACCCAGGACGTTCACCAAGCTGGTGGCAGCTGTGGCGGCTACTCTCAGCCCTGTTCCAGTGAGGTTCTTATGTTACCTGGATGACATCTTGGTCCTCTCCTCATCCAGGGACCAAGCGGCCCGCGACATGGATCTCGTGTTGTCAACCTTTAGGACGCACTGGTTCATGGTGAACATGGACAAGAATATTCTGGTGCTGTCCACCTCCATTCTTCATTTGGGAGCTATGATGGACTCCGTCAGAGGTCAGGTATTTCTGTCCCCCTAGAGAGTGAAGAGCATCAGAGCTCTTGTGGACCAGATTCTGGCCAGGAGGTCGGCGTTGCTTCTGACTCTGTCCCAGCTACTAGGGAAGTTGGTTTCATGTTTCAACATCGTTCCGTGGGCTCGCAGACGTTCCCGCCCCCTGCAATGGCTTCTCCTACCCTTCCAGCGGAAGGGGTTGACCAACACCTCCAGGACAATACTCGTTACCCCCAGGTGAGACTGTCACTCCGATGGTAGAGATCTCAGGCTCTTCTCACGGGCTGTCACTTCCTGGTCCAGAAACGGCTGACTGATTACCGACGCCAGCCTCCTCGGCTGGGGCGCACACTTGGACAATCAAGTAGCTCAAGGACTGTCATCAAAGGTGGAGACGCTCCACAGCATCAATCTGCTCAAGCTTCGGGCGATCCGCCTTGCCCTTCTCCACTTTGTGAAGTCGATTCACGGACATCACCTGTTGATCCTCACGGACAAAACATCCGCCAAGGCTCACGTGAACTGAGAGGGGGGCACGAAGTCTCGTGCTCTCATGCTCGAGTTGGAGAAACTCTTTCGTGAGGCAGAGCGTCACCTACTCTCCGTACGGGCAGACCATATATCGGGGACAGCCAATGTTCGAGCGGATTGGCTCAGCAGGGAACAGATCGATCTGGCAGAATGGCAATTACACCCACAGCTGTTTCAAGAACTGTCGTTTCGATTCGGAGCTCCTGTGGTTGACCTGTTCGCGAGTCCAGTAAACGCCCAGCTTCCTCGTTCATTTCCAGGTACCCATCTCCTCGAGGAGAAGACACAGACGCACTGAGGTGCAGATGGCCACCTAGGAGGCTGTATGCCTTTCCTCCAGTCAATCTCATTCCTTTGGTGATCCGGAAGATCAAGTTAGAAGTTAGAAATATAAACGTATAAAACACCAATGATATAAGGAAAGCTCACTAAAATGGATAAGCACATAGTATTAGTGTTTGATTACGATTAATGTGTAGATAACCCCTGCCCCTCTCCAAAATTGGGACAGTGCCAGGAAAAGACTAACAACAGTTGTCCCCCAAAAGTCAGTTAAAACAATTTTTTTCCTTAACCCTTAGGACAGGAAAGAAAGCCACTGGAATAAAAACTGTCATCAAGGCATTGCTGTGTTATAGAAATTAAGACACAAGATTTCCGTGGGTGATCAGAGAGGTTTATTGCGCAAGGTTCAGTGCAACAGAAGGAGCAAAGATTAAACGGACGAAAGATTCTGATGCAGTTATTTTATACATACAGTTCTGACAGCCCACAGCCCTACCTTGTTTCCATACTATACTGCTTACTAACTTGTGTTCTTGCTAAGTGCTGTTCAAACCTAGCTAAGCTTCCTGTCGTTATGTCTGTGGTTACCTCTGCTTCACTAAGTGTGATATTTTGCTCCTGATAGTGTTTCCTGAACTTGACAGCTGAGAAAGGTTAGTTATTTCTGTGGTTTTACCTTTTGAACCCAATACTAAACAAAGGGGTCCTTCAGAGATCCTCTAGGCTGACCCCGTATTATATTACTTCTATATCCAATTTCATTATGCTATCTTAGTTAGAAGTATAGTACACCCGGAAAGGACAGTGCCAGAAGCTTCACTGCACCAGAAACCTCAGAAAACAAGTGCCGAGAAATTCAACCCAGCCCTTCCCCCTTGAAAAAAACCCCAGGCAAAAGCACCACCTTATGTACAGTCATTAAAGGGAATCAGGCCAAAAAATAACTCTCCTAGAAAACTCCCCATTTCCTCTTTCATGGCAGAATTAATCCCCAGGATAGGAAAAACAAAAGACCTGGGATTAACCCAGGTAAACAACACCCAGTACTATCAGGAACACATTGAAACCCATCAAGCTGCAGCAGCTCACAAAAGCTGCACAAAGCTGAAGGTATGCAAGAAACCACCTCACAAAAAGAGCTAAAATTTACTAAATTTTATGTGACTATTTTCAAAAAAAAAATACTTAAAAAGAATAACATTTCCACAAAATATTTCCTAAAAAGGAAAACTTCTCCCCAAAAAAACATTTCCTAAAAAGAATATTATTACAATCATTTTTTAAATGATAAAGGGAAAAAAAACCAGCCACTTACCCAACTGATGCTACAAGACATGCAGAAGGTAGGCAGACAGGCAGGCTTAGCTGCTCACTGATGAAATGGATTGCAGCCGATGGATGCTTTCTACTTCCAGCGAGGCAGGTCTGCTGCAACTTGTAAGCCACTTGGGCTTCAGCTACTTTAGACTGGCTGGGAAATGAATGGAAGCTGGACAAGGCAGGCAGGCAGGCAGGCAAGGCGGCTGGAGGCTGGATTCTGGAGGGAGGGTGGAAAAATTTAAACCACCTGGGAGGGGCGGGAAGGCCCAAGCCGGGCCCCAGAAGCTACGGCAGGCCGGGGCTTGGGATGGCTGGTTCTGGAGGCCCCAGGGAAGCTCTAGATGGCCTGAAGAAGGGGTGGGGGGGGGAAGCACTAGCCGAGCCTTGGTGGTTATGGTGGGGTAGCTTACCTATAGGCAGGATGAAGCAGGTTTGTTGAGGCGCTTGCAGAAGTCACAGGTCTAAGTCAGGAGGCGAGTAGTGGGCTGCGTGGCGAAGACCTGTTTATATAGTATTTGGATGGGCGGGGCGAGGTTCAGTGCTGTGGAATCGGAGTCGAGTAGTCGGAGTCCGAGTAAATTTTGGGTACCTGGAGTCGGAGTCGGAACATTTATCTCCTGACTCCACAGCCCTGGCGAGGTTTGAATGGGCGAGTTAGCGGTGAGTAGGGCAGGCAGGTGGTTGGGGTAAGCAAGCGGCGACTGGCTGGGGTAAGCAAGTGGTGAGCGGCCGGCTTGGGAGTCCTCTTTGGCATGCCACAAAGAGGGGGTTGCGGGGTTTTTTAAAATTGTCCTTGTCCAACCTTTTAGAGGGATGGGGGAGGGGGGAGGGGAGGGAGGGTTATAGGCCGGGCTCGTCACAGGGGCCTGGAACGGGAGGCGGGGAACGGGGTGAGGAGGAGCTCGATACAGAAGATAAGGAGGGTAATTCCATCAGAGCCATGGTTGGGAGGGGCAGATGTGGCGGGAGCAGGGGGCCGTATCATGTGTTGGGGGCACGTAGCCGCTGTCTCCAAGCGGTGGCGTGCCTCGGCCCTTGGGACTCTTCTCGCTCCCCGAGTTGTTCAGAGTTACGGCGTCCGGGCCTGAGGTTGATGTTGTGTAATGCCAGGTCCGTGGTTAATAAGGCCCCCCTCATTTGCGATCTTATTCAAGAGGGGGGTGCGGACCTGGCAGGTATTACGGAGACCTGGTTGGGCCAAGAGGGGGGGGTCCCCCTCGTAGAGATGTGCCCGCCAGGTTTCTGAGCATTTCATCGGCCAAGGGCCCAGGGCAGGGGTGGGGGGGTGGCAGTCATTATAAGGGAAAGTCTTGATCCAAGGGAGACCACTGTACCTCAGATAGCAGGATGTGAGTCGCTCCTGGTGAAGTGGGGCCATGGTGTGCAGGTGGGCTTGCTGATCGCGTTCCTGGCTCCCTGCCACGTGACAGCGGCCCTGCCCGAGCTTCTCAATGTTATTGCCGAGGTGGCGGTTGATAACCCCAGGCTTTTAGTCATGGGGGATTTCAACCTGCCGTCTGTCGGTGAGGCGTCTGGGTTGGCTCGGGAGTTTATGGCTTCCATGACAGCCATGGACCTGACACAATTAATTCTTGGCCCCACTCACACAGGAGGACACACTCTGGACCTGGTTTTTGTCTCTGGTCAGTGGTTGAATGGCCTAGATGTAGGGGATATAGTTATTGAACCCCTGTCATGGTCGGACCATTCTCTCCTGAGGCTAGACTTTCTGACCGCCGAACCCCGCCGCAGGGAGGCGGAACCGATTAGGTGGTTCTGCCCCAAGCGCCTGATGGACCCATGGGTTCCAGAGGGAGCTTGGGCCAATGCCCGAAACTCTGGCTCACGACTCGGCCGAGGACCTGGTGGCCGCCTGGGATAGGGCGGCCGCCAGTGCCCTGGACCGAGTTGTGCCTTTGCGGCCTCTGACCCGGCACCGAATCTGCCCGGCTTCTTGGTTCTCTGAGGAGTTGAAGGAGATGAAGCGCCGGAAAAGACGCCTAGAGAGTGGTTGGAGGGTGAGTCGATCTGAATCCGACCGAACACTAGCTAGGTCCCATCTTAGGACCTATTTGGTGGCGATAAAAGCGGCAAAGCGTAATTACTTTTCCGCTCTTATTGCATCGGCAGATAACCGCCCAGCCGCCTTGTTCAGAGTGACCCGCTCCCTCCTACATCAGGGAGCGCGGGAGGACCTCTTGCAAGGGCGGGCTGAGGATTTTGCACAGTATCTGTACGATAAAGTCGCTCAGATTCGGGAAGGCTTGGACTCTGACTGGGTAGATTCCGGCGAGGTGACTGAGGCTGGTCTTGAGAACGTTATCTGGGATGAGTTCGATCCTGTGACTTCTGAGGATGTGGACAGGACTTTGAGGAGTCTAAACGCAACCACGTTTATTGGACCCGTGTCCTTCCTGGCTGGTACTGGCTACTCGGGAAGTTACACGAGGCTGGCTCCAGGGGATTATAAATGCTTCTTTGAGTGAGGGTTTCTTGTCTGCCACCTTGAAAGAGGCGGTGGTGAGGCCCCTCCTCAAGAAGCCTTCTTTGGACCCGGCTGTTTTGGCAAATTTTCGTCCTGTCTCCAACCTTCGCTTTATTGCGAAGGTTGTTGAGAGTGTGGTTGCGCGTCAGCTCCCACAGTACCTGGATGAAACTATCTAGATCCGTGCCAGTCCGGTTTCAGACCTGGGTACAGCACGGAGACGGCATTGGTCGCGTTGGTGGATGATCTCTGGAGGGCTCGGGACAGGGGTTGCTCCTCTGTCCTGGTCCTGTTAGATCTCTCAGCGGCTTTTGATACCATCGACCATGGTATCATGCTGCGTCGGTTGGGGGTTTGGGGGTGGGAGGCACCGTGCTACGGTGGTTCTCCTATCTCTCCAACCGATCGCAGTCTGTGTTGGCAGGGGGGCAGAGGTCGACCTCGAGGCGCCTCATTTGCGGGGTGCCACAAGGGTCGGTCCTCTCGCCGCTCCTGTTCAACATTTATGTGAAGCCGCTGGGTGAGATCATCCGTGGTTTTGGGGTGAGTTGCCAACTGTACGCTGATGACACTTAGCTGTACATCTCCACCCCTGACCACCCCAATGATGCCCTCGAAGTGATGTCCCAGTGCCTTGAAGCCGTGCGGGTCTGGATGGGGAGGAACAGGCTTCGTCTCAACCCTTCCAAGACCGAGTGGCTGTGGATGCCGGCGTCCCGGTATAGCCGGCTGGTGCCATCGCTGGCTATTGGGGGCGAGTCATTAGCCCCCACAGAGGGGGCTCGCAACTTGGGTGTCCTCCTGGATTCGCGGCTGTCCTTGGAAGGGCATATGGCGGCCGTGGCCAGGGGGGCCTTTTATCAGGTTCGCCTGATGCGCCAGTTGTGCCCCTTTCTGGATCGGGACTCCATGTGCACAGTCACTCATGCACTCGTCATGTCTTGCCTGGACTACTGTAACACTCTCTACATGGTGCTCCCCTTGGGGTGCACCCGGAGGCTCCAACTGGTCCAGAATGCGGCCGTGCGGGTGATTATGGGAGCGACAGGGCGCTCCCACGTGACACCTCTCCTGCGCGAGCTGCACTGGCTTCCGGTGGTCTTTCGGGTGCGCTTCAAGGTGTTGATTTTAACCTTTAAAGCGCTCCATGGCATGGGACCGGGGTACCTGCAGGACCGCCTGCTGCTACCGATAACCTCCCACCGGCCAGTACGCTCACAAGAGAGGGCCTTCTCAGGGTGCCATCAGCCAAACAATGTCGGCTGGTGGTCCCCCAGGGGGAGAGCCTTCTCTGTGGGGGCACCCACCCTATGGAACGAGCTGCCTCCAGAAATTCGTTTGATCCCGGACCTCCGCACTTTCCGAAAGGCCCTTAAGACCTATTTATTCCAACAATCCGGCCTTGCTTGATTGATTTTAATGGGGTTTTAACAAAAATTTTTTTCGCTATTATTGATTTCTGGGGTTTTAAATTGGGTATTTTAATGGGGTTGAGATTTTTATTTGGAATGCCAACGATTTAATTCAATTTTGAAATTCTTTTAATGTTTGTCTTATATGTTTTAAATTTGGTTGTTCACCGCCCTGAGTCCCCCTCCCGGGGAGAAGGGCGGTATATAAATTGAAATAAATAAATAAATAAAACCAGTTCGGGGTCGTGGCTAGCCAATTTTCTTATCGGTTCTCGGAACTACTCTAGATTTTTACTACTGGTTCTTGTGAACCGGTGTGAACCGGGAGCAACCCACCCCTGCCTGAGTCCTTCGGGAGAAGGGCGGTATACAAATTCAAATAAACAAACAAACAGACAGACAGACATAAGATTAGAGAAACATTAATACAATATGGGAAGAAATCAGGAGGAAACAGTGTATGAAAATCCCGAACTGGTTATCAACCGTGGAAGCCATAATATATCTCAACACAATAGAGATTAGCAAAATGATATAGAGATATAAAGATATAAAAATATAAATATAAAATATAAATATAAAAAGATATAAAGAGCTCTTAGATAATCAAGGAAAACTTAAAAGTAATCAGATCTTAGGTGAGCAGGGAATAAATATTGACTGGTGACCTTTTTTTAATCCAGTACAATGACACTGCCATTGGTAGTGGTGTGTGATGCCTCTCCCTTCAGTGTGGGGGCTGGGCTTAGCCACTGACTCCCTAATGGGATTGAGGCCCTAGTCGCCTATTTTTCTAGGACACTATCTAGCGTGGAGAAACTATAGCTGGCTGGACAGGGAAGCTCTGGCAGCAAGGATGCTTTTGACGTTTAATTCTGTTGCACGAAGTGCAACGACAATAAAGTAAACTAATTAACCAACATTAGACACGTGCAAGGAACCCTTCCGAAGGGGACTTTTAACCGCAAAATGTACAACAATCAAATAGCAAAAGAAAATTTAGCCTTATTAGAAGCAGTGAATCCACCTGCAGGAGATGTAGAACTCGTTAGGGCTCATTCAAGAAAACACACAAATGAGGAAAGGGACAGAGAGCTGGTTGGGGAATAAATAGAAGCAAAAGGGGGAGTGGTGGTTGCAGGAGACAACTGTTTGTATTTCTTTCGGAAGATTTGCTTATCGTGGTTCATGCCTCAGAGACTTCTTGCCGGAAATTAATTTACAGTATTGCGATTGGAAGCTCTCGGCCTGGCAATTATCCAAGCCTGTAATTTCAATTAAGCCTTTGGCAGGATTATTGCCTGGGTTTTCTGTGTGCGAATGCCATGAATTCATAGTAACTAAATAAAGGGTTTTTTTTTAGGACAAGTTGTTTCCTGGTTCTGCTAAGGCTGTGTCAGAACAAAGAAAGATGCCTTTAAATCCCATTCTCTTGATTTCCTAGCACCCCTGTTTACATACTGCGGAGGCTCAAGCAAAGGCGATGCCTTACTCCATAGAAAGTTAGTTCAATTTAAGACTATAGCCTAACATGTTATCGAGCATCTCCGTGATATGACTCACAGGGGAAAGAATGCCCCAGAAAGAATGCGGTTGTTGCTGTGTCTGGTGGAACAGTCTGCCTGCAAAATAGCCTGTGCCGCCGTTGCTTTGCCCCTTCCTTTTCGACCTCTCAGCCCAGCAATGGGGGGCTATAAAAATGAAGCAGAAAGACAACAGGGAGATGCAGTTTGGGAGTGGATTGAGAGAGAAGGTGGATTATGTTAGCTTGGGGAATTCTTCTCCAGAAACAGGACTTACAAGAAGTAGGTAATAATAAGGGAGCATTAGCTGTAGAACTAGAGAAGAGTGGAGTAGTGTACAGCGAGTACTAGACTTTGAGTACTGGTATGTGTGTTGCTTAGAGACCTGTGTGGTTCTGATGTGTCTTTGCAGTTTTGGAGCTCACTGATCTGGGTACGCGTAAAGGAACCTGCGACATCCAGAAATGTATATTGAAATTATAGAGAGAATCTTAGTGAGGTGTATCAAACTCCATTTATGACTGAGGACTGCATCAGCATTATGGTTGCTCTCAAAGGGCCAGGTGGCAGGTGCCAGGCAAAGCTGAGAAAAGCATGCGGAGGAACGAGACCAAGGTGAGTGCTAAAGCCTTGACCACCACTATAAAATGGACCCAGAGATGAGGAAATATTGTGCACGTTTAAAAGTCTGTGAGAATCCTTAGGAAATGAGAAAGGAATTGTTTAAAGATACAGAAATGAATGTAGAAGCTATTCAACAATTGGAGTAAAAAGAGGAACATGATACTCAAAAAGTAGATGAGAAACTAGAAAAATCAGGGGAAGGGGAGAATAAAAATGAGAAGCAAGAAGTTAGGAAGAGAGACGGCCAATATGGCTGGGGCAACTGAAGAAGTACTAACAAGCTATTTGTAAACAGAGCATTGGAACTGGGTGAGACTATTTTCAACTTCTACATTAGAGACCCATCCCTAAATAAGAGTTTATTCGCTGGAAGGTTCTCCAAAGCATAGAGAAAGCAGTGAGTTAATATGTGGAGATAGACTAGAGATCCAAAAGAGGCCATGGAAATGGAAATGCTCCATTGGATAGTGGGCATCTCCTTTCTTGACATCACAAATGACACCATTTGACAGAATTTTGGTGTGACAGAGAAGGTAACAGAATGCCAGCTCTGCTGGTATAGACATGTCCAGAGAGCAGCACCTTCCACCAAGGTCAAGACTGCCTACCAATTAGAAGTCAACGGCCGGCGACCTTACGGCTGTCCAAAACAGAGATGTCAAGACGCCATCAACAAAGACATGCAAGCTTCCGGTGGCTCCGCAGGCGTTGCAGACGCTCCTTTGTGGAGCGCTAGCCCGCGACTGTTAGCCGCTAGAACAGCGAAAAATCAGCTGTCTAGCGGCGAAGAACCTTACCCCCTTGGGAAAAGAGGGGGAGAAGAATAGCCAGGCATAGGGTAGAGCTGCCTAAGAGCCCTGGAAGTATTTCTGGGGCTCGAAAGGCGAGAGCTCCCCAGAAGCCTGGGAAAGCTCCAAAGCCGGGATGCCTCTGCCTCAAGGCAGAGGAAAACGCCGTGACTGCCCCTGCAACTAAACTGAGATGAACTGAAAATTGAAGCAGGCAAAACAAAGACAGGAGACTACATAATTGCAAGTAACTATACTTTAATTCATAGCTGAACACTGCTTCTTTCCGAGCCTACAAGAGCGGGGGGTAAAATGGAAAAGGAAAAAAAAATGGTGCTGGCTTGTTAACACAGAGACGAAAAGTGAAAGTTAAGAAAGTAAGTTCCTATTGACTTGTTAACTCATTAACTCCTTTATGCTACCAGCCCCGCTTAAAATCTTTGGATTTATTTGTGTATTTAAGACTTTGGGACTTAAAGTTTAAAGACAAAGTTAAAAGATCAGAATTTAAGGTTTGTCTTTGGGGTTTTTTTTCCCCTGGATTTTCTCTACTGGCTTTCTGAATTGATTTTGAGACTGTGTGATTTTAAAATGGCTTCAAAGCAGATAAAACCTGGGGTGTCTAAAGCAGGGAGTACGGGAAGTTCTCCCGCCCAGACCAACAGGCTGCAAGCTTTATTGCCCCCAGCAGATATACAAGCTCAAACACAACCACAAATATTAACACTTGAAATGTTCCAGGAAGCCAGAAAAGAAATTAAAGAAGGATTTAAAGAAGATATTGCATGTGCATTTAAAGGAGTCTCAGATCAAATGGAAGAAATGAAAGATATAATTAAGACCAGAAATAAACATATAAGGGAAGACATAGCTGATGCACTCCAGGGACTGGTAAAAGATGTCAATTACGTAGAAGACAGAATTGAAGAGGTTGTCCAAGCTAATGAGATTCTGGACAGTAAATTTGAAGAGACACAAACCAAGATTGAAAAGACAGAAGCTGATGTGATGATGACACAATACAGGATCATGGAATTTACTGTGAGAGTGAGAGGCTGTTCAAAAGTTTTATAATCTTTTGTAACGTTTCAATCCTCTGCTCTCACCGCCGCTCTCACTCTCTGCTTCCTGTTGGTTTCACTCCGTGCGTCAGACCTCTGGGCCAGCCGCTGCTGCTGCCTTTTTTTCCACGCTCGAAATAAGGGCTCCTTCTTGGTGTGGTGGGAGACTGCACCTCTCCACACCTCTTCCGAAGGCTCCCCTCCTTTTTGCTGGTCCCGCCAAGACTGATCCTGCCCTTTAATGGGCGCCAAAACGTTGAAAGTCAGCACGGGGAATGGAGCAATCTTTTTCCCCTGCTGCTTCGATCCTCGTCACCGCCAGAAGTATTTGTTTCAAACCATTCCAGTAAAATTAGAGAAAGATTTCTTTATAAATTTAAATAACCTCAAAATTTGTATGGGAGGGGAAAAAGCGAAGAATAAAATTAAGTACTCTACAGGATGATAAAATTAGAGAAGGATTTGGACTACCCGCATGGGATAAATATTACAAAGCAGGGAGTTTAACATGGTTTAGAGAATGGGTCAGGTTGGAAAACCCAAGATTGCTAAAATTAGGTGGTCACGATTTATTGAAAGGGTGGCATACCTTCATTTGGAGTACGGGAAATAAAACACATAAATATTTCAAAAATATAACAAGTATCATTAATTGATACTTGGAAAGAAATAAAAAAAAAGATTGGTAGAGTTTTGGGACTTTATTGTGAGTTTGACGTAGTGGTTTCCACCACTGATCTTGCTGCTGTTTTGCATTTTAGTCTGGTTGTGTGCTAGCTATGTGTCTTGGATGTTTTGGTCTATGATGGCAATAAAGTATGCTATGCTATGCTCCATCAGTATTTTCACGTGAATGAAAAATACATGGTTGCTCGTCTGGAAAATATATTTTTTTAAAATGATTTGGCATTGATGATCGATATTCTGAAAGAAATCACTTTTCAAATGCACTGCAAGAAAGAAATACAGACATCATGTCAGAGTAAATGCCTGTTTCAATACTATGGGCACATAGCATTGCAAGGGTTAATCCATCACACATCCCATCATCCCCATAGCCACACCTTACCTTCTGGCCACACCTCCTGGGTATAAAAGCTCCCACCACGAAGTATTCCAGTTGATCCAGATGTGTACCTGAAAGAGAAAGATCCAAGGTCAGTGATCTCTGGCTTCAAGGGCTAGGAACAATCCAGGCTTGAAATCAAAACATTTAATTGAGAGATGCTAAATGTCTTGTGAGTTATTGGGCTAGATCCATCACTACAACAATTGGTAGCAGAGGATGGTTGTCCATAACTCCAAATGAAACCAGCGCTTGCCTAAAAGAAGAAAACAGAGTACAGACAAGATCACTCACCAAGAAGATGGCTGCACAGCTGGCATCCAAAGGCCCTGCAGCAAAGGAAACGCTAGCTGAAAGTGAGCAGGACTCCAGCCTGGATTCACAATCCGATGAAGAGAGGTCACCAGAAAAGACCATCAGTCTAGAAGAAAAGACACCACAGAAAATAAAAAAGTTTAAACTTTCCATCCTGAAACTGATGGAAACAAGCAACGACGAAGTAAACCTCATCACAAATCAGCAGAGCCTCCTCGAGCAGCAAGGAGCAGCGATCGAGGCCCCAGAGACAAGCAAGGAAAAAATGGCACCGGAAAGAGGTAGGCCAGCCCAGTCGGATGACCTTGAGCTGGCCGAAACCATTTTCGTGCCTTCTTCCCGGTGGCCATCTTGGAATGGCTACCAACCAATAGGAAGCCAGGATTTGCATTTCCTGGCGCGAAACCCGAAACCCGAACCCCAAAAAAGACGAGGGGGACCCAGAGAGTGACCACGAAGAACAAGCAAGACCCAACGAGAGATCGCCTACCGATCTCGAAGTACAAAAAACAATTGAAACATTGACAGCCACGTTCGGCTCCGCTTTCGAGCCTCCCGCAGCAGCCAAAAACTGAAAAAGAAATCCTGAAAGCCAAAAGGGCATCAGGACAACCAACAACGGGACAGCTGACCCTCAGCCATCCGGAGAGGCCACTCGCACCGAGAGCGAGCGCCGGAACCCAATCACCTGCAGGAACGATCAACCGCAGGACTTGAACCCTGTACCCGCCGCACCAACGACGCAAGACTCGAGGACGAGGAGGAGAACCGGCTACTCACCAGTCCCATGACCTCCACTAGGCTCCTTCACCCGACCGGAGACCAGCAAGTATGAAGCCGGACCCGCTGCTATCGCCGCTGCACACGAGGTCCTCGACTTACATCTGCTGCCGCGCCGAACTTCGGAAGTCATCAACTTGCGACCGCCTCGCCTCCTCACCTTCTTCCATTCTTTGCCAGGGATCCCACCGCCCAGCAGTGGTGTCCACCGCCCAGAGGGAACTCCAGACTCTCCAAAGGTGAGTCCAGCCTCCCACTAACAGGCCTGGGCTTAGGCCTGGGAGCAGCAGCAACAGGATCTTCACTACACAGCTTCCAGCGCGAAATGAGCTTTGCACATGCCCAGTCGCCACCTGCAACGAGAAGCAAGATATATAGAGACTTGCAACAGACATCCCAAAGCCTTATTGTGAGTTCAATCACGCTATGGACCATGGACAGCTACCCCCAGTAACTAACTATCATAGAAATTTTGGGACAAATTATGCTAATCTACCAAAATTACAACTAGATGGGGGTAACATCATAGAATGGAGTCAGCAGTTACAAATTGCTCTCATGAGAGAAAATGCACTGTTTCTAATCAAGAGACCTCCACAGAAACCCTGGCCACTAGAAATTGACAACGTTCACCATAAAGCGTTTTGTATTATGTTAACCACCATCCCTTCCACTATTGATATTAACTTGACTGTATTTGAAATTGTACAAAATTATGTAACATGTTTTTTAGCCAGAGTAGGGCCACTACCACGAGGATATCCAGGGAATTTCATTCTGCCAGGCATAAGCAAGTGGTTCCCATGAGCGAACACATAGTAAGACTAAATGCAACAAGGGCAGAGGTCATGCAGAGGGGAGAAATAATTACTGAGAAGAGCATAAGTGTTATAATCAACTCTTTAGATAACAGCTGGGACAATTTCGTGACCCAGCTGGATAGCTTCAGTCTACAACACCTATCACTAGGCACATTAACAAACAGGCTCATCGCAGAGGACAATTTGAGAAGGGATCGCCACCTGGCCAGGAGGGATCTCAGACCAACTAGGAGGGTTGAGTTTCAAGATAGAGTAGGAAACACCCCAGAATGTTACTCCTGTGGGCCCAAAAAGCACTTAAGAAGGAACTGTCCCAGAAACAACAGGGATAGGATGACAATAGAGAGGGGGCGATCACCTGAACACAGGCACACAAGGGAGAAAGGGCGAGTGTGGTCCCCCAATCCCAGAAGGTATCACGAGCGCAGGGACAGCTCTAGAGACAGCAACCCAGGCTCTATGTATGGACTCAAACATGACCACACAGGCACTAATCTCAAAATGGACGGAGACTCATGGCTTCTGGACTCAGGAGCCACAAATCATACAACTAGTAACCCAAAACTAATAGAATCATTCACCGAAGTAGATTTCGAGCTGAAGGTAGCCAACCAAAGCAAAGTTCAAGTAGTAGGGAAGGGAAACACATACACCCCACAAATAGGAAAAATAGAGGGGGTATTGTACATGCCAGAGATACCTCACGTACTGGCCATTAACAAGCTAACACTGAATACAGACACCGAAGTAGCGTTCAGGGATGGGAAAGCCTACATGATTAAACAGGGAAAGGAAATAGGAAAGGTAACCATGCAAGAGGGACTACCTTACTTCACACCCAACATAAAGAAGGAAGGAAGCATAAACACTAGTACAAACCATGAGACAGAAGGAAACACAGAAACTGAGGGGGTGCAGCAGGAGGCAAGCAAATGTAAACAAAATGTCAATAACTCTGTATCCATCGGGAAACCAATGCATGATAATTGCGCTCACCTTCTTCACAGAAAGCTGGGACACATCAGCTTTCCAACTGTTAAAAAATGCCTGAATGTACCGAAGGTTATTAGCCCAGATACTCCCAGGTATGTCTGAACACATCAAGCCACAAGAAATCAAGGGAAGAACAATCACCTGAGCCCTCGCGAAGAAGATGGCAGTTCAACTATCGCCCGCAAGTAGCATCCTAAAGGAAACTCTGACTGAAGGCAAGCATTTAGTCCTGAACCAAACACCCCAGCCGAAATCGAGATGAGAAGAAACCTACACAGAGGTCACTTCGAGCAAGGAAGATGACCTCAGGAAAAACCTATTGAAGATGATAGAAACTACCCCAACCGACCAGGACCTCATTGCGAAACTCTGAAGCCTAATCAAGGACTGTGGAACAGCGACTGGAGAAAACGAATCAGAACCGAACCAAGTGAGCACCGACCTAGTAAGAAACTCGCTGACTTACCCCATTCCCACTGAGGAGGCTTAAACAGATTTTGCGCCTTTTTGCAGCTGCCATCTTGGACAGTGATGTCACTAGACATGGCCAACCAACCACTGACGGGGACCCAAATTTCAAATACAAGGGCGGAAAACGAGGCCTACTCGCAAGTAGATAGGACGGACAACAACAACAATGCGGAAGAACACGACAACAACCCCAAGAACCACCCAATGAACAAGACATCGATAGGGCAATACGGAACCACAGCCCTTGGCCCAAAACTAAAAATACCAAATCTACGCCCGGACACCCTTATGATGTCTGAGGCAACAAACATCGTGCAAAGAATCACACCCAGAGCCTACCTGTGGGATGCAGCCATCACTACAAGGACCTCGATCCCAACACAACACGCATGGGCCCATCCTACACTACAAATGGCGCCCGCACTGGAGTCCAGAAAATAAACAGGACACTCACCGATCCAGCAAACACCGGCAAACCATCTGAAACACGCGACAAGCGAGGACTTCGATCTGGGCCCAGTCGACAGACCGAACGCAGAACCAGGACTCCCAGATCTTCACCCCACAGTTGCAGGCTTCCCGAGCCAAGCAAGAATCCAGAGGGACATCCTGACGACCCAAGCAACGATCCAAGACTTTCCCAATCTCTGAGGGATTCCCAAGCCGGAACAAAGACTTCATCCAGGTGAGTGGGGCCTTCACCTGGGAGCTGCGGCAGCGAGCTCCTTTCACGACTGCGGAGTGAAAATGACTTCAGCCATGTCTGTGTACGTTCCGCCTACGCCATTCGACCCTGCACGGGAGAAGTGGGGTTCCTACATGATCCGCTTTGAATGCTCAAAGCCAGCGACATGAAAGGGCTATCAGTGAACCGCAAACGAGCCCTGTTTCTCAGCCACTGCGGGCCGGAAATGTTCAAGATGGCTGAATCGCTCTGCGAGCTGACCCCAGTGCAGACAGTTCCCTGGGACCCCCTCCAGGCGAACCTCAAGGGCCACTACGCTCCTGCTCCCTCTAAGTTCGTCCAGCGCTACCAACTGAGACAACGGGTGTAGAAGGAGGAAGAATCGGTAACAGCGTATGTAGCTGCACTTCGAAAAGCCGCAACAACTGCAACTATCATGACCTGTGGTGTCCGGGACACCAGGCTCCAGAGACGGCTGCTCGTGAAACCTGGGCTGACCCTTGCTGGTGCCCTAGACGAGGCCAAGGCACATGAGGCGTCCACAAAGGCAGCCTGAGAAGAGTGGCCCCAAAGCGGTTCCAGTATACCGCGAGGAGGCTCGGACCAGCTCGGAAGACGAATCAGATGAGGACATCTTCCAGACTGAAAAAATTAAAGGGGAGCCCAGCCACCACCGGGAGAACTGTCTGAGCTGCGGCGGCCCGCATGAGAGACAATCTTGCAAGTACCACGACATTCTTTGCAGGCGTTGCGATAAGAAGGGCCATCTAACCCGAGTGTACTGAGCTCAACATCTGCGTCTCACCAAGCCACGTGATCAAACCAGCCAATCAGAGCCGCTATGTTCAAAGCGACCAATCCAAGACGACGGCACGAGAAAGCGGCGCGAAAATCAAACATACAGCACGAGTCGGCCAAGCCAGCACGACCGTAGAAGAGAAAGTTTTCACAACAGCGGAAATCAAGAGAAAGCCATGTACTATGGAGATCGACACCGGGTCTGCACTCTCCATCATGTCGTGGTCTACACTCAAGTCGCTATTGCCGAACTACACAAAAGCCCAGCTGTCAAGGCAACAAGTCCGCCTGCTAGACTACCAGGGGAACCGAGTTCCAATCAAAGGCGTCGGCACATTCACCATCTCCTACGGCAAGTTCAAGAAGAAACCGCCCCTGACCATCGTCAGCAAGCTTCTACCAAGTTTCCTGGGTCTATGATGGTTCCGAGCCCTAGGCATGGGCTTAACGGGAGTCCACAGCCTCAGCGGAGCACCCCTCAAAGAGCACATCCTGCACGAGTTCTGAGACGTATTCGGGACCGCCTTGGCAAGTACGTGGGGACCCCGATTTCATTTAATTTGGACCCAGGGGTAGCACCAATCAGGCTCAAGGCAAGGCGAGTTCCATTCGCATTAAAACCCAAAATTGATGCCGAGTTAGACAAATTAATTAGGCAGGGCATTCTAATTCCGGTGGACCATGCAAAATGGGAAACCCCAATAGTGACCCCGATTAAGTCGGATAGGTCAATTAGGATATGCGCTGACTGTAAATGTTCAATTAACGAGGCGTTACAACAAAGCGCATATCCCGTTCCAATTGTCCACCATCTACTTCATTCCCTTGGCCCAGGGAAAATATTCGTCAAATTAGACCTTGCACAAGCTTACCAGAAATTGCCGGTAGACGACGCCATGGCAGAAGCGCAAACTATTGTAACACAAATGTACCCGATTACAGTTTGGGGACAGCATCGCCCCAGGTTTGTTTCAAAGCACCATGGAGCACCTATTACAAGGCCTCCCCGGAGTCGCCCCTTATTTTGAAGACGTGCTAATCAGTGGACAAAACGAGAATCAATTGGCAGAACGAGTCAGGCTAACTCTCTCCAGATTCAGAGAGGCCGGCCTCAAATTAAAACGATCAAAGTGCAAAATCTTCTGGTGGCGTCCTCGTCGTCGCTGGGCGGCTTTCCTTCATAGCCGCCGGCTTCGCCGTTTGTAGAGCTGCTTTGCGATCAGCAAAGCGGCTTGAAAATCCTCCCTTCGGATCGGAAGGGAGGAAAGAGCGGGTAGCATCAGGTTGAGCCCCCAGAATTGCTGCCAGGCTCCCTTTTTTGCCCTGGAAAGCATTCTGAGAGAGGGCTCCCTTTCCAGGCTACCGGAGCTCCGAGCGGCGAGGGACCTCTGTCCTGTCCTGGACGGAGCGAGACGACAAGAGCAACTCCACCTATTTCAATCTTCAGTTTCTCTGCAATTAAAGGATCTGGTGAGATCTGGACTTTTTTAAAGAATTTAAGCATTTTTAAGGGGTTTTTTAAAAACAATTAAGTCTCTGAGTGAAAGTGTCTGGAAAATGGTGGCTGGCTAAAGCGGAGGAAGTGAAAGTGAAATGTGAAAGTGCTGATTATCAGTTTGCTTGCCTGTAACTGAAAGTAACATACTTGCAAGAACTTAAATTGGAAAATATAAGTGATTTGATTCCTTTTCTGCAAATCTGGGGAGGACAGGAGGAAGATTTTCTTTTTTTCAGAGACTAAAATCCTGTTCTGGCATGGCTTCAAAAAAAGCGGGGGGGGGGGATTCCCCCACACACCAGACAAAGGAAAAGCCAGCCAAATTACCAGCACCAGCTCAGAGTCAGACTCATGAAACTGGGACTGAGGAATTGAAAGCTTTTATACTTAATATACATAAGTCACTAGGAGAGCTTTCTGGAAAAATAAGTAAAATGGATGAAAAGATGGAAAAAAATCAAACGGAAATGAAGGAGTTGGTGGAGGAAAAAACTGACAAGTTAAATCAGAATGTGGCCAATGTAGCTGTTGCTTTTACAGATGCTTTGTTGGTGGTGGAGAAAAAAGTGGATGACTTAAATCTTGAAGTGGAATCTAACAAGAAGGAAGTAAATGAAAAAATCTTTAAAGTTGAGATTAAAAATCAGAGGTTAGAAGATGAAATCACGATAATGCAATTTCGGAATATGGAGTTCGCTATAAGACTGAGAGGTTTAAGAGAGGATAGTAGAGAGAACTTGAGGGCAGCTTGTGTGGAAATATTGGCTAAGATTTTAAAAATTGAATCTGACTTAATTGCTAACAGAGTTGATAAGATCTACAGGGTTAATTCTCGAGTGGCAAGACAAAGGAATTTGCCAAAAGACGTAGTGATTTATTTTACTGATAGAAGACTGAGAAATGACATTTTGCAAAGTTCTTTCCATACTACTGTTCAACATGAGGGTAGCCAAATTGGTGTTTTTAAAGAGCTGCCACCTAAGATGTTAAGAGATTGGAAAGATTTTGGTTTTTTGGTAAATGAATTGAAAAAGCGTCAGATTCCATTCAGATGGGATACTCCTGTTGGCATTATTTTGAGACATGAGGATGTAAGATACCGTATTAATTCGGTGGAAAAAGCAGAATATTTTTATAACAATGTTCTTAAAAAAACCTCAACACCACCACGTTCATCTACACTTTTATCTGTAGAAGAAATTTCTAAAGAGAAGGATTTTGAAGAGGGGATTCAAGAATTGATTAAGCAAAAAGAATCACAGGCAATTCAAGACACAGCAAGGGAAGAAACTTTAGGAGCAGTAGGTGGTCTCAGAGGATTTTTTTGCAGATTTCTTAGAACCTAAATCAAAGCAGTCTAGAGCCACAAGAGAGGTGGAGCTGGACCTTGATTTGTTGTTGCAAGAACCGAAAGATCAACGTATAACTCGTGCAGCAGAGAAGCAAAGACTAGAGAAACAAAATCAAAAGAGGTCCAAGATGCCACAAGAAGAGAATGGTGCAAATGGGAAGAAACAGAACTCTGAAGCAGTGGGAGGAGCGAGACCAAAGACATCTGCTGTGGAACAGTGTCTTAGGCAAGTGCTCAAATCGCTTCAACAATCCCCAAATGACAGTTAGATTTTTATCATGGAATGTGAACGGTCTGAATTCATCACAGAAAAGAAGGAAAATATTTCATTATTTGAAGCAATATAAAAATGATGTTTGTTTGCAAGAAACTCATATTAGAACCCAGGACCAAAAATTTTTGACAAATTCAAAACTTGGACTACATTTTATATCTTCTAGTTCTGTGAAAAGGAATGGATTAGTTTTGTATATCTCTAAAAGAATACCAGCTAAACTGATAGAAACGGATGATGAAGGAAGATATATTGCAGTTGAAATAAATATACAGAATGTTTCAATGCTTCTTATTGGGATTTACGCCCCAAATCAACAGCAGGAAATTTTTTATAAATTATTGAATACTAAAATACTGCAGTGGAATTATAAGTCTTTTTTGATTATGGGAGACTGGAATGGAGTGATTGATACAAATCTTGATAAGAAGACTTTGGCCAAGAGGGGGAACAAATTAACCACAGACGTTTTTTGCACTGAGAGAAGAATTGGAACTGAAGGATGTATGGAGAATTCATCATCCGAAGGAATTGGATTTTACATTTTTTTCTGATAGACATAAATCTTTTTCTAGGATTGATTTCATGCTGGCTACTTCTGATTTACTTACTAAAGTGGTTAAGACTAAAATATTTCCTAGAATTTTAACGGACCATAGTCCGGTATGGATGGAGATGGATTTTGGCAAGAGGGAGAGAAGATCCTGGAGAATGAATGAGAATTTATTCAGACACGAGAAGAATATTATGGACCTTAAAAAACATGTTATTGAATTTTTTCAAATTAATTTGAATAAGGGTACACCTATTGAAACTGTTTGGGATGCAAGTAAGGCTTATATGCGAGGTGTACTGATTCATATGAATTCTAAATATAGGTCAACACGACAAAAGTCTAGAATAGAATTGGAGTCAGAAATAAAGGAAAAAGAACAATTGCTTATAAAAAATCCGACTGATGAGAAATTAGATCAATTTCAAATATTGATGGCTGATCAGACGGCAATTAATTTGCAATATGCCAAACATAATACTTTTTGTAATGCTAATAAACCTGGTAGATGGTTGGCTTATACCCTGAGAAAGCAACAAAGTTCTCAAACTATAAACACTATTGAGTACAAAGGGAGACAAATTTTTCAACAGAACTTAATACATTAAGCTTTTTTAGATTATTATTCTAAATTATATCATGCCAACAATATTAAAAAGGATCTTATTGATGAATATCTTGAGAAGAAGAGGGTTACAAAAATTTCAAGTATACAAAGTGATAGATTGAATCAACTTATAACATGTGAAGAGATTCTATTTGCAATAAAACAACTGAAATTATCCAAAGCTCCTGGGACGGACGGTTTGACAGCAGTATATTATAAAAGTTTACAAGCAGAATTGGTTGAGCATCTTAAGGATTTGTTTTGTAATATTCAGCGGGGGGCAAAATACCCCTCTCATGGAAGACGGCTTTTATTTCATTGATACCGAAGGAAGAGGGTTCTACAAAACCAGAAAATTTTAGACCAATATCTCTCCTGAACACGGATTATAAAATTTATGCAAAAGTATTAGCCAACAGATTGATGCCAGTTATTCAAGATGTGATTCACGATGACCAAGCAGGTTTTATAGAAGGTAGATACATGAAGGACAATGTCAGGCAACTCATAGACTTATTGGAATATCTTGAAAAAAATAAACAAATCCCTGCGGTGCTGGTGTTTTTGGATGCGGAAAAGTCCTTTGATCGAGTCAACTGGGATTTTCTAAAATTGTTGAATTCTCTACGGGACTCTAACACCTTGAATGAATGCCCCTGTTAGGGAATGGGAAAAACCTAAGGGGCCGTGGGGAAGACTCCACATCGACTTTGCTGGGCCCTTTCAAGGCCAGTCATTTCTAATTATTGTCGATGCATTTTCCAAATGGTTGGAGATCAGTCTCATGCCTTCAACCACTTCTGAGGCTGTCATTAAAGTACCCCGACGCCTCTTTCCAACACACGGCCTACCAGATACTCTTGTATCTGACAACAGGCCTCAGTTTACCTCTGTTCAGTTCGAAAGCCAACCTTGCAGAACTGGGCATCCGACACGCTCTTTCTGCCCCCTTTCATCCGGCCTCGAACGGACAGGCCGAACGATTTGTTCGGACCACCAAGGAGGCCTTGTCCCGCTTGGACAAAGGTGATTGGCAAGCCAAGCTAGACCAGTTTCTAGCCATACAACACGCCAGCCTATGCACTGCCACAGGGCGCAGTCCGGCCGAGCTACTAATGGGTCGCAAGCTTAGATGCACCGACTGCTTACACCCCAGCTATTCGGCCGACACCTTCAAGGGGGTGGAGGGAGGCCTATGACAGTTTCAAATTGGCACAGCTGTTTTTGCCAGGAACTATGCAAACGGTCCCCTATGGGTAGAGGGAACAGTCACTGGAATGTCAGGGCCCAAGTCTTATACTATAGACATCGGCCAGGGTAGAGTTTGGAAGTGACACATTGACCAATTACGCAAACGAATTGTTGGTGAAACCTCAGAAAACGATTTAAAAACAAATCCTAACTACCCGAGTCTTTTTGACACAACTACCTCAAGCCCGAGTGAGCCGGAATACTTATCTGGCAACCCAGAGCTCCAGCGTTGTCCCAGCGAGCCGCCCCTCCCAGCCGGGAGAAACCATACCTCAGAAGGGTTCCAGGAGGTTCCATTGGTGGAGCCAGGAGATCCCTCTGACCGGCTCGATGCCCTGCCTGCAACTGAACTGCGCAGGTCGACCAGAATTAGGGCACGCCCAGGTCACCTGCGAGATTTCGTTTTGTAAATATGTAAATATCTGAA
The DNA here is from genome assembly GCA_030761175.1 of Masticophis lateralis. Taxonomy (NCBI): domain Eukaryota; kingdom Metazoa; phylum Chordata; class Lepidosauria; order Squamata; family Colubridae; genus Masticophis; species Masticophis lateralis. The sequence goes on along the minus strand of JAUDYJ010000006.1, from coordinate 6,046,615 downwards.
CTAAGTGCATTCTGGGAGGGGAGGGGTGTTATGTTGTTGTTATTTTGAGCGGGAGATTCAAATGCAGGAGTGTTTGTGTTTGGTTAGCGGTCAGTACTAAAGTGTATATAAGGAGTGCTGCTGCTTGTGTTCTTTTGCTGAAGTCTCACCGTGAAATAAAGAGCTGTTGCCACTGCCTTGCCTGTGCTGCTCATTACTCCCCAGCCACTTCAATGACCAAGAATGGAAAGGACATAGGAGAGATTATAATTAGCGATGGCCTACCATAATTCAAAGCAGGCAGCATATTTAAGTATAAACACTAACTCAGAAGCAGAGCAGGGACAGACATCTCCCAAAGATGTTATAGGGGACAATGATGAAGCAGAGGGGGACAGCCATCAAGAGACACAGGGCAGCGACTTCCGGTGGCGCATTTGTTGTCGGTCTCTTCATGACCGCCGGCCTCCCGGTGTGTTAAGAGCCGCCGCACAGCAGGCAGGCGGCTCGAAAAACCCGCTCTTTAACTAAGAGCGGGGAGAGCTTCTGGGAGTGAGGTTGAGCCCCCTGAGTCGCCCCAGGAATTTTTTTCCTGTCCTGGGGAAGGCTCAGGGTGATGGCTCCCCTATCCACCCTCAGAGAGGCTCCGCGCCGTGAGGGATCTCCGCTAATTAGCGGAGCTAGACGTCGTGAGCAACACCACGCTTGAATTGACAACTTAAACAAGCTGAACAAGGACTCTTCAGAAAAGCAGAATGCAAGTATGTTTTTTTTTTATTGATTTTTTGGAGGAGGAGGGAAAGAAAAAGGAAGGAGAGGATGAATAGTGAAAGTGTTTTTAAGATGGCGACCGGCTCTGCTTGAAGAAAAATTGAGAGCGGAAAGTGAAAGCAGAGCTAGTGTTGAGAGATTTTAAAAGAAACATTTTGTTACTGAAAAGAATTAAAGAAACAAAGGCTGATTTAAACAGATCTTTTCTGTTTTTTTTTTTTTACTGAAGTAAGAAGTATTTCTTTGGTCTTTTTGAAAAGTAAATAATAAATCAGAAGTATGACTCCTAAACCTAAAGGAAGGGGGGGCTCCCCCATGACTCAGCTGAAGGATAAAACAGAAATGACTCATCTACAGGGATCTGCAGATGTGGACTTAAAAGATTTTATAACAAGGTCTCTAGAGAGTGTTGTTCACAAGATAAAAAGTTTGCAGAAGAATCTTGAGGAGTGGTTTCTGGGAAATATGATCAATTAAGTCAAACTATTACCAAAGTAGTCTCAGATCTTTCAAGTGTGGTGGTTGAAATGGGGAAGAAAGTGACTGAGATCAGCAGTAAATTTGACTCCCAGATGCAAGAGATACAAGAAAAATTTCTGATTTTTAGCTGAGGCTAAAAATCAGAACATACAGAATGTCATTATACTTCAAATAAAAGCTATGGAATCAGCAATTAGATTAAGAGGTATAAGAGAAAACAAGAGAGAAAACTTAAGAACAATTTTTGCAAAGGCCTTTGCAGAATTACTAAAGCTAGAAGATGAGCCAATTTTGGGTTGTATAGAGAAAGTGTACAGAGTCAACTCACGTGTAGCTAAACAAAGGAATTTGCCTAGAGACGTTGTTTATCTTACTGATAAAAGATTGAGAGATGATATTTTACAAAAGTTCTACTCTGACAGAGTGCAGGTAGAAGGTATACAAATTAGTATTTTTAAAGAGTTACTACCGAAGGTTCTAAAGGACAGAAAAGAGTTTGCTTTTTTGGTCAAGGAATTGAAGAGAAGTAATATCCCATTTAGATGGGATTTACCAGTTGGTATAAGTTTTAGATACCATGGTGTGAGACATTGTTTGAATACCATAGAAAAAGTGGAATATTTTTACAAAAATATCTTTAAGGGAGCCCTGGAATATGTCAAGAATAAAACACAAAAAAGAAAGTCTACAAAATGCAAACAGAAGGAAGAAATTCAAAGTGTGTTAAAAGAAAAAGGAGTACAAGGTGGTTGTCCAGAGGATTCTATTATGGACTTTTCAGATGAGAAAATTGAGCATCCCAGTGACCCTAGAGGGGGAGTACTGGACCTTGAACTGCTGGAGGAAGATTTAAAAAACAAAACTACAATTCGAGATGAACAGCAGCAGAGGCCCAGCACTTCTCAAGAAATGGGGGGTGATGCTAATCAACAGGAACTAGAAGTTAATGAGGAAATTCGACTGGAAACCACAGAAGACAAATTTAAGGAGTATCGTGAATTGTTTGACGTTATAACAAAAGCACTGAAAGATTTGGAAATAGTCAAAACTTTAAAAAAAACTTATAATCTGAGTTGGATTTATATTTGATTTACTTACTAAAATGAATTATAAAAATTTCCCAAGAAGTTTATTTTGAGGATTCGAACTATTGTAGAATAGCTGTTAAAACTTTGGAGATGTATAACAATTTTATTAAAAAAAAAAAAAAAAGTTCATCCTGAGTTGGACTGATATTAGTCTTATATATTAAAATGGATTATAAAACTCTACTATAAAGTTTATCCTGAATTGGACTTAACATCCTGAGTAAGGTCAACAGATTGCTGCAATGTTAGCAGCGATCACTGGTTACCCTATTATAGTTTTTTTTTTGGAATTTATCATCTAGGAGAAGAGATTGAAATTGAAAACATCTCACAACCCGAAGGAATGAATCGCAAAGGGCGACAGGATTTGAAAGAGCTTTAAAGGAACATCTGGGAATGCAGTTTCTAGTTTGTTTTTTGTTTTTCTTCAAGGTTTGAATCTTAAGAGGAGCTGCAATGCCTACTTTTAGGTGGTACAGCATAAGCTAGTTTGAATGATTCTACCTAGAGGAGTGAATATCTTCGTGGTTGGATATTATTTATATAAAGTCACTCGGGGGGTTTGTGTGGAGAAATGCTTTACTTTGCTGATGGGGGCAGCTGGAAGATGATGCTTATTGGAATTGATTTATGTTGGAGAAAGTATATTCAACTTCAATCAAGACGAAGAGAAGATTGAAATTTGGATTATGGAGATTGAAAATTTTTTTTTCTTTTTGATATAATTGTATGATTATAATTATATATGCATAATTATATATATTATATGGTATGTTTTATGTTTTTGTTTTTTAGTTAAGGGGTGTAGTTGGGATAAAATTATTTGATATGGATATGCAGATGATATATTTTACTATAAGGGGGATTGAGTTTGGTATATGATTAGTAATGGTAATGGATTACAGAAAGGCATAATATTTTTTAAATTGGTCTGAATACTACAATGGTTATTATTATTGGTTTCTTTTTTTATTATTATAACATTGTTAATTTTAGAAACACATTAATATTTATAGGTCTATTGCTTTACTCTTTGGTTATAGTTATTGGGTTTCTTTTGTTGTTTGTTTTTTCTTTCTTCCTCTTTTGAAACTTCCTCAATTTGGAATTTGAATACTTAATTTTTTCTTTTCTTGTTTTAAACCTTTTCTTTTAAAATCTGTAGCGGAAGTCGGGGGGGATGGAGAGGGAAGGGGTTGGGGTAGAGGGAGGTAGCGGGAGGGGCTGGGAGGTGGGGGGGGAAATGAAAAAATTCGTCTAAAACTTTTTCAATAAAAAAAAAAGAGACACAGGGCAGCGAACATAACCACGAACCAATCAACGAAAGCAAACTCTCATTAGGTAGACACCTATGTTGTGGCTCCGTTGCCTGAGCCTGTGTCATCGTCAGGAGAGGACTCCGAGAGTGAAAGGGAGGAATTGGCAAGACTTCCCTCCCCAGGACCCTCCTCTCTGGCAATGCCGCTGGAGGACACCGAAGGGCAAGAGATAGGCCCAGAGCCAAGCACATCCCCGCAGCCACAGGTGGACAGCGACGAGGGAGGTAAGTGCTGGCTGGATCCTCACCAGCGACGCAGGGAGAAACATGCCCAACAGAAGGCACGGCGTGCTCGTGATTAGCTGACCCACTGGACCACACTGGACCTCACATAGACCTACAGCCTATAAAAGAGAGTGAGTCAGCCTGCACCTTTGTGACGGAAAAAAAACAGATATTCTTGCATCTCAGCTTCTATTTCTGGACATTTTGTGGTGTGTATTTTTCTGTTACGTTAATAAAGGTTTTGGCACGCAGCTGCTGGGATTGCTGCCAAGCTTCTTATCAGACTACTTGGTTGCCTGCCAGCTTATTTTAACCTCCGACTGTCTGAATTGGGTGTATTCCTGGGAGCGGGGACAGAACACCCTACATGACAACTGTGTACACCTACTACACAGAAAGCTGGGCGACATTAGTTTTCCTGTTGTACAAAAGATGACAAAATGTACTGATGTCATGTCCATACACGCAGACAGCCCAACACCAAACTAATATGATGAAGTGCTAAAATTACCCCAGGGGGAGAGAACAAAGTGGGAACAAGCTACGGAGAAAGTAATGAATAGCTTCAAGGAACTAGATGTATACACACCCTCCGAGGTTCCAGATGGTAAAATCCCAACTGGAACTAAGTGGATATATAAGATCAAAACTCTGGATGACAATAAAACCCTATACAAGGCAAGACTAGTGGCGCAGGGGTTTGCACAAAAATATCCGGAATATTACACTGACACATACTCTCCCACTGTCAAAGCTGAAAGTGTCAAATGTGCATTAATAGTAGCCTCCATTTTAGGACTAGAAGTGTACCAATTTGACGTACAGACCGCATATCTACACGCCAAGCTAGACAAAAGGATCTATGTTAAGGCACCACCAGGGATAAAGTCACAGGAAGGTAACACATGGCTTCTGAACAAAAGCCTGAACGGACTCAAACAATCAGGGAAGAGGTGGTATGAATGCTTGGCCAAAATCCTTATTTTGTTATTTCCAGCCATTATTAGATTTTTTGATTTGGAAACTGGAATAAAAAATAGAATTTTAGATTTTGTTTCTTTGCCCGGCGAAACTTCTGAAATAATTTTCAGTTCCATTATTAATATTTTGGAAAAAAACAATTTAAAACATAAAACGATTGCATTTTGTGCAGACAACACGAATGCAAATTTTGGAGGAAAAGTGGTACAAATAATATTTTTTATAAATTAAACAAAAACCTTAATCAAAACATTATTGGTGTTGGTTGTGCAGCGCACATAATACATAACACCATTCAAACAGCCGGTGACTTGTTGCCCGTAGATGTGGAAAATATTGTTATTAAAATATATTCTTATTTCTATATATACACTGCGCGTTGAAATGCTTAAAGAATTTTGGGAAACTGTGGAAGTCGAAATATCAGAAAATATTTGGATACAGTAAAATGCACTGGTTAGCTCTTTTGCCACCAGTCGAAAGAATTTTGAAAATATACGATCCTTTGAAATCCTACTTTCTATCACAGGATAAATGTCCTAGAATTTTAGAAGAGTTTTTTGAAAAAGAATCTTCAAAAATTTGGCTAGAGTTTGTACACAATCAAGCAGCTCTTTTTCAAAATGCTATAAAACTTATTGAAGGTGACAAAATTAGTAGCAAATGAAGTTAATAATTTAAAATTTCTGTGTCAAGAGCGGTTAGAAAGTAATTTTCTTCCGTTAACTCTCCGTAATAGTATAAGCCAGCTAGAAGAACAAGGTGCAATAAATCGTGCAGATGTCATGAATCACGTCAAAAAGTTCTATAGTAACTGCACAGATTATTTAGAAGAGTGGATGGTACATTACAATGATATTGAACATTTTCATTGGGTTACATTAAAACAAGAACTTAATTGGAATGATGTGCAAAAATCATTCAATCATATTACTCAAAATTTCCCATATAGTAATATTTCCGAAAATGATCTTTCTCAGGGTGCCGTCAGCCAGACAATGCCGGCTGGCGACCCCCAGGGGGAGAGCCTTCTCTGTGGCAGCTCCTACCCTCTGGAACGACCTTCCTCCAGAGTTAAGAACAATTTCTGACCTCCCGACTTTCCGGTGGGCTTTAAAAACACATCTTTTTCAGCTTGCCAGTTTAGCCTGATTCCTGTCAAATATTTTATTATTTTTAGAGTTTTTATTATCTTTTAAATTAATTTGTTTTAATCTACGGCTATTTATATTTGTTCTTTTTATGAAATTTTAACTTTTGTGTACTTGCTTTTTAATTTGGCTCTGCACCGCCCTGAGTCCGTAAGGAGAAGGGCGGTATATAAATCTAATAAAACTTAAACTTAAAGAGGTATCATTATTAAAAAATATATATTGATAAGGAAAAGGTTAAATCTTGGGCATCAGCAAAAATCACAATAGAGAACAAATGGTTAGAAATATTTCATCATTTTGAAACAAACCATGTTCCATACAATAATGCACTAAAAATTGTGGAATACACGCTGTCCTTACCAGGAACTAATGCTGCGACTGAACACGTTTTTCTACGGTAAATAAAGTGTGGACATCAGAAAAATTACAATGAAGTGTTGAGAGTTTGAAAGGCATTTTATGTGTGAAATATAATTTAACAAATTCTTGTGAAAAATTTCATGACCTTTTAAACAACGACAGCAATCTACTAAAAAAAAATTCACTCAAATGAGAAATATGCCAAAGAATAAAATAATACTATACATAGTTTTTTATTTATTATATTTGTAAATTTTACTTATTAATTTAAAAAAATATATTGCAATACTATTTTTGCATTCTATGAAAAATTTTGTTGCTCCATATAGACCAAATTTTTAATCAAGAACCCTCCCCCCCGGCCCGGTAAATGATGTCCCGCTTTACCAATGTTAAAATCTGGTCACCTTCCCTCTGAAGATATTTTGTACCGTACAGAAGTCCGTTGGCTGAGTTGAGGGAGTTTTGAAATGTTTTTTATGACTTACTACCATGTGTTTCTGCTTTTCTAATTTAGAAAAAAACCCCGAAGTACCGAAGCTCAAAGATGAAGAATGGAAATGGCACCTTGCCTTTCTGACTGATGTAAGAGAGCTACTCAACAGTTTGAATGTGCAACTTCAAGGAAAGGGGAAGCTCATCTGTGATATGCATTCACACGCAAAGGCATTTGAAGTAAAATTGGACCTTCTCATTGAACAAGTGAAGGAGGAAAACTACTGCTATCTCCCTACTACTCAAAAGCTGTTAGCTGAACAACCAACAGTTGCATTTCCAAACAAAAAAAAAAGTGTGGCTTCCCTGGAAATGTTGCAAAGGGTGTTTCAAACGAGATTTAAAGAGCTTGGTGTACTTGAACAGGACGTAACAGCTTTTCTGGAATCCATTTTCTATTGACATTAAAATTGTTGATCCGATTTACCAAATGGAACTGGCCGAACTACAGAATTGTGTCTCCCTGCAAGACGCATTCAAGTCAAGCAGCCATACTAATTTCTATGCATCTCTCCCCTCTAAGACATATCTAAATCTCAGGAACTATGCATTCAAATGGTAGCATCCATTTCTGTGAACAGAGTTGTTCCCGAATGAACCATCTGAAAATCTCCAACCAGATCTTCCAACACTTCCATCACTTGTTACGACTGACAGTGACAAATATGGAACCAGACATTGACTTTCTCATCAGCCAAAAGCATGCCCATACTTCCCATTGAATTAGTAGTACATTTATGTTGGTTGAAAGTGTTCTTTGTTTTAAATCTTGTATTATTTCATGGGATTTATTTGCATTACAAATAAAGGCATGTTAAGTGCTTCATATTTGTTCGTATTTTTTTCAAACTGTAGTCCGGTCCAACAGTTTGAGGGAGTGTTATCCCTCCTTAATGCACCATTGGAGGCTGGGGCGGGAGAGGGAGTTAGTGTTGATTCTCACCTTCTTCCAATTTCTCTCAATGCCCATCTTGGGGGTTTACAAACTACTGTTGGCTGTACTTGCTCCTGGGTTGATACTCATGGTAGACCTGTGCACTCTCTTGAATAGAAATCTACTTTGATTGCACACCTTTATGTCTACTTGAACTCTTACTTTTGAGGAGGAAGCTTCTCCAATTTCCCTTTTATCTTGGATTGCTTTCAGCTTCCTAAACCCCCAACACTTCTCACTAAGCCAGAACTCTTTGGCATCAAATGCTCCACAACCACCATTGTCCCACTCTCGGATGCTTTGCTCTAGGGCTTATATGGCTCCTCTTTGCTAAGCAGTTGGGCTGGCTGGGGACAGGTCCTAAGGAGCAATGCACCGTATCAGCCCAGGTGCTAGCGAATCCCTGGCCATCCAGGGAGCAAGATCATCACTAAGAACCAGGTCAAAGGACAGTCAAATTGATCGAGGATTACTTGGCAGCAAAATGGTCGAAGGATGATTGGAAGGAAGGTATGGAAAGAAAATAGGTAAGCCTGGGTCATAAAATCATGATGGCTGCTGAACAAGGGAATTTTTCTCTTTTGCCAACAATCTGCTAATTTTGCTGCCAAAATTAGTTCTTTGGCAGTGCTGCTCCATGGACTTGAATGGGAACACTTAGGAATGATTGAAGACAGCTTTTGGATGGCTGTGGACCCACCTGGAAAGGGGGATTCCAGTTCCCTTTGGCAGATTCCTCACATATCAAGGATCTCTTGTGGCACCTTGTCAACAATGCTGTAAAATCAGTGTTTTTTCTCTTGTAACTTCTGTTAAAATGAAGGCAAGAAGCATAACACAGCAGGATCTCCTTGCTATTGCTGGCATCAGAGTAGAACAATTTGCTTTCAAGCACACATTGTAATTACCTCATTGCATATCCAGAAATGCTAAAAACCTTCATATCTGAGGAGGTTTTATGTCTCGTGTCCTGCCCTGGATCTGGAACTCTTCATGTGTTAAGTATGAAAAAGAAGTTGAGATTTGTTTTAGTATAACTTTTGTCTTTACATTAAAAAATTCACCTTGGCAACCTTGATTGCCTAGGCAAGCAGGAGGAATGGGTGAGCAGGACATGGCAGCAGGGATTGAGGTACTGGATGCTGGCACCATATTTCCTGCATGCTTGCCTAGTACATCTGCATCACTTGGTGGTCTCTCCGTTGTTCACTTTGCTTCTGCGTACGAGTGGCATTAAGTGAACTCTGGAAGATTCTGCCCAAGTCCTCTTTCTTGGGACTGCCCCTATAGAGATTTCGAAACTTATTTACTAAATTTTTATGCCACCCATCTGTCCCTACAAGGCAACTCTGGGAAGCTTACAAATTATAGTTTCCTTTTTTTACAACCCTGTAATCCCTTCATTCGGGGTAGAGTCAGCGTGACTAAATGGATCCGAGCATTTGCTGGCTGGATGCCCTTCCTGATGCCTATGTGGAGTCTGCAGCAGACACTTCCTCTTTGCGCCTTGAGAAACATCGCTGCCTAGGATTGGACTCTCAACCTTATGAATGGGAGGAGAGTCTTCACCACTAGGTCCCCACATCTCTTACTAATTATACTGTACAGTAGTTATATACGTTTACAGTATATACAAGGACAGCCATACATCTGGACACTGATGGTCAGTGACCTCGTGGTTGAACCAAGTAACCCTGGATGGATTGCATCAAGGATAACATGAAATGCATGGACATCACACCTGAAGATGCCCAGGATATGCTGACAAGCGGACTCTGCCACAGTGCAGAAAAAGTGCTAGAACAACAAGTTTCCTGACAAAAGATTATGGACTCGCAGCTTGCAAATAAACTAGAAAGTAGTTAAATCTTCCCTGTCTACAAATTTTACACTGAAAGTTCCACAAGTTTGGTACAAATTTGCATGACATCATCTAGAATTTCTTCACCCAATCATAGACATAACCATCCTGGACCAGGAGCCCCCATCACAAAGCAAGAACATCCAATAGTAAACGAGCAGAAGGTAATGGGAGAAAGGTAAAAGACATCCCACCACAGCATATAAACTGACCCTATCTATGGGGAAGGTGGTGTCCACAAAGAACAGGAACAGAACGCACATGAAGAAAATAAAGCATTGAAGCAGAAGGTGGGGGGAACATTGAATAATTGAAGGCATATGCAGTGACACCAACATATGCATTCGGAACATAAAAATCTAGTACTACTATGTCCCATATGACAATCACGATGAGATTAACAACAATAATCAATAATAAAACTGTAATCACAAAAACCAACACATCCTACTGGTCAAAAGTAACAGCATGAAAATGTCAAACACCAGCATAACCAACTGGTTAAAATCTTGTTTTTCCTTGGGGAAAAACTGCAGACTTGGGGCTTTTGTTTCAGCAGCCACATTTGTGGAAAACCCCCTCTCCCTCTTGAGAGTCTTGTAAGACCATGGAAGCTTTTGATGCCAAACTTGGTCTTTTGTATTAGATTTGGGGGTTGGATTTTCTGGATCTTTTTTTTTTTACTTCCTTTATTGGGAGCAGCTCAGTGGTTAAGAAGCCAAGCTTATTGGCTGGAATGCTGATGGCCCACGTTCAAGACCCAACCATCACAAGACAGGATGAGCGCCGTCTTTGCTTAGCTCCTGCCCACCTAGGCAGTTCAAAAACATGCAAATGCGAGTACATACAGGGTACCCACTTTAGTGGGGAGCAAGTAATGATCCTTGACGTCTTGCTGGGCGCATGTCTGCAGAAACTTCTTTGGCTCACAGCCTCAAAACAGAGATGAGCTCCTCCCCCTAAAGTCAGCAATGGCAAGCAGAGTTAAAATCTGCAGGGATTTGTTTCCATCCTTGTGTTGGGGTACAGTTAGGGAAGTTAGGATGCTGCCATCTCTTCCCTTGGAGGGTCACTTCTCCCCTGCTCAGGTGAGAGCAGAGAGATGCAGAGAGTAGGATGATAAAAAAAGTTAAGGTTTGAGGTTAGTAAAATTTGGAAGAATGTCATGAAGACTTTGTTAAAATTTTGCCATTGCTGGTGGCCAAGCCAAGGTACGTAAGCATAAAACTCTAAACAAGTCGGTAGAGATGTCAACAACTTTTTTCAGCAAGAAACCAAGATCGGAATCGGATACAACAGAATTGACCTTGGACGATCTGAAACTGTCACAAGCACTGTTATGTTGTTACTGTTTTGAGCGGGAGATTCAAATTTAGAGGTTGTTTGTGATTGGTTGACAGCCAGCACTTAAGTGTATATAAGGAGTGCTGCTGCCTGCTGAAGTCTCACCATGTAATAAAGAGCTGTTGTCACTATCCTGCCTGTGCTGCTCGTTATTGCCCAGCCACTTCAAGCACAACCATTTTAACTTGGAGAAAGCAGCAAGTCAATGATAGGTGACTCCGAAATTGAAAATAATCTTCCTGACTGCTTAACATTGTAACAGTAGAACAACTTTTAAAGAGAAATATGAGGGGCTGGTAATTTCCAATAAAAAGTTAGGTTGCAAGTAATGTGCAAAGCGTGACTTCGCAAGAGAGAAATGTGTTCATGTGTCCAAAGAATGGAAATGTCCAAATTGAGGCAAGCAGGGAAAAATAAAAAAAGTACAAGAAGGTTCTCTAAGACAAAAAGTGAAAGAAAATTTTTCATGAAAAGCTCATACCATTTGCAGAGAGAACTTAAAACAAGGAACAGTTAAGTTCAAACACACCCGTATGTGAGTAGATTGGTACCCATTTGGTGTGGAGCAAGTAGTGATCCTTGGCATCTTGTTGGCCACATGCCGGCAGAAACCTCATTGCACTGGCTCACACCCTCAAAACAGAGATGAGTGCACCTCCCTTTACAGTCAGCAATGGCAAGAAGTTAAAATCTGCAGGGATTCATTTCCTTCCTTGTCTCGGAGTAGTTAGGGTGCTGCCATCTCTTTCCTTCCTTCTCCACTGCCCAGGTGAGAGCAGAGATGCGGAGGGTAGGATGATAAAAAGAGGTCGGGTTGGAGTTAGTAAAATTTGGAAGGTTGTCATGAAGACTTCGTTAAAAACTCCTCCATTGCTGGTTCCAAGCCCAGGTGAGAAAAGAGGGATCGGCATAAAACTCTGACAAAGTCTGCAGAGATGTCAACCTCACATCATTATGCATCAAACCCAAAACAACTCTCGGGGTGCAGATGTGAGATGCTGTAGACCAGACAAAGTGATAGGCAAAATGCAAAATAGTGACTCTGCAACGATGGGAGTAAGGCAAAGAAGCTCTCTTGTTATATTGGCCCAGAGATGAGAGATCCCTAGGCTTATAGTTTTGAGGATTTCAACCTGGATCTTTGAGGCCGGTGTCCAAAGTTACACGGAACTTATTTATGGCCCAGCTTATTTAGGGATCACACCCCCAATCTGGTATTTGCATTGGGGCAGTGGCATTGAGATCTGGTTTTGGGTGTTTGTGTGTTAGCTGGCCATATTCTTTGCTTGCCAGAACATTGATACCCAAAAAACGCTGCATGATGGGAGCTGCCGGAGGGAAAGCAGAGGCTGTGTAGACCGCACAAAACTGGACGTCAGATGCTAAAAGTTGACTTACGTAGAACAGACATCAAATTGGGAACATGCTGCTGGGGATAGGCCGCATTGGAAGAATCTTGCTGTCCTATGCGCTTTGCCCAAAAGGAACTGATGTGTTAACATCAACCCATGGTCATGAACAGTGTTGGCACCAGCTCTCTTCAACTGCTCTTCATCCAAGGGAGATCTGTTGAATAGTGGGTGGAGTGAAGAGGCAGACCCATGTGTGACTTCAGCTCTTTATTAGCAAAAGTGAAATCCCAGCCAAAAGACTGTCTGGCAGCTTGCCCTTTTATAGGTGCTGCCAGACGGCTCAACCAATCAGTTCTTCCTGCCTGAACGGCAGACTTGAGTGAAACCTTAAACTTCTTCAGCTGGTGAAATAAGTTTTCCCAGACTCCCACATTCATCCGGTGGCATACCAGAGTATCCTCTCTACCATCTCCGGAATACATTCCCAGTATTTCTCCACAATTCCCATTTTTGTAGCTTGTCAAAAGCTACATCAGTATTTCAATTGTTAAAATGAAAAATACCTAGCTATGGCTGCTCGACATTCTAAATGTAATATCTCTTTCATGCTCACATGGGCTCCCCTTGAAGAGCACCCTGAGGCTCAAACTGGTCCTGAACGCAGTCGCGCGGGTGGTGATGGGAGCGACTTGGTGCTCCCATGTGACCCCCCTCCTGCACGAGCTGCACTGGCTCCCGGTGGTTTTCCGGGTGCGCTTCAAGGTTTTGGGCGCTCCATAGCTTAGGACCAGGGTATCTTTGGGACCGCCTTCTGCCACAAACAACCTCTCACCGACCAGTCCGCTCCCACAGAGAGGGGCTCCTCAGGGTGCCGTTGGTCAAACAGTGTCGACTGGCGGCCCCCAGGGGGAGAGCCTTCTCTGTGGGGGCACCTACCATCTGGAACGAGCTTCTCCCTGAGATAAGGAGGTTACAGGACCTGTGTACTTTTCGCCGCATCTTAAAAACCTTTTTATTTGAACAAGCTGGTCTGGCTTAACCTCCTTTTATATTGGGTTTTAAATTTTATACAATTGGATTTTAAATTGTTCGAGCCAAATTATTTAATTTGTTTTAAATGATTTTTAACTTTTATATTATTGTATCTTATTTTGGCCGAGTCCCGTCTGGGAGTAGGGCGGTATATAAACTTGAATAAATAAAATAAAATAAAATAAAAAAATGCTTAGAACGGGAAAGGATGCATACGAAAAAGTGGATGACTTCAGAAACCTTCACAAATACAAAATTTGTAGAAAATCATCAACTTGTTAGCCCTCCTAGGGAACCCTGTAATCCCTTAATTCAGAATCAGGGTGACTGAAGCATTTACTGGCTGGATGCCCCTCCTGATGCCTATGTGGAGTCTGCAGCAGTATTTTCTCTTTGCAGCCTGAGAAACATGGCACTGCCTAGGATTGGAGTCTCAATCTTCTGAATGGTAGGGTAACGTCTTCGGGGAGAGCTTCCGGAGTTAATATGGCTTCCAAAGCTGACACAGGCATTCTGAGAGTCCACAGGTCAAAAAGGGGCCATAATTGCCCATCCTGTACAGAGTTTTTGTTGGGAGTCCACGGTGGAGGGGAGGGCTTAGGTGGCCAGTTTGTGAGAGGAAGGTAGTGGACGTGCAGGTGATGTCTCGACTTGGAGCTGCTGTTCCAGCAGCTACATTTGTGAGCCCCCTTAAGTCTTGTAGACCAAGTGAGCTGTTGACACCACACAATAGTTCTTCACAACTTCGCCCTGTCCTGCAGTGGTACATCTCTGAAAAAGTGGAAAAGCACTGTTCTGAACAACTGTTTGTGCCTCAGTGTTTGGTTGTAAGTGAGTTGAGTATGGCGGTTTACCAAGGCCATGTGTGAAGGTAACCATAAGTCAAACCTGGAAACATACGTGCAACATTGCCCTCTCCGTTTAAGAACTTTCCCTCGCCTGGCCAGTAACTAGTGGCCATGAAAACTGAGCAGAAGAGCAACTGGAGGTGGTGGTGTTGAAGGGTAGTAACAGTTTAGGGAACTAAAACAGCCTGAAGCAGCCAAAGGCAAATATTGCCTAAGGCAAAATTGTTCTCCAGAAACATAGGACTCAAAAGTAGTAGCAGAAGAGCAGGAGCTGTAGTAGAACCAGAGAAGAGTGGAGGAGTGAGCAGAGTGTACTAACTTTTCAGCGCTTTTGTGTGTGTTGCTTCATCAATTGTCAACATCATTCAATTCTAATTCACAGAAGTGTGGTTTGATTTGACATACATCTATTTTCTGTAGATTCCATAGGCTCACCTCTACAGAATCTTGCTAAATTTCTTGCCAAACTTCAGCCCTATGCAGAATCCATCACCTCACACATACAAAACTCATCTCACTTCATAGAAACAATAAAGAAACAAAACCTACAACCCAGTGACCTACTCATGAGTTTTGATATCATATCCCTCTTCACCCATTAAAGAAGCCTTGACAGCTATCCAAAGCCAATACAACCCCCCACCAACACATCCCAGATCTGACCAACCCCTGCCTAACCAACACATACTTCATCCACAATGGACAAAGATACAGATAGAAGGAGCACCTATGGGATCACCCCTCTCACCCGTCATCGCAAACCTATACATGGGACACTTTGAAACCAATGCTTTAGATAAATCTGAACACAAACCCAAACTCTGGCTCAGATATATAGACGATACTTTCATAATTTGGCCACACGGAAAGAAAAAACTGGACAACTTCCTTACAAATCTCAACAACCTACACCCCAAAATACAATTTACTATGGAAATAGAAGCTAACAACCAACTCCTCTTTCTGAACATCCTCGTCTACAGAAAACCCGATAGCTCCCTAGGACACATCATCTATTGGAGAAAACACACAAACCGCTACTTAAACGCTCAATCACATCACCGCCCTGCACAGATCAACTCCGTAGCCAAGACTCTCATCTCCAGAACCAAATGCCTAGCCGACAAAGACCACCTGAAAACTGAATTACACACTCTCACAAATGTATTAATCTCTTAACGGATTCCGAAGAAACACAATTACCAACCTACTAATCCAAAGGGAGACACCCCCCCCCCCAAAGAACCGAGACAGACCAGGACAACGGCATTGCCCTCCTCCCTTGTATCACAGGGCACCACAGATAAAATCAGCAAAATTCTCCACAAACACATCATCAAGACAACCTTCTGCCCTGTCCAAAAAAAAGCCAACATCTTAAGAAACCCCAGTTTCCGGGTTGTATTAATAAATTTATTTGGGCAGGGAAAAAACCAAGAGTAAAACTTAAGATAATGCAAGGTGTTATGTGAAAGAGGAGGTTTTAAAATGCCTAATTTGAGGTTATATTATGATGTAGCTGTTTTATCAGCAATCAGTGACTGGTTTAATTTAACTGAAGGTAGAATATTGAATATTGAGGGACATGATTTACTATATGGGTGGCATGCGTATCTGTTGTATGATAAAAAGGTAGATAATGTTTTTAAGACTCGCATATTAAGGAAAGCTCTGTTGCGTGTTTGGAGAAAATATTATAAATTAAATCATAAGATACCTATATGGGCAATACCCAGACATGTGATAGAAAATGTAAGTGTGGAACAGAAACAAGATAGGACTACATATAAGGAACTTCTGATAATGGAAGGGAATATATTGCAATTCAAGCCTTTAGATGTACTAAGGGAAGAAAAGCTAGTCCAGAGTTGGTTTCAGTTCGGACAGTTCCATGCGAGGTGGAAAGAGGATCAGAAAATTGGTATCATAAAAACTGATGAAAATTTGCTAAAAGCAATTAGAGATCAAGGTCAATCGCATATAAAAAGGTTATATAATGCATTGATAGAAATAGATTCAGAAACTGAACTAGTTAAAGATTGTATGATAAAATGGGCAGAGAATATTCAGGAACCAATAATGATGGAAACTTGGAAAAAAAATTGGGTTAGAAATGTGAAATTCACACAAGCACAAAAATTGAGAGAAAATTTTTGTAAAATGCTTTATAGATGGCATCTAGATCCTAAAAAATTAGCATGTATATTCCGAACCAACAACCTAAGTGCTGATTGTGATGATGCAACCTATTATCATATCTGGTGGACGTGTAAAAAAGTTAAAGCTTTTTGGATAAAAATATGGTGGATTTATTCACACGATAACAAGGAAGAAGGTAAGTTTCACCCCACAGTTATTTTTGGTGGGTATTATCCCAGACTGTACTGTCATTGAAACTAACTTGATGCTAAATTTAATAACGGCAGCAAGACTGTTAGTGGCGCAATATTGGAAGAAGGAAGATTTACCTACTACAGAAGAATGGATATTAAAAGTATCGAATTTATCAGAAATGGCGAAAATCTCAGCATATTTGAAAGATCGATCACAAGAAAGATATATTGTGTCCTGGAGAAGATGGATTGATTATATTCAAAGCAAATACGGGACTAAAAAGTTTCAAATAGGATATCAAAGAATATTTGGATTTAATGATGATATGTTATTATTTAGCTACGTAAAAAGGGAGTTAAAGTAAAAAAGAGATAAAAGTAGTCTATAGTTAGTAAGACTGCTAAATGAAATACCCTGTATTTCGCTCTGGGAAGTAAGGGGGGGAGAAGAGGGAAGGGAGGGTGGGGTAATTGGGAGGTGGGGCTCAAAACTTGGTTAAATTGTAAAAATTTTTCAATTAAACCAAACGAAGAAACAAACCCCAAGGACAAGATCCAGCTAGAAAACCAAGGAGTCTATGAAATATCATGCAAAATCTGCCCAGCCACATACATTGGACAAACCAATAGGAAAATAAATGCACGCATCGCAGAACACAAGAACGCAGTCAGAAAAGAAGAAAAAACTTCCTCCATTTTCCAGCACCTTAAAACAACAGGACATGAAATTGATTTTGAAGGAACCAAATTAATCGCGAAAAAGCTACCATTCGGAAAAAAAATAATGGAAGCCATCGAAATAGAGAAACACCCCCATAACATGAATAAACGTGACAATACCTCCCGCCTACCAGACATCTGGAAACTAGCCCTAGTCAACAAAAGAGCCCCAAGCCACAAATACTGACACCAGACCCAGTATAACACATGACGCCACCATCTATCATCCTCACCAGATTCAAACCCAATCCTATCCCATAGACGAAATGCAACCACCGTCCAAAGGCCGGACCACAGCAGCATCTTCAGCTGCTGTGTCCCCCTCCGATCCCCACACAAAGCAAACTAACACACACCATGAATACCTAACAAGACCTCAGACTCAGAGCCAAACCAAAGCCCAGGATGTTGCATCACAGCCATCTGCTCAAGACAATACATCACAGAACTCACGATGTTACAACACTAAAGCTCAGGATGTTACAACACAGCCAGCTATCCAGGATGTTGCAGCACAGGACTCAGGGTGTCACAACACTGGAGCTCAGGATGCTACCACACAACCCATTACCCAGGTGTTTACAACACAAGAGACTAATGGGCACATAGCTAGGACCCCAGCTACACAGGATGTTATGAAACAGCGGACTAATCTGCAAACATGAACTCCATCAACTAATCAAGATGTAACAACACAGCCAACCAACCTGCTTACAACAACAAAAACCAGCACTCATCACCTCCCCACCAGTATTTATATAGACGGCATCTCTGATCACGCTCTGCTCACACAAGCACAAAGCTTAAGTATGAAAAAGAGGTTGAGATTTGTTTTAGTATAACTTTTGTCTTTACATTAAAAAATTCACCTTGGCAACCTTGATTGCCTAGGCAAGCAGGAGGAATGGGTGAGCAGGACATGGCAGAAGCGGATTGAGGTACTGGATGCTGGCACCGTATTTCCTGCATGCTTGCCGAGTACATTTGCATCACTTGGTATGGTCTCTCCGTTGTTCACTTTGCTTCTGCGTTTGAGTGGCATTAAGTGAACTCTGGAAGATTCTGCCTAAGTCCTCTTTCTTGGGACTGCCCCTATAGAGAGATTTCGAATCTTATTTACTAAATTTTTATGCCGCCTATCTGTCCCTACAAGGCAACTCTGGGAAGTTTACAAATTATAGTTTCCTTTTTTTACAACCCTGTAATCCCTTCATTCGGGGTAGAGTCAGCGTGACTAAATGGATCCGAGCATTTGCTGGCTGGATGCCCTTCCTGATGCCTATGTGGAGTCTGCAGCAGAGACTTTCTCTTTGAGCCTTGAGAAAGATCGCTGCCTAGGATTGGACTCTCAACCTTCTGAATGGGAGGAGAGTCTTCACCACTAGGTCCCCATATCTCTCACTAATTATACTGTACAGTAGTTATATACGTTTACAGTATATACAAGGACAGCCATACATCTGGACACTGATGGTCAGTGACCTCGTGGTTGACCCAAGTAACCCTGGATGGATTGTGTTATGTCCTTATAAGGACATCCGCCTGGGATTGGCTGAAGATCCTTTCGGCGGGAGTTTTGAATCCCTGTCAGTGGGCGGTGCGTCTGCCGGAGTGTATATAAGGAGAGCTCCGGCAGCGCACAAGCCGTTCAGTTCTTGTTATTAAACCTTGTTACTTGAACCCTGCTGGTCACTTCTTTCCTGCGCCGATCTAACACTGGCGACGAAGGTCTAGAGAAGAACCTCCGCGTGGCACGATCGCCATAACGAGCTGAAGTCACTCGACGCGGTCTGAGACATGGCAACGCCGCAAGCGCCGTTCGCCTCGCTGGCTCCCTTCAACCCCAGCCGGGAGAAGTGGAGTTCGTATATGATACGTTTCCGCCAATTCCTCCGGGGAAACGGCTACAACAACCTAGACGACGAGAGGAAGAGGGCTCTTTTCCTCGCTCACTGCGGCTCCGACGTTTTGGAACTCGCCGTCAACCTCGTCGCACCCAGGGACATTGAAGTCATGTCCTGGGTGGATCTACAGACTGCCCTGCAAGACCACTATGAACCAACGGGCACCCCCATATCGAATCGCTTTACATTCCGCCAACGTAATCAGAAGGAAGGCGAATCGCTTAAAGACTTTGTGGCGGCATTGCGTCAAATCGCTGCAAACTGCGAATTTGAGAACGTTGACAATGCTTTACGCGACGGGATCGTCTTCGGGATGAGAGATGCCAACCTCCAAAAGAAGTTCCTGAGCAGAAAAAGACTGTCCCTGAAGGACGTTCTTGAGGAGGCTACGGCTGCTGAAACATCCGAGACCGCCGCTGCTGCCATGCTCCAGTCCCGAGGGATCCATAAGATCCGCAAACCGTCATCTGAATCGTCCGATGACTCGACCACTCCAACAGATTCAGAGGGAGAATCGACCGTTTTGAAAGTTTCCCGCCCACCCAGGCGGGAAATTCAAAATGATGGCCGCCGCGCCGCTCAGTGCGGCAGTTGCAAGGGACACCATCCCCGCCAATCCTGTCGCTGGCGGGATGCCACCTGCAGACGCTGTCTTAAGAGGGGGCACATCGCGGAGGCATGCAGAGCCTCTGATCCTGTTCCTGAATTGATCAAGCCCCAGAATCCAGAAAATCGTCGCGACTCCCAGAGGTCGTCTAAACGGTCCTCAACCCAACAAAAGCGCGACGACCGCAACAGTTCTCATGGCGGCGCTGTGAACCAGACAACGATCGCCCTCACCAGCACCAACAGTGCCACAAAATTCCACGTGACACTGTTGGCAGAAGGCTTGCCGTGCACGATGGAAGTCGACTCAGGCTCCGTCTATTCGATCATCGACTGGCACCAAGTCAAGAGACTTAAGCCGAATCTCTCCAAGCGCCAACTTGAACCTCTGCACTCCAAGCTGGTGGATTTCGGCGGCAACCCCATCGGCGTCATCGGGCGAACCAACCTCCGGATCGCCTTCAAGCAGTTCCAGGGCCAGCTTCCCATAACCGTCGTGGAGCATAGCCGCCCGACCCTGCTGGGCGTGGAGTGGTTCCAGCCGCTGGGGCTTTCTATCGGAGGCATCCACCAGATTAGCTTAGGCGAACTCGACTCACTCATCGGAGAGTTCCAAGAAGTCTTCGATGGTAAGTTAGGGACCTTTTCAGGGAAACCCATCTCCTTTAATCTGGACAAGGGGGTAACCCCTATTCGGCTCAAGCCCCGTCGGGTTCCATTTGCCTTGCGGGCTAAAGTAGACACTCAGCTAGATAAGCTGATTGCCCAAGGTATCCTGGAACCCATCGATCATGCTTCATGGGAAACTCCCATTGTGACCCCCATGAAGCAGGATGGATCTGTGCGCATCTGCGCCGACTACAAAGTGACCATCAATAAGGCATTGCCGCAGAGCGCATACCCCGTGCCAGTAGTGCAACATTTGCTGCACTCACTCGGCAAGGGCAAAATTTTTGCAAAACTGGACCTGGCCCAGGCTTACCAGCAACTGCCAGTTGATCAGGAAACGGCGGAGGCACAGACTATTGTCACCCATAGAGGCGCGTTTAAGTGCAACCGTCTCCAGTTTGGAGTCAGTGCAGCCCCAGGCATTTTCCAATCCATGATGGAACGCCTTCTCCAAGGCGTTCCAGGGGTGGTGCCTTATTTCGATGATGTACTGATCTCTGGGGACTCAAAGGCTCAACTCCTGGACAGGCTGAGACTAGTTCTCCAGCGTTTCAGGGAGAAGGGCTTGAGAGTCCGGAGGGACAAGTGCATCATTGGGGTACAGGAAGTCGAGTTCCTGGGCTATCTGATAGATAGTTCTGGCATCCACCCCACCAAATCAAAAGTTAAAGCTATCCATGAAGCTCCCAGCCCCAAAAACAAAGCGGAGCTTCAGGCTTTCCTTGGATTGCTTAACTTCTACGCTATTTTCCTCCAGCAGAAAGCCACTGTTGCTGAGCCGCTCCATCGCTTGCTGGCGAAGGCGGTTTCCTGGAGGTGGGGACGTGAGGAAGAGTCTGCATTCAGAGCCGTTAAGCAACTTCTGACCTCTGACAGTGTGCTCATTCAATACAATGAGACACTGCCCCTCAGACTGACCTGTGACGCTTCCCCGTACGGAGTTGGCGCTGTGCTCAGCCACGAACTGCCTACCGGTCGTGAAGCCCCCATCGCATTTTTCTCAAAGACTATGTCTAGTGCTGAGCGCAACTACAGCCAACTGGACAAAGAGGCGTTGGCTATTGTTGCAGGGGTGAAGCGCTTCCACGAATACCTGTATGGACGGCAATTCACCATTGTCACCGATCACAAGCCTCTCCTCGGCCTACTAGCAGGGGACAAGCAGACCCCAGCCTTCATGTCCCCCCGGATGACGCGCTGGTCCATATTCCTCGCCGGCTACTCCTACAGCCTCGTCCACCAGCCTGGTAAAGCCATCGCAAACGCCGACGCGTTGAGCAGGTGCCCATCCGCCGAATCCGTGGAAGACCCGGCCCCCACGCTCGAGTTGCTGCATATTGACAACGACAGCAACTGTCCCGTGACATCTGCCGACGTAGCGACGCACACGCGAGCTGACCCCATCCTCCGGCAAGTCCACTCCTGGGTCCTGAGAGGCTGGCCGACTAGAATTGACAGCGACGACTTCAGCCCGTTCAGCCGCAAGCAAGGGGAGCTGTCCACCATGCGCGGCTGTTTACTATGGGGAGATAGGGTGCTGATTCCCAGCACTCTTCAACGAAGGACTCTTGCTGCGCTGCACAAAGGACACCCGGGCATAGTCCGGATGAAAGCCCTGGCACGGAGCTACGTCTGGTGGCCGACACTGGACAAAGACATTGAACATTGGGTCGCCAGGTGTAGCCCGTGCCAAGAAGTCAGAGCCGCCCCGCCTCAATCTGACCCGATGCCCTGGGAGACTCCGAGCTCCCCCTGGTCGCGCATTCACATAGACTTTGCTGGCCCCATTCATGGGCACCACCTCCTCATCGTGGTCAATGCCTACTCCAAGTGGTTGGAAGTCGTCCCCATGGCATCCACCACAACGGAAGCTACCATCCGTGCCCTCCGGCGCCTCTTCGCGACCCATGGACTCCCAGACGTTCTGGTCTCAGACAACGGGCCCCAACTTACGTCCGTGCCCATGGAAGGTTTCCTGGCTGGCTTGGGCATTCGCCATGCCCTCTCTGCCCCTTACAGACCGGCCGGAAATGGGCAGGCTGAACGGATGGTGCGGCTCACGAAGGAGTCGCTTGCCAAGATGGGACCGGGTGACTGGCAGGAGCGCATTGACACTTTTTTGCTCACCCAGCATATCACGCCTCACTCTGCCACCCGAAAATGCCCCTCCGAACTTTTAATGGGCAGGAGACTCCGGTCACCCCTGGACAGACTGCACCCGCAATACTCCTCTGAGGTGCCCGCATCCGCCAGTCGCCAACTTCGCCAGTTTGCCGTCGGTGATGCCGTTTTCGCTCTTAATTTCCACGGCTCGCCTAAATGGCTTAAAGCTACAGTACACAGCACAACCGGTCCCAAATCCTACCGCGTTGAGCTGGACGATGGACAGATCGTGAGACGTCATCTCGACCAGCTCCGCAAAAGGTGGAGGGAAGTGAGCGAAAACCACCCCGACGAGGTAGGCCTAAACCACCCCGGCGCAGTAGGCCTAAACCACCCCGGCGCAGTAGGCCTAAACCACCCCGACGAGGTAGGCCTAAACGACCCCGACGAGGTAGGCCTAAACCACCCCGCCGAAGTAGGCCTAAACCACCCAGACGAGGGAGACCGGCGACCCGAGGGAAGAACAAACACCCCGGCACCTAGCCTAATACCAGATCCGGCAAGGCAAGTAGACCGGGGACAACCCAGCAGGGGAAGCCAACGTCAACCCTGCGAAGTGGGCAACCGGCAGCCCAGAGATGGGGACCTCCAGCCAACATTCCAGGAGACCCTACAACAACCCGCCAACCGCGCAGAAAACCAACCCTGCAAGGAAGGCCTCCACCACCCCGGCAGGGTAGGCCAACACCAACCCGACCAGGTCGAGCAGCCCAGCGGCCAGAGGGAACATTCGGCACCACCACCAGACCAACCGCGCAGAGGGCCAACACCACCCCTGCAAGGTAGGCCTACGCCACCCCGACAGAGCCAACCAGTCACCATTTCCGTCCGCCTGCCGCCCCGGGAGTAAGCCGGACTCGACCGGAGAACCCGGGGGCTTAACCCAACCACCACCGCCGGACTCGCACCCTGACCCAGACCAGCGCGACCCCAGTCCAGAGGGGACCCGAGGGAGACCCAGGAACCTACCGTGGCTCAGGAGTTCCGGACCGGTCAAGAGCAGGGATCCACACCGGCGGCTCCACGATCCGTGCAGGAACGAGGCAGACCAGCATCGCCCGCAGGCGGAGGTCCGTGACCCGGCCGGAGGTTCGGACACAGTGCCCGCGTCCTCGACGGCCAGATCCAGCCCGGCACCGGGGAAGAAGCCCCGAGCAGAGCAGACACCCTCCGTCCGGGAGAATGTCCATCTTGACTGTGAACTGCGCAGGTCTACGCGAGCACGTAGACGTCCTGTTTATCTTAGTGACTATTTCCCTGATCGACTGACTAAGAACTAGGGGGGGAGGAGTGTTATGTCCTTATAAGGACATCCGCCTGGGATTGGCTGAAGATCCTTTTGAATCCCTGTCAGTGGGCGGTGCGTCTGCCGGAGTGTATATAAGGAGAGCTCCGGCAGCGCAGAAGCCGTTCAGTTCTTGTTATTAAACCTTGTTACTTGAACCCTGCTGGTCACTTCTTCTTTCCTGCGCCGATCTAACAGATTGCATCAAGGATAACATGAAATGCATGGACATCACACCTGAAGATGCCCAGGATCGAGCCAAATGGAGATGGATATGCTGACAAGCGGACTCTGCCACAGTGCAGAAAAAGTGCTAGAACAACAAGTTTCCTGACAAAAGATTATGGACTCGCAGCTTGCAAATAAACTAGAAAGTAGTTAAATCTTCTCTGTCTACAAATTTTACACTGAAAGTTCCACAAGTTTGGTACAAATTTGCATGACATCATCTAGAATTTCTTCACCCAATCATAGACATAAACATCCTGGACCAGGAGCCTCCATCACAAAGCAAGAACATCCAATGGTAAACGAGCAGAAGGTAATGGGAGAAAGGTAAAAGACATCTCACCATAGCATATAAGCTGACCCTTATCTATGGGGAAGGTGGTGTCCACAAAGAACAGGAACAGAACGCACATGAAGAAAATAAAGCATTGAAGCAGAAGGTGGGGAGAACATTGAATAATTGAAGGCATATGCAGTGACAGCAATAACAAGTTACACCAACATATGCAGTCGGAACATAAAAATGTAGTACTACTATGTCTCATATGACAATGAGATCAACAATAACAATCAATAATAAAACTGTAATCACAAAAACCAACACATCCTACTGGTCAAAAGTAACAGCATGAAAGTGTCAAACACCAGCATAACCAACTGGTTAAAATCTTGTTTTTCCTTGGGGAAAAACTGCAGACTTGGGGCTTTTGTTTCAGCAGCCACATTTGTGGAAAAAC
The DNA here is from genome assembly GCA_030761175.1 of Masticophis lateralis. Lineage (NCBI taxonomy): Eukaryota > Metazoa > Chordata > Lepidosauria > Squamata > Colubridae > Masticophis > Masticophis lateralis. The sequence continues at coordinate 6,021,748 of JAUDYJ010000006.1, read as the reverse complement.
CCCTCCCCCTCTTGAGAGTCTTGTAAGACCATGGAAGCTTTTGATGCCAAACTTGGTCTTTTGTATTAGATTTGGGGGTTGGATTTTCTGGATCTTTTTTTTTTTACTTCCTTTATTGGGAGCAGCTCAGTGGTTAAGAAGCCAAGCTTATTGGCTGGAATGCCGATGGCCCACGTTCAAGACCCGACCATCACAAGACAGGATGAGCGCCGTCTTTGCTTAGCTCCTGCCCACCTAGGCAGTTCAAAAGCATGCAAATGCGAGTACATACAGTAGGTACCCACTTCAGTGGGGAGCAAGTAATGATCCTTGACGTCTTGCTGGGCACATGTCTGCAGAAACTTCTTTGGGTAGCACTGGCTCACAGCCACAAAACAGAGATGAGCTCCTCCCCCTAAAGTCAGCAATGGCAAGCAGAGTTAAAATCTGCAGGGATTTGTTTCCATCCTTGTGTTGGGGTACAGTTAGGATGCTGCCATCTCTTCCCTTGGAGGGGTCACTTCTCCCCTGCCCAGGTGAGAGCAGAGAGATGCAGGTAGTAGGATGATAAAAAAAGTTAAGGTTTGAGGTTAGTAAAATTTGGAAGAATGTCATGAAGACTTTGTTAAAATTTTGCCATTGCTGGTGCCAAGCCAAGATACGTAAGCATAAAACTCTAAACAAGTCGGTAGAGATGTCAACACTTTTTTCAGCAAGAAACCAAGATCGGAATCGGATACAACAGAATTGACCTTGGACGATCTGAAACTGTCACAAGCACTGTTATGTTGTTACTGTTTTGAGCGGGAGATTCAAATTTAGAGGTTGTTTGTGATTGGTTGACAGCCAGCACTTAAGTGTATATAAGGAGTGCTGCTGCCTGCATACTTTGCTGAAGTCTCACCATGTAATAAAGAGCTGTTGTCACTATCCTGCCTGTGCTGCTCGTTATTGCCCAGCCACTTCAAGCACAACCATTTTAACTTGGAGAAAGCAGCAAGTCAATGATAGGTGACTCCGAAATTGAAAATAATCTTCCTGACTGCTTAACATTGTAACAGTAGAACAACTTTTAAAGAGAAATATGAGGGGCTGGTAATTTCCAATAAAAAGTTAGGTTGCAAGTAATGTGCAAAGCGTGACTTCGCAAGAGAGAAATGTGTTCATGTGTCCAAAGAATGGAAATGTCCAAATTGAGGCAAGCAGGGAAAAATAAAAAAAGTACAAGAAGGTTCTCTAAGACAAAAAGTGAAAGAAAATTTTTCATGAAAAGCTCATACCATCTGCAGAGAGAACTTAAAACAAGGAACAGTTAAGTTCAAACACACCCGTATGTGAGTAGATTGGTACCCATTTGGTGTGGAGCAAGTAGTGATCCTTGGCATCTTGTTGGCCACATGCCGGCACCTCCCTTTACAGTCAGCAATGGCAAGAAGTTAAAATCTGCAGGGATTCATTTCCTTCCTTGTCTCGGAGTAGTTAGGGTGCTGCCATCTCTTTCCTTGGAGGGGTCACTTCTCCACTGCCCAGGTGAGAGCAGAGATGCGGAGGGTAGGATGATAAAAAGAGGTCGGGTTGGAGTTAGTAAAATTTGGAAGGTTGTCATGAAGACTTTGTTAAAAACTCCTCCATTGCTGGTTCCAAGCCCAGGTGAGAAAAGAGGGATCGGCATAAAACTCTGACAAAGTCTGCAGAGATGTCAACCTCACATCATTATGCATCAAACCCAAAACAACTCTCGGGGTGCAGATGTGAGATGCTGTAGACCAGACAAAGTGATAGGCAAAATGCAAAATAGTGACTCTGCAACGATGGGAGTAAGGCAAAGAAGCTCTCTTGTTATATTGGCCCAGAGATGAGAGATCCCTAGGCTTATAGTTTTGAGGATTTCAACCTGGATCTTTGAGGCCGGTGTCCAAAGTTACACGGAACTTATTTATGGCCCAGCTTATTTAGGGATCACACCCCCAATCTGGTATTTGCATTGGGGCAGTGGCATTGAGATCTGGTTTTGGGTGTTTGTGTGTTAGCTGGCCATATTCTTTGCTTGCCAGAACATTGATACCCAAAAAACGCTGCATGATGGGAGCTGCCAGAGGGAAAGCAGAGGCCGTGTAGACCGCACAAAACTGGACGTCAGATGCTAAAAGTTGACTTACGTAGAACAGACATCAAATGGGAACATGCTGCTGGGGATAGGATGCACTGGAAGAACCTATGCGGTTTGCGCAAAAGGAACTGATGTGTTAACATCAATCCATGGTCATGAACAGTGTTGGCACCAGCTCTCTTCAACTGCTCTTCATCCAAGGGAGATCTGTTGAATAGTGGGTGGAGTGAAGAGGCAGACCAATGTGTGACTTCAGCTCTTTATTAGCAAAAGTGAAATCCCAGCCAAAAGACTGTCTGGCAGCTTGCCCTTTTGTAGGTGCTGCCAGACGGCTCGACCAATCAGTTCTTCCGCCTGAACAGCGGACTTGAGTGAAACCTTAAACTTCTTCAGCTGGTGAAATAAGTTTTCCCAGACTCCCACATTCATCCGGTGGCATACCAGAGTATCCTCTCCACCAGCTCCAGAATACATTCCCAGTTTTTCTCCACAATTCCCATTTTTGTAGCTTGTCAAGAGCTACATCAGTATTTCAATTGTTCAAATGAAAAATAGCTAGGTATGGCTGCTCGACATTCTAAATGTAATATCTCTTTCATGCTCACATGGGCTCCCCTTGAGGAACACCCGGAGGCTCAAACTGGTCCTGAATGCAGCCGCGTGGGTGGTGATGGGAGCGACTTGGTGCTCCCATGTGACCCCCCTCCTGCACGAGCTGCACTGGCTCCCGGTGGTTTTCCAGGTGCGCTTCAAGGTTTTGGTTACCATCTTCAAAGCGCTCCATAGCTTAGGACCAGGGTATCTTTGGGACCGCCTTCTGCCACAAACAACCTCTCACCCACCAGTCCGCTCCCATAGAGAGGGGCTCCTCAGGGTGCCATTGGTCAAACAGTGTCGACTGGCGGCCCCCAGGGGGAGAGCCTTCTCTGTGGGGGCACCTACCATCTGGAACGAGCTTCCCCCGAGATAAGGAGGTTACAGGACCTGTGTACTTTTCGCCGCATCTTAAAAACCTTTTTATTTGAACAAGCTGGTCTGGCTTAACCTCCTTTTATATTGGGTTTTAAATTTTATACAATTGGATTTTAAATTGTTCGAGCCAAATTATTTGTTTTAAATCATTTTTAACTTTTATATTATTGTATCTTATTTTGGCTGTTCACTGTCCTGAGTCCTGTCTGGGAGTAGGGCGGTATATAAATTTGAATAAATAAAATAAAATAAAATAATAAAATAAAATAAATGCTTAGAACGGGAAAGGATGCATACGAAAAAGTGGATGACTTCAGAAACCTTCACAAATACAAAATTTGTAGAAAATCATCAATTTGTTAGCCCTCCTCGGGAACCCTGTAATCCCTTAATTCAGAATCAGGGTGACTGGAGCATTTACTGGCTGGATGCCCCTTCTGATGCCTATGTGGAGTCTGCAGCATGTATTTTCTCTTTGCAGCCTGAGAAACATGGCACTGCCTAGGATTGGACTCTCAATCTTCTGAATGGTAGGGTAACGTCTTCAGAGAGAGCTTCCGGAGTTAATATGGCTTCCAAAGCTGACACAGGCATTCTGAGAGTCCACACGTCAAAAGGGGGCCAAAATTGCCCATCCTGTACACAGATTTTGTTGGGAGTCCACGGTGGAGGGGAGGGCTTAGGTGGCCAGTTTGTGGCAGTGGAACAAGAGGAAGGTAGTGGACGTGTAGGCGATGTCTCGACTTGGAGCTGCTGTTCCAGCAGCTACATTTGTGAGCCCCCTTAAGTCTTGTAGACCAAGTGAGCTGTTGACGCCACACAATAGTTCTTCACAACTTCGCCATGTCCTGCAGTGGTACATCTCTGAAAAAGTGGAAAAGCACTGTTCTAAACAACTGTTTGTGCCTCAGTGTTTGGTTGTAAGTGAGTTGAGTATGGCGGTTTACCAAGGCCATGTGTGAAAGTAACCATAAGTCAAACCTGGAAACATACGTGCAACACTGCCCTCTCCGTTTAAGAACTCTCCCTCGCCAGACCAGTAACTAGTGGCCATGAAAGCTGAGCAGAAGAGCAACTGGAGGTGGTGGTGTTGAAGGGTAGTAACAGTTTAGGGAACTGAAACAGCCTGAAGCAGCCAAAGGCAAATATTGCCTAAGGCAAAATTGTTCTCCAGAAACATAGGACTCAATAATAGCAGAAGAGCAGGAGCTGTAGTAGAACCAGAGAAGAGTGGAGGAGTGAGCAGAGTGTACTAACTTTTCAGCGCTTTTGTGTCTTGCTTCATCAATTGTCAACATCGTTCAATTCTAATTCACACAGAAGTGTGGTTTGATTTGACATACATCTATTTTCTGTAGATTCCATAGGCTCACCTCTACAGAATCTTGCTAAATTTCTTGCCAAACTTCAGCCCTACGCAGAATCCATCACCTCACACATACAAAACTCATCTCACTTCATAGAAACAATAAAGAAACAAAACCTACAACCCAGTGACCTACTCATGAGTTTTGATATCATATCCCTCTTCACCCATTAAAGAAGCCTTGACAGCTATCCAAAGCCGTTACAACCCCCCACCAACACATCCTAGATCTGACCAACCCCTGCCTAACCAACACATACTTCATCCACAATGGACAAAGATACAGATAGAAGGAGCACCTATGGGATCACCCCTCTCACCCGTCATCGCAAACCTATACATGGAACACTTTGAAACCAATGCTTTAGATAAATCTGAACACAAACCCAAACTCTGGCTCAGATATATAGACGATACTTTCATAATTTGGCCACACGGAAAGAAAAAACTGGACAACTTCCTTACAAATCTCAACAACCTACACCCCAAAATACAATTTACTATGGAAATAGAAGCTAACAACCAACTCTTCTTTCTGAACATCCTCGTCTACAGAAAACCCGATAGCTCCCTAGGACACATCATCTATTGGAGAAAACACACAAACCGCTACTTAAACGCTCAATCACATCACCGCCCTGCACAGATCAACTCCGTAGCCAAGACTCTCATCTCCAGAACCAAATGCCTAGCCGACAAAGACCACCTGAAAACTGAATTACACACTCTCACAAATGTATTAATCTCTTAACGGATTCCGAAGAAACACAATTACCAACCTACTAATCCAAAGGGAGACACCCCCCCCAAAGAACCGAGACAGACCAGGACAACGGCATTGCCCTCCTCCCTTGTATCACAGGGCACCACAGATAAAATCAGCAAAATTCTCCACAAACACAACATCAAGACACCTTCTGCCCTGTCCAAAAAATAGCCAACATCTTAAGAAACCCCAGTTTCCGGGTTGTATTAATAAATTTATTTGGGCAGGGAAAAAACCAAGAGTAAAACTTAAGATAATGCAAGGTGTTATGTGAAAGAGGAGGTTTTAAAATGCCTAATTTGAGGTTATATTATGATGTAGCTGTTTTATCAGCAATCAGTGGCTGGTTTAATTTAACTGAAGGTAGAATATTGAATATTGAGGGACATGATTTACTATATGGGTGGCATGCGTATCTGTTGCATGATAAAAAGGTAGATAATGTTTTTAAGACTCGCATATTAAGGAAAGCTCTGTTGCGTGTTTGGAGAAAATATTATAAATTAAATCATAAGACACCTATATGGGCAATACCCAGACATGTGATAGAAAATGTAAGTGTGGAACAGAAACAAGATAGGACTACATATAAGGAACTTCTGATAATGGAAGGGAATATATTGCAATTCAAGCCTTTAGATGTACTAAGGGAAGAAAAGCTAGTCCAGACTTGGTTTCAGTTCGGACAGTTCCATGCGAGGTGGAAAGAGGATCAGAAAATTGGTATCATAAAAACTGATGAAAATTTGGTAAAACCAATTAGAGATCAAGGTCAATCGCATATAAAAAGGTTATATAATGCATTGATAGAAATAGATTCAGAAACTGAACTAGTTAAAGATTGTATGATAAAATGGGCACAGAATGTTCAGGAACCAATAATGATGGAAACTTGGAAAAAAATTTGGGTTAGAAATTCACACAAGCACAAAATTTGAGAGAAACTTTTTGTAAAATGCTTTATAGATGGCATCTAGATCCTAAAAAATTAGCATGTATATTCCGAACCAACAACCTAAGTGCTGATTGTGATGATGCAACCTATTATCATATCTGGTGGACGTGTAAAAAAGTTAAAGCTTTTTGGATAAAAATATGGTGGATTTATTCACACGATAACAAGGAAGGAGGTAAGTTTCACCCCACAGTTATTTTTGGTGGGTATTATCCCAGACTGTACTGTCATTGAAACTAACTTGATGCTAAATTTAATAACGGCAGCAAGACTGTTAGTGGCGCAATATTGGAAGAAGGAAGATTTACCTACTACAGAAGAATGGATATTAAAAGTATCGAATTTATCAGAAATGGCGAAAATCTCAGCATATTGGAAAAATCAATCACAAGAAAGATATATTGTGTCCTGGAGAAGATGGATTGATTATATTCAAAGCAAATACGGGACTAAAAAGTTTCAAATAGGATATGAAAGAATATTTGGATTTAATGATGAAATGTTATTATTTAGCTACATAAAAAGGGAGTTAAAGTAAAAAAGAGATAAAAATAGTCTATAGTTAGTATATGTTAGATTAAGACTGCTAAATGAAATACCCTGTATTTCGCTCTGGGAAGTAAGGGGGGGGAGAAGAGGGAAGGGAGGGTGGGGTAATTGGGAGGTGGGGCTCAAAACTTGGTTAAATTGTAAAAATTTTTCAATTAGACAAAACGAAGAAACAAACCCCAAGGACAAGATCCAGCTAGAAAACCAAGGAGTCTATGAAATATCATGCAAAATCTGCCCAGCCACATACATTGGACAAACCAATAGGAAAATAAATGCACGCATCGCAGAACACAAGAACGCAGTCAGAAAAGAAGAAAAAACTTCCTCCATTTTCCAGCACCTTAAAACAACAGGACATGAAATTGATTTTAAAGGAACCAAATTAATCTCCAAAAAACTACCATTCAGAAAGAAAATAATGGAAGCCATCGAAATAGAGAAACACTCCCATAACATGAATAAACGTGACAATACCTCCCGCCTACCAGACATCTGGAAACTAGCCCTACTCAACAAAAGAGCCCCAAGCCACAAATACTGACACCAGACCCAGTATAACACATGACGCCACCATCTATCATCCTCACCAGATTCAAACCCAATCCTATCCCATAGACGAAATGCAACCACCGTCCAAAGGCCGGACCACAGCAGCATCTCCAGCTGCTGTGCCCCCCTCCGATCCCCACACAAAGCAAACTAACACACACCATGAATACCTAACAAGACCTCAGACTCAGAGCCAAACCAAAGCCCAGGATGTTGCATCACAGCCATCTGCTCAAGACAATACATCACAGAACTCACGATGTTACAACACTAAAGCTCAGGATGTTACAACACAGCCAGCTATCCAGGATGTTGCAGCACAGGACTCAGGGTGTCACAACACTGGAGCTCAGGATGCTACCACACAACCCATTACCCAGGTGTTTACAACACAAGAGACTAATGGGCACATAGCTAGGACCCCAGCTACACAGGATGTTATGAAACAGCCGACTAATCTGCAAACATGAACTCCATCAACTAATCAAGATGTAAAAACACAACCAACCAACCCGCTTACAACAACAAAAACCAGCACTCATCACCTCCCCACCAGTATTTATATAGACAGCATCTCCGATCACGCTCTGCTCACACAAGCACAAAGCTTAAGTATGAAAAAGAGGTTGAGATTTGTTTTAGTATAACTTTTGTCTTTACATTAAAAATTCACCTTGGCAACCTTGATTGCCTAGGCAAGCAGGAGGAATGGGTGAGCAGGACATGGCAGCAGCGGATTGAGGTACTGGATGCTGGCACCGTATTTCCTGCATGCTTGCCGAGTACATTTGCATCACTTGGTGGTCTCTCCGTTGTTCACTTTGCTTCTGCGTACGAGTGGCATTAAGTGAACTCTGGAAGATTCTGCCCAAGTCCTCTTTCTTGGGACCGCCCCTATAGAGAGATTTCGAATCTTATTTACTAAATTTTTATGCCACCCATCTGTCCCTACAAGACAACTCTGGGAAGCTTACAAATTATAGTTTCCTTTTTTTACAACCCTGTAATCCCTTCATTCGGGGTAGAGTCAGCGTGACTAAATGGATCCGAGCATTTGCTGGCTGGATGCCCTTCCTGATGCCTATGTGGAGTCTGCAGCAGATACTTTCTCTTTGAGCCTTGAGAAACATCGCTGCCTAGGATTGGACTCTCAACCTTCTGAATGGGAAGAGAGTCTTCACCACTAGGTCCCCACATCTCTCACTAATTATACTGTACAGTAGTTATATACGTTTGCAATATATACAAGGACAGCCATGCATCTGGACACTGATGGCCAGTGACCTCGTGGTTGACCCAAGTAACCCTGGATGGATTGCATCAAGGATAACATGAAATGCATGGGCGTCACACCTGAAGATGCCCAGGATCGAGCCAAATGGAGATGGATATGCTGACAAGCGGACTCTGCCACAGTACAGAAAAAGTGCTAGAACAACAACAATTTCCTGACAAAAGATTATGGGCTCGCAGCTTGCAAATAAACTAGAAAGCAGTTAAATCTTCCCCTTCTACAAATTTTACACTGAAAGTTCCACAAGTTTGGTACAAATTTGCATGACATCATCTAGAATTTCTTTACCCAATCATAGGCATAACCATCCTGAACCAGGAGCCCCCATCACAAAGCAAGAACATCCAATAGTAAACGAGCAGAAGGTAATGGGAGAAAGGTAAAAGACATCCCACCACAGCATATAAGCTGACCCTTATCTATGGGGAAGGTGGTGTCCACAAAGAACAGGAACAGAACTAACGCACATGCAGAAAATAAAACATTGAAGCAGAAGGTGGGGAGAACATTGAATAATTGAAGGCATATGCAGTGACAGCAATAACAAGTTACACCAACATATGCAGTCAGAACATAAAAATCTACTACCACTATGTCCCATATTGACAATCACGATGAGCTCAACAATAACAATCAATAATAAAACTGTAATCACAAAAACCAGCACATCCTACTGGTCAAAAGTAACAGCATAAAAGTGTCAAACACCAGCATAACCAACTGGTTAAAATCTTGTTTTTCCTTGGGGAAAAACTGCAGACTTGGGGCTGCTGTTTCAGCAGCCACATTTGTGGAAAACCCCCTCCTCCGCTTGAGTCTTGTAAGACCATGGAAGCTTTTGATGCCAAACTTGGTCTTTTGTATTAAATTTGGGGGTTGGATTTTCTGGATCTTTTTTTTTACTTCCTTTGTTGGAGCAGCTCAGTGGTTAAGAAGCCAAGCTTATTGGCTGGAATGCTGATGGCCCATGTTCAAGACCCGACCATCACTAGACAGGATGAGCACCGTCTTTGCTTAGCTCCTGCCCACCTAGGCAGTTGAAAAGCATGCAAATGCGAGTACATACAGTAGGTACCCACTTCAGTGGGGAGCAAGTAATGATCCTTGACGTCTTGCTGGGCACATGTCTGCAGAAACTTCTTTGGCTCACAGCCTCAAAACAGAGATGAGCTCCTCCCCCTAAAGTCAGCAATGGCAAGCAGAGTTAAAATCTGCAGGGATTTGTTTCCATCCTTGTGTTGGGGTACAGTTAGGGAAGTTAGGATGCTGCCATCTCTTCCCTTGGAGGGGTCACTTCTCCCCTGCCCAGGTGAGAGCAGAGAGATGCAGGTAGTAGGATGATAAAAAGAGTAAGGTTTGAGGTTAGTAAAATTTGGAAGAATGTCATGAAGACTTCGTTAAAATTCTGCCATTGCTGGCGCCAAGCCAAGATACGTAAGCATAAAACTCTAACAAGTCGGTAGAGATGTCAACACTTTTTTCAGCAAGAAACCAAGATCGGAATCGGATACAACAAAATTGACCTTGGACGATCTGAAACTGTCACAAGCACTGTTATGTTGTTACTGTTTTGAGCGGGAGATTCAAATTTAGAGGTTGTTTGTGATTGGTTGACAGCCAGCACTTAAGTGTATATAAGGAGTGCTGCTGCCTGCATACTTTGCTGAAGTCTCACCATGTAATAAAGAGCTGTTGTCACTATCCTGCCTGTGCTGCTCGTTACTGCCCAGCCACTTCAAGCACAACCATTTTAACTTGGAGAAAGCAGCAAGTCAATGATAGGTGACTCCGAAATTGAAAATAATCTTCCTGACTGCTGAACATTGTAACAGTAGAACAACTTTTAAAGAGAAATATGAGGGGCTGGTAATTTCCAATAAAAAGTTAGGTTGCAAGTAATGTGCAATGCGTGACTTCGCAAGAGAGAAATGTGTTCATGTGTCCAAAGAATGGAAATGTCCAAATTGAGGCAAGCAGGGAAAAATAAAAAAGTACAAGAAGGTTCTCTAAGACAAAAAGTGAAAGAAAATTTTTCATGAAAAGCTCATACCATCTGCAGAGAGAACTTAAAACAAGGAACAGGTAAGTTCAAACACACCCATATGCGAGTAGATTGGTACCCATTTGGTGCGGAGCAAGTAGTGATCCTTGGCATCTTGTTGGCCACATACCGACAGAAACCTCATTGCACTGGCTCACACCCTGAAAACAGAGATGAGTGCACCTCCCCTTAGAGTCAGCAATGGCAAGAAGTTAAAATCTGCAGGGATTCATTTCCTTCCTTGTGTTGAGAGCAGAGATGCGGAGGGTAGGATGATAAAAAGAGGTCGGTTTGGAGTTAGTAAAATTTAGAAGGTTGTCATGAAGACTTCGTTAAAAACTCCGCCATTGCTGGTTCCAAGCCCAGGTGAGAAAAGAGGGATCGGCATAAAACTCTGACAAAGTCTGCAGAGATGTCAACCTCACATCATTATGCATCAAACCCCAAACAACTCTCGGGGTGCAGATGTGAGAGATGCTGTAGACCAGACAAAGTGATGGGCAAAATGCAAAATAGTGACTCTGCAATGATGGGAGTAAGGCAAAGAAGCTCTCTGTTATATTGGCCCAGAGGTGAGAGATCCCTAGGCTTATAGTTTTGAGGATTTCAACCTGGATCTTTGAGGCCAGTGTCCAAAGTTACACGGAACATATTTATGGCCCAACTTATTTAGGGATCACACCCCCGATCTGGTATTTGCATTGGGGCAGTGGCATTGAGATCTGGTTTTGGGGGTTTGTGTGTTAGCTGGCCATATTCTTTGCTTGCCAGAACATTGATACCCAAAAAACGCTGCATGATGGGAGCTGCCGGAGGGAAAGCAGAGGCTGTGTAGACCGCACAAAACTGGACGTCAGATGCTAAAAGTTGACTTACGTAGAACAGACATCAAATTGGGAACATGCTGCTGGGGATAGGCCGCATTGGAAGAATCTTGCTGTCCTATGTGCTTTGCGCAAAAGGAACTGATGTGTTAACATCAACCCATGGTCATGAACAGTGTTGGCACCAGCTCTCTTCAACTGCTCTTCATCCAAGGGAGATCTGTTGAATAGTGGGTGGAGTGAAGAGGCAGACCCATGTGTGACTTCAGCTCTTTATTAGCAAAAGTGAAATCCCAGCCAAAAGACTGTCTGGCAGCTTGCCCTTTTGTAGGTGCTGCCAGACGGCTCGACCAATCAGTTCTTCCTGCCTGAACGGCAGACTTGAGTGAAACCTTAAACTTCTTCAGCTGGGGAAGTAAGTTTTCCCAGACTCCCACATTCATCCGGTGGCATACCAGAGTATCCTCTCTACCAGCTCCGGAATACATTCCCAGTATTTCTCCACAATTCCCATTTTTGTAGCTTGTCAAAAGCTACATCAGTATTTCAATTGTTCAAATGAAAAATACCTAGCTATGGCTGCTCGACATTCTAAATGTAATATCTCTTTCATGCTCACATGGGCTCCCCTTGAGGAGCACCCTGAGGCTCAAACTGGTCCTGAACGCAGTCGCGCGGGTGGTGATGGGAGCGACTTGGTGCTCCCATGTGACCCCCCTCCTGCACGAGCTGCACTGGCTCCCGGTGGTTTTCCGGGTGCGCTTCAAGGTTTTGGGCGCTCCATAGCTTAGGACCAGGGTATCTTTGGGACCGCCTTCTGCCACAAACAACCTCTCACCGACCAGTCCGCTCCCACAGAGAGGGGCTCCTCAGGGTGCCGTTGGTCAAACAGTGTCGACTGGCGGCCCCCAGGGGGAGAGCCTTCTCTGTGGGGGCACCTACCATCTGGAACGAGCTTCTCCCTGAGTACTTTTCGCCGCATCTTAAAAACCTTTTTATTTGAACAAGCTGGTCTGGCTTAACCTCCTTTTATATTGGGTTTTAAATTTTATACAATTGGATTTTAAATTGTTCGAGCCAAATTATTTAATTTGTTTTAAATGATTTTTAACTTTTATATTATTGTATCTTTATTTTGGCTGTTCACCGCCCCGAGTCCCGTCTGGGAGTAGGGCGGTATATAAATTTGAATAAATAAAATTAAATTTAAAAAATGCTTAGAACGGGAAAGGATGCATACGAAAAAGTGGATGACTTCAGAAACCTTCACAAATACAAAATTTGTAGAAAATCATCAACTTGTTAGCCCTCCTTGGGAACCCTGTAATCCCTTAATTCAGAATCAGGGTGACTGGAGCATTTACTGGCTCGATGCCCCTCCTGATGCCTATGTGGAGTCTGCACAGCAGTATTTTCTCTTTGCAGCCTGAGAAACATGGCACTGCCTAGGATTGGAGTCTCAATCTTCTGAATGGTAGGGTAACGTCTTCGGGGAGAGCTTCCGGAGTTAATATGGCTTCCAAAGCTGACACAGGCATTCTGAGAGTCCACAGGTCAAAAAGGGGCCATAATTGCCCATCCTTTAGTTACATAGATCTTGTTGGGAGTCCACGGTGGAGGGGAGGGCTTAGGTGGCCAGTTTGTGGCAGTGGAACAAGAGGAAGGTAGTGGACGTGTAGGTGATGTCTCGACTTGGAGCTGCTGTTCCAGCAGCTACATTTGTGAGCCCCCTTAAGTCTTGTAGACCAAGTGAGCTGTTGACACCACACAATAGTTCTTCACAACTTCGCCCTGTCCTGCAGTGGTACATCTCTGAAAAAGTGGAAAAGCACTGTTCTGAACAACTGTTTGTGCCTCAGTGTTTGGTTGTAAGTGAGTTGAGTATGGCGGTTTACCAAGGCCATGTGTGAAGGTAACCATAAGTCAAACCTGGAAACATACGTGCAACATTGCCCTCTCCGTTTAAGAACTTTCCCTCGCCTGGCCAGTAACTAGTGGCCATGAAAACTGAGCAGAAGAGCAACTGGAGGTGGTGGTGTTGAAGGGTAGTAACAGTTTAGGGAACTAAAACAGCCTGAAGCAGCCAAAGGCAAATATTGCCTAAGGCAAAATTGTTCTCCAGAAACATAGGACTCAAAAGTAGTAGCAGAAGAGCAGGAGCTGTAGTAGAACCAGAGAAGAGTGGAGGAGTGAGCAGAGTGTACTAACTTTTCAGCGCTTTTGTGTGTGTTGCTTCATCAATTGTCAACATCATTCAATTCTAATTCACACAGGAGTGTGGTTTGATTTGACATACATCTATTTTCTGTAGATTCCATAGGCTCACCTCTACAGAATCTTGCTAAATTTCTTGCCAAACTTCAGCCCTATGCAGAATCCATCACCTCACACATACAAAACTCATCTCACTTCATAGAAACAATATAGAAACAAAACCTACAACCCAGTGACCTACTCATGAGTTTTGATATCATATCCCTCTTCACCCATTAAAGAAGCCTTGACAGCTATCCAAAGCCAATACAACCCCCCACCAACACATCCTAGATCTGACCAACGCCTGCCTAACCAACACATACTTCATCCACAATGGACAAAGATACAGATAGAAGGAGCACCTATGGGATCACCCCTCTCACCCGTCATCGCAAACCTATACATGGGACACTTTGAAACCAATGCTTTAGATAAATCTGAACACAAACCCAAACTCTGGCTCAGATATATAGACGATACTTTCATAATTTGGCCACACGGAAAGAAAAAACTGGACAACTTCCTTACAAATCTCAACAACCTACACCCCAAAATACAATTTACTATGGAAATAGAAGCTAACAACCAACTCCTCTTTCTGGACATCCTCGTCTACAGAAAACCCAATAGCTCCCTAGGACACATCATCTATTGGAGAAAACACACAAACCGCTACTTAAACGCTCAATCACATCACCGCCCTGCACAGATCAACTCCGTAGCCAAGACTCTCATCTCCAGAACCAAATGCCTAGCCGACAAAGACCACCTGAAAACTGAATTACACTCTCTCACAAATGTATTAATCTCTTAACGGATTCCGAAGAAACACAATTACCAACCTACTAATCCAAAGGGAGACACCCCCCCCCCCCCCAAAGAACCAAGACAGACCAGGACAACGGCATTGCCCTCCTCCCTTGTATCACAGGGCACCACAGATAAAATCAGCAAAATTCTCCACAAACACATCATCAAGACAACCTTCTGCCCTGTCCAAAAAAAAGCCAACATCTTAAGAAACCCCAGTTTCCGGGTTGTATTAATAAATTTATTTGGGCAGGGAAAAAACCAAGAGTAAAACTTAAGATAATGCAAGGTGTTATGTGAAAGAGGAGGTTTTAAAATGCCTAATTTGAGGTTATATTATGATGTAGCTGTTTTATCAGCAATCAGTGACTGGTTTAATTTAACTGAAGGTAGAATATTGAATATTGAGGGACATGATTTACTATATGGGTGGCATGCGTATCTGTTGTATGATAAAAAGGTAGATAATGTTTTTAAGACTCGCATATTAAGGAAAGCTCTGTTGCGTGTTTGGAGAAAATATTATTATAAATTAAATCGTAAGATACCTATATGGGCAATACCCAGACATGTGATAGAAAATGTAAGTGTGGAACAGAAACAAGATAGGACTACATATAAGGAACTTCTGATAATGGAAGGGAATATATTGCAATTCAAGCCTTTAGATGTACTAAGGGAAGAAAAGCTAGTCCAGAGTTGGTTTCAGTTCGGACAGTTCCATGCGAGGTGGAAAGAGGATCAGAAAATTGGTATCATAAAAACTGATGAAAATTTGCTAAAAGCAATTAGAGATCAAGGTCAATCGCATATAAAAAGGTTATATAATGCATTGATAGAAATAGATTCAGAAACTGAACTAGTTAAAGATTGTATGATAAAATGGGCAGAGAATATTCAGGAACCAATAATGATGGAAACTTGGAAAAAAAATTGGGTTAGAAATGTGAAATTCACACAAGCACAAAAATTGAGAGAAACTTTTTGTAAAATGCTTTATAGATGGCATCTAGATCCTAAAAAATTAGCATGTATATTCCGAACCAACAACCTAAGTGCTGATTGTGATGATGCAACCTATTATCATATCTGGTGGACGTGTAAAAAAGTTAAAGCTTTTTGGATAAAAATATGGTGGATTTATTCACACGATAACAAGGAAGGAGGTAAGTTTCACCCCACAGTTATTTTTGGTGGGTATTATCCCAGACTGTACTGTCATTGAAACTAACTTGATGCTAAATTTAATAACGGCAGCAAGACTGTTAGTGGCGCAATATTGGAAGAAGGAAGATTTACCTACTACAGAAGAATGGATATTAAAAGTATCGAATTTATCAGAAATGGCGAAAATCTCAGCATATTGGAAAAATCAATCACAAGAAAGATATATTGTGTCCTGGAGAAGATGGATTGATTATATTCAAAGCAAATACGGGACTAAAAAGTTTCAAATAGGATATGAAAGAATATTTGGATTTAATGATGAAATGTTATTATTTAGCTACATAAAAAGGGAGTTAAAGTAAAAAAGAGATAAAAATAGTCTATAGTTAGTATATGTTAGATTAAGACTGCTAAATGAAATACCCTGTATTTCGCTCTGGGAAGTAAGGGGGGGAGAAGAGGGAAGGGAGGGTGGGGTAATTGGGAGGTGGGGCTCAAAACTTGGTTAAATTGTAAAAATTTTTCAATTAGACAAAACGAAGAAACAAACCCCAAGGACAAGATCCAGCTAGAAAACCAAGGAGTCTATGAAATATCATGCAAAATCTGCCCAGCCACATACATTGGACAAACCAATAGGAAAATAAATGCACGCATCGCAGAACACAAGAACGCAGTCAGAAAAGAAGAAAAAACTTCCTCCATTTTCCAGCACCTTAAAACAACAGGACATGAAATTGATTTTAAAGGAACCAAATTAATCTCCAACAAACTACCATTCAGAAAGAAAATAATGGAAGCCATCGAAATAGAGAAACACTCCCATAACATGAATAAACGTGACAATACCTCCTGCCTACCAGACATCTGGAAACTAGCCCTAGTCAACAAAAGAGCCCCAAGCCACAAATACTGACACCAGACCCAGTATAACACATGACGCCACCATCTATCATCCTCACCAGATTCAAACCCAATCCTATCCCATAGACGAAATGCAACCACCGTCCAAAGGCCGGACCACAGCAGCATCTCCAGCTGCTGTGCCCCCCTCCGATCCCCACACAAAGCAAACTAACACACACCATGAATACATAACAAGACCTCAGACTCAGAGCCAAACCAAAGCCCAGGATGTTGCATCACAGCCATCTGCTCAAGACAATACATCACAGAACTCACGATGTTACAACACTAAAGCTCAGGATGTTACAACACAGCCAGCTATCCAGGATGTTGCAGCACAGGACTCAGGGTGTCACAACACTGGAGCTCAGGATGCTACCACACAACCCATTACCCAGGTGTTTACAACACAAGAGACTAATGGGCACATAGCTAGGACCCCAGCTACACAGGATGTTATGAAACAGCCGACTAATCTGCAAACATGAACTCCATCAACTAATCAAGATGTAACAACACAGCCAACAAAAACAAGCACTCATCACCTCACCACCAGTATTTCTATAGACGGCATCTCCGATCACGCTCTGCTCACACAAGCACAAAGCCGAAGACACCAACCTGAAGATGAATGGGACCTCGTTGAAACGTCGCCAAGATATTCTCAATTGTACACAGGAAAAGCCCCAAATACGCCAAGACTTTTTTTGGGTAACCTGAGATTTTTCATTAAGCTGGCACCTATCACCTGTGTAACCTAAGTCACAAGTAATATTAAACCGTCAGGAATCTTCAGGATTCCGTTTATCTTGTTATGGTTGCTTGTCAGGTTCCCAACAGAAGAAACAAGACACGAACCTGTTTTGTTGCTTCTTTATTTACCTCCTGGCGCTTACTTTCAATCAATATAAGAAGTTCTTGTTAGGGCTACTAGCCTGTGCTTCCCACCACCTTTTATACTCTAAGTACCACCCACCCAATCACACACTCAGTTCCCTCCCACGTGACCCAGGAAGGAGGTGGTGAAGGACACAGAAAGATGTGAAAGCGAAGCCAGGCCCACAGCCTACACATCATTTGCTCTAGCCAGTTTCTTTTCAATAAAGTTCTCAAGGGAGGCATAGCCCTCCCATCCCTGGCCGGCTAGCCAGACACAAAGACTTCTGGAGGGGCCAGGGACAGAATCAGTTCCTCCGCTCTCATAGCTGTTGACGTCATTGCCATGCGGCTGGTTCTCAGCTGTTTAGCGTCCACGCAGCAGTCTGGCAAAGTTCCGTGGCCTGTTGGGAGTGTTTCCAGCACCGAAACAGGTGAGACTGGTGTCTCCCAGCTTTACTGCTCCATGTCAGTGCCCTCTGGGGTGTTGTTTGTGCTGGCAGCGTCCCACCCGAATGGCAGCTCCAGGCCGGCTGGCACGCCAAAGCTGGACAGTTGCCTTATGAGCCATTAGCTTAAAAAGACAAGATTCTTTATCACAAAAACCATCAGTCATATGTAATTATCAAGTTGTTCTGTTAGCTGGTTGTTGAGAAGCTGTTGCCAATGTGTTGGTTATCACCTTGAAAGTTTTTAAGTATGGGTCCAGGTTATCAGAAGAACCGTTTCACCAGATTGGGATTGGCTGCCCCAGCTGTGTCAAAGTAAGAGGCATGTTGCAGACCCTGATAAGGGATTTCAGCTGGGTTAGGGCCTTTTCTGCCATGGCCCCCGCCCTCTGGAACATCCTGTGGACGGTCTACATCCACACTTCGGAAGATCTGCCACAGTTGAGCATGGGATTTTAGCAGCAGATGATTATTCTGGAAGTGGGTGATGGATTAAGACAAAACCAGTGGTGGGATTCAGCCAGTTTGCACCACTTCGGGAGAGCCGGTTGTTAACTTTCTGAGCAGTTTGGCAAACTGGTTATTGGAAGAAATCATTAGGGCAAAGAACCGGTTGTTAAATTACTTGAATCCCACCACTGGACAAGACCCCAAACTCAACTGGCAAGGCTATGTAACACTCACGTTGGAGACTGTGTAGAATTTACAACAGTGCCTTTGAAAGTTTACCAAAGGCTTAACTGCTGAAAAATCCACCTGAATCTTACGTTCACCTATGAACTGGTGTTGAGCATGCACCGAAACACTCTGAGTAACCATAAAATATTCCCATGGTCAACTGCTGACCATGTTGCAGTTCAACATGGGCTACTTTCAAGCCAGATACATCTCTGAATCTATCCTTCACTTCTCCAGTGAAGGTAATGCATTAGAAGCTGAGGATTCTGGTATAGAAACCTCTCTGAAAAGGTGACCCAATCGGACACCGGTTGTTTTCTGACTTAACGTCAGACAAAGCCTGTCAGATATTGCCTGCATATGATGCACCAGAGACTAGAAGGGGCTAAGTCTTTACAGACATCACATGTGACTATATCAGCCAATGAACTCTCTTATTGGACTCTTACCTAGAAACCATTTGGATATCTTCCTTTTTTTCTCTCCATCTCTCAGGGAGACAACACGTGAACTTCTCTTTCCTCTCAACATCTGAGTCATACAGTTCGGGTAAAAATACAAAGGACACCCTGTTCATTATTGTATGCATGTATATATTTGTAAATAATAAAACAACCTTTTGAACCTGAAGCTGTATTGACCAAGTAACTTTCTCATAGAACCAAATGAGCACGACCACTGGACATGTCGGATATATATTGATGGACATCAGCATGTTTAAGCGTTTTGTCAAGGCAAAGTAACCCTTCAGTCTTTAAAGCTAGAATGCATCAGGGAAGGTTGAAAAAATAGATGTGTCCACACTACTATTCCCCCCCCCCCACAATAAGGCAGAAGAGAAACAAGAAATGTATTCCCTTCACCAGTCATCCATGCCAGCTTCATCAAGGGGTGATTTTGGAGAATACTGCGTCCATTTGACTTAATAGCTGCCACACTAACAAGATCGATGCTAGACTAAATGATACAATGAGGATCGTAAGCGGTTGCATTAAATTTACTCCTATTTGCTGGCTCCCCATTTTGACCAACATTGTACCAGCAGCCTTACAAGGCAGGAAGTCTTAGTGAAGAAGTGCAACAAACTTATGAGAAACCTACTTCTTCCTGTGCACACTGATCTTCCTCATCTATCAACTGGCAGGCTTACATCCAGGAAGCACTTTCTTCAGAAGCAGGCTTCTGAAACAGGAGAGGTTCTCCAATAGGGTCATACGGATAATCCAGGTGGTGTTGTGGCCCCGTCCTCTGAGCCTATCCCATTGGAGGAAGGAAGCTCTGAGCAGGAGGAAGAGGAGCCAGCCAGATCTCCCAGCCCCCCCCCCCTCTGGCACCGTCTCAGGTGCCAGCTGAAAGAGAGCCAAGTAGTGAGGAAACAGGTGTCTCAGATGAGAGTGAGGGAGAGACGTCATTCCTGGACGCACGCCAAAGAAGGCGAGATAAACGCTTACAGCAGCTGCGGAGACGCATGAGGGAATAGAGCTGAGTCATTGGACTAGAGTCACAGGATCAATGAGTCACTGGACCACACGCAGAGGTCAGACAGGAGGGTGGTTCATGATCTCTGTGACGAACAAAAACGCAATCTAGTAGTCTTTGGAGCTAAAAGAACGGATTTTGGCAAAGCTACGTAGGTGATTTTCTTTTTGTGTGAACTATTAAAGCCCTTGGCAGACAGTGTGCATATTGCTGCCAAGTTTGAGATAAGAACTGTGGAGTGTGCCAAGTGCTTCTTAACCCTCGACTGGCTGTGTTTTTGTGGGTCTCTGAAGGGGGGGACAGATCAGGTGGCCAGAGGGCCTTCTACCACTTGCATTTATAATGGAACTGGTGTGCATTTCAAGAACTGGTGTGTTAAGGGCCATATGGACCCTACCTTGGTCTCAATGGCAGATGTACTGGAATTTTTGCAGGAGGGCCTATAAAAGGGGCTATCCCCGAATACCTTACGACAGGTTGCAGCTCTTGCTTTGGTTTTGACTTCTTTGCTCACTACCCCAGGGTGCGAGCATTCCTCAGGGGGCCCTCCAATTTGAAGCTTCCAGTGGAGCACCACTACACCCCACCTGGGATTTGACCAGGGATAGGCCCTTACCACAGCACCGTTTGAACCCTTAAGAGAGGCCAGCCTACGTCTCCTCTTGTGTAAGGTGGCTTTCCTGGTGGCCATCAGAGTTGGCAGCATTACCGGTGGGAAACAACCTTTGTGTTTTTCATCCAAACAGGGTGGTTCTGCAGTTAGATCCTGCCTTTCTTCCAACTCCTCGTTTCACCGAGCACAGGAGTTGGTCTTGCCCAATTTCTGTCCAAGGCCTCGGCACATCTTGGAAAAGAAATGGCATACTCTGGATGTTATGAGGGCCCTCCGCATTTACATTAGAAGGATCGCTTCCATAAGTAAGACCGAGTCCCTGTTTGTTTCCTTTCAGCTGTCAACTCTGGGCTTAATGCCTTCCATGGTGGGTCGTTGGCTACGGGCATGTATTGCCAGGGCCTATGATTTTCAGGCTCTTCCGGTGGCCAGAGGGATTACTGCGCATTCCACTAGGAGTGCAGCTGCGACTGTGGCCTGGGCAAAGCAGGCTTCCATGGAAATTTGTTGGGCGGCGACATGGATGCCCCCATCGCCATTCATCCACCACTAGACTGGACACTTATGCTTCCACGGAGGCGACCTCCAGCAGGTGTGTCCTGCAGTGAGTGCATGAGGAGGCAGGGACTCTGGACCAGAGCAGTTCCCGTCCGTAGAACCACCATCCTTTGATATGTCCAATCCTGGACTCTCCCATTGATACTACGGAGAAGAAGTATTGGTCTTACCTGATACACCCTTTCTCATGGTGATCAATGGGTGAGTCCAGTCCCACCCGGTGGACTGTCTGGTCCGGGAAGGGATACGTTTGGACTGGAGCCGGACTACAAGATTTGTTTCGTCTTTGTTTTTCAACTGGGAGGCATGTCTTCAGAATTTCAACTTAGTCAATGGAGCTATAAGACTAAAACAACCCTTCATGGACTCTCCCATCAATCACCATGAGAAAGGGCGTATTTGGTAAGATCAATGCCACTTTCCAGATGCCCTTATGATCAGTGAGGTTAGAGTCCCCCCCCGCCCGCCCCAGTCACACAGCCAAACAAGATCCAGGGATTTTATGACTAGTGCACTTTTATTTCTCATTCTGCTGCATGGAAGGGAACTGGAGTTCTATATTTGCTTTTGTTAAAATATTTTAAAATATTCTGTTTGGTTAATGTGTAGCATTGTTTGTAAGCCCTTTTGAAAACTGCTTTGAAAATATTTATTAGAATTCAATTTGGTGGAAGATATAGTAAAAGGACAAATGATAGCCTGGGCGAGAAATATTGGAAATAATAAACAATTAGAAGATTGGGAAAGGGTATGGGAAACTAACCAGAGCATGACAAGGTCTGTAGTTTATAAAGAAAACCAGTACAAAATGTGGTATAGGTGGTATTTGGCCCCGTTGTGATTGGCGAAAATGTATCCCAACCTCAGCCCAATCTGCTAGAAATGTAAACAGGGAGATGGAACTTTCTTCCATGTCTGGTGGCTTTGCCCAAAAAGATATTGGGAGAAAATTAGAATTTGGTTAATGGAAATAATGACAGAAGAAATAGAACTTAAGCCAGAAATATTCTTATTGGGATTAGTGACAATATCAGGAAGGAATTAAAGTATTTAATACTGCACATAATCACGGCAGCAAGGCTGGCATTTGCTCAGCTTTGGAAAACGAACCAAATTCCAACAGAACTATTAGTAATTCAAAAAATTTACAATTGCATTGAAATGGACAGGCTAACACTCGAATTAAAAGATAAGGTAGACTCGAAATATTATATGGTATAGAACAAATGGCATGAATGGATAAATCAAAAACAAAGTTTGCAAGATAACAAAACAACTAGATACCACCAATAACATTTATGTACATTTATATAACATTTATATAAAAAATCTTGGTTATGTAGGAAAAACCTGGCTTAAAAAGAACACACATTAACCTACAAAAAGTTATTATATATATATAGTAGTTGGTACTACTATATTTTTTGTATTTTCCTTTTTTTCTTTTCTTTTTCTTGTTTCTATCTTTTTCTTTCTTTTGTTTCCCTTTCTTTTAGTTTTTTTTGCATCTGTTCCTATTGTTCTTTTATCCTTTTCTATTTTCTAATATATATAGTTAAATGTGATATTTTATCTTTTTATATCTAATAAAGATTTATATATCAAAAAAAAGAAAGAAAACTGCTCTGATTCTTTTTAAGTATTGTGCTTTGCAAATTATTATGTTTGTAAACAAAGCAGTTTGCAAAAATACCCCCCCCCCCCAAATTTGGGGAACCTTGGTAGAGAGGCTTGAGGAAAACTGATTTGACTTCTGGTTGGCATCGTGGAGGGTTAGCTGGATTTCGGGAAACCCATCTGATTTCTTTTCCGTTAGGAGGTCCCAAAGGGCCAAAGTCTCCCTGAAGGATTGATGGAGAAAGAAGGGTCCCTTTGTTGATCACAGGGGGATGGTGGTCCTCCCATTGGATCCAAAGGCACCCTCCCAACCGACAGAAGAGACAGCCATTATGGTCTGACCAAAGCTGTGTCAACCAGGACAAAAAGCACTGTTGTGGCCTGCCAATGGAGCTGGCAGCAGATTCAGTCATTGAGGAGATTGGGGAAGAACATGGGCCAGTCCTGGAGTCTGAAGAAGGCTCTGATTAGAGTGCAATGTTCAGTGATGATGTGATGAGGGCAAGGACTGTATGCCAGTTATCAGCTGCCTTTGTAGTCAGACATCAGTGAGGCAGACTAACAGCCGCAGCCTGTTCCCAGTATGCGCATGCGCAGAGTTGCCAGATGAAGGGAACAGCTAAATTACAAGGGTTGATTTGGGAGTAAGGGCACAGGTGAATGGCCCCTCCCAGAGGGAATAAAAAGAAAAGTGGAAGAGAGAAGGTGAGTGGAGTTTGCAGGAGAATATTAGTTCGCTTAATTGGTTCGTGACTCTCTGAGACTCCTTGCCAAGTTTTGACGGTATCGGCCTGGCAGGTCTCCAAGGTCTGTGACTAAATTTCTCTTGAAAGACTTTGCTGGTATGAATGAGAAGAATTCACTTAATAAAAAGGGGTTTTTTTGTTGGGACAAGGACTTTCATGCTTTTGGGAAGCCTATGTCAGAACAAGCACAAATTAGTGGTTTGCAAATAGCATGCTGGAACTGGGTGAGAACTTTTCCAATTTCTACTCCAGAGATTTATTCCCGAATACAGAAACTCCTTGAAAATTAAGCCTCTAAAGGACAGAGGAATTGATTTTATTCCCACCTCAAAAAACAAGCAGCGAGTTAATATGTAAGAGACAGATGAAAGATCCAGAAAGAGTTACAACTTGAATTGGAGAATGTTTAATTAAGTTATAAAGACGACTGGACTGGAAATTATAGTTATTTGAAACGTAACTGAAGATATTGGGGAAAATTTTTTTTCTGAATGCCTGAAAGAAAAAAAAAACTACTGGATAAACATAAGGTAAACGTTTGCTGTATGAACTGGGAGAGCTGGGATAAGACCTACTAGTGGAAAGGTACTACAGAGATTAAAGTGAACTTGGGAAATATAAAAACACAAAGTAGCTTTGGAATGTATAAGGGGACAGAGCAGAGGTGGGTTTCAGCAGGTTCTGACCAGTTCTGGAGAACCGGTAGTGGAAATTGTAGTTCTGAGAAACGGTAGTAAAAATTTTGACTGGCCCTGCGCCCATCTATTCTCTGCCTTCCAAGTCCCAGCTGATCAAGAGGAAATGGGGATTTTGCAATATCCTTCCCCTGCCACATCCACAGAACCTGTAGTAAACATTTTTGAAACCCACCACTGGGACAGAGATAAAGAAACAGCCACAAAGCTGTTTTATTTGTAAAGAATCAGATGATGGAATGTATGTACAGATGAGGCCCTGGGGTCACATATGGAGATAGGACCCAGATGTGGATGGAATGGACGAGTGAGGAATATGAATTCTGATAAAACAGTTGCTCTCATCTTCATTTCTTTGACTTAGAACAATTAAGCAGTTTTGCTCTTTCCTGTCTTCTCATTGCAAGAGGTGGTGGGGGTCGCTGCCTCAGCCAGATTTAAAACTGCTTTTACTTTTCTCTGCGGAAGGAAGGGGGTCTCAGGGGTGCTGCCTCAGACAAAACTGTTTTTATTCTGCTCTGCAATAGGAAGGGGGGGGGGCTGCACATTCATAACAAGACAGAAGTTAGCACCTGCCCTGTTAGAAAACCACTAGACAGGATTATTAGGAACAAGAATAGCTCGCTTATAAGAAAACCCCCCAAAACCACATAGCTGGCATACTTTGCAAGGTATCTGTGACCTGGTGATGTGACATTTGGCTATTTAGCATAACAAGGGTAAGGGTTTAGGGGAGGGATGAAATTCTCCAAGTTTGGGCAATCTGGTAGCAATTGTGGCAGGTGGTTCAGAGAACCGGTAGCGATGGCAGCATGAAGCTCCGCCCACCCGCTCTGATGTCATTACTTCCTGATTTTAAACAAGAAGTAATGAGTTTTTTATCCTCTGTGCATGCACAGGTTTTGCTCATGTGCAGTGGGTCTGTGGGTGCAGAGCGCGTGCACTTCCGAACCAGTAAGGAAGTTAAGTAGATTTCACCCCTGGTTTCGGGGACTGAAATCCAAATAACCAATCAATATTATCTGCCATGCATGATTAGGGGAAGGGCAAAGGGTTGAATGAGACCACCCCTTGATTATAAAAATGGCTGTTAAGATTCTAATCTGGGCCCTTGGTTAGCATTTCGAACCAGGGTCCTTGTGTCTTGGTACCAAAATAAAAGTTTAATTCTGTATCACACCTTGTGTCCGGTGAGTTATCGGCTTCGACACCAAGAGCCCAGTTTTGGGGACAACACTTGTTTGGGGACAGATAGTGAGCCTTTTGAAGCTCTTTATAAACTTTTGTGGATTATAAACATTGTTGATTTTGTGGAATTGTTTTGATTTCCCTCAAACCACACATTTCTTGCCACTTGCAATTTACTGGAGTTTACCAAGTAAACTTCTCTCTGTGTGTGTGAATGTGTGGCCGGAATAGGACATCTTAAAAGAGGTTGGCTTCACTTCGAACTTTGGCCTAGGACACTGCGGTGACCCAGTGCTCGGCACAGAGCAACACAGCCGGAACAAAGACTTAACTCCTTCTTTATTGCTCTAACTTCCCCCTGTAAAAGTCCCAGCATTCAACTTTCACTGTAAATCCATGAGGCAACATGCGCCTCCTAGCTTGCTATTTAGTGCAGAGGAGCAGCAGTTCTGAGATCAGCCAGAGTTCTCAGGAATTTGGTTCCTTGTCGCAGGAGAGTTCACTGAGACTGAAGCACAACCCAGAGTATAACTGTATCACTGCGAATTCACACATAGCCAAGCCAGGCCAAGCAAGCAAGGCTAGCAGAGCAAGACAGCAAAGTATCCAGACGTTGGTAACAGCACACGAAACTTGGAAAAAATGTGAACGCTTGTTCCAGACAAACACACCCACTCCCAACAGCCTCTCTTTAAATCCCATTCCCCAGGTGAGCAGTGTGAAGAGGGGCAGGGTGCCTTCCTCCCGAGTTATCAAGCTATCCTGCACTGATCCTGCCTCTTCTCCATTCTCCGTACTCATGAGCAAGAGATAATTGTCCATCACCAGAGCTCCGTGGTTCCTCTGCTCCGTTGCCTGCTCTCTCCTTTACCCTCGCTTGGTCATCCTGAACCCTCTTCTGCTTTGCTGGCGACCCTTCCCAGGCCTGAGGGACCCAGGACAGCCTCGTCCTGCTTCTCTGGTTGTTCCCATCAGCCCTTGTTCTCAGGCTTTGATGGGGCCATGGCAGTCATGCAGCAATTCTAAACAATCATCATCCTGTCCTTCAGACATAAGGTCTCCAATTGCAGAAAACCTTAAAGAGGAAGGAGATTTATGTGGATCTGTCAGGCTGTGTGAGTTTGTACTGAGAGTGTTGATGAGCTGTGGTGGTGCAGAAATAGAAAAGGAAAATCGAGGGTTGCTATACTGTCCATCAGGTGAGGGACTACGGGCCTTGGGCCTGAGCCATAGAGACTTAATGGACCTGTGTTTCTGGCTATCAGCGGCTCGCTCAAGTGCTATGACCTGTACATGCACAGGACTAAAAACTGATTTATTGCCCAGATTGCTGTGTTCTGTTCAAGCATTTATATGGTTTCTCTCCTGTACGGTATCTCTTATGTCAAGTTTCCAGGTCAACAGCTCCAGGTAGCATGAGCTGACTGGCCTTCCATTTTGGCATCATTTTGATGATGAAAATGAAGGACTGGCTGTTGATGAAGAGGAATGTGATGGGAGTTATGCAGAGGATTTAGACCAAACACAGGTGCTTCAAAAGAATGGAAAAAAACACACACCAGAAGTTTATGCGCAAGTTTATAGATATTTTTAACTTGAATCTTTGGATGGCACTTGAATTTGAAAACTGTCAATCTTGGCAATTGTTGGAGGAGCATTTTAAGGGAACAACGATGTTCAAAGAGTCTGTATTAAAGTATCCAATAGTACTGTAATTCATGACTGTTAATAATAAAAAATAATAAATAATAATTCCAGTGCTTAGAGGGAAGTTTTTGCAATGCTGCCGAAAATTACGTTTCAGCCGTGGCTAACTCACTTCTTTTCTGTTGATTGTTTATGTGCCATTTCTCTCATATCTAGCTCAAGACTGTTACGTTAAGCCTTGACTGATGATCTGTTAAACTGTCACTGCATTCAAGTTCTATAGCAAAGTTTAAAGTCATCCCTTGGCGGAGTTCTAATAGGAGTTTCAGAATGTGGTCAGACCTGTTTCGTACACCGTAAAGGAAAAAAAAAAATTCCATTAAAATGTGATACTGAATGAGAAAATGCTTTGTAAAATTCAGTTACAAAATAATAAAGTACGTTGAAAATTAAAAAAAGAATGGAAGTAGATTAGAAGTAACAAAAGATTAGAAATAAGAAATGTCGCTAAGCAGAGCGTAAGATACAGTGTTGGTCTATGTGCCACTTCTGCCATTAGCACAGCCACTTTTGTAGATGCTGGCTTGATTATCAAAGAATTATAGTTGACCACAATGAAGTCAAGAGAGTCCAGGAAAAAATTATGAAGTCTCTAGATCAAGAATTTGATGAGCTCTGTAAGAAAGGCGAAATAGAATGCATCTTCGAAGGCCATGTAAGATGAAACTGAAGTTGTGCTGAAAGGAAACAACTCAGACCAGCAATTCCCCAGGAATGAAATTCCTTCAATTCCATCAAAGAATATTATTCTGTGTGTAATGAGCTGGGTGGAAGATAGCTTTATCATTTCATTCCAGAGAAAGGCTCAAAAACACGATAACCTGCTCAAGGGATTGCAGTTAAGTCTGGTGAATTTTTCAGTGTGCTGAGCTGAGAATCCAAAGAATGGTTTAACTCCGCCTTTCTGCCCAAAGACTTGAGTCCTTTTAAACTTTGCAGCCATGCCTCTCTTGACTGTGTCCCAGTTTTGACTCAGTCTGAGCCCAAGAGACATGCATTTTAAGAGCTCCTCAGAGCAAAAAGGCAGAGTTAAATTCTTTGTATTCTCAGCTGTTTTTCGGCAACGAGGCAGGGTCCTAAACAGAGTGAGACTATGCCTCATGTTCCAAGTTTTCTCCAAACCTGATTCATACATTACCCCATATTAACGTAAAACAGAAAAAGGGATCTCATGGAGGCCACAGTCCTGGTTTACTACCGGTTTGCTGGCTGTGCATGCATGCTGCATGCGCCCCATGCACCAAATGCGAGGTGCACGCCAAAAGAAAGCATGGGATAAGTAGAACAGCATGTGGGTGGTGGTGATGTGATTAGCTGTAGTGCGTGATCTTTTTTAAAAAAATCTTTTAAAAGCATTTTTTAAAACAAGTGGCAAGCAGGTGACCGGGTGTTGTGGTCCATCAGCGGCCTGTGCAGCTAATAGCTGATTCCAACAGCAAGGAGGCTGGTGTGGTGCTGCACCAGCAGCCTGTGCAGCTGGCACTCGAGTCAGACAATGAGGAGCTGGAGAAGATGCGGTGCCAGAGACGGGGATTCAGCCAGGGCCTTCAGAACCTCCATTAAGTGAAGAGGACGAAGAGGAGCCGCGTCTTCTCGATGCACGTGTGCGCAGAGCTGCCAAAAGGCAGGAGTGCCTCCCCGGGAGGAGGTCTCCTCGAGAGTAAGGGTTGGGGCTAATTGGCCACTCCCTTAGCCTATTTAAGGAAGGACGACTGAAGCAATTTGCAGGGAACAACTTCTTTCACTCTCCTTCGCGTCCTGATCTTAGTTCTCTTTTTGGTTTCCTGCAAATTGCTTCTGGCTTTCTGCCAACCATAGTAAGATTACGATTATTTATTCTTTGGATTCTTGTAGGCTGTTAAGAAAGTTAATTAACAGCTTTTATTTGAAAAAGACTGATTTAATTTAGTAATCTAAGGTTTGTACAGACTGTGTGTGCTGCGTTCTTTGGGGTCCGTAGCTGGGGCAGAACACTAGGCATTTGGGTGGGCATGGGGGGGGGCAGAGATTTTTGCCGGGAGCATTTCAACCCCTATTGGACATTCAGGCTATCTAGACGCCTCAGGCAGACCAAGAGGGGCAGGGATTCTACTCCATCACATTCATTGTTCCAAATAAGAGTCTTGCTACACAAAGGATTCATACGAAGTGGAGCTGACCCACATCTATACTGTTATGTTCTGAGTAGTTTCTGGTTTCCTGCCACAGTTAAGCAGAAAGTCACATGTGGACTATAGACTTTGTTCTGTAGGGCTATATAAACGGAATTTCTAATACCACCAGACCCTCTTGTAAAAGCCTACAGCCTATTTGTGAACCGTTTATTCCTACTGGTTAGACCAGACTATGAAATCAAGCAATGCAAGGATAAAATTCCTTTGTTTGAGACTGGCTTAATTTATAGAATCTATAGATTCAGAAGATTTTAAAGATTAATATACAATTGAAGCCCGAGTTGTTTCTTTTGGGATAGATTGAAATTTTTTGGAAGGAAAATAAGTCGTAGAATTTTGTATATACTATATATTACAGCAGTCTCTGTAGCAGAGTATAAAGGTTATTGTTGGATTACAGGGGTGGTCCAAAACAAATATGGAGAAATTGTCATCATTCTAAAGCATTCAAATGTATCCAGAGAATATATGGACCAGACTCTGAAATCAACATCACAGGAAAGCTAAAATTTTTGCCTGAGAGAAATTAATTACACAATCTTGCAGCTATGAGTGGCCCAATTGTCTGCTCCTCCTCCTCACAGCTCAACGAATTAAGGAGGTTTGTCCTGAGCCACTTCTGAGCGTTATCACCTAAATTCTGGGTTTAAAAACTAGTTCAGCCATTTGTTTTTTGCTTATTAATGGATTCTGCCTTTCTTAATCCCCAGTATCCATGCTATGAAGCCAGGGTGGCATTTCTATGCTTCTGGAGAATTTAGGTCTGGAACCAGAGGCACTTAGAAGATTCATGGCCTTCCATTGTTCTTTTTCCCTGGAGCCAACTCATCCTCCTTCCTAGGACTCTGCATTTTATGCCCAATCTTCAGTTTTGCAGAAGTCCTTATTACTACCCTTTCCTCTAAACATTACTGCAAATATCTTAAAATCACCAGTTAGAACCATCTGGATAGATAAGAATCCTAGGTTTCATCTAGCATTAATAATCTTTCGATTTGTTTTACTAGCCTTAGAAACTGCTCCGATCTCTGGCAACCGGGTGGGGATTAAAAGACACACACTGCTGAGTTTTGATGCCCATCTGCATCACTGGACCAAAATCACACCTTAGATCTGTTGTTAATCATGTCAATTAGTAGATCAGGACACTGCATTCATCCAATATGCGGTTTGAGCAACAACAACCTTTGTTATTCATACTTTGGAACTGGGTTACCCGAAGTTGCCATCCCTCAGTGGTTTCTAACAATCCCAATTCTATTTTGCAGATTGGGTATCTTATGGGTCCTGTCAGCCAAAGAACGTCAGCTGGTGGAGACTGACTAGGGGTGACTTTTCTTCTATAGCTCCCGCCCTCTGGAATATTCTCTCTCTGGAGATTAGGATGTTCCTGACAGATTGGCCTTTTCATTAAGGCCTCAAAGACCTGATTAAGGAAACATTTTACTTGATAATTTGTATACTGTACTTTACACTTTTAAAAGCCCATAAATAGGATTAGTTAAATTTGATGCAATGCATGAATTCATTCCTTTTCTTGTCTAATACAGGATTGGGATAACTGAATACCCGGGCAATGCCAGATTATCAGCTAACCCAGAATAAACCATCCAAGGATACATAGCCTGAGAACAGAATGGTAAACTACATCAAGAGGTACCAAACATCAAAGTGATTCCCAAAACATGAAACAAATACTATTGGACATTGATGGGACTAATCAAGGGAGAAGGCCAGGAAAGAGAAAATGGTAATATTCTGATCCCAATATTTTCTCTGTAGCCTCACTTCAAAGAAATCTGAGTCGACTGTTTTTCTTTCCCATGTCCAAGTAGGGCAGGCAAAATTCCATTAAAATGTGATACTGAATGAGAAAATGCTTTGTAAAATTCACATTTACAAAATAATAAAGTATATCTCCAGGCAACTCTACAACATTGGCTGCATAAGTTGTCTTGAGGGAGGTGTGTGTCACTGTGTGGAAATAAAGCAATCTAGAACAGCCAGAAAATGACACTTTCCTCCACTAGACTAGTAAGACTCACAAGGGGTAGTGATTGGTGGTGCAGTTAGCAGCGGGGAATAGAGAGTGACAAGCAGCGAGTAGTAGCTTGTGTTGCTTATAGAATTGTATTGTGTTGGGTCTAATGTCTTGGATCCTAGTGACTTAACAAACCCATGACCATGTGGTGGCAAGGGTGGGACATCCACAAGAGTTGGGCTATCCAACTCAGGTAGTAATCATACAAATTACACAAATCACTCCATGAAAAAGTAACATAAGCTTGGGTGAAAAAACATGCTGCCAAAGTTAGAAAATCTGGACACTGCACAAATTAGCCAACATGCTACTGCAAAACCCAGACCTCATCGTGAGCACCTGAGTCTGCCCCACATATTACCCGGGCTGGGCAAACTGCCCTGGTGGGGCGGCCGCTTCCCTCTACTGGGAGGTCTGGGCCCCTCCTGGGGCAGGGGACGTTCTCTCCTCCACAGCAAAATAAGAGAGGAATTGCGGTGTATATTCAAGAGTGGCTAAAACCTAAGCAAATCTATGCCGATGAGCATGAAGAAGTACTACTGATCGAAATAGCAACCAATCAGAAACAAATATTACTTGTGGTACTCTATGCGCCGAACAACAATCAGAAGGAATTCTATCGTAAACTACATGGAAAAATATTAGAGGCAGAACATGAAAACTTGCCCAGTAGGCGATTTTAACACAGTTGTTGACATTAAGATTACAAAAGCAACAAGGAAAAAAACAAGAAAAAACCAACCCTGCCAAATACATTCTTTGAGATGACACAAGAATTGAATTAACAGGATATACGGAGAGACCTACATTTAAAGAAGAATCAATAGGCCTTTTATTCAAGCCACCGGAACTCACGGTCAAGAATAGATATGGTGTGGATGAACCCGGAATTGAGAAGAAATATAGGAAGTAGATATAATGATAAATCCCTGGGCAGACCATAATCTCTTCAAAGTGGGATGGAAAGGAAAGGAGGAGGCAAGGAGATGGAAGTTGACCCAAAAGATCTTGAAAAAGATTATGTGCAAACAATGGAAAAAGAAAAATGGAATTATTTTTTTAAAGAAAACAAGAAAGATACAACGTTGTAATGTTTGTGGGACACGACCAAAGTGTATCTTTGAGGATTAACGACCGTATACGTGGCACGAAGAAATAAGGAAAAAACAACATTCCATATTTCAGGATAAACTTAAAAAACTACAATTAGCATTACAAAAAGAGAAACTGGGACTGTTTTGGGAATCACTGCCCCTCCTCTCTACTGTGGGCTGGACGAGGACGGCTAAAGGGACAGCTGTGACCCACACTAAACCAACATGGACACAGGCAGAAAGGACAGATTCTACCTTAGAAGACACTATTTTGATATGGACAAGTATCTTTGCGTTTGGACTATTTGATCTTTTGACTAACACTCCCTTCAAGCTTCTCCAGCAAGAAGAAAGACTTCAATGAATTAAAAAAGAGCAGCAAACCTGGGAGAGAGGCAGAAAGAAAAAATGCACTTCCAGAATACACTAATAGGGGTTGTAATACCTCGCAGACCATAAGGTGGCATTCCTATGCTTTGGGAAAACTAAGGACTGGAACCAGAGGCACTCAAAAGATTCATGGCCTTCCATTGTTCTCTTCCCCTGGAGCCAACTCATCCTCCTTCCTAGGACTCTGCATGTTATGCCCAATCTTCAGTTTTGCAGAAGTCCTCACTACTACCCTTTCCTCCAAGCGTTACTGCAAGTGTCTTAAAATCACCAGTTAGAACCATCTGGATAAGAATACTAAATTTCATCTAAATTTAGAATTAATAATTTTTCGATTTGTTTTACCGGCCTTAGAAACTGCTCCGATTTCTGGCAACTGGGTGGGCGTTAAAGACACAAAACTCCAGAGTTATGGTGCCTGTCTGCATCACTGGACCAAAAATCACACCTTAGATCTGTTGTTAGATCATGTCAATAAGGAGACCGGGACACTGCATTCATCCAATATGCGGTTTGAGCAACAGCAACCTTGGTTATTCATACTTTGGAACTGGGTTACCCGAAATTGCCATCCCTCAATGGTTTCTACCAATCCCAATTCTAATTCAGCAGATTGGGTATGTTATGGGTCCTGTCAGTCAAAGAATGTCAGCTGGTGGAGACTGACTAGCGGTGACTTTTCTTCTATAGCTCCCGTCCTCTGGAATATTCTCCCTCTGGAGATTAGGATGACCCTGTCAAATTGGCCCTTTCATTAAGGCCTCAAACACCTGGTTAAGTGTCTGGGGCCCCAGGCATGTTAAAACCCTATTTCCTAAATTATAATCCATTTTATAAAGTGTTACCTGCTGTACCCCACAAGGGGGCTCCCCCTCTGGTAATGGGGGGAAATCCAACGTTAGAAATTACGTTTGGTCCAGACATCAAGGCTTTTGAGTGTCCTTGAGGACAAATGTATGGCCATTTGATCACTTAGTCTGGCAGGATTGCCACTACTTCATCTTTAAAGTATCCCACCCATTTATTTATTTATTCTTGCTCTTGGAGGTGAAACTAAATCGTTTATAATCAAGTTTTGTGTGAATATGGTAGAGAATTTGTGAAACATTTTACTAGAGAATGTACTTACACTTTTAAAAGCCCGTAAATAGGATTACAGTAGTTGAATGTGATGCAATGCATGAATTCATTCCTTTTCTTGTCTAATACAGGATTGGGATAAATAAAATACCTGGACAACGCCAGGTTATCAGGTAACCCAGAATAAACCATCCAAGGACACATAGCCTGAGAGAACAGAATGGTAAACTACATCAAGACGTACCAAACATCAAAGCCGTTCCCCAAACATGAAACCAATGCTATTGGATATTGATGGGACTAATCAAGGGAGAAGGCCAGGAAAGAGAAAATGGTAATACTCTGATCCCAATATTTTCTCTGTAGCTTCTTGAATTTTATTAGCAAAAGAACCTTTCACTTCAAAGAAATTGGAGTCAAGGGTTTGTCTTTCCCGTGTCCAAGTCAGGACAGACCTGACACCACCTACTGTGCACAGCACCTGCCCTGCGCCTCTTGAGCTCTCTCCTCCAGGCAAATCTACAACATTGGCTGCATAAGTTGTCTTGAGGGAGAGTTTGGGTGGGGGGTAGTTTGTGAAAGAGTTGTGTGTCACTGTGTGGAAATGAAGCAATCTAAAGCAGCCAAAAAATGATACTTTCCTCTGCTAGTAAGACTCCCAAGGGGTAGTGGTTGGTGGTGCAGTGGGGAACGAAGCGTGGCAAGCAGCGAGTAGTATCCTGTAAATGCTTGTGTTGCCTACAGAATTGTGTTAAGTTAGGTCTCATGTTTTGGATACCACTGACTTAATGCACCCATGACCATGTGGTGGCAAGGGTGGGACATCCACATGTAGGCTATCCAACTCAAGGTGGTAATCATACACGTTGCACAAATTGGCCAACATGCTACTGCAAAACCCAGACCTCGTTGTGAGTGCCTGAGTCCACCCCACGTATTAGCTGGGCTGTGCCCAGACTACCACTTCCCTGTGCCTGGTTCCCCGTTGGGTTGCCTGGGCAGCTGGGCCCCTCCCGGGGCGGGGGACGTTCTCTCCTCCACAGCGAAGTATTGAAGAGTGGCTAAAACCTAAGCAAATCTATGCTGACAAGCACAGAGAAATACTACTGATCGAAATAGCAACGGATCAGAAACAAATATTACTTGCGGTAATCTACGTGCCGAACAATCAGAAGGAATTCTATTGTAAACTACAAGGAAAAATGAAAACGTGCCTAGTAGGCAATTTTAACGCAGTTGTTGATATTAAGATTACAAAAGCAACAAGAAAAAAAGAACACTGCCAAATACATTCTTTGAGATGACACAAGAATTGAATTAACAGGATATACCGCGAGACTTACATTTAAAGAAGAATCAATAGACCTTTTATTCAAGCCACCACAACTCACGGTCAAGAATAGATATGGTATAGATAAATCCGGAATTGAGAAGAAATATAAGTAGATATGATAAATCCTTGGGCAGACCATAATCCCTTGAAAATGAGATGGAAAGGAAAGGAGGAGACAAGGAGATGGAGGTTGAACCGAAAGATCTTTAAAGAAAAAGATTACATACAAAGAATGGAAAAAGAATGGGATTTTTAAAAGAAAACAAGATACGATGTTGTAAAAATTGTGGGACACAACCAAAGTGTATCCTCAAGGATTAATGATAGCATACGTGACACAAAGAAATAAGGGAAAGAGAAAACAACATTCCATACTTCAGGATGAACTTAAAAAACTGGAATTAACGTTACAAAGAGAAACTGGGACTGTTTTGGGGAATCACTGCCCCTCCTCTCTACCGTGGGCTGGACGAGGACAGCTAAAGGGACAGCTGTGACCCATGGGCAAGTCTGTCCCACACTAAACCAGCATGGACACAGGCAGAAAGGACAGACTCTACTTTAGAAGAGACTACTTTGATATGGACAAGAATCTTTTGTTTTTGAACTATTTTATCATTTGCCCAACAGTCCCGAACACTACAGATCTTAAAGCAGCAGCAAGAAGAAAGTCTTCGATGAATTAAAAGAGGAAGAGAAGCAAACCTGGGAGGGAGAAAGAAGAAATGCACTTCCAGAATATTCTATTAGGGGTTCTTAATCTATTAGGGAACTAATCAAGAGGGAAGGCCAGGAAAAAGAGAAAACTGTAATACTCCAACCCCAATATTTTCTCTGAAGCCTCTTGACTTTTATTAGTAAAAGAATCTTTCACTTCAAAGAAATCGGAGTCGAGGGTTTTTCTTTCCCATGTCCGAATCAGGACAGACCTGACACCATCCCGTACACAGCAGCTGTGCTGCCTCTTGAGCTCTCTCCAGGCAACTCTACATCATTGGCTGCATAAGTTGTCTTGAGGGAGTGTTGAGTGTGTGTGTGTGAGTTGTGTATCGCTGTGTGGAAATGAAGCAGTCTAAGGAAGCCAGATACTTTTCTCCACTAGTAAGACTCACAAGGGGTAGTGGTTGGTGGTGGTTAGTGGGGAAGCCTGGCGAGCAGCGAGTAGTAGCCTGTAAATGTTTGTGCTGCCTACAGAATTGTGTTGTTGTGTTGGCTCTCATGCTTTGGATCCCGCTGACTTAATGAACCTATACAAGTTACAGAAATCACACCATGAAACGGGTCCAGGCCGAATCCTGGCTAAGAAAGGTCAGCCTATTAGAGAACATCCCCTGCCCCCGGGAGGGGCCCAGCTGCCCAGGGCACCCAGCAGGGGGAACTGGGCATGGGGAAGTGGCCACCCCATCAGGGCAGTCTCGGCCCGGCTTGGTCCATACGTGAGGCAGACTCAGGCGCTCACTACGCTTGCGCCCCAGAGAATACTGCGAAGCACTCTGGGAGATGTGGCTCTGTGGCAGAGGGCACACGGAAGGAGGCTTAATGCTGGCCACCAGCTTTTCAGCATGCGGGTGACATCATGCCGATGGGAATATATATGGGCGGCATCGGCCGCCAAGAAAGTGATGATGGAGAGTGTGCTAGAGCTGGAGGTGTAGGTGAACCGCTGGATTGCCCACCTCTACACCCACCAGGCCTTGTGGGCTTTCCAGGCTGGGAACAGGCAGATGTTTCTTCCTCAGCCGGAAGCTTGGGTGAAAACAACATGCTGCAAAAGGATGGAAATCTGGACGTTGCAAATTGGCTAACATGCTATTGCCAAAACCAGACCTCATCGTACCAATACCTACACCAGGAGTGGGAAATTAAATTTCCTAAGGGACTACATGAGAAACTGGGACTGTTTCTCCCAGAACAGTCAGAGGAAGAAAGCAGAAAGCTAAAAAGAGAATGATTCAAAAGAGAAGGCGCAAGAACAAGAGCGCAAAGAGGAATAAGGAAAAATAGAGGACTGAGACCCATATGCAAAGCCTAAGATGTAGGAAATCAAGATGATTTCAATTAACAGCAATGGAATGAACTCACCAGCAAAAAGGAAACAGAATAGTAAGACTACAAAAAGTACATATCAATCCTAAGCAAATCTAGGCTGACGAGGATGGAAAAATACTACTGATCAATAGCAACAAATCAGAAACGAATATTGCTCACGGATATCTGTGCTGAAAAAAAAATCAGAAGGAATTGTATCGTAAATTACATGGAAAAATATTAGAGGCAGAACATGAAAACATGCCTAGTAGGCGATTTTAACAAAGTTGTTGACATTAAGATTACAAAAGCAGCAAGAAAAAAAATAACCAAGAAAAAAAAGAAGTCACGATCAAGAATAGATATGGTATGGATGAACCCAGAATTGAGAAGTTAAGAAGCAGATAATAATGATAAATCCCTGGGCAGACCATAAGCCCTTATAAGTGAGATGGAAAGGACAGAAGGAGGCAAGAAGAGAGAGGTTGAACCAAAAGATCTTGAAAGAAAAGGATTATGTGCAAACAATGAAAAAAGAAAAATAGATTTTTTAAAGAAAACAAGTCAGAATATACGTTTTAAAGTTTGTGGGACACGACCAAAGTGTATCCTCGAGGACTAACGCTAGCATACGTGGCACAAAGAATTAAGGAAAAGAGAAAAAAATCATTCCATACTTTAGGATGAACTTAAAAAACTGGAATTAGCATTACAAAAAGACAAACTGGAACTGTTTTGGGAAATCACTGTCCCTCCCCTCTACCGTGGGCTGGACGAGGACAGCTAAAGAGACAGCTTTGACCCATGGGCAGGTCTGTCCCACGCTAAACCAACATGGACAAAGGCAGAAAGGACAAATTATACCTTAGAAGACACTATTTTTGATATGGGCAAGAATCTTTGTTTTTGGACTTTTTTTTTTTTTTAAATTGATTTATATGCTGCCCTTCTCCGGAGACTCAGGGCGGCTTACAATGTGTTAAGCAATTTGATCATTTGACTAACACTCCCTTCAAGCTTCTCCAGCAAGAAGAAAGTCTTCAATGAATTAAAAAAAGAGCAGCAAACCTGGGAGGGAGGCAGAAAAGAAAAATGGACTTCTAGAATATATTAGGGGTTCTAATACCTCCAAATCTCTAGGAGTTTTCTGAAAAGGTTAACATGTAATGGACAATGGCCAGAATAGAAGCCTTCCACCCATCAAGGTTTGTCCTGTACCTCAATTCAGCAATTGCCAAGGTTTTGTCCCTCTCATGGTTCAATGAAAACAAGGGCACATCTATTGTCCTCTAAGGGATAGCTACAAAGAAACCAAAATCAAAACATTTGCCTAAGGACACCAAGTATGAATGAGCAACGTCCAGCAAAGACGGCAATCAACTGGGTCCGAGAACAAGGAAGGCCAAGGAACATGCGGTGTGCCAAACGTTTCAGGAAGATCTGAAAATTATCAAGCTTAAATGAAAAGGATTATAGAGGCTGTAACTACAGACCAAGAATCGGAGTATGCTTCTAGCCCAATGTGCTTGGCACAGGATGTGAAGAAATGATGATGTGCAACTCATACAGTAGCAGATCCAGATATGAACCAATCCCTGTCCTGCCTCCCCCTCCAGTAGAATTCCAGCTACAGATGTCCTAGAGACATCCTTTCCAGAAGGATATATGGAGATTTAGAGACTTGGGTCTTCAGAAGGTGACTCTAGAGGCAGTGGTCTTTAGAGGAGTATATGGGGCTCTAGAAGCAGTGGTCTTTAGAGAAGTATATGGTGACTCTAGAGGCAGTAGTTTTTAGAGGAGTATATGGGGCTCTAGAAGCAGTGGTCTTTAGAGGAATATATGGTGGCTCTAGAGGCAGTGGTCCATAGAGGAGTATATGGTGGCTCTAGAGAAAACTTATATAAAATGTTTTATCGTTGGCATTTACCCCCAGCAAGATTGGCGAAAATGTTCCCAAACAGCCCAGAAGAATGGTGGAAATGCAAGCAGAAGCAAGCATCATTTTTTCATGTGGCGGCCATGCCCAGAAGCCAAGAGATATTGGATAAAAATAAGAAAATGGCTAGAGGAAATCACGAAACAACAGATTTAAAACCGGAATTTTTGGGGGGAGGGGGGTATAGTAAGGGAATTATCGTAAGAAAACTCAATCTATTATGTTACATACAATAACATCGGCTAGAATGACCGTTGAAGAAAAATACATACAAAAACCTACAATAAGAGAAGAAAGCGAATACTTAGCCTCTCTGGGGAGGGAACATATGGTAAGGGTGCGGCTAACTGATGACGATCTATCAATTTGAAATAGATCTATATTAGTCTCCCAATAGGCAGCAAAATGCATGCTTGCTGTCTGAAGAAGCCTAGGATAGTGAATGTGATTTCACTGAACTATGGCTGCAATTTGAGAAACTTGGTTTATAGGGGAAAATACCTGGTTTAAACTACAATAATCGTATAATGTATACTACATAAATGGAAAGGAGGAATAATGAAAACAATTGGTATGTATTTATGAGTTATACTGATACCGGAGTGCTGTGAAATTGATACAAAACGAAGAAAACTGCTTAATAAAAACTACTACTCTAGAGGAGTATATGGTGGCTCTAGATGCAGTGGTCTTCAGGAGTATATGGAAGCTCCATGGGGATAACCATCTTCTAGAGCAATGTACAGGGGCTCCCCCAGGCCTGGCTTCAGGCCTTATTGTGGTTGTTCATCCCCAGTTTGTTTCCTTGCTGCAAGTTACCTCCCCTTCTTATGTTTCATCTGCCTTCTCCTGGGCTTATTAGTGTTCTGCTTTTAT
The DNA here is from genome assembly GCA_030761175.1 of Masticophis lateralis. NCBI lineage: Eukaryota > Metazoa > Chordata > Lepidosauria > Squamata > Colubridae > Masticophis > Masticophis lateralis. The sequence goes on along the minus strand of JAUDYJ010000006.1, from coordinate 5,981,643 downwards.
GGATCGGCATTATGTTACAGCTGCACCCCTTAACCGTATGGAGTGGACAGTCATGTTGCAGGGCTAAGGGAACTGGTTTTTTACTGCTGTCTCGCTATCAGAGGGGGGTAGACCCATGATGGCGAACCAACTGATATGGCTACACCACCAATATGGCGTAACCATATCAGTGGGCATGCCAGCTGATTTTCAGGCCTTCTGGGCCCCCCAGCCTCCAGAGGCTGCTAGAGACGCTCCTAGAGGAGCTCTGGAGGCTGTGGACAGCAAAAAACACCACTTCCTGTCCCACTGGGAGTTAGGAAATGGACTGTTTTCAGGCCTTTCGAGGGCCTCCGACGGAGTGAGAAAGGCTGTTTTCACCTTCCCAGATAAATAGAGAGGATCATGAACCAGGTAAGGAAGAAAAACGGGCCCACCAGGCCATCACGTGCCAGGAGCGGGGTGGGAGGGTGAGGTTGTGTGCACTTGCGCGACCCTTCCTGGCACGTGATGGCAAAAAGGTTATCCATCGCCAGGTTAGACCATCGAAATTTCCACTGCCTTTTTCATCCAGGCCAGCCACCATGAGAGGGTAGCTTTGGATGTTTTACCCTCTGACTGTCAAAATGGCACGAGATGCCTCCCACTGCCGTGAGGGGACAGTGGAGTACAGCCTATTCACATCGAGTTTTTTGCTCTTCTGCTTCTGGACCTTTTAGACTATCTTACTGAACCCTGGCCAGATGTCACCTTCCATCACCGGTTATTGATGTACTCGGCAGCCCAACTTCTTACATTGCAAGACTCCCCCCTCTTGCAAGTCTGGCCCTCCATACTATCGAGGGTTTACCCTGATGACAGGTTTTGGAATCCCAAGAGGTGGCATGCTGTGAGGAGGAGTTTGAAGGGTTTACTGGAGAAGTTTTTAGCTAAAATTTTAAGGGGTTCAGGGGGGATCGGTCAGTTGCTTTGTGATGGGACCTGGGGAGGGTCTCCTTACAGATCAGGGAGGCAGCCTGTTGGACTGCACTAGCGGAGATGGGGGGCCCGGACAGGGTGTGGTGGGGTGAGGGTCATTCTATCACCGTGGTTGGGAGATACGGTGGTGGAGGGAAGAGGGCGTTAAGGACATCAGAGGGCACGTCCCCGCTGCTTGCAGCGGGTTCAGCGCTCCGGCCCTCGTAGTTCTGCCTGTGTCCCTGGAGGGTTAGGAGTGTGGATGTTAATGCCAGGTCCGCTGTAAACAAGCCTCCCCTCGTGCGAGATCTGATTGGCGAGGGGGGTGCGGACCTGGCCTGTATCATGGAGACCTGGTTGGGTCTGGAAGGAGGGGTTCCTCTGATTTATATCCACCAGGCTTCCGTGTATGACACCAGCCACAACTCCACGGGAGGGGGGGTGGTTGTTATTAGGGAAGGTCTTAGACCTAGGGAGGTCACTGTCCCTCAGATAGGCGGGCGTGAATCACTTGCTGGAAGTGGGACCCTGGAGTGCAGTCGGCTGTTGATTACATACCTGTCTCCCAGCTTCATGTCTTCAGTCCTGCCCACACTGCTCGAAGTCTTAGCCAAACTGACAGTTGAGCTCCCCAACCTGATGGTTGTGGGAGGTTTTCAATTTCCCGTCAGCTGGTGAGACATCTGAGTTTGTCCGGGAGTTTATGGCCTCTATGACGGCCATGGACCTGACTCAAGTTGTACAGGGCCCACTCACAGCGGTGGGCACACATTCAACCTGATTTTTATCTCTTTGCAGTGGATAAATGCTTGGGGTAGGGTGAAATTTCTATTCAGTCCGTCATGGACCGACCATTCCCTCCTTAAGGTAAGATTTTCCATCTGTCAACCTCCACCACTGGAAGGCAGAACCGACTTGTTGGTTCCGCCCCAGGTACCTGATGGACCTTGAAGGAGCTTGGGACATTTCCCACTGACCTATCCCATGATTCGCTAGAGGCCTTGGTGGATGCCTGGGAATGGGCTGCCACCGGGGTACCGGATCGAATCGCCCCTTTGCGGCCTCTCTTCCAACGGAGATCCCGGGCAGCTCCATGGTTTTCCGTGGAGCTGCAGGAGATGAAGCGTCAGAGAGGGCTGTTGGACATCTTCCCGTTCCAAATCTGATCGAACAGTTAAGAACCCATATTAGGTCTTATCTTGTGACGATAGAAGTGGTGAAACTTGACTATTTTGCTGCTCTCATTGTGTCTGCAGAAAATCACCCAGTGGGCTTGTTCCGAGTGTCCAGCTCTCTTCTCAATCAGGGAGTGAGGAAGGACCCCTTTTACAAGGAAGTGCTGAGGACTTTGCACAATTTCTGCATGACAAAGTTGCTCAGATCCAGACAGGTTTAGACTCTGACTGGGCAGGAACCAACGAGTAATTGGGAGAAAGTCTTGAAGGTAACATCTGGGTTGACCCTGTTTCCACAGATGAAGTGGACAAGATTGGGGGCAGATTGGGGGCCTCCACATGTTTGTTGGACCCATGTTCTTCCTGGCTTGTTGCAGCAACCAGAGAGGTGACTGGAGACTGGATCCAGGCGATTATCAATGCTTCATTGAGGGATGGAATTTCGTGAAGCCTGGCTTGCTAGAACTTGTGAATTGGGTCAAGAATGTGTGGGACAAAATCAGTGACACCCATGCAATATGAGGTTACATGTACTGTTTTAAGTAGATCGCTATTGCTAAACACGAGTGATTGGTCCCAATGGTTTTTGAACAAAATAGAAAGAAACTCAGACTCAAGAATCTCAGACTGGAATTCAAGGTGTGGAGTTTTGATGTTATTGAAGATGATATGACTACATTGGAATAAATTGTTGAATTTGAATATTGTTGAATTTAATAAATTGATTGTTGTACCATACATGAGCATTGTGGTTTCCGTGTGTGTGGGTTTAGGGTTTGCAATTGTGGTTTCCCTGTGTATGGAGCTGCTGATCTTCTAAAATACTTGATTATTCTTTCTGTGGGACATCAGATTGCCCTCAAAGGGGCCAGCACTTTAAAGGGAATGATGCCCAGACCCTTTATCTTCCCATGTTGCATTTACACCCAGCAAGATTGGCGAAACTGTTCAATAGATCAGCGGAATGCTGGAAATGCAAGCACAAGCAAGGTACATTTTCTTCATATGTGGTGGACATGTCCAGAAGCCAGGAAATATTGGACTAAAGTAAGAAAACGGCTCCAGCATGATTTCAAAAATATTTCCCAACACTTTGCTGTAAATGCAAAACACAAAATGGGACATACTACCACATGTGGTGGTTATGCCCACAAGCCAAACAATTTTGGAATAGAATTAAGATCCAACTAGAAGAAATAACAGCACAAAAAATACCATTAAAACCAAAAACATTTATTGGTATACTCAAAGAATTATGAAAAAGAAACAACATGTTTAATTACACATATTCTGACTGCAGCAAGAATCATCTTTGCACAAAACTGGATTTCAGAAGAGATCCCAACACAAGATAAAATATCAAAAATAACAATGTGCAGAGATGGACAAACTCACCAAAGAAAAGGAAGAATCTGAATACTACCTGGTATGGCAAAAGTGGTACCAATGGCTGGAGAAAAGAAGATCCAAATAAAAAGACGATCCCTAAAGACTAAAACCAAATCATGTATCAAATGAGATATACTAGAGCTACAACTAAACTTTACAAAATATTGTTATATAAGGTAAAATGGGGGAATTTATATTCAGAGATATAATTTACCAATGTACTGTCTTAACAAGTTACGTTTAATTGTTATGTATGTAGTGTAGTTTTACTTTTCGTGCTTGTCTTGTGTGTTTTTAATTTAATTTAAAAAAATTAAAAAAAAGAAAATGGCTAGAAGAAATTACAAAACAACAAATTTGAGTTAAAACCTTAACTATTTTTATTAGATATAGCAAAACGAAATTATAGTAAGAAAACTCAGAATTATACTGCACATTACTGTGGCCAGAATTGCCTATGCGCAAAACTGGAAAAATGATAGCATCCCCTTGGATAGAATGGTGATAAAAAAGGTGTTAGAATGTGCAGAGATGGACAGGCTAATAATAGAAATAAAAGAGAAACAGATTATTTGATTTGGAACACATAGTATAGTTCGTTGGTTAATAGAAGGGTAAGAATATAAAGATAATTTGAGAGATATTTTTAAGTTAAAAGTTTTACATCGAAACATGTATGTATTTAAATGGTAAGTAAGAACAATGAAAATAACTGATATGTACTTATGAGCAATACTGATACAGGAGTGCTGTAAAGATTGAAAATGTGGTATAAAATGAAGAAAACCATTCAGTAAAATAATACTTCTTCCTAATGGCAACCGATGACTCTGGAGCTGCATGTGGCTCTTTCATCCCCCTGCTGCAGCTCCATTGCTCAAAAGAAAATAAAGAAAATAAAAACTTTCAGAAAAAAACAGAACGTTTAACGGTGTGTGGGCAGATTCATTTGCTTTCAACTGCTGACTGGTTTACCAGTATGCTCAATACGTGGTGACAAATTGGCAAAGGAGACAAAGTCAAATGTTGTAAAGACATTTCCAGAATAAACACTCAGCCTTTGGTTAAAAAAAAATATCTAGATGGAGAGAATAAAAGCCATTTCGGAACTGTGGCTAATGGATCCAAATGGCTTTGTGCGAGGTTGCCAACCCTGCCCTAACCAGTTCAGCAACTGATGGCTATAGAAGACGAGCAGGGAGGCAACTAGGGGTGGCAATGAGAGTGTAGTAGAGAAGGAAGGTGGGTTGCGTTATTTTGGGGAACACTAAGGAGTCTGAGGCAGCCTAAGACAACAGTAATGAATTACCACTCTCCAGAAACAGGACTTCACAAGGAGTTAATAGCAGAAAGAACAGGAGCTATAGAACTAGGGAATTGTGGAGTAGCGAGCACTAGGCTTTGAGTGTTTTTGTGTGCTGTTGCCGCTGCTGTGAGGCCTGTGTTGGCTGATTTTGGGGCTCACTGACCTGGGTATACATAAAAGAACCAATGAAATTCTGAAAGAAGAGAGCTCCTGTTGCAAAATGTGATTTGCCAGTTATTAAACACATTCACATCTGTCAGACGTGTCAAAGGCCCGAGAGGCCAGATTTGGCCCACAGGACCACCTTGGAAAGGGCAAGGGGCTGGCCCCTGCTTTGGCCCACCCCAATCTGGTGCCCCCTCTGGGCACACGGCACAGGAAACGTGCGTGCAGGGGCTGGCAGCAGCAAGGAGGAGGTAAGTGCAGCTGGGGACCCCCTTGGGGAAGCGGGACTGGGGGGTCCCCAGGAGCCTATAGCCAGGCACTTGCCCTCCACTGCCCAGGGCTCCAGACATCTCATGCCAACTTCCATGTGGCCCAAAGCTGACAACTGAGGTGTTTCTCACAGACAAGGCTTTAGCATTTGCCGCTGGCAAGGGAAGTCTCAGCCGCTTCCTGCTTCAGACACAGCAAGCCTCACCAAGCATTCATGCTCTGCATGTTTGATCATACGTGTGATAATGGTGAAATTCAGCCAGATCCATCTGGATCATGCGATCCAATAGCGCTGGGAGACTCCGCCTACCTGCCCATTATGTCCCATTTTTGATCCTCTGAGCATGTGTGGAGGTAGTGTGCACGAGTGTAGCACATACATGCTCACATTTGCGAGCCAGTAGGGAAAGGCAAGTGAATTTCACCCCTGGTGTGTGAGCAACTTTCTCTGTGATGAGTGAAAAAAGCACACCCATCAGTCTTAACTTCTCACTTATGCACACCTCCACTCTATCTTGTTTCCACAGCTCAGAATCGAACATCAAACATGAATGAACTATTAGGCAAGATGCCAAACATCTGGCTTGGGCAAAAGGGCACAAGAACTGTTATGTTTTTCTTTTCTTTTAGAATTTGTTTTTCCAGATTGGATTTGAAGTTATTTGTTCAAATTTGAAATGTTAACCTTGTTAGGCCCACTTCTTAGGCATAATGCACTCCTGAACTAATATGAGTGTCTTATGTGCAAGTGGCCTTTTGAGGGTAACCATAATGTTGATGCGATCCTCAATGGAATTGAGTTTGATACCCCTTGACATAGGTAGCCCCACTCACAAGGAGTAGCAGAGGGAAATCCACCTGGAGACTCTATGCGGCTTTCAAAATGGAAAGTATTCCACAATATAAAAACCCTTAACTTTAGCCTATGGCATTAACAAGCTGCTTGCATCCACCACTTGATCAGTTCCTTGTCTATTTGACAGGCCTCTCCATTCCGAGGCTATCAGGGCAGCACATATTTCAGGCATGGCAAATGAGCCGACGGACTGGCTCAGCAGAGCCTCAGTCGACCATGTGGCGTGGCGTGGCGCCTGCACCCGTCCTTGTTCCCGAAAATGGCAGACTGTTTCGGCCTTCAGATAGTCGACCTATTTGCCATCCAAGACATCTGCCAGCTCCCCAGGTTTTACACTCAGTTTGCGACACCGGGGGCAGAGGGAGTAGATGTGCTACGCAGTCCGTGGCCTCCAGGATGGTTGTACACCTTTCCTCCTCCTGCTTCTGGCCCCCCACTGGCCCAGAAGGCCTTCGTTTGCAAACCTGGTAAACCTGTCAGTAGCTCAACCCTGGAGGATCCCTCAGAACAGGGTCTCCCCTCAGCCGGGGGGCATTGGTCCATCCGGACCCACAGTGGTTCCAAATGACCACCTGGCACTTGAGCAGAGCCTTCCAAGTTGGGACAATTTTTCCTCCAGGGTCATCAAGACAGTTCAGGCTCTCCCAGACCCTCGACTAACCGAATATGTAACGGCACATAGGCGACTTTTTGTGGGTGGTGTGCCAACAGGGGATTGGTCCCTACCAACCTGAGCCACTGATTGTATACAGGTACCTGATATGAGACCTGGCCAAGGTCTTAAAACTCCCTTACCGGGACTCCATTCGAGCCTTTGAGAGGACTGCATGCGCTACCTTACATGCAAGGTGGCATTTCTGGTGGCCATTACATCGGCCAGAAAGACCTTTGTGTGTTCCACTCTGACAGGGTGGTTTTGTGGCTGGACCCCTTCTTCATCCCCAAGATAAACACTTGGTTCCACAAAGCTCAGGAACTTGTGCTGCCAAACTTCTGTCCTGAGCCAGGTCACTACCTGGAATGTAGATGGCACACCTTGGTGGTGAGGAGGGCCCTCCACATTTTACATCAAAAGGACTTCCTCCCTACGGAGTGCGGAATCCCCATTTGTTCTTTCCAGCCTGCCACGCTGGGCGACAGGGTCACCCCCTCAAACTTGAGACCGTGTATCAGGTCATGTATAGTCAAGGCGTACGAGATCCAGGCCTTTCTGGTTCCTAGGCAAGTAACCGCCCATTCTACCAGAAGCGCGGCCACCACTGTGGCATGGCCAATACAGGCCTCTCTGGAAGAGCAGCTACCTGGTCCTCTCCATCTCCTTTTATCCGCCAGTATAAAGTGGACACTTGCGCTTCGACTGAGGTGGACTTTGGCAGGCAGGTACTTCAGAGTGTCCACACAGAGCAGAGGGGACTTTGGACCACACCATGACCCACCCACAGGACAGCCAGCTTTGGTATGTCCCATTCTTGGATGCTATCTCCACCACTACGGAGAAGGGATGTTGTCTTACCCGATACACTCCTCGTTGAGGTGATAGCATCCAGTCCTGGGTCGAAGGGATATGACTACATTACAGCACATCAGTCTGCATCAACGCCTTTGCCAAAAATTAGCAAGTGCCCAATTCCACTCTACCCTTTTATCTGGAACCGTAGATGTTTGAGTAAGATAGAGAATAGTTGCCAACAAATTGAAAAGTGCTTGAAATGTTTGCAACATATTGGAAAGCAAGCTGGTCAAGACTTAAATGTATTGCTTAGTGACCAAGTACAACGGAGAAGATAAAAACTCTAGAATATATTATTTTCCATTTGTTCTTTCTCTTTTGCATAAAGTACTGAGATAAAAGTACTGTTTACTGAGATAAACAGTAAAGCCCTTGTTAAATTGGTTGTCCATCAGAATGAGGTTATTGTGTTAGCCTACAAACTTTAAACCTGGAACCACTTAAAATTTAGATTGTTCCCATCCTGCCAATTTTTGGAAACCCCCTTTTAAGACCTTGTACTAATTCACATTTTGAGTCTGTCAGGTATTCCTAATTTATGGTATTATTCTGCTTTTAATCTTGCTACTTTTTAAAACCTATTTTAATTTTGTATTTTAGATTTTCATAATGCACCTTATTTTGTGATGCTGACAAACTGTCCAGAAATGCTTTAAAATGAGCATTTCCATAAATCAAATATTGTTCAAATGGTAAATACTGAAGGACACCCCCTCCCACACACACACATTAGTGCTAAGAATTTAACAAGCAGAATCATAGCTGGGAAGCTGTCCCAAGATTTCTTAGTAAAAAAAAGCTTCATTATCAGGAGTTTGAAAAATTATTTTAAGGTATGTCTAAACACATGCATTTTGTCAGGCAAAAGGTTTATTTTTTGATTCTGTAGGAACACTTTCCCAAATTCCCAAGTTGTAGGCTAATTAGGACCAGATTATCCTAGGATAACACACACACACACACAAAGCAAGCAAAATCATTTAAAGGGAATTAAAAATTAAGCCAGATGCATGAACCTATCATATGGAAAAATAGGAGGGAGTATTAAATATGTTTGCTTGCCAAAAATAGAAACCAACGTATGCATCTGTTATGGGGAAAATAGAAAGGAGTATCAAGTATATTCACTGCCTTATTTATAGAAAATAAAAAGTGGGATTTTGAAATAAATCTGAAGCAGTTTCAAGCTCACCAAAGTATTAAAATAGTGTGAAGGACTGTGGTAGTGTGGTACCTAACAAAAAGTCTGCCTCAAAATGCATTTTAAAAGCCTTGTCTTTTCTCTACCCACCAAACTATCACAAATGAACTCAAATGGAAGATATGGGACAGGAATAAAAACCTTATCAGAAATCTCTATGGATCAAAACAGAGCACGTTTTATTTTGCCAGGGAAAAAATCTGAAAGTAGGTGAACTTGAACTGTGGAAATTAAGGATTATTCCTTTACATGTATCTCAAACTCAGCAAACTTGTTTTTAGAAATGTTAAAGAGGCTTCTGGTCACCCAGGAGAAAGGAATTATGGAATTAGCTATTGAATTTTTGAAATCTTTTGAATGTTGTACAAAAGGCTGGTATAGCATATACAGAGTACACTCCTTGTCTTGGATGTGTAGTCTTTTGTACTGCAGCAATAAAACATTTGATTTCTCTTGCCCTGCCTGGAATTTGGAGTCTCTTCACACCAAACAACCAAACTTCCCTATAGATTTTTTTTCTGGTTAACAGTTGTAAAGGCTATTCAAAGAAAAAATGCAGCCATTTAACTTGAAGGCAATCTTTTATGAAATAGTCAATCTTCAAAATAGAGAAAGCCACCCAATTTTTTTTAAAGCAACCAGGGGAAAAAACCTTTTGTAAATTCCTGTGCTGGATAAGATTAAGCACTAGGAGTCCCAGCTGCAGTTTTTTTGCTAAAAACTCTGATTATCTTTTTGTGAAGCTTCTAAATAAGAGCTGAAGTGGGCTTTCCTTAAATTACTTCAAAAATTTAAAAGGTACACTGCCAGCTATAATAAACGTATTCTGTAAAAACTTGTTTTTAGGCCTATGCTGCATTTCCTCTTTCCCATAATTTAGAAACAGGGTTGCCTAAAAAAAAACACAACTGTGTTCAAAATAAACAGATACTGAAACCTTAAACTGGTTTTGAACTACTGTAATTTGTTTTGTGTATTGTAACTGAAAAGAAAAGGTTGTTGGCCATAGAAAAGGTTAGACTTTATTTAATTTTAAAAGAAACCAAGAATTTTTATTTAAAAACCTTTCATCTTGGTTTAAAATGCCAAGCAGTTAGCATCTCTACTTAATGTTAACTAATTTAGCTAAACCAGCATTTAACTCTCAATAATTGAGAGCAAGTCTACAGAATGACCTGAAAATTATAAATGAAGTCCCTAAAAGGAAAATAAAAAGCTGGGTTTTTTTGGAAAACACCGTTTTTTCTATTAGAAATGAAGATGGCCATTTATGCAACAAGAATATATATATTTCAGGACAATACCAACTCCAAAATTAAAGAGGGGATTCAACCTAAGCTTTTTAAAAAATCTTGACTGGACATTTCCAACTATCTGACTGCAAACCATGAAAATGTATTTGTTAATAGTTTGTAACTATCCAACCTTGTAGCTTAGTTTTTCATTAGAGCTTAAGTTTGAATTTCTCCCCTCCCATTTTTTTTTGGAACATTCCAAGCCTGGACATTTGCAAATGTTGTAAATTGCCATAAAGAGCTGCAAATTCTAATGGGGACTTTTAAGCAAAGAGCGAGCAATGATAAGCCTGAATTTTCTAGAACTGAGTCCCTTAATGCAATTTTCAGTCAGATTTTTGGGGGGTAAAGCGGCCCCTGCATAAATCCATTCTGTCCCACACAAATTTGAAGGAGCAAACTTGCAATCAAATTTTAAAAGGGCATTCAGGGAAACTCTCATTTTATATTTTTATTTATTTAGTCAAGCATGAGAAAATAAGTATGAACATGTTAAGTATAAACAGGTATAAATATATACATTTTAAATGAGTACCAATAAATTTCTCCATTGATGAAATTATTTTATCAACTATACTGCACTTTTATGAGATGCAAATAGTAGTCCCTTTAAATCAATCTTGTGCTGAAATAAACTTTCTTCAAATAACTGGGTTATGAAGTATTTTATAGCAACTTGCCTGCCCTATATATTGCTATTCCAGCTTATTTGTCTGGCCAAAAAAGCCCCTTGTTTTTTGTTTTTGTAAATCAAAATGGTACCCCTGAATATTGCATGTCTTTTGTGCACATTAAAAATCCAAGTGTCTTTTTGTAAATTGAAATGGGTGGCAATATAAATCACATTTTGTTCAAACGGCAAATACTGAAGGACACATCATAAATGTTACATATTGATATCTGTAGAGATATCCCAAAACTTGTTACGGTAAAAAAATTATGTATGATCAAATACTTTAATCAAAAATTTAAGGAAATTTTGTCAGGAAAAAGGGTAAGTGTATTTATTCAATATGAAAAGACTGTCATTTCCAGAGGGTAAATTGTTGGAAAATTAGATAGCAGAAACACAGGTCAAATAAGTAATTAAACAGGAATTAAAAATTAGGAGCCAAATGTCTATCATTGTGTGGAAAACATGAGGATGGAGTATTTGGTATGTTTGCTGCCTAATCTATATAAAGGTGGTATTAAAAACTAATTTTATTTAGCTTCAAGCTGTAAGGTTTATTCATTTTATTAACATAGATACTGTCTCACACTTCATATTAATGAAAAGCCTGCCATCACTACAAAATTGTTTGGAAAAGCCTCGCCTTTTCTACCTCAGAATCAAGAACTTAAAATGGAAGAAATGAGAGGGGGGGATTAGGGAACTAAGTGTATTTTGGCAAAATAAACCTGAGACAATAGTAAACTGGGCTAGGGAATTAAATCAATCCCTTTCTTTTCTTTGTGTATATGTATGTATTTCAGGAAATTTTATAAGAGACGTTGAAAGGCTCTTAGAAACAGCAAGGTAGCCATTTAACTTGAAGCTATGAAATGTGGTTCATCTTTCTTTTGAAGATCCACCCAAATCCTTTTAGTAAATTTTAAAAAGGAACCCCAATTTTTCATCTTTTGCAAAAGCTTGTGCTTCAGACTAGTATTAGAAGCCCCCCCCCCCCCCCCGTTAACTTTTTTTTTGCTTTAAGAGCTCCTTAATCTCATTACAAAGTTTCTAAACTTAAATTAAATTGAACTATCATCTTTCCCTTCCTATAAATTAAATAGGTGAATGGCTTCTGAATAGAGAACTCTTCAACTTCTAGTACTTTGCTTTCAAATTCTTTTATTTTGCAATTTTTTTCCCCCAGAGTAGCATTTTTAGCATTAACTAAAAAACAGGGTTAATTAAACAACGCTAAACTTTTCTGGTCAAAAAAACCCCAAATTCTACAGAAAACCAGGTTATGAAAAAACGCAGTAAAAATCAGCTTTTAACTAAGTTTGCTTCAGCTAACTTTACAAGGTAATGTAGTGTACAGGTAATGAAAAAACGCAGTAAAAATCAGCTTTTAACTAAGTTTGCTTCAGCTAACTTTACAAGGTAATGTAGTGTACAGGTAATGAAAAAATGCAGTAAAAATCAGCTTTTAACTAAATTTGCTTTAGCTAGCTTAACGTATAAGGTAATGTAGCGTACAGCTAAAAGTAGATTTAGTTGAATTTTAAAACAGAAGACCTGGAAACCCAGCCCGAGATTTAAAAAAACCCACATCTGGGTTTGAAAAAAATCCCAGCAATGGCAACTCTGTTTTTAAAAAAGGCTTTTCTTCCACTTTTAACTAAGGAAAATTCCCACTAACTGAGACTGAACGTGGGAAAACGCTGTAGAAAAATGTTTTCTTTATATATAGGCTTATCAGGTTGCCTCAATAAAAACCCACATCACAACGAACCGAAAATAACTAAAAAAGAATTGCAAAACAGGCCTCTAACGCAACAGGAAAATAAAACGCGATTTCTTCGAGCTAAACAAAATTAGCCGCCTTTCCCCCCCAGAAATGAGCCGAGCCAACTCGGCAAACAAGGAAAATATACCTTGGGACTATACCAACCTCAAAATGAAAGGGGGGATTTGAGAGAGAAAACTTTCTTAACTCTCTTGAAAAGACATGTCCAGCTAAATCTCCTGACCGCTGTAATGAACACTTATTGAAAATAGATTGTGAGTCGTTCCAACCTTGTAGCATATTTTATTCATGAGCTGAAGGTTGATTTACCAGCTGTTCTCCCCCGTCCCCGCGACCACAATTTCAATTTGGAACATTCCAGGTTGGGCCATCTCCCCACCCACCCCACCCCGCCCAAAAGTTTGCAATTGAAGTTAAAGAAGTAGTTGCAAATTCTAACGGGGAATTTTTAACGGTTGTGTGGGTGGCATGCAAAAAAAAAAAAAAAAAAAGAGGAAAGATAGTCCGAATTTTGCCCTGATTTTCTGGAAAAGCTTCTCAAGTCAAAGCGATTGTCCGCTGGGTTTTGCTGCAGAGTTTCTTTTTGGAGGAGAAACTGCAATTTCCAATGCAAAATCTGAAAGGATGGCCAGGGAGCTATTCTCTGCAGACGAAATTATCTTGCCTTCAACTCCCAGACTGTACATTTTTCACTGGATGCAAATTGCATTTTATGCAAATTGTATACATTGTGTGCACAGTTGCACTTGAGTTGCAGTTCCTTTAAATAAATCTTGTGGCATAAGAATAAACTCACTATCTTCAAATAATAATTGTGCTATAAAGTATGCCCACCCCATGCGTCGATAATACTGCCTGTTAATTTGGCCAAAGGCTAATATATCAGCAAAGTTCCTTGCACGTTGTCAACCTACGTCAGAAAAGTCAAAACTGGCAGCTATGACATTGCAAGTGAAATGTTGACTGTTTTTAATGTACATTAAAAGGCACGTTTGACATCTCTTGAGTTAAGGGCGAGGGAAATCAAACCACTTTGTTCCAGAAGATTTTATTTTTAAATTCAGGTTAAATTTGAAGGAAAAAAAAATTAAAATCAGGTTTTAACACAAAATGTCTTCTTCTGTCCACTTTATTCAATTTTGGTGTCCCCCACTCCAGGTGGCTCGTAACAGTGAAAAAGATAAAAATGCATCAATTCAAAATAAAGACGTCTTAATTACAGTCTTAATTTTTGTAAAATTATCTGCTGTTGGTATTTGACACGGAAAAATTGTCTGAAGTATATGACCCTGTTATGGAAGAAAGGATATAAGGGACATCCCAAGGGTCAGCTAGAGTCAGGTTTATTTTTGTGCAAAAAGATTCAGAATCAGAGGATTCTGCTAACATAGCAACTTTTCCATATATGGTTAATATACATTTGTTATTTTTAATTGACATCTCCTAATTACTAAGATTTTACATTATCTTTATCCAACACTCATAATTCTTCTTGTAACTGGCTGAAGTACAAATTCTTCTTTTGATATTTGCTTCTCGTCCAGGTGCTATTCTCTGGCCTAATCACCCTTGACTATGTTTCATGAAGATGCTCCCTTTTCTTCTGACAAGTTAGAGGGTCACTTAGAGTATCAAGGAGGTTATGTTGACTCTGTATTCTCTCTAGCTGGCGGTATTTCCTGTCTTCAGAATATAGTTGCTTTTAGAATATCTTTTAGAATATAGTGAATATATCCAGTGGCCATCCAAACGCTCCCACTTTAACCCTACTTCTCATTTATGGTGGAAATGGGAACAAGAGGGCACTTTTAAATCGCTCTTGGCGGATATGTAAAAAAAGCTTTAAAAATTGGATTCAGATACATATATAAATTCAGAGGATTTAAAAAATTAATATACAACTGTAGTCAGAGTTGTTTTTTGGGACTGACTGACAAAAAGTTGGGGGGGGAATCAAATAGCATATAGAAAATAACAGCGAGACTTCTATATGCAGAAACGTGGAGTGGTTTGACCAATAGAAGAGCCTTCTGACAAGGCATAACAACAACCCTGCAAGGTGGTTTTTTTTTTTAAAAAAATTGATTTATATGCCGCCCTTCTCCGGAGACTCAGTGTGGCTTACAATGTGTTAAGTTAAGTGTTGGGCTGAGAGAGTGAATGGCCCATGTTCACTCAGCTTGCTTTCATGCCTAAATCAGGACTAGAACTCCCAGTCTCCTGGTGATAGCCCAAAGTCGCCCAGCTGGCTTTTGTGGGACTACAACTCCCACAAGTGGGACTACAACTCACTGTCGCCTGGTGATTGGTTCAAAGTCACCCAGTTGACTTTCATACCTAAGGTAGGACTAGAATTCACAGTCTCCCAGTCTCCCCTGGGCCTCCACCACTAAACTAAACTGTGGAAAATATGTGCTAGATGGCTCATGCTGCGGTCATGTTCTTTGTCAATGATCATATTTGGGTTCATTGTAACACCGTATTGTTGGCCTGCAAAACTAGGCTCCTTGGTTCACAGCTTCACTTCCTGATTTATATACCAGATGTTTATCCCACCTTTATTAATTTATAAGTAACTCGAGGCAATGCAGACATAAAAGAATAGATATGGCCAGGCTTGGAGAGAGAGAACTGTAAACATCAGGGTGAAGTGAAATGAATTGAAAAGATAAAAGACAAGGTTATCTCTATTTGCATATTTCGGTCCTCGCTGCGGGCATGCCAGTTTTCCTTGGCACAGAGTTTGGAAATCTTTATCATTGGCACAACACATAGAAGAAGGACCGGATGATTGATATACAACTTCAGCTCGCATGATTTTAGAAGGAGTTGGTACAATAGGTGCCAAATTGTGGCTCAGGTTTTTCAACAGGATAGGTAAACAGCAGCTCTTCAGAAACACCCTTGTTTGAAAATGCAACTTCCTAGATGAGTAGGATGTCTCTCTCTCTCTCTCTCTCTCTCTCTCTCTCTCTCTCTCTCTCTCTCTCTCTCTCTCTCTCTCTCTCTCTCTCTCTCTCAATTTTTGCTCCTGGCAGGGTGAAGAAGGCGTTAAGAGTTGAGAAGATACGATCAAACTGTCTTTCTGCAAACTGGATCTCCAGAAGAGAGATGTTCAGACTCTCACAGCTCCAGATAAAACTCCCTTCCCAATTGCTTGGAGGCTCAATTCAAGAAGACATGGTTTCTTTCAGGCCTATACTTTGAATGAGTGGCTTGTGGTATATCCAGAATTTGGCTTCCTTCTCACGTGCAGATGTTTCCAGTATACCAGACAGGCTGGAAAAGGTAAGTTAACTTGTGTTGTGGCGAATATATCTGTAGCTCGGATGTAGGGTGAGGGTAAAGATTCGTTTTACGGTTTTAACTTATGTTGCAATTGTCATCTGAATGTACATTTATACATATGTACATATTTATATGTATATTTATACATACATACATATACATACCCATAAAGGTTCCCCTCACACATATGTGCTAATCGTTCCCGACTCTAGGGGGGCGGTGCTCATCTCCGTTTCAAAGTTGAAGAGCCAGCACTGTCCGAAGACGTCTCCGTGGTCATGTGGCCGACTCAATGCCAAAGGCACACGGAACACGGTTACCTTCCCACCAAAGGTGGTCCCTATTTTTCTACTTGCATTTTTTACGTGCTTTCGAAGTGCTAGGTTGGTCAGAAGCTGAGACAAGTAATGGGAACTCACCCCATTACACGGCGCTAGGGATTCGAACCGCTGAACTGCCGATCTTTCGATCGACAAGCGCAGCGTCTTAGCCGCTGAGCCGCCGCGTCCCTTAGACGTACATACAAACGTGCATATAAATGTTTACAACCATTTGTTTAGTGACTTTGAAGTTACAACAGTCCTGAATAAAGTGGCTTATGAACATTTTTCACTCTTACGACTTACAACATCCGTCTCATGGTCACGTGATCAAAATTCAGACGCAGTACCCCGGGGTCGTATGATCCCCCTTTTGTGACCTTCTGACAAGCAAAGTCAATGGGGAAACCAGATTCACTTGACAGCTAGCTGTGTTACTAACTTAACAACTGCCGTGATTCACTTAGCAACTGTGGCCAGGAAGGTCGTAAAAGGGGACAAAACTCACTTAACAACTTCTGTCTTGCTTCACAAGAGAAATGTTGAGCTCGGTTGTGGTCAGTACCACTAGAGCAGGGATGTCAGACTCAAGTGTTTAGATCTGGCCGGGGGGGGCGGGGGCGGCCTGGAAATAGCAAAGGACTTCCCCACAGCGCCTCTGCTAGTGAAAACACTCTGCTAGTGCAGCACTCTGCTGGCCAAAATGGAGCACGGGGAGCTGGCAGAGTGCTGCAGGAGACTGTCCAGGCCGAAAACAGGGTGCACACACACCCCCCCAGCTCCTATTTTGGCTGGCAGGGTGCTGCAGGAGGCGTACATCCCATCTCCCATCCATCCCAATCGCTCTCTAGACCCAGGAGCCTAGAGAGCGGTTGGAGGTCCAGCCGTTCCAAGTCTGACCGAGCCCAGTTGAGATCTTTTCACGGTCTTATCTGGTGGTGATGGAGGCAGCAAAGCGTTCCTACTTCGCTGCCCTCATTGCATCCGCAGAAAATTGCCCGGCCCCCCTGTCTAGGGTTTCCTGTTCTCTTTTGAACTGGAGGGAGGGGGAGGACCCTATGCAGGGACGACCGAGGAGTACAGCCAATTTCTGACGGACAAGATCGCTCAGATCCGGGATGGGCTGGACTCCGACTGTGTGGGGTTGATCGGAGAGGTGGCGACGGGTCTGGTTGTTTGGGATGAGTTCGACCTTGTTACACCTGAGGAAGTGGACAGGATCATGGGGAAGCTGAGTACCATCACGTGTTTGCTGGACCTGTGTCCCTCCTGGCTCGTTTATTCAGCCAGGGAGGCTACACATAGCTGGATCCAGGCAGTGGTTACTGCATCATTGACTGAGGGGAGTTTCCCCACTGCCTTGAAGGAGGCGGTGGTAAGGCCTTTCCTCAAGAAGCCCACCTTGGATCCAGTTATTTTAAACAACTTCCATCCTTCGCTTTATTGCGAAGGTTGTTGAGAGCGTGGTGGCGCGTCAGGTCATGCTGGTCCTGGGTGAAGCATCATGCCTAGACCCGTACCAGTTGGGCTTCAGGCCCGGGTACAGCCTGGAGACGGCATTGGTCGCACTGGTGGATGATCTCTGGAGGGCTGCCCTGGTCCTGTTAGATCTCTCGGCAGCTTTTTCGCATGAAAACTACAGAACTGGCTTTGGCTTCTACTGTGCTTATTTGGCTCTATCAGTAAAGTTATACTTTTGGTAAAATAATGTCCCAGGAGTTTATTTTTATTACATATGTCAACAGGACGGAGAATAGCAATTTTAATATGTTTGTGAACTTCAACTCCCAGAATTCCCCAGCCTGCATGTTTTTCACCTTTGGCAGCTTCTCAGACCCCTGAAACCAAGAAAGACACTTAGCCAATATTTAAAGCAGGTTTCTTTATTGTTCCACACCTATAGACAGAACTTTGCCCAACATAAGTAACCTACTACCTACATCAAACATATACTTTGGGAACTATTA
Source organism: Masticophis lateralis (assembly GCA_030761175.1). Lineage (NCBI taxonomy): Eukaryota > Metazoa > Chordata > Lepidosauria > Squamata > Colubridae > Masticophis > Masticophis lateralis. The sequence goes on along the minus strand of JAUDYJ010000006.1, from coordinate 5,963,506 downwards.
GGGAGAGGCCGTCCTCACCCTCTCCCACACACAAAATATCCAAATGGTTGTTTATCTCCTCCCTTCTGAGAAGCCAGCCCACTACATTCCATCACACAATTTTAAGACGTGGATTTCGACTCCGAGAATTCCCCAAACCAGCATATTTTTCAAACTTGGCAACTTTATAAGAGACATGAATTCCCAGAATCCTCTAGCCAGCATGTTTTCCCAGTTGGTAACTTTAAGATAAGTGGATTTCAATTCCTGGAATCCCCCAGCCAGCATGGGCTTTGTGTGTGTGTGTGTGTGTGTGTGTGTGTGTGTTTAGATTTGGTGACTTTAAAATGTGCGTGGACTTCAACTCCCAGAATCTTCCAGCCAGTGAATTTTTGAAACTTGGGAACTTTTAAGATGCATGTGGACTTCAACTCCCAGAATCCCCCAACCAGCATGTTTTTCGTAGTTGGCAACTTTAAGGGACGTGGACTTCAACTCCCAGAATTCCGTAGCCAGCATATTTTTCAAACTTGCAACTTTAAGATACTTATGGACTTCAACTCTCAAAATTATTTATTTACTTATTTATTTATTGGATTTATATGCCGCCCTTCTCCCGAAGGACTCAAGGCGGCTCACAACAATAAGAAACAGAAAAGACAAAAGTTAAAAGACAAATTAAAACAGAATATCCAATAAATAAGATTAAACGTGGGAATACCAATTCAAATTTAAGAATTTAAAAAGCTACAAAATCAGTTTAGAGTCAACCCAGGTTCGCCCGTTGGAAGAGCCAGGTCTTCAAGGCCCGGTGGAAGGTTCGGAGGTCAGGGATTATCTGGAGCTCCAGGGGTAACGTGTTCCAGAGGGTAGGGGCTCCCACAGAGAAGGGTCTCCCCCTAGGGGTCACCAATTGACATTGTCTAGCCGAAGGTACCCTGAGGAGGCCAACTCTGGGAGCAAACTGGGCGATGGAAGGCTACCAGTGGCAGGAGGTGGTCTCACAAGTACTCTGGTCCTAGGCCACGTAGGAATTCCCTAGCCAACATGTTTTTCAAACTTGCAACTTTAAGATACTTGTAGACATCAACTCCCAGAATTCCCTAGACGGTATGTTTTCCAAACTTGCAACTTTAAGATGCGTGTGGACTTCAACTCCCAGAATTCCCTAGCCGGCATGTTTTTCAGACTTGGCAACTTTAAGATACGTGGACTCCATCTCCCAGAATCCCCCAGCCAGCGTGATTTTTCCACAGTTGGCAATGTTGAGATGTGTGTGGACTTCAACTCCCAGAATTCCCCAGGCAACCAGCTGGGAGTCCACTTATCTAAAAGTTACCGTGTTTGTAAACCTCTATACTAGGTCATGAATTCAGCTATAATTGCAGTAAACATTGTAGGAGAGAGCTATCTACTGAATGTTGGCAAATATATATATAATAAGAGCCTTGGCGACTCAGCGGACTAAAGACTAAAGTGCTGTTAATTAGCACTTAGCTGCCAGCTCCCTGCAATTACTGCGAGTTCAAATCTCATCAGGCTCAAGGTTGACTCAGCTTTCCATCCTTCCGAGGTAGGTAAAATGAGGACCCGGATTGTGCGGGCAATAAGCTGACTTTGTATAAAAAAGAACACCGCTTGGGAGGGTGCCTAAGCAGGTAGATACAAAAGTATGAAGGCTATTGTTTAACACATTGTAAGGAGAAGGGCAGCATATAAATCGAGCCAATATATATATATATTTTCTTTACAGGGAGGATACGTGAGATGTGGGTGTGGCTTACTGATGATGGCTAATGAGCCAGAAATAGATCTATATAAGTCTCTCACTAGGCAGCATAAGGCTGCCAGAAGAAAAAAAGCTCAGAATCTAGTGAATCTCAGTGACTTCACTGAGTTAGAGCTACAGAAAAATCTTGGTTACGTAGGAAAAACCTGGCTAAAAGAAAAACAAACAAACATACATACATACATGTCCAAAAGCATTTGTAGCACCTTTTCCAACTAAGCAATTTGATCAAATTTTATTAAAATTGGTTAGTCGGAAAAGATGTTACCAGGTTGCCTATGACTATAATTAGCAGATAAGTAACTACAGGCCTATGATTACGCGTTGCAGATCCAAACTGATTCATCATCGGCTTGTGATCATCATATTGAACATTTGCTACTGGGAAATTTGACAAGTTAAAAAGGGAAGCAAAACATGAGTTTAATCACGTTTCACTACATCAAGTGGATAGTAAAAACCACTGACTTCAAAACAAGTCAGCAAATAGTAACCTCTCGAATTTGGAGCTGCTGTCCGTAGCCCATATTGCAATCTTGCCAGTTATCACGTAAAATAGAAACTCCTTAGGTATTGGTTACGCAAGTTTAAACCCAAACTTAAGTAAAGTTGGCAATCCTGTGCTGATATATCTAATAGATCAATAGAGCAGTATTTCTCAATTTTGGCAACTTGAAGATGGGGGGCGGGAATTCAACCCCCAGAATTCCCCAGATGGCATAGCTGGTTGGGGAATTCTGGGAGTTGAAATCCCACCCACCCACACATCTTCACGTTGCCAAGATTGAGAAACAATGGCTAAATAAATTAAAACCAGTACTCCCAATTGCAGTTAAAGGACACTGTAGGGCACAGGGACAAGTATTGTATGTCATTCACCAACCATAAACAGACCTATGAAATTTTTCAATAGTCTTCAAGGGCAGTCCCATGTGGCTACATTTCAGCAGTCTAGACAAGTTGCAATGAACTACAGGTATTCCTCGACTTACGATCACAGTTGATCCCCAGATTTCTGTTGCTAAGTGAGGCAGTTGTTAAGTGAGATTTGCTCCATTTTACAACCTTTCTTGCCACCGTGGTTAAGTGAATCACTGCAGTTGTTAGGTTCGCAACACGGTTCTTAAGCGAATCGTTTCCCCGTAGACTGTGCTTGTCAGAAGGTCGCTAAAGGAGATCACATGACCCCGGGACACTGCGACCGTCATAAATACGAACCAGTTATCAAGCATCCAAATGTTCATCACGTGATGATGGGGAATGCTGCACCGGTCATAAATGTGAAAAACAGACATAAGCCACTTTGTTCAGTGCTGTTGTAATTTTGAATGGTCACTAAAGAAATAGTTGTAGGTCAAGGATTACCAGTATCAACAAATTCCCACAATTGTTAAGTCCCAGGTGGCGGGGCTGCAAAACTCTCAAGTTATTGCTGGTATTCAACAAGCCATGATTCATCAGAAGCATGATTTAGCCAGGTCAGTTACCACGTGCTGAAACAACATGGCTATAGCACTTTCTATTGGTCGCTTTCCTATGTGGAAGAATGGGACAGTTAAAAGGTGCATGGCCATACCTACTTCACCGGCAGTCCAGTGTCCAAATACACAGCTATTTGTCCCACGCAGCCGATTGGCCACGGAGATGTGTCTATTTGTCCCACGCAGCCGATTGGCCACGGAGATGTGTCTATTTGTCCCATGCAGCTGATTGGCCATGGAGATGTGTCTATTTGTCCCACGCAGCCGATTGGCCACGGACAAGTGTCACTGGGAATCGACCAGGATGAGGAGACAGGAGACCAGTAGCAAGGGAAAAACACGCAGAGAGTTAGCCATGGTGGATCGGATGCAGTGGGGGTCCAACCCCTTGTTCAAACAAGAGACTCTGTACCATTTCACGGTGGGCTGTCCAGTCTCAGAACTTTGAATAGTCACTAAGTGAACCGTTGTAAGTAGTGGACAACCTATAATCTAAGAATTCAAATATATGTTAAGGAGAGAGATTGGGACAGGAGTGTCCCAAGGGAGTGGGACACTCCCTTGGGACATCCAGGAGTGCAGGGGAAGGTCAAAATATCAACACAGCCAGTGATCAAAGCCTGACCCCCTTCTTATCTGGATAGAAAGTCCCTACAGAGAGTGATGAGGACAGGCGAGAAGGATATAGGAAGCTCGCTTCCCGTTATTCAGGGTACTGATTATAAGCGCTATGTGCTTAGAGCTCAAAGCATTGTTAGAGACCCCACACACCCATTTCACCATCTGTTTCTGTTGCTCCCCCTGGGAGGAAGTCTATAGCAGGGCTACCAGATTCTGTAACAGCTTTGTTCCCTATGCCATCCATCCAGTAAACTTGCAAGATTCGGTTTTCTCGCTGTATAGATCTGAATTAGACTGTGTTGTTTCTCTGTATCATATAATATATGTGGGTATATATATAATTTTGTATGCATTTATTTTATTTTATTTATTTATTATTTAAATTTTTATACCGCCCTTCTCCCGAGGGACTCAGGACGGTGCATAGCCAAAGTAAAAACAACATATATTACAGAAGTTAAAAGCAATTTAAAACATATTCAATAGTTTGGCCCTATTTTTAAAAACTCCAAGACTAAAATACCCATTTAAAATTCATTATTACGTCAGCCCAGCCTGTTGAAATAGTAAAGTCTTAAGGGCACGGCGAAAGGTACGTAGGTCGGGGATCATACGTATCTCCGGGGGCAATTCGTTCCATAGGACGGGAGCCCCCACAGAGAAGGCTTTCCTCCTGGGGGTCGCCAGTCGACATAATTTGACCGACGGCACCCTGAGGAGGCCCTTTCTGTGGGAGCGTACTGGCCGGTGGGAGGCTATCGGTAGCAGAAGGCGGTCTCATAAATATCCAGGTCCTAAGCCATGTAACGTTTAAAGGTGGTAACCAACACCTTGAATCGCACCCGGAAGACCACCGGGAGCCAGTGCAGCTCGCGCAGGAGAGGTGTTATATGGGTGCACCATGTCGCCCCCATAATCACCTGCGCGACCGCATTCTGGACCAGTTGGAACCTCCGTGTGCACTTCAAGTGGAGCCCCATGTAGAGAGCATTACAGTAGTCCAGACAGGAAGTGATGAAGGCATGAGTGACCGTGCGCAAGGCGTCCCGGTCCAGAAAGAGACGCAACTGGTGAATCAGGCGAACCTGATAAAAGGCCCCCCCTGGCCACAGCCGTCATGTGATCTTCTAAAGACAGCCATGTATCCAGGAGAACACCCAAGTTGCGAGCCCTCTCTGAGGGGCCAAGATCTCACCCCCAATAGTCAGCGATGGAGCCAGCTGGCTATACCGGGGCGCTGGAAACCATAGCGACTCAGTCTTTGAGGGGTTGAGTCTGAGCTTGTTTCTCCCCATCCAGATCCGCACGGCCTCCATGATTTATATTGTCATATTTATATAGTGTATATTGGAGGTGGTGGCCCTTGGAGAGCTGTATGCAATGAAATTTCATTTTAATATATGCCGATTAGGGTACATTCAAAGTGACAATAAAGTTATTCTATTCCAGTGATGGCTAAACTTTTTCTCTTCGTGTGCCAAAAGCGTGCATGTGCGATAGCGCATATGCGTGCAGGCACCCATAATGCAATGTGCACCTCCCCCGCACATACGCGCATGACCCCCCCATGACTCCATTCATGTGCACGCAACCCCCCCATGCTCCCCTTCCCTCCCGTGTATGCGTGCATGACCCCCACGCTCCCCATTTTGGGCCTAGTAGGCCTCCCTGCAGCCTCCTAGCACGCTGCACCCCTGTACTCCACCTGCGCAAGCGTGAGTCTCCCACCCCCTGTGCATCCCGAAAATCAATTCACCGGCAGGAGGCACACATGCATGCATGGTGGAGTTGAGGTGGGCGACAGCTCTGCGTGCAGCTGTGGCATGCAAACTATAGATTCGCCATCACAATTCTATTCCTATTCTATTCTATTCTGTTTGTTTCCTGCTTTTATTATGTTGATAAATAACTTGAGGCAGCTAACATATCTAACACTTCTTCCTCCTCTTGTTTTCCCGATAACAACGTTCTTGTGAGCTGGACTGAATGGAGAGAAAGAGGAACCTTAAGGTTTAGATAACCTTTGATCCCGTAGCTCAGTGTTTCCCAAACTTTTGATATATGTGTACCCCTTCTATAATTGCTGAGTAACACTGAGTACCCCTCATAAAAAACATATGCTTTAATAAAAATCAAAATATATTGATTATATATATATATATAATCAAAATCAGTGGAACTTACTAAAGCACGATAACAGGCGCCCGGAACTAACTATTAAAGAAATAAGTTGTCTCTATAACGAAGTGCAGTATATTCACGCCGTGTCACGCCTCACAAGACTGTGTAACCGTTAGAGAACACTGCAATTCTCCGGCTTTTAAACAGCTCCGAGGCTCAACATTAACTGTTAATGTTCCCACAGTTTAAAAATGGCCGAACCAGAGCTACGCGAAGGATGCGCAGAGGTTCCCGCCATAATGAGTTGCGATACGATGTACGATGGCCCCAGTTCCCATGTAAAAACTGCGATACGCGCCTATTACTTTCTTTGTTCTGTGGGCGCAGCTAAGCACAGTGCAGTGGATATTCCCACGTGATCTCCACTAAACTCCGGTGCAACGCGTACCCCCACCAAACTCTTCTTGTACCCCTGGGGGTACGCGTACCACACTTTGGGAAACACTGCCATAGCTGAATTGCTAAGAATGAAACTACTGGCTGATTTAAAGAGGATTGGACTCGGCTAATACTGTGATGGAAGACCACAAGGAAATCCCAGCCAGGGTCTTGACTGAGAAGTTTTAAAGAAAATGAATCCCCCAAAAACGAAATAGAAACCAATTCCAGGCTCTCCCCATCGTGGTTATGTTCACTCCGTCACAAGGGGATGAGTTCAGCTGGAGGGAGATTTTAAATTTAACAATAATTGACCCTATCATTCAGGCTTCACATGCAATAATCATCTATTTATTATTGCAACATATATTTACACTGCAATAAAATATTGAAATCCGAGTAATCTGAATAGTGAGTCAGAGGTAGAATTCAGCCGGTTCGGGCAAATCCGTAGCTCCAACAATCAGCTGCCCCCCCCCCATCCTGTCCCTTATTTTCTGCTTTCTTGCTCATCTCAATTGCACGGCACAGCTGATCCCCCCGCCCCGCGCTGTTCTACTTACCGTTGCTGACTTGGAAGGTAAGTAGTCCTTGACTTAGAACAGTTCGTTTAGTGACCATTCAAAGTTGCAATACCACTTGTGACTGGGACTATGATTATGCGGCTATGACTATGGCTTATGATACTTAAGACTGTTGCAACATCCCCAGGTTCGCATAATCAAAATTCAGATGCTTGACAACTGACTCGTCATTATGATGGTTGCAGTGTCATAACTATGAGTCAGTGTCCCGAGGGTCATGTCATCCCTTTTTGTGACCTGGCAATCAAAGTCAACAGGGAAGCCATTTAACAGTCATGTGGCAAGCAAGTGCAGTGACCCATTTAGCAGCAGTGGCAAAAAGATCGTAAAATGGGGGGCAAAACTCACTTAACAACTGTCTCACTTAGCAACGGAAATCGCGGCCTCAATTATGGTCGTACTTCGAGGATTTCAGCCTCTATTGAAATATTTTATATTTGGTATGACTCTTAGGATATTTCTATTTCATACGAATATTAAAGCATTCATATTTCCTATGAGTGTTAAATGTTATATTTAATTAGAATCTTAAATTATTCAGAATACATTCATATTAAGTAGGTAAAAAGTCAGGCACCATTTGCCATGTAAAATTGCCATCCTTTAATCAGGAAACATCCAGCGTTAATTATTCATTGTTTTGGAGAATTTCCAAGTTTCAAAAAGATACGTTTATACAATATATGTGTGTGTCTGTTACTGAGTCGAAGGTTACGTGTTGAAACTTTTCCAGTATTTCGGAATCAGAAACACACCATCAATTTTTTTTCTATTTTCCATTTCTGATTCTGTTTCCCTTTCTTGTTTAGTTTCCCTTTCCCCAGATTCTACAAAATACAGTACTTAAAACTATTCTTTTCGCTCCCAATGGATAAGACAGATTTCTTTTCTATCTGGGCAATGCTCAAACGCTACCCAAAATGACAGGTGGATTTATGCAAAACCCCTCACGAATCGGGGGTGTCCGGGTTCTGTCAGAAAATCAAGATGGCAGATGTAAGACGCCCGGAGTCATTGAGAGGGATTGGGCAGCCGTATAAAGTTTCTTAAATAAATAAATACATGGCAGCTATAATCACACGCTCATAAAGTTCTGTCCCTTTTTGAATGCACCTGGGACACTCAGGTGGGATGGGATGGAAGAGAAGAGAAGAAAAAAGGACCTTGGAGGTCATCTAGTCCAACCCCCTGCTTAGGCATGAAACCCCACACCAAGAGGTCCCTGATTAAGAACTCACCATATCTCCAGGATGAGAAGTCTCCTGTTCCAAGACCCTTCGATACCTTCTAGAAATGGGCAGAATTATTTTTGTAAGAAAATTCTCTGATATACCTTAGGACAGGGGTCGGCAACCTTAAACACTCAAAGAGCCACAAATATCCTAACCGGAAGCCCCCGTTCAATTCTGGAACCAACCGGAAGTCCAGTTCCCCCTTCATAATCTCCTAACGTGGCATCAGTTTTCTTCCGCTGGCTGGAAGTCGGTTTCCCCACCATAGAGTCTCCTCCTAGCGCGGCATCCATTTTCCTCTACGTGTCCTAAACAAAAGCTGAATCAATTGTAGAGCCGACCCACCACAGGGAGCGCAGCAGATGGATGAAAGAGCCACATGCAGCTCCAGAGCCACGCGTTGCTGACACCTGCCTTAGGAGCATGCCAAATAGGACCTACCTAACTTCCTCCCTTCCTCCTCCTCTTTCTCTTTCTCCATCGCTACTTCTTCCTTCCTTCCGTACACATACATCCATATTTATAAATGAGGTGTAGCAACCATTGTGCAACAACCACAATTAGATATTTAATTCATTAGTATAATGAATTAAATTATACTAATGAATTAGTATCATTTATTTATACTAATTAAACTCAAGGAGTGTCAAACTCAAGACTCGGGGGCCGGATCTCGGTCACGGGATACTTAGATCTGGTCCATGGGGCTGCCCTGGAAACAGCGAAGGACCGGCCCACAGTGCCTCTGCCAGCGAAAATAGAGGCCACGCAGCTGAAAATGGAGCTCGCAAGGGCTGCGTGCGGCCCTCCCAGGCTCCTTTTTCGCTGGCAGAAGATTGTAGGAGGCTGTCACAGGACGGAAACGAAGCTTGGGAGCCCGTTTTCGCTGGCAGAGCGCTCGGGCCACCAAAGGCTCCCCCACCATGTGTGATGTCAAACTGGCCACACCCTCCTCCCCCCGGCCCCCTGAGGTCAAACACAACCCTGATGCGGTCCTCAATGAAATCGAGTTCGACACCTCTGGTATAACGGATGAACAAATACATGATTTACCGTCTGGATCTGGGCAACCTTGCCAATCCTTCTGGGTCACACCAAGGCCACCTTAATCCAGCCTTGAGGTTCCCACCAAGTCCAACCAGATACCTTTCCACCATTGTCTCCCTGAAGCTGAGATTTGGAGGCAGACTGCTCCCAAGTGGAGATGGTGCTGAGCTTTCAAGATCCATAACCCCTGAGAGATCAGTCCTCCAAGCATTTATTCGACCCACTCTTAAAGCTCCTGCCAATCAGGTCCTTATTTGAAGGCTAAGCTGGAGGGATTTAAAAAAATTAAAACTCCCACAATAAGCACAGAGTACAGGTGGACCGCAGCCGAACCCCAAATTCCCATTTGCTAAGTGAGACAGTTGTTAAGTGAGCTTTGCCCCGTTTTATAACCTTACTTGCCACAGCTGTTAAGTGAATCACTGCAATTGTTAAGTTACTAAAGCACTTGTTAAGCAAATGTGGCTTCCCCGTTGACTTTGCTTGGTAAAGATAAAGGTTCCCATCGCACATATGTGCTAGTCATTCCCAACTCTAGGGGGCGGTGCTCATCTCTGTTTCAAAGCCGAAGAGCCAGCGCTGTCCGAAGACGTCTCCGTGGTCATGTGGCCAGCATGACTCAACGCCAAAGGCGCACGGAACACCATTACCTTCCCACCAAAGGTGGTCCCTATTTTTCTACCTGCATTTTTTACGTGCTTTCGAACTGCTAGGTTGGCAGAAGCTGGGACAAGGAACGGGAGCTTACCCCGTTACATGGCACTAGGGATTCGAACCACCAATCTACCAGCTTTTCAATCCACAAGCTCAGCGTCTTAGCCACTGAGCCACCGCATCCGTTTTTCTTGTTAGCAGGCCGCAAAAAACCAATCTCATGACCCTGGGACACTGCAACCATCATAAAAATGAGTCAGTTGGGCCAAGCATCCCAATTTTGATCACGTGACCTTGCGGAGGCTGCAGGGGGTCATTATGCATGCAAAACGGCGATAAGTCAATTTTTTCCCCCCGGTGCCGTTGTAACTTCAAACCATCACTAAACGAACCGTGGTACGTGGAGGGCTACCCTGTACATTCAAAATGTCCGCGCGAGGACAGCCTATTTATACGTCGATAATAAATAAGGTTGCCTTGAAGTTCAGTTGTCAAGACATGGAGGAAGGACAGGCAGAATTTTTTTTTTAAAAAAAATAAATATTTGCATATCCGATTCATCTGGCCAGCTTCTCACAGAAGTTGAACAGGAAGAGTTCTCCCACGGTTGATTTAATAAAAGTGTCGAGTTCAAGGAACCTTGAAAAATCCCTACAGAAAAACCACATTCTAATTTAAGCAACATTTCCAGTTTCAAGTGGACTGGAAACCATCCCGAACCAACTTTTAAAGGAAGTTAATAAGTAACAGTGGAAAACCCATGTCCTTCCCTAGGACAACCTATTTAAGCCACTCCAGGATCGGAACACAGTCCCAACTCTGCAATGCGCCAAGGACCCAGAGATTACTTCTAACAGGTAGGATCGCTTTCTCCTAGAGATTCCAAGAAGCCAGAAGAATTTAAACTGGAGATACCGTCAAATCCGGTATTAATTATAGCAGCCTTATCTACTGCGTCAACCGTCAAATTTGATGGGTTTTAAAGTTTCATCTCTCTTAGTTTGGAGAATAAATATAGCCTTTTGATGCAGGCTGGTAAACAAAAATCTTTAAAGAAGAGCATCATGTATTCTTCCAAACATAATGGAGCTTAATTGGACATAATTGCATGTTTGGGACATTAAATGCCCTTCAATAATGAAATGGATTGCGTAATTGTTTTGCGAATTCCAATGCGCTGACCAGATTAATTTCTACTTCCAGGTTATATTAAGTCAGCAAGTCTCAAAAGGTAGTCTGGGGAATCCTGGGGGGGGAGGGTGGTGATGGTCCCTGAGACACTAGGTAGTCCTCGACTTACAACAGTTCATTTAGTGACCGTTCAAAGTTACAGCGGGGCTGAGAAATGGAATTTACATGACCATTTTTTTTCATAGGTAGGACCTTTGCACCATCCCCATGTTCACCAGAGCCTGGTGGAGCAGTGGACTAAAACGCTGTTAAACAGCACTTAGCTGCCAGCTGCCTGCAATTACTGCAAGTTCGAATCTCGCCAGGCTCAAGGTTGACTCAGCCTTCCATCCTTTCGAGGTAGGTAAAATGAGGACCTGGATTGTGGGGGCAATAAGCTGACTTTGTATAAAAAAGAACACCGCTTAGGTGGGAGCCGAAAGCCCTACTAAGCAGGTATACACAAAAGTATGAAGGCTATTGCTTAATGCATTGTAAACCACCCTGAGTCTCCGGAGAAGGGCGGCATATAAATCAAACCAATAAATAAATGTGGTTGAAAATTCAGAGACTGGTACAACTGGTTCCTATTTATGACCGTTGCTGTGTCTTGGGGGGGGGGTGTCATGTGATTCCCCCTTTGCAACCTGCAAAGTCAATGGATTCACTTAGCAACCAAATTACTCACTTTTCAACCACAGCAACTCACTTAACAACTGCGGTAAAAGAAAAGTGGTGCAATGGGGCAAAACGCACTTAAAACAAATGTCTCACTCAACACCAGAAATGTTGGGCTCTGTTGTGGCCATAAGTCAAGGACTACCCCTATCAGGAAGCTTATGAAGTGAAATAAATGTTTTCAAATTTCCCTTTTCGTGTCTAATAAAGTTTAAATATTGATAGATATCAAGCAACTCTTTGTGGGGTGGGGGGTCAGTGGTAGGATTCAAATTTTTTTACTACCGGTTCTGTGGGCGTGGCTTGGTGGGCGTGGCAGGGGAAGGATACTGCAAAATCCCCATTTCCTCCCAATCAGCTGGGACTCGGGAAGCAGAGACTAGATGGGGGCGGGGCCAGCCAGAGGTGGTATTTACCGGTTCTCCGAACTACTCAAAATTTCCGCTACCAGTTCGCCAGAACTGTTCAGAACCTGCTAAAACCCACCTCTGGTGGGGGTGTCCTACATAATTTATAAGCATCAGACTAGAATGTTTGAGAAGTACGGTATTAAGGCAAGTCACGTGCAATTTGTAGAAAGGTGTTGGTCTATTTTCTTGAGGACTAGCATCCTGAAGTCTATGGATAATTTGGAATGTTTTTTCAAGGGGGGGTCGGAAACACAGCCCTGTCACAGGTTATGGGAGTTTGTCATCCACTAGCAGTTTGGTGAACTTCCTGCATAATATTGCATCTTATACAAATAGCTCTATTCCAATTGGTTGGAGAGGGCAACACACACACACCAAATTCCCACTCTCTGCTTTCAATGGGTATTTTCAATTTAGCTGTGGGACTCTCTGCCCTAAAAGGCATGACTTGTCTCTTGCCTTGGTCAACTTCAGTAGTTTCACCCATGTTTAGGTTTGCCAATTCAGGCAGTGCCTTCCGCATTCGGGGATGCAGTTCCTTGGAGAAATACACTCCTAATGTTCTTATAACAATGTTGGATAATATTTTGCAGATTAGGTGAAACGTGGCTCGATAACCAGTAACTGTGAGAGAGATCTTGAAGTCCTAGCGGACTTAAATATGAACCAGCAGTTATGATATTTTAATAGGGCGCAATGGTGGTATACAAATTTTTTTACTACCGGTTCTGTAGGTGTGGCTTCGTGGGCGTGGCAGGGGAAGGATACTGTAAAATCTCCATTCCCTCCCCACTCTAGGAGAAGGTTACTGCAAAATCCCCATTTCCTCCTGATCAGCTGGGACTCGGGAGGCAGAGAATAGATGGGGGTAGGGCCAGCCAGAGATGGTTTAGTTTAGTTTAGTTTTATTGAATTTATATACCGCCCTTCTCCCCGGGAAGGGACTCAGGGCGGTGAACAGCCGAAAATTAAAACAACATACAATAAAAAAGTTAAGATACCTAAAAATAAATTAAATTAATCGGCCTCCCAATTTAAAACCCCAAGCTATACAAATTAAAAACTAACCCCTAAAACCTATTCAGGCCAGGCCGGTGGTATTTACTGATTCTCCAAACTACTCAAAATTTCCACTACCAGTTCTCCAGAACTGGTAGTGGATTGATTGATTGATTGATTGATTGATTGATTGATTGATTAAATTTATATACTGCCCTTCTCCCGAGGGACTTAGGGCGGTGTACAGCCATAATAAAAAGACAATAGACCCTACAACATTTAAAAACCCCCTTTAAAACAACATTGAACAAATTTTGGCCTACTTAGTTAAAAACCCATAACTTAAAATACCCCGTCCAAATTTTTAATCAGCCAAGCCAGCCTGTTGAAACTGCTGTACGTGATAGCAGTGTTCCAGTATCTGAGGGGCAACCAACAAAGAAGAGGGAGTCAAGCTGTTCTCCAAAGCACCTGAAGGCAGGAGAAGAAGCAATGGATGGAAACTAATCAAGGGGAGAAGTAACTCAGAACTGAGGAGAAATTTCCTGAGAAGGGACAACAATTAAATCAGTGGAACAGCTTGTCTCCAGAACGTGTGGATTCTCCATCCCTGGAGGCTTTTGAGAAGAGACTGGACAGCCATTTGTCTGAAATGGTATAGGGCTGTGATGGCGAACCTATGGCACAGGTGGCACTTAGAGCTATATCTGTGGGCACGCAAACGTCGCCCTAGGTCAGCTCCAGCACGCATGCGTGCGCCAGCCAGCTGATTTTCGGGCCTTCCAGGCCCACCAGAAGTTGGGAAACTGGCCATTTCCAGCCTCCAGAGGGCCTCTGGTGGGTGGGGAAGGCCGTTTTTGCCCTCCCCAGGCTCCAAGAAAGCCTCTTGAATTATGGGTGTGGGCACACCTGTGTGCGACCCCTCCACACTCTCCCTGCTTTTGGCACTTGACGGCAAAAAGGTTAGCCATCACTGGTATAGGGTTTCCTGCTTGAGTAGGGGGGGGGGGGGCTGGACCTCTGGTAGCTCAGCAGACTAAAAGCATTGTGATTAACACCAGCTGTCTGCAATTACTGTAAATTCGAATCTCCCCAGGCTCAAGGTTTACTCAGCTTCCTTCCTTTCTAAGGTAGGTAAATTGAGGACCTAGTTTGTGGGGGCAATAAGCTGACTTTGTATAAAATATATAAAAGTATGAAGGCTATTGCTTAACGCATTGTAAGCTGCCCTGAGTCTCCGGAGAAGGGCGGCATATAAATCTTTTTTTTTTTTTAAAAGGTCCTTTTCAACTCTGAAATTCTATATTCTGTTTTTTTTTTAAACCACGGGGAATTTGACTTTGAATTTGGTATCTCTGAATATTTTTCTGTCACGCTCTAAGAATTTGCTTGTCCTCACACTGCAGATAAGGAAACGGGGAAGGAAGTGGGCTGGCCCAAAACTGTAATAGCGAAATTAGGAAACGTGTAACCGCAGGTTACGTCAGTTGACCAAAACCACAGAAACAAACACAATTCAGCTCAAAATCTTTATTTATTTATTTATTTGTTTGTTTGTTTATTTATTTATTACACTTTTATACCGCCCTTCTCCCGAAGGACTCAGGGCGGTGTACAGCCCATAGTCAAAACAATAGAAACACAAAAGTTAAAAACAATTTAAAAATAATTCAATAATTAGGCCATATTATTAAAACCCCAAAACTAAAATACCCGTTAAAACTCATCCTTCCATCAGACCAGCTTGATGAAATAGCAGGGTCTTACGGGCACGATGGAAGGCGCAGACAGATGGATATCTGATCTCTTCTTAAAAACTTCCAGTGTTGGAGCATTCACAACTTCTGGAGACAAGTTGTTCCACTGATTAATTGTTCTCACTGACAGGAAATCTCTCCTTAGTTCTAGGTTGCTTCTCTCCTTGATTACTTTCCACCCATTGCTTCTGGTCCTGCCCTCAGGTGCTTTGGAGAATAGCTTGACTCCCTCTTCTTTGTGGCAGCCCCTCAAATATTGGAAGATTTGCTATCATGTCACCCCTAGTCTTTCTTTTCATTAAACTAGACATGCCCAATTCCTGCAAACTTTTCATGAAGTCAGACATACCCAATTCCCACAACTGTTCTTTATACGTTTTAGTCTCCAGTTCCCCAATCATCTCTGTTGCTCTTCTCTGCACCCTTTCCAGAGTCTCAGCATCTTTTTTTATATATATTGAGACCCAGCAGGATTTCTCCCTAGCAAAGAAGTATTCCTTCCAATTACGATTACGAATAATGACGACAACGTGATGTGCCGATGTTCTCTGTGATATAAAAGCAAATAAAAAGGGTTGGTAATGCAGCTTCATTTACCCAGCTGCTTAATTCCCAACTGCTGTTTAACTTTCCTCAGTTACCCTGATTTGTAAAATTGTGTGAGTGATCCAGGACTGAAATCCAAATTTTTTTTACTACCTGATCTGTGGCCTCGGCTTGGTGGGCGTGGTGTGGCTTGGTGAGCGTGGCAGGGGAAGGATACTGCAAAATCTCCATGCCCACCCCACTCCAGGGGAAGGATACTGCAAAATCCCCATCCCCTCCCTACTCCTGGGGAAGGGTACTGCAAAATCCCCATTCCCACCCCAGAGTGGGGTGGCAATGGAGATTTTGCAATATCCTTCCCCCAGGAGAAGGGTATTGCGAAATCTCCATTCCCACCCCACTCTGGGGCCAGCCAGAGGTGGTATTTGCCGGTTCTCTGAACTTAAAATTTCCACTACCGGTTCTCCAGAACCTGTTAGAATCTACTGGATTTCACTTGTGGACTGATCACTCACAACTGTTTGTGACGGAGCAGCTGTAGAGATTCACAGAGAAGACAATATGCAAGGAAGGAAGGAAAAGGAAAGAGGGAGAAAAGAAGAAAGGAGTGAGAAAAAAGGGGAGGGGGAAGGAAGAAAGGAGAAAGAAGAAAGAAAGAAGGGAGGGAGGGAAAGAAAGAAAGGAGAAAGCCACATCAAAGTTCTCCAGAAATCACTGGCTGTAATCTCAGATGGATTCTGCATATCCCTTGAAAAAAAGCGGGCACACATAACACTCACAGTTCAACACTCTCTTCAAAAGGCAACTTTTGAAGGAACCCTTTCCAGCACAGGATTGAAAGTGTTCTTATCAAGGGTAACAGGTTGCAAATGTCTCATAAAGGAGGAATCTCAACCGCCCTCTTCTGGTGTGGATTCAGAGGGGCAGGAAATTTATTCCCTCGGCATCATTTCATTGAAATGAAGAGGAAGCGAGGGAAGGAAGGAAGGAAGAAGAGAAAAGGGAGGGAGGGAAGGAAGGAAGGAAGAAGAGAAAAGAGTAAGGAGAAGGAAGGAAGGAAAGCAGGGAAGGAAGAGGGGTGGGAGGGAAGGAAGAAGAGGTGTAAGGAAGGGAAGAGGGAAGGAAGGAAGAAGAGAAAAGAGTAAGGGGAAGGAGGGAAGGAAGGAAAGCAAGGAGGGAGGGAGGGAAGAGGTGGGAGGGAAGGAAGTAAAAAGGGAGTAAGAGAGGGAAGAGGGAAGGAAGAAAGAAAAGAGTAAGGGGAAGGAAGGAAGGAAGGAAAGCAGGGAGGGAGGGAGGGAAGAGGGGTGGGAGGGAAGGAAGAAGAGAAAAGGGAGTAAGGGAAGGAAGATAGAGAAAGGGGAAGGAAGGAAGGAGCAAAGGACAAAGAAGTAACAATATAACTAGGAAAATGGTTCTAACAGAATAACAGTGGGAAAGGAGCTTAGAGGGGAAGGAAGAAGGAAGGAAAGGGAAGGAAGGAGAAGATTATAATGAGAGGAGGGGTCTGAGAGAGGTTCTGCCTTAGCATTTGGCCACCATAGGTGCCCCCCCCCCCAAATACAAGAGATGTCGAGCTGGCCACGCCCACCCTGGCCCCACAAGGTGAAACAACCCAGATGCGGCCCTCAATCAAATCGAGTTTGGCACCCCTGCCTTATACCCACTGCCCAGAGAACAAAGCAGAGGCAGAACCAAAGGAGGTCAGGAGAAGGTCCCACTTCTTGTTCCAGAGGTCATCTTCTAATCAGCGTATCTCTTTTATTTTGTCTCTTCTTATTTCCTCTTCAAGACACCCAACTCCATCCCGGTCCTTTCGCAGGATGCTGCTGTTACTCATCACTCTCTCTCTGAGCTGGAGTCAGATGCCCACGAGCGGAGAGGTGGTGGATTCCTTTCAAGACCACTGTCCTCAGTTTTTCCTCCGAGAAACCCCACCACTTATCAGGCTCCCTCCGCGCCCTGTCCGCATTTGCCAGCGTTACCAAAACTTGTATCGTTTCGCCACTTTGTATGATAAAGACAACCGCATCCCAGTCTATTCGGCATATATCTATAACCCTGGGACGGCTAAGAGACCCAGAAAATGGATGGTTGAACCTCAGGTAAGATGGACTGATTCAAGTTCTTTTCATTGAATGTAACCGGGGTGGGCTGGTGAGAGTTCACAGGGATTCGGGAGAACCTCTAGCTAAGACACTGTGCAGTTCGGAGAACCCCCAAATTATTATTATTATTATTATTATTATTATTATTATTATTAAATTTATTATAAATAATAAAAAGAAAAAAGTATGGTTCATTGACATTGCAATACCTGGGGATGCACGGATTGAAGATAAGCAGCAAGAAAAAATCACAAAGTACCGGGACTTGCAAATTGAAGTTGAGCGACTGTGGAAAAAGAAATCATGAGTTGTCCCGATTGTAATTGGAGCCCTTGGAGCAATACCCAAAGGGCTACCCCGCTATTTAGAAATTCTAAATTTACCGGACTTGAAGATTTTGACTCTACAAAAAACCACCTTACTCAGAATAGCTTACATCCTCCGATGATACCTTAACAGTTCTTAGGTTAGGACTCAAGCTGCTGAGCTATTAATCAGCCTCAAAGACTGTGAATCTCATTACATATTAAACAACAACAACAACAACAACAACAACAATAATAATAATAATAATTTTATTTCTATACCGCTCTTCTCCCGAAGGATTCAGGGCAGTGTACAGCCTATTAAAAACACAAAGACAAACATGAATTAAAAATTAATTAAAATATTAAATAATTTTGGCTCAAATATAAAACCCCAGATTTAAAACCCAATTTAAAATCATTACATTGATAGCCTGGCCTGGCGGAACAGCAGGGTCTTGAGGGCACAGCGAAATACACGGAGGTTGGAGATCTTACGCATTTCCAGGGGCAGCTCATTCCAAAGGGCAGGGGCTCCCACAGAGAAGGTCCTCCCCCTGGGTGTCGCCGGCCAACATAACTTGGCCAACGGCACCCTGAGGAGACCCTCTCTGTGGGAGCGAACTGGCCGGTGGGAGGCTACTGGTGGCAGGAGTCGGTCTCGAAGGTACTCAGGTCCAATGCCATGGAGTGCTTTGAAGGTGGTAACCAGCACCTTGAATCGCACCCGGAAGACCACTGGGAGACAGTGCAGCTCGCGCAGGAGGCCCAGCCAGGAGCCCTAACCCTCCCATTCCTCCCCCCACCCAGGAGTCCCCACGCGGCCCGTTTTGGATGCAGGTAAGTGCAGGGCGCACGCAGAGGCTCGGGGAAGGCGAAAAACAGGCCTACTGAAAGTATGGGAAAGCCAGAAATGGGTCCATTTCCAGCTTCCGGAGCCTGGAGAGGCCGTTTTCGCCCTCCCGGAGGCTCAAGAAAAGTCTCTGGAGCCCGGAGAGGGCAACCCCCCCCCTCCCGGTGGTACAGGAGGCTGACTAGGCCACATCTACTATGGCCATGCCCACCCAGCAACTGGGCAGAGAATCCCTTGCTAAAACTTTTGAAGTCCACCCCTGAATGTAGCTTATGTAGCCCCAGCATGCTGGCTGGTGAATTCTGGGAATTGAAGTCCACAGGTCTTAAAGTTGCCACGGTTGGACATGCCCAACATCGATTTTCTGCATGATAATCTGTCCCTAACCTGGTTTTTCAAGTCTCCCAGGGGTGCACACATCGCCACCATAACTCAGTCCGTCCACTTTGTTGTTGTTGTTGTTGTTAATGCAATTTATATGCCGCCCTATCTCCAAGGACTCAGGGTGGCTCACAACAATAAAAATGCATAATCCCTCATAAAACAGAGTTAAAATTCAAATTTAAAATAATTAAAATTGATTAAGAAACTTTCTTAAGAAAGAAATTGTTACTCATACTCTTCTTCTTTTCCTTCCTTCCACCTTTCTTGGTATTAATGTTTTCTCCAGAAAGT
Organism: Masticophis lateralis; assembly: GCA_030761175.1. NCBI lineage: Eukaryota > Metazoa > Chordata > Lepidosauria > Squamata > Colubridae > Masticophis > Masticophis lateralis. Next base: position 5,944,062 of record JAUDYJ010000006.1, on the reverse strand, counting down.
TGGGTCTTTGCAAAAGATGTTCAGAGTAGGATAATTTGAGCCCGATCGTTTGTGCCTCAAGTGAGAACTTTGGACTGATTTTTTTTCTGATGATTTTACAAACAAAAATGTTTTGAGGATCCATCGGTTGGCTTTCTTGGCTGCCCAAGTGGGATGCTAAAGGCATTGTTTATATTCTTATCCTGCTCCTTTAACGTCAAAGAAATGGGGAAATAGCACACTGTAATAAAATGAATAAGCTAAAGTGTGCCGGGATTTTTGACTTCAAAGTGACAAGCACCTGTCACATAACGTCCCAGACTTAACAATTGTTGATAAGAATAGCAATAGTACTTAGACTTATATACCGCTTCACAGTGCTTTACGGCCGTCTCTTAGTGATTTACAGAATCAGAATCTTGCTTCCAACAATCTGGGTCCTCATTTTATCGACCTCGGAAGGAAGGATGGAAGACTAAGTCAACTTGAGCCTAGCGAGATTCGAACTTCTAAACTATGGGCAGCCGGCAGTCAGCAAAAGTAGCCTGCAGTACTGCATCCTAACCACTGTGCCACCATAGCTCTTCCTTCCTTCCTTCCTTCCTTCCTTCCTTCCTTCCTTCCTCCCTCCTTACTAACTGACAGCAAACCCCACTCCTTACTAGCACTGATGATGTTACCTACTTGGGTCATGAAATGTCTGGAAGAAAACAAACAAGCTCAGAGAGCACCAAGGACCCTTCCTTTCAAGCCTGAGTTACAAATATTCTCCTTTATTAGTCTTAGCACATTGTGTGAAACCACAATACGGTTCATTTGGTTGGGGGGTCAGTATCAGGGTGAAATGCTCCCGGTTCGAATTGGATCGCCCGATCCGGTAGCATTGGCAGTGAGTGGTTTGGAGAACCGGTAGCAGAAATCCCTGCCCCCCACCCCCATGTCCAGCTGAGCCGTGCGATCATCAGCGGCTTTTTTTTTTACTTTTAAAAGCATTTTTTCTGCAAAAAAATACTTTTAAAAGGCTCTGACGATCCCAGCTGAGTTGCCTGATCGTCAGAGGCTTTTTTTTTCGTTTTAAAAGCAACCAAAAAAAAAGCTTTTAAAAGAAAACAAAAGCCTCTGACGATCAGGCAACTCAGCTGGGATCGTCAGAGCCTTTTAAAAGCATTTTTTTCCTTGCACGAGCTGCACTGGCTCCCGGTGGTCTTCCGGGTGCGGTTCAAGGTACTGATTACCACCTTTAGAGTGCTCCATGGCTTAGGACCCGGGTACTTACAAGACTGTCTTCTGCCACCGGTAGCCTCCCACCAACCAGTACGCTCCCATAGAGAGGGGCTTCTCAGGGTGCCGTCGGCCAGACAATGCCGGCTGGCGGTCCCCAGGGGGAAAGCATTCTCTGTGGGGGCACCTACCCTCTGGAACGAGTTGCCCCCAGAGATACGGCGGATCCCTGACCTTTGCGCTTTCCGAACTGCCCTAAAGACGTTTTCGTTTCATCAAGCCGGGCTGGCCTGACCTACTCTTTTAAAAAAAAAAAAGTTTTAATTCAATTACTAAAATTAGGGGTTTTAATATAAGCTTTTTAACTATGGGCCAAATTGATTTAATTGGATTTTAATATTGTTTTAAATTTTGTATCTGTGTATTTTATTGTTGGCTGTTCACCGCCCCGAGTCCCTCGGGAAAAGGGCGGTATATAAATATAATAAACTATAACTATAACTATAACTACAACCTCTTCAGCTGAAGTTGTAGAAAAAATGCTTTTAATTAAAAAAAAAAAAGTTGGCCACGCCCACCAGTCACATTACCCCACCACCACCACCAAGCCACAACCACAAAACCAGTAGTAACAAATTTTACATTTACTGGTCAGTATGACATACTGGTCAGTATGTTATGTGAGTGTTACAGTTCAAGGCGTGTTAGGGAAGCACAGCTGTAGATTTGAAGACTGTGTAGTGCTGATGTTTTTTGTTTCCCGTCTGATCACTTCTTTTCTTTCTGTTGTTTGCGGTTCCTCTTCACTCCTCCGCAGCTCATCAATTCCACATTCCAACCGGAAATGGAAACGGAAGGGGAGTTCCTGAATAAAAAGGGCCCTAAAGAAGCTCTGCGTGACAGCCAGGCCATCTTGGCTGATTATAAGAACCTGACCGATTGCAACAGGGGCCACCTCAACCCAAACGGACATCAGCCTAACTACAGTGCCAAATCTTCCACCTTCACCCTGACAAACATTGTCCCGCAGTTCATAAAACTCAACGGCGGAGCGTGGAACAACTACGAGCAAACCACCATGCTGCAGATGACCAAAGGATGCCAGGAGACTTTTGCGCTGGTGGGCGCGGTGCCAGGAGACACCTACATAGCTCGAGGGAGGGTCAACAGGCCCAGCCATATGTGGTCTGCAGCCTGCTGCGTGATAGACAACAATCATCTTCGATCCTGGGCCATCCTTGCCAGGAATGACCAGAACGTGGTGCAGAAATTCACTCTGGGCCAGTTGGAGGTTCAGCTCGCACAGCTGTATAATGTAAACCGTGTCTCTCTGTTTCATCCTGACTGCCCCCGGCAATAAATTATGTCCCTCCCGCTTGCGCAAATGTGGCAGATGCCAAGTTGACTTGAAGTGAATTTAATAATGGGTGCATTAAAATTTCCTGCAGGGGGCAGCACAGACCCAATTTAGCGGATCGTGGTAGAAAGCTTAAGCAGGCAGAGATCTGGTTAAGTACCAGTGTCAGCACAGGGATGGTCATCAGAATCCAGATATTAGAGAACGATAGGGAAGGACCTTGGAAAAACGATCAGTAAGGATGAAATAGCAAACTATGTTTATTCTCTGGCAAAGGGAATAGAAACAAATCGAAATAATAGGAACAAAATAGAGTAGGGTAGAGTAGAGTAGAGTAGAGTAGAATAGAATAGAATGGAATGGAATGGAATAGAAAAGGAACACAAGGAATTATTAGACACACAAGGAATTTGTCTTCGGTGTAACGGTGATGGCAGGGAATGGAGAAGCAGCCAGGGCAGAGAAAGAGAGATACAGAGAGAGAGGGAGAGAGAGACACATAGAGAGATACAGAGAGAAGGGGAGAGAGAGAGACAGAGAGGGGGAGACAGAGAGACATAGAGAGATACAGAGAGAGGGGAAGAGAGAGAGACAGATACAGAGAGAAGGGGAGAGAGAGAGACAGATACAGAGGGGGAGAGAGAGACAGATACAGAGAGAGGCGGAGACAGAGATACACAGAGGGAGAGAGAGAGACAGATGCAGAGAGAGGGGGAGGGAGGGAGGGGAGAGAGAGAGATGTCAAAAGGATTTTGTGGCTCCTGGTGTTTTTTAACAACTGGTTCTCTGCCTTAATGACCAGCTGGGTAGGCATGGCTAGGGGGGGGGGGGGGTCATGTGACTGGTGGAAGTGAGTGACATCGAGTTGGACATGCCCACCCAGGATTTGTGGCTCCCGGTGTTTTCTTTTCTGTGGGAAACGGGTCCAAATGGCTCCTTGAGTATTTAAGGTTGCAGACTCCTGACCTAGCAGTTGTGTCAAGAAAGGTGGTAAAATGAAACAAACCTCACTTAAGGAATGTCTCGCTTAGCCACAGAAGTTTCAGGCTCCATTGTGGGTCGTAAGCCGAGGACTACCTGGACCAATTCCAAGCCGTGTAATTCAGGCGGGACCTCCAGAGTGGGTGACTCTCTGGAGATCTTGCAGTAAGGATGCCCGTTGACTTCGGATGAGGATAGAGCAGTTTAATAAATCAATAATCAATAATCAATTAAATCAATTAAACAAATAAATAAAACCTACGTGTTCCAAAATATAACTAACATTTACGGTATCTATTATGGTTGTTGTTTCCTGGAGGTGTTTTTTAAGAATTCTGGAAGAGCTGAGGAGTCGTTAAGGGATGCAGAAGCAAATGGTTACTCTAAATGTAGAAAGGGTTCTGGGGAGACAGTGTGGCCACTCGAGAGGGACAGCTGCCTCTGGAGAGGTCTGAACCAGAAAGGAACATCTGGAACCTCATGTTGACAATGTTCCTCTGGTGTGCATGGGGAGCAATTGTCTCCCAAGCGCTATTGCAGAGTATGTTGGATGACAGGTGGTCAATCGAGCAAGGTTTCTGGGGTGGTGGGGGAATGGTCATCTTTCTTCCAGAGGGCCAGGTGCATCTGGAGGAAAGTATGGATACTTGTGGGAGTACCGGTGGGAGTATATGGCTGCTCAATGGACGGAGAAGTCTTTGAGACTCTGCACTTGGAGAAATATACAGAGGTTCCATCTTGCTGGTCACTGAAGGAATAATAGGAGGATCATGAAGAATATAGGAGGGGTCCAAAAAAGTATTGGTCTGTAGAATAATATTCTTGAGTCTTGTGTGGAGGAGATTCTCGAGGAACAGGGTTTTCTTGAGCAGCAGAGGTCTCCGGCTGTTCTGGTGGGAGTGGGATTTCCAGGGGGATGTATGGGGGCTCTAAGGGAGTAGATGACTCTGAAGATATGAATGGAGATTCTAGAGGAGCAGGAGCTCCTGGGGGTATGGATGGAGTGATGCATGGAGGGTTTATAGCAGCAGGATTTCCTGGAGATGTGTTTGGAGCTTCTAGAGGTATGCATGGAGTTCCTAGAGGAGCAGGAGTTTCTGGGGCTATATATGGAGGTTCTAGAGGAGCGGGAGTTTCTGGAGGTGTGTATGGAGGTTCTAGAGGAGCAGAAGTTTCTGGAGGTGTGTATGGAGATTCTAGATTAGCAGGAGTTTCTGGAGGTATATATGGAGGTTTTAAAGAAACATGAGCTTCTGGGGGGGTGTATGGGGGTTCTAGAGTAGCAGGAGTTTCTGGAGGTGTGTATGGACGTTCTAGAGTAGGATAAGTCTCTGGAGAATTGTAGGGCGCCTCAAGAGATGGAGGGATCTCCTCAGGTATATAGGGTGGTTTTAGAGTGGCCGAGGTCTCTGAAGGTATATATGGATTTTCTAGAGGAACAGAAGACTCCGTGGGGGTATATGGACGTTCCAGAGGAGTGGTGGTCTCTTGGGGAGTATATGGTAACTCTAGAGCAGTAGTTGTTTCCAGAAGGATGTATGGAGGTTCCACGGAGACAGATGTCTCTGGAGGGATGTACGGAGCCTCTAGATGACCAGGGTTCTCTAGAGGGATATATGGGGGTTCCAGAGTGACTTCTGCTTCTGGAGGAACATACTCGGGGGGCAAAACAGTTGTGTTTAGAAAGGGATGTTGCATTGCGCTATCAACTGATTTGGGTCCCGAGTGACTTGGCTTGTCAACTGATGGAGGCTCCAGATTTAATTTTGTCTCTGTAGGAATATAGGGAGACACTGGAGGTGAAGGCGTTGTTTCTTCTGGCACATATGGAGGTTCTAGAAGAGTGGGAACCGTTTCTTGAGGGATGAATGGCGGCTCTATGACAAGCGTTTCCTTAGGGACTTGGGTGATTGACGTTGAGCTGCTGTCCTCAGTATTATGATCTAGTTTCTCCTTTTGGATCTCTTCGCTTCTCATCTTTCTGGAAATCCATTCCAGGAACTGCTGAACGGAGGTGTAAATTTTGGGGTACTCTACCTTGTCACAATCCTTCTCCACGTTGGAAATTCCAACTATGTAGTATGGTGACTTCGGCAATGTTTTACACATTAAAAGCCCTCCACCGTGTCCCTGCAGAGGGAAAAAAAATGAAGGAAGGAGGTACAACAACATTTTCACAACTATATGGCAAAACAATCGGGGTGCTTTTAATAGCGAACGTTATGCTTTGAGCATTTGTTTATACAACACATTTAATCAAACGCCGCATTCACACAAAAATGGTAAATTTAATATTTATTTATTTATTTATTTATTTATTATTTATTTCTTTATTTATTAAATTTGTATACCGCCCTTCTCCTTGCAGACATTAAAAATATATTTTTTTAATGGCTTAGCATGTAGCTGATGAGTGGTGCGGTGGCCCAGAGGTGGAGCTCTCGCCTCACAATCAGGATACTGTGAGTTCGATCCTAGGTAGAGGCAGATATTTCTCTCTCTGGGCACAATGAGAATATATCTGCTGTGAACAAAACTCCGCAATGGTGACAGGAAGGGCATCCGGCCAGTAAACACTCAGCTGCCCAGATTCCACCCCACAAGAGATGACGGGGTCATTAAAAGGAAATTATGAGGATGTAGCTGATCTCAGAAAGCTTGGCAGAGTGATACCTAGTTAGTGATGGATGGGATACCACTTACACATCTCAAACTACAAAAAAAATACTTTGGAAGAAGGTAAAAACAAGCCACTTTCATACTGCTGGCAAAGAAAAGAAAAGAAAAGAAAGAATGCACAGATGGAGAAGGCAGCAGCCCAAAAAAGCTGATGCAATCCAAGGTTGGATTATTAGAGGGATAAAATGAAGATCTTATGACATTCTAGCACTGTTTTACAACGCCTTAGTAAGACCACACTTGGAATACTACATCCGGTTCTGGTCACAATATAAAAAAGATGTTGAGACTCTGGAAAGAGTGCAGGGAAGAACAACAAAGATAATTAAGGGGCTAGAAGCTAAAACACACATTTATTTACTTATTTATTTATTTACTTATTTATTTATTTATTTATTATTGCGATTTATATGCCGCCGTTCTCCCGAAGGACTCAGGGCGGCTTACAGAACAACAATCGATAATACAAACCACAATACAAATTAAAACCCCCATTAAAACCAAATTAAAATTATTACAGTGTACAAACGCCCAACGGATCAGTCCATTTGGTGAAAGAGCCACGTCTTCAGTTCGCGGCGAAAGGAGAGGAGGTCGGGGGCTGTCCTGAGCTCGGTGGGCAAACCATTCCAGAGGGTCGGCGCTCCGACAGAGCGTTTTCTGTTCTCCCCCTGGGGGCCGCCAGCCGACATTGTTTGGCTGACGGCACCCTGAGGAGGCCCGCTCTGTGAGAGCGCACGGGACGATGGGAAGATGGCAGGAGGTGGTCCTGCAAGTACCCCAGGCCTAAGCCATGTAGGGCTTTATAGGTGAGCACCAGGACCTTGAAACGAACCGAGAGTGCCACTGGCAGCCAGTGCAGCTCGCACAGGAGAGGTGTTACACGGGAGTAACGAGAAGCTCCCATAACTACCCACGCGGCCGCATTCTGGACTAGCTGTAGCCTCTGGGTGCATCCCACATAAAGAACGGTTGCAGGAATTGAGTATGTCTAGTCTAATGAAAAGAAGAACTAGGGGTGACATGACATGATAGTATTTGAGGGGCTCCTACCAAGGCAAGGGGGTCAAATTATTTTCCAAAGCATCCATGAGAAACAATGGATGGAAACTAACCTAGGAGGGAAGCAACCTAGAACTAAGGAGAAATTTCCTAACAGTGAGAACAATCGACCAACGGAACAACTTGCCTTAGTTTTGGGTTCTCCATCACTGGAGGTGTCAGTTTTGGAAGACAATTTCCTTTTTGCTTCTAAACTGCCACCTATTTTAGCTGAGGAAGTTGGGAGGGGGTGGTTGTTGGGGCGGTAGAAAGTTAGTCAAAACAACATTCCGTATTCAAGGACTTCTGCCTGTGTCTGATGGAGACTGCCTGAAGATTGTATCCGGTGGAGTGTGAAGAGTTGATTGGACAATGTGATGAACTTGTGGGTGTGGGGCAGGGCTGTGAACTCTTAGCTGGGTGGGGGAAACTTGGAAGCTTTCAGATTCGGGTTTTCCCAGATGTGCCAACATGACATCTCTAATAAATTGGAACTTTGAGGAACCTCAGGCCTTTATTTTCTTGGGGGGTGTTCCTTGAAATCCTCACAGGAGCCTTTCAAAAAAAGACTGGACAACCATTTATCTAAAATGCTATAGGGATTCCTGTTTGAGCAGAGGACTGGATTAGAAGACCTCCAAGGTATAATATAATAATTCTCCAATAATAATTCCAATAATAATTCTATTATTCTATATTCTAAGTGCTATGAAGTTACTCTCAACCCTGAAGTGAACCTGACTTGAAGCCATCTTTACGGCTTCAGGGTTGCCACTGGATGGGAGGGGGGAGGAAAATAGATAGCTGGTGGTTTGTAGCCAAAACAAGAAGCTTTTCTGTGAGAACCAAGGACATTTCAACAAGTGGCTGGGAGGAGGAGGAGGAGTAGAGTAACCAAGCAACCAGCCAGCACCCCTATTGGACAATGTGTCGGATGACTTGTGGGAAAAGGGGAACTTTCACTTTTAACTGGGTGAAAACCGCAGGAACTTTCAGAGTCGGTTTTCACCAGTTGTGCCAATATGATGTATCCAATAAATTTGTTCTTTGAGGAATCTACCTCCTCGGTTCCAAGATCACCACAGATGGGGACTGCAGCCAAGAAATTAAAAGACGCTTGCTCCTGGGGAGGAAAGCCATGGCAAATCTAGATAGCTTACTAAAAAAGCAGAGACATCACCCTGCCAACAAAAGTGTGTATAGTCAAGGCTATGGGTTTCCCAGCTGCAATGTATGGTTGTGAAAGTTGGACCATAAGGAAGGCTGAGCGCCAAAGAATGGAGGCCTTTGAACTTTGGTGCTGGAGAAGACTCCTGCGAGTCCCTTGGACTGCAAGGCGATCCAACCGGTCAGTCCTAGAGGAGATCAACCCTGACTGCTCTTTAGAAGGCCAGATCCTGAAGAGGAAACTCAGATACTCTGGCCACCTTATGAGAAGGAAGGACTCCCTGGAGAAGAGCCTAATGCTGGGAAAGACTGATGGCAAAAGAAGAAGGGGACGGCAGAGAACGAGGTGGCTGGATGGAGTCACTGAAGCAGTAGGCATGAGCTTAAATGGACTCCAGAGGATGGTTGAGGACAGGAAGGCCTGGAGGAATGTTGTCCATGGGATCGTGATGGGTCGGACACAACTTCGCAACTAACAACAACAACAACACCTGCCCCGGAGTTCTGCTTTCTATGGGTGTATTACTTGGAACAATCGACAATTACCCAGAATTGAGCACAACTCAAAAGAGACTTTATGTTGTGTGAACATGATCTGATTTCCTTAGTATATGGTTTATCTCATCTCCTCAACAACTTTGGGTGGCACCCAAACAAAAGTGAAAACAATATAAAACAATATTAAAACAGTAAAACTAAACACATTAGAACAGTTTTTCCCCAAATGCCATCACCCTGCTAAACAATAATTCCCTCAACACTGTCAAACTATTCACATTAGCCTGCATTACTATTAATCTTCTCATCATTCCTATAACCCATCTCCTCCCACTTATGACTGCATGACTGTAAATTTGTTGCTTGTATCCTTACGATTTATATTGGCTGTTTCCTAATATGATTCGATTGGTTGTTTGTTCCCTATGACTATGATTAAGTGTTGTCCCTTTTGATTCTTGACAAATGTATCTTTTTCTTGACAAATGTACACTGAGAGCATATTCACCAAAGTGAAATTCTTTGCGTGTTCAATCACACTTGGCCAATAAAGAATTCTATCTATCTATCTATCTATCTATCTATCTATCTATCTATCTATCTATCTATCTATCTATCTATATCTATCTATCATCTATCAAAACATTACATGGTTGAATGCATTGTGAAAAGTCAAACAGTAGATTCATTGCCAAATTAAGTATGTTGTATGAATTTAGTTCTGATAAGATTATTTCCGGGATGCTATAAACTCAGTTTGATGTTTAATGATTACAGACCTTCAGTGATTGACCAGTTAATTATTTTGAACATGCATTCTCAGGAAAAGAGAAGTTTGTTATATCAATACGGTAGCTAATGGAGATCCGGTTCGAAGGCCACAAAGCATAGACCAGAGTTTTCTTGGTCTATATAATCCTCTCTGATTACAATTGTTGGTTTCATGATCATTCAAGATTACAACAGCAAAGGGAGTTAGGCGAGTATATATATTTGTTTGATAAATAAGTAAATTAATTAATTTACTTAATTTACTGAGTCTTCGGAGAGGGGCAGCATACAAATTGAACTGAAATAATAATAATAATACTAATTATTATTATTATTATTATTATTATTATTATTATTATTATTATTTAAAAATCGCACAAACTGATTACAAAGCTAGACACGACCGAGTTGCTAAATTAATCCACTGGTCATTATGTAAAAAATACGACTTACCTGTAACCAAAAAGTCATGGGAACATAAAGTGGAAAAAGTTATTAAAAAATGAGAAGGTGAAGATCTTGTGGGACTTTTGAATCAGACAGATCATCACTTGGAACACAGATATCACAGTTGTCGAAAACCGAAACGTAAAATTTATTGACATTGAGGTATCAAGAGATGCCAGAGTCGAAGAAAAAGAACTGGAAAAAATCATGAAATATCGCGGCCTGGCCATCGAAACTACACGGCTACGGATGAAACATGTCACAGTGACGCCCATTGTCATCGGGGCACTTGGTACCATGTCCAGGAATTTTAGAACGTGCATCAGCAAATTGCAGCTTCCTGCAATAACACCAGCAGATCTGCAAAAAACTGTGCTACTTGGAGCATCGTACATCTTAAGAAGGTACTTGATTGATCCCCAGGACGCTGGCAGCAACCCGTATCAACCATTAGCACCAGTCAATGGTATTTGTGATGCATTTTTGAATGTTCAGTTGACTGTGTTTCATGTTTAATGAATAAAGTAAATAATAAATAAATAAAAAACCAGGTAGTCCTTGAATTACAACAGTTCGTTTAGTGACCTTCGAAGTTACAATGGAACTGAAAAAAAGTGACGTATGACTGTTTTTCACACTTAGGCCTATTGCAACATCTCCATGGTTATGTGATCGAAATTTGGACGCTTTTGGCACCTGGTTCACACTTATGACGGTTGCAGTGTCACGTGATCCCCTTTTGCGACCTTCTGACCAGCAAGGTCAATGGGGAAGCCAGATTCACTTAACAACCGCATTACTAGCTTAACAACTTCAGTGATTCACATAATAACTGCAGCAAAGAAGGTCCCGAAATGGGGCAAAACTCACTTAATTCGCTTAGCAGTGGAAAATTTGGATTCACTTGTGGTTGTAATTTGAGGTAAAGAAGAATTCGGTCATCCAAATTCGCAACCTGGGTGTCCTCCTGGATTCTCGGCTGTCTTTAGAAGATCACTTGACAGCCGTAACCAGGGGGGGCTTTCGCACAGGTACGCCTAGTTTGCCAGTTGCGCCCTTTCCTAGACCGGGATGCCCTCGCCACGGTCACTCATGCCCTTGTTACTTCTCGGTTGGATTATTGTAACGCCCTCTACATGGGGCTGCCCTTGGGATGCACCCGGAGGCTTCAGCTAGTCCAGAATGCGGCCGCGTGGGTTGTTACAGAAGCCTCTCGTTACTCCCATGTAACACCTCTCCTGTGCAAGCTGCCGGTGATCCTCTGGGTTCGTTTCAAGGTGCTGGTGCTTACCTATAAAGCCCTACATGGCTTAGGCCTGGGGTTCTTGTACGACCATCTTCTGCCATCCTTCCATCGTCCTTTGCACTCTCACAGAACAGGCCTCCTCAGGGTGCCGTCAGTCAAACAATGTCGGCTGGCAACCCCCAGGAGGGGAGCGTTCTCTGTGGGAGCACTAACCCTCTGGAACGGTTTGCCCACCGACCTTAGGACAGCCCCCGACCTCCTCTCCTTCCGCCGCGAACTGAAGACGTGGCTTTTTCATCAAATAGAAATGACCCGTTGAGGGAGGTTTTTACATTGTAATAATTTTAATTAATTTTAATTGGATTTTAATTTATATTTAATACATATTGTTGAATTTTTATCTTGTAAAACGCCCTGAGTCCTTCGGGAGAAGGGCGGCATATAAATCGCAATAAAATAAATAAAAATTAAAAATAAATCAGGTCATGTTACCTATCCGGCCTACCTAGCAAGGCTGAGAGAAACTGAACCAATGGAAACATCTCTTGCTGTTCTTGTTGCCGATGGGCAACGATATTTACCTGGCAAGAGTGGCCATCCTTGTCCTTCAAACTTGCACAGAGCGTGTGCGGATTCATTCCCCCGTGGTACCACTCGCTGCCGTTGCATGTCGTCGTCTCGAGAATGTTTGCTCTGGCTTCATACACTACGGCGGAGACACCTGAGGACAAAGCATGGACTTCAGATGGATGATCGCCTTCTCTGGTCCTTGTTTTTGTAGCACTTCCTTCCAAACACACACACACACACACACACAGATACACACAACCACAATCCATTTCCCAATTCAGAATCTGTAGCCTCCTTGACACAAACTCTACTAAAAGAGAGACAGAGACAGAGAGACAAAGACAGACAGAGAAACAGAGTGACAGACAGAAAGAGACAGACAGACAGAAAGACCCACACACACACACACACACACACACAGAGGAAGGGAAACAAAGAGAGACAGAGACACAGAGAAACAGACAGAAAGAGACAGACAGAAGACAGAGAGACAGAGAAACAGAGACAGAGAGAGAGAGAGACAGAAAAATAGAGAGAGAAACACACAGAGGAAGAGAAAAAGAGACAGAGACGCAGAGAGAGACAGAGAGAAACAGAGACAGACAGATAGAGAGAGAGAGAGAGAAACACACAGAAGAAGAGAAACAAAGAGAGACAGAGACACACAGAGAGAGAGAGGCAGACACAGAGACAGAGACAGAGACAGACAGACAGAGAAACACACACAGAGGAAGAGAGACAGAGAAACAGAGACACAGAGAGACAGAGACAGAGAGAAACACAAAAAGAGGAAGAGAAACAGAGACAGAGACACAGAGAGAGTGACAGGCAGACAGAGAGACAGAGATAGAGAGAGAGAGACAGGCAGAGAGAGAGAGAGAAAGACAGACAGAGAAACACACACAGAGGAAGAGAGACAGAGAAACAGACACACACACACACAGAGAGAGAGAGAGAGAGAGAGAGAGAGAGAGAGAGAGAGAGAGAGAGAGACGGAGAGAAAGAGAGATGCAGAGAGAATATCCTAGCATTACTTGTGAATTGGTCCTTACAGGTAGTCTTCGACTTACAACCATTCATTTAGCGACGGTTTGAAGTTACAACAGCACTGGAAAAAGTGACTGATGACCATTTTCCACACGTATGGACCATTGCAGCATCCCCATGATCACCTAATCAAAATTAGACACTTGGCAACTGGACACTTAATTCGTATTTATGAAGGTTGCAGTATCTCAAGGTCATGTGTTCTGCTTTTGTGACCTTCGGGCAACTAAAGTCAGTGGAGAAGCCAGACTTATTTAACAACTGTGTTACTACCTTAACAACTGCACTGCTTCGCTTAATGACTGTGACAAAATGGGGCAAGGCTCACTGAACTGTCTCGCTTAGCAACAGAAATTTGGGGCTCAATTGTGGTCATAAGTCAAGGACTACCTGAAGTCTTCTAAGGCAATGATCCCCAACCTTTTGAGCAACAGGGAGCTGTCCCATGGAAAACAATTCTTTGGTGAACTGGTGTGCGCTACCTCGATCCCGCCCACGTGCAGACTTATGACCATTTTTCAGACTTACAATCATTGCGGCATCCCCACGGTCACATGATCAAAATTGGCAATTGACTCATATTTATGGCAGTTGACTCATAGTTATGACCGTTGCAGTGTCCTGAGCGACCTTCTGACAAGCAAAGTCAATGGGGAAGCCAGATTCACTGAACCAACTATCTTACTCATTTAACGACTGCAGTGATTCACTTAAGAAACTTGGCAAGGTCGTAAAATGGGGCAAAACCAGGGGTGAAATGTAAAATGTGTTACTACCGGTTCTGTGGGCGTGGCTTGGTGGTGGTGGGGTTAATGTGACTGGATGGGCATGGCCAACTTTTTTTTTTTTAACTTTTCAAAGCATTTTTTCTAATGCTTTGAAAAGCCTCTGCCGATCAGGCAACTCAGCTGGGATCGTCAGAGAGGCTTTTTAAAAAATGCTTTGAAAAGCCTCCCTGCCGATCAGGCAACTCAGCTGGGATTGTCAGAGAGGCATTTTTAAAAATGCTTTGAAAAGCCTCCCTGCCGATCAGGCAACTCAGCTGGGATCGTCAGAGAGGCATTTTAAAAAATGCTTTGAAAAGCCTCTGAGGATCCCAGCTGAGCTGCGCGATCATCAGAGGCTTTTTTTTTTTACTTTTAAAAGCATTTTTTCGTCAGAAGAGGTTGTAGAAAAAATGCTTTTAAAAGTAAAAAAGAATTGGCCACGCCCACCCAGTCACATTACCCACCACCACCAAGCCACGCCCACAGAACCAATAGTAACGAATTTCAGATTTCACCACTGATATGAACCAACCCTTTCCGGTGTCTCCCTCCATTCCGACTCCCTCACCGCTTGAGTTCCAGCCACTGACGTAACAGATGGAGAAGGCTTCAGAGTCCAAGCTGACCGGCGGCAAACAGATTGGCTGCACATAGTCATTGAAAATCACAGGATGGTCCAGTTCTATCAACGCAACGTCATTGACCTTGGCGGATGGGTTGTAATCCTGGTGGAAGACGATGCGTTTTATTGAGCGTAGCTGGGCTATGTCTGGCAACCGAGAAAGATCTGTGGCGCCTAACACGATCTTCCAGACTTTCAGAGAGCTGCAAATAAAACAAACGCACAAACAAACAAACAAAAAACAGAGCATTGGATCTGTAGCACCCAAAGAAATCTCTAGAGATTCTCAGTCATCCAGGTTGTGGTTGCCCCAAAGGTTTAAGTTTAAGTTTAAGTTTTATTAGATTTATATACCGCCCTTCTCCTAGCGGACTCAGGGCGGTGAACAGCCAAATTAAAAAGCAAATACACAAAAGTTAAAATGTCATAAAAAGAACAAATATAAATAGCCGTAGTTAAAACAAATTAATTTAAAAAGATAATAAAACTCTAAAAATAATAAAATATTTGACAGGAATCAGGCTAAGCTGGCAAGCTGAAAAAGATGTGTTTTTAAAGCCCACCGGAAAGTCGGGAGGTCAGAAATTGTTCTTAACTCTGGAGGAAGGTTGTTCCAGAGGGTAGGAGCTGCCACAGAGAAGGCTCTCCCCTGGGGGTCACCAGCCGGCATTGTCTGGCTGACGGCACCCTGAGGAGGCCCTCTCGGTGGGAGCGAACCGGCCGGTGGGAGGCAATTAGTGGCAGTAGGTGGTCCCGTAAGTACCCTGGTCCTAAGCCATGGAGCGCTTTAAAGGTGATTACCAACACCTTGAAGCGCACCCGGAAGTCCACCGGTAGCCAATGCAGGTCGCGCAGGAGAAGTGTCACATGGGAGCTCCCTATCGCTCCCATAATCCCCCGCGTGGCCGCATTTTGCACCAGTTGGAGTCTCCGTGTGTACCCCAAGGGGAGCCCCATGTAGAGAGCATTACAGTAGTCCAGGAAAAAAAGGTGCTTTTTTAAGGAGGCAACTGGACTTGTTTCTTTTCTTTGAAGATGTTTCGCTTCTCATCCAAGAAGCTTCTTCAGCTCTGACTGGATGGTGGTGAACGGAAGGATTTATATTCCTTGCGGATAGCTGGTCATTTGCATTCTTTTTAGAGAGTCGTTGAGGCCACTTGGAGGTTTGTTTGTGTCCTCAGACTTTGCACTACTCAGTGTACTCAGTGTACTCTTCAGGGTCACCTGTGTCCTCAGGTGATCCTGAGGACACAGACAAACCTCCAAGTGTCCGCAGGCTTTGCACTACTCAGGTGACGCTGAGGACACAGACAAACCTCCAAGTGTCCGCAGGCTTTGCACTACTCAGGTGACGCTGAGGACACAGACAAACCTCCAAATGGCCTCAACAACTCGCTAAAAGGATGCAAATGACCAGTTGTCTGCAAGGAGTATAAATCCTTCCATTCCCCACCATCCAGTCAGAGCTGAAGAAGCTTCTTGGAGGAGAAGTGAAAAGATCTTCAAAGAAGAACAAGAAAGTCCAGTTGCCTCCTGAAAAAAGCACCTTTGGGACGGCCAAATAAATCTTTCAGACCCAGCTACATCAGATTCCTAAAAATGTGGAACCTTATGCCCGTCTCCAAACAGAAAAATCTCAACCACAACATATAACATACGAACCTCCCTGATCTGTATTCAGCCACAACGTGGTCTCTATATATTCCTGATCTTCCGTTTGGAAGATCTGAGGAGGATTTTACAGGTTCTGAAACCCACACAACCGTGTTACTAATTTAACAACTGCAGTGATTCAATTAACACTGCAGAATTGTAGAACTGCAGAAAAAACCATGGCTACCAACCTGCCTTCCATGGAGGACCTGTATATACTGCAGGAGTCAAAAAGAGGGCTGGGAAAATATTTACAGAACCTTCGCATCCTGGACATAAATTGTTTCAACTCCTACCTTCAAAATGACGCTATAGAGCACTGCCCACCAGAACAACTAGACACAAGGACAGTTTTTTCCCGAACGCCATCACTCTGCTAAACAAATAATTCCCTCAACACCGTCAAACTAGTTACTAAGACTGCACTACTATTAATCTTCTCATCGTTCCTATAACCCATCTCCTCCCACTTATGACTGTAACCTCATTGCTGGTATCCTTACTATTTATATTGACTGTTTCCTAATATGATTTGATTGCTTATTTGTTCCCTATGACTATCATTAAGTGTTTTACCTTATGATTCTTGGCGAATGTATCTTGTCTTTTATGTACACTGAGAGCGTATGCACCAAGACAAATTCCTTGTGTGTCCAATCACACTTGGCCAATAAAGAATTCTATTCTATTCTATTCTATTCTATTCTATTCTATGCTATGCTATGCTATGCTATGCTATGCTATGCTATGCTATGCTATGCTATGCTATGCTATGCTATGCTATGCTATGCTCTTCCCTTCCCTTCCCTTCCCTTCCCTTCCCTTCCTTCCCTTCTAACAAATGTGGCAAGAAAATTTGTATAATGGAGGAAACCTCACTTAACAAGTTTCTCACTTAGCAAGAGAAATTTTGGGCTCAAAATTGTAGGTCGTAAATCCAGAACCACCTGTAAACTCTTCCACCCATTTTGCACCAGCCCTCAACCTAATGTGGTGCTCAGTTCCCCCCCAAAAAACTTTAAACACGTCAAGTAAGAACGAAGTCCAATCTCCTTTTGAAAAAGCACCTTTAGGATAAATAATCTCTTGTGTACCACTCTAGGCTCTGAAGGTTTGACAGATAGTTTACAAATAAAATAAGTGAAAGCAACATCCTCTCTTCTTCTTTGTCACTTAATGACCCTGTCAGAGCGGCAATCAGCCCTGTTACCTTGCGTGGGGTAATTGCCCTCATTTTGAGTTGGATCATGATTTTTATCCTTCTGTATACTTTGATCAATAAAACCGGAATACACCTTCTAATTAAACTCATATTTATTATAAGAAAATAAAGACATCTCACTATCTAAATTAGATTACATGTTGGCAAAGAATCCCCAGCCTGACCTTAGCTGGCTGGAGAACAAAAGAAAGTTTCTAGAAGAAGTAAAAGAATGCGGACATGCGTAGTAGGTGCTGATAAGAAACTTGGCAAACTACGGTAAGTCTGACAGTCCAGACTACTAGCTCTGCTGGTAAATATAAAAACGCAGTGACAGACCCCATAATCTCTTGCATCGGGGTGGAGTCTGGGCAACTGAATGGAGCTGAGTGTTTACTGGCCGGATGCCCTTCCTGTCACCAATGCGGAGTTTGCAGCAGATATATTCTCATTGTGCCGAGAGAGATATCTGGCTCTACCTAGGTTCGAACACACAGCCTCCTGATTGTGAGGCAAGAGCTCCACCGCTAGGCTACTGCACCACTCAAAGCAACATTCTCTGTGCTCCACAAATACTCAGCAAGTAGATGCTGGTTTCTTTCTTACTTTTCCTTTGCACTGAAACAGTGTGCCGCGGTGAGGATCCATCGAACATCAACTACGACGCCATCACAAGAATGCCTTGGTCCCCTGGGAGTGTAGATCTGGATGCTGATGAGCCAGGGCCAGGTTCCAGGTAAGGCATGATGGCCATTGGTCACATCCTTCCAGCTTTGGTGTCTGGGGTGCATCCCACAGTCTGAGAAGAAGCCAAGACAGAAAAGATCAGAGGTTAAAAAGGTCTTGGTCCCACCTGATTGTGATCAGTGTCAGGGTTCCGATGGATGCTCTAATTAAATCATGAGCCTCGAGCCAAGCTTCAAAAGAAATCCAGTTATTTATTAGGAGCTTCATGTCGGCATGTTCCCAAGTGAAGCCAGCTCTGACCCTATGTAATTTATGCCCCAATCATGACCCCAATCTCCCCCAGGGTGTCATCAATCACATTCGCCAACAGAGCAATTTTGCAGATTGTAGAAGTCACTCCCTTCCAGCCGCTGGGGGTAACCCTGGGATACAGCCTTGAGAGAGATAAGTCTGGAATGTGCATCTGTCTTTGGCTGCCATGCCGTTTCACTTGTTTCCCATCCCCCCTGGCCCCTCGAGAGCAGGCCAGGGATGCTTTCCGAGTTGACAATCAGGCTGGAGCCGGTAGAAATAGCCTTTCAAGGAGTTCTCACAATGTGTGGGTGGAGAAACTGTGGAGATGATTTGTCAGTGTTCTCTGGAGGAGGCAACATGTCTCCAAGGGCAGGACTTTTCCTTGACCCTTGATCATTGCCTCACTTCTGGACAAAAACATAAAAGGGCAGGAGCGATCTACCGGTTACTACCAGCTCGCGATGGGGCCATGCGCTCTTCTGCACAAGCGCAGAAGCTTCCGTGCATGCGCAGAAGCATTTTCATGACGTCAGGTTCAGTGGGCGGAGCCTCCTGCCGGTTTTACTACCGGTTCTATAGAACCGGGGGCAACCCATCACTGGAACGGTCCCTTCAATTTTCCTCTTCATCGAGCGATCCGGTCCGAATCGGGAGCATTTCACTCCTGAATTGAAGGAACCAGGTATAACTAGTCTAACGGAGAGAAGGTCTAAGGGGGTAACATAAGAGAAGTATTTCGGTATTTGAGACGCTGCCACAAAGAAGAAGGGATCAAGTTATTCTCCAAAGCCCCTGAAGGCAGGACAAGAAGCAATGGATGGAAACTAATCAAGGAGAAAAGCAACCTGGAACTGAGGAGAAATTTCCTGGCAGTCACAACAATTAATCAGTGGAATGACTTGCCTCCAGAAGTTGTGAAGGCTCCATCACATAAGATTTTTAAAAAGGGAATGGACAACCATTTTTCTGAAGCGGTGTAGGGTTTCCTGCTCGAGCAGGAGACTGGACTAAAAGACCTCTAAAGGTCCCTTCCAATTCTGTTATTCTGTGATATATGTTCCATGCCAGTGATGGCAAACCTTTTAGAGACTTAGTGCCCAAATTGCAACCCAAAACCCACTTATTTATCGCAAAGTGCCAACATGGCAATTTAACCTGAATAATGAGGTTTTAGTACCTAAATGATAAGCAAGGCAGAGTTCAGCTAATTGTTCTAAGAAAAATGTGATAAATGCCCCTTCGTTTTTTTTCTGCTATTGAAATATTACGTTTAGCAACAATATCATTTCTCTTTCCCTCCTCCCCTCTCTCTTTGTCTCTTCCCCTCCCTCTCTCTCTTTTCCCCTCCCTCTCTCTCTCTTTCTTTTTCTCTCTCTTTCCCTCCTCCCCTCTGTCTCTTCCTCTCCCTCGCTGTCTTTTCCCCTCCCCCACTCTCATTCCCTCCCTCCCTTTCTCTCTCCCTCTCTTTCTTTCTCTCTGTCTTTCCCTCCTCCTTTCTCTCTTTCCCTCCTCCCCTCCCTCTCTGTCTTTTCCCCTCCCTCTCTCTCTCTCTTTCCCTCCCTCCCTTTCTCCAACCCCCTCTCTCTTTCTTTCTCTCTCTCTTACACTCCTCCCCTCTCTCTTTGTCTCTTCCTCTCCCTCTGTCTTTTCCCCTCCCCCTCTCTCTTTCCCTCCCTCCCTTTCTCTCTCCCTCTCCTTCTTTCTCTCTTTCTTTCCCTCCTCCCCTCTCTGTCTCTTCCTCACCCTCTCTGTCTTTTCCCCTCCCCTTCTCTCTTTCCCTCCTTCCCTCCCTTTCTCCCTCCCTCTCTCTCTTTCTTTCTCTCTCTCTTTCCCTCCTCCCCTCCCTCTCTGTCTTTCCCCTCCCTCTCTCTCTCTTTCCCTCCCTCTCTCTCTCTTTCCCTCCCTCCCTCCCTTTCTCCCTCCCCCTCTCTCTCTTTCTTTCTCTCTCTCTTTCCCTCCGCTCCTTTCTCTTTGTCTCTTCCCCTCCCTCTCTGTCTTTTCCCTTCCCTCTCTCTCTCTTTCCCTCCCTCCCTCTCTCCCTCTTTCCCCCCTGCAGGAGAAATGCGATGGAACTGGGCTGGGGCAACTGTGCACATGCCCATAGAAAAGACTCTGAGTGCAACCTCTGGCACGCGTGCATAGATTTGCCACCACTGTTCTATGCACTAATACAGAATGTAAAAAAAACAAAGAGAAAGAGAGAAGAAAGAAAAAATAAAAAGAAGCTCCAATTTCCTTTGCAGCTCATGCGAGTAGGGTTTATAAAGTTATCGCTTGCTTTATAATTGCAATAGAAATTTCACTTTTTCCTATCATCTAATTTCTTTTTTCTAAGCATCGAAAGCACAACTCACGAGTACATTTTTTTTTACTGCTTTATGGAAAAATTCTATTAGGGTTTTCCAGTCAGGATCAGAGGTATAGATATTGTCTTTTCTCTCATCAAAGAAGTTAAATTAGCCCTCTCTGCAAATTCCATCACCTTCCCCAGCCATGCTTCCATTGAGGGTCATTTTCGAGCATATAATAATTTCCCAGCTTGATTCCAGTGTTCCTTGATAAGATATGAGTTTTCTATATCTGCCCCTTTAATCCAGCCTCATTGTACAGTAGTGGCCAAAATTGTGGAAACCTTTTGGGAAAAGTGGATTTTTGAGGTTTGATGGCTAATAACATCACTTTTTTTTTTTTTGGAGTTTAAGATAATCCTATTCCACTACTGGAACGGCCTGGGAATAGCCCAGACCTTCACCCAATGGAAAATCTATGGAGCCGACTAAAGAAACTGGTTAGTCAGATGCGACCCAGCAATAAAACCCAGTTAATAGAAGCCAGCATTCAATCAATCTTGGTTTCACATTAGAACAGCTGCAGAACTCAAAGACTTGGTTCGCTCCATGGGAAGACGATGTAAGGCCGTCATTCATGCTAAAGGTTACCCAACTAAGGGTTAACTGACATGAGGATAATTTTGATATATCTTATTTTTTTTCTATGGTGATAATTTTTGTATATCTCATTTTTTTCTATGTGTTTCACTTTTCTTCTTTATACTGTAACTGCTCTTCTAATAGCAAATCCTTCATGAAAGTTATTGCATTACATTCTTGATTAAATTATCTTTCCACTGATACATAATTTTATGATACTGCTCCCCCCCCCAAAAAAGTGGTGTTATTAGCTTAGTTTTAGAAAATACACTTTCCCCAAAAGGTTTCCACAATTTTGGCCACTACTATATCAGTCGGGCTTGTTCCCAGGTAAGCTCTGAATTTTGCAATTTTAGGCCAAGTGTTGCAGGGGTGAAATGCTCCCGGTTCAGACCGGATCGCCCGATCCGGTAGTGATGGCGGCAGTTGGTTCGGAGAACCGGTAGCAAAAATCCCTGCCCCCCCCCCACGCCCAGCTGAGCTGCACGATCATCAGAGGCTTTTAAAAAAACTTTTAAAAGCATTTTTTCTCCGGCTGATGATCGCGCAGCTCAGCTGGGATCGTCAGAGCCTTTTAAAAGCATTTTTTCTACAACCTCTTTGGCCGAAGAGGTTGTAGAAAAAATGCTTTTAAAAGTTTTTTTTTTAAAAAAAAGTTAGCCACACCCACCCAGTCACATTACCCCTCCAAGCCACGCCCACAGAACCGGTAGTAAGAAATTTTACATTTCACCACTGAAGTGTTGGCAAGTTGACAATTGTTTTGAAGACCAGCACAGTTCCAGATGGAGAGACAGGACTATGAAAAACCCTTATAATAGACCCTGTCAATGGATGTCCTTGATAACCCCCTATTCCACCTTCCCCAGGCCCCCCTCTTACACTTCAGGTCAAAACCACGTAGCCCCAACAACGATAGGAAGACTACAACGGCTTGGATTAGCCAGCCCAAGCAGGGCTTCGATCCTGGGCTACAGTCCATGGCGCAGAATCCTGCTCCCTATTGTTCAGACCAAGGTGGCAACATCAGTGGGCCTTGCTTCTGCGTTGCTAGGAGACCGGCCTGGGTTTGACCAATGGAGTTGGACTGGAATGAAAAAGTCATCCCTTAGCTAATAGTCCAGGGAGGTGGGGCTGGAGGGGCCATCAACTACATTCAGGATAGCACCAAACCAGTGGTGGGTTTCAAAAGTGTTTACCACCAGTTCTGTGGGCGTGGCTTGGTTGGTTTGGCATGGCTTGGTGGGCGTGGCAAGGGAAGGATACAGTAAAATCTCCATTCCCACTCCACTCCAGGGGAAGGTTACTGCAATATCCCCATTTCCTCCCAATCAACTGGGACTCGGGAGGCAGAGAATAGATGGAGGCGGGGCCAGTCAGAATTTTTACTATCGGTTCTCCGAACTACTCAAAATTTCTGCTACTGGTTCTGCAGAACTGGTCCAAACCTGCTGAAAGCCACCTCTCTGCACCAACCTTATGGATGTTTCTCATTAAAAATAGAGCTGGCATCACTGTTGGGCCTATGGAATGTCTACAGATAGAGCTTCTGGAGATTCAGCCAGGCCTTTTCTCTCTGGGATGGGGTCTTACCTGGAATCGTAAAGGTGCTTTTTCAAGAAGCAAGAAGGTTCTTATTTCCTGACAGTGAGAACAATAAACAGTGGAATGGCTTGCCTCCGTAAGGTGTGAATGCTACCTCACTGGAGGTTTTAAAGGAGAGATTGGACGGCATAGGACAGTGGTGGCGAACCTTTGACTCACCGAGTACCGAACAGATTTATTATTTATTTATTATTTATTACATGTATTTATATGCCGCCCTTCTCCCGAAGGACTCAGGGCGGCGAACACAAGTTAAGAAACAAGTACAATAAAATCACATTTTAAATCAAATAACTAATTAATGATAAATAATAAACCCAGAATCAGAGTCAGCCTATTTGCTTGAACAGCCAAGTCTTCAGCTCCCGACGAAAGGAGCAAAGATCAGGAGCCGTCCGGAGCTCGGTAGGTAATTCATTCCAGAGGGTGGGAGCACCCACAGAGAACGCCCTACCCCTGGGCACCGCTAGATGACATTGGCTCGCCGTCGGGACCCTGAGGAGAGCGGCCCTATGTGAGTGAACAGGATGGTGGGAAGCAGGCAGGAGAAGGTCCTGTAAATATCCTGGACCTAAATCATGTAGGGCCTTATAGGTGAGAACTAATACCTTGAAGCGGACCCGGAGAACCACTGGTAACCAGTGCAGCTGACGCAGGAGGGGTGTTATATGGGAGTAACGCGCTTCACACCCTTCGCGCACGCACATGCTGTCTGCGCTAACCTTCGGTTCCTCCTCCATGCGTTGTGTGCGCAACTGCAACATCTGCACATGTGCATGGCTTTTGTGCGGCTCTTGTGCGTGCAATTGCCCCATCTGTGCATGCACGCAGGTTCCGTGTGGTTCCCCCCTGCGCTGTGCACAAAAACCACACCATCTGCATATGTGCTTGGTTTTCACGCATGCAATGCGCGCACGTGAATGTCATCCATGCATGTGTGCACTGCGCTCAAAGCCACACGCATGCACAGAAGAGCTCCAAAGACCAGCTGAGTCCCCTGAATTGCGTGCGTGAGCACCGGAGGACCGAACACCAGCTGGGGTGCGCACAGCTGCAGGTGAGTTGGGCGACAGCTTGCGTGCCCGGAAAGATGGCTCTGCGTGCCACCTCGGGGAAGTGTGCCATCTCGGGCACGCATGCCACCTCGGGCACACGTGCCATAGGTTCACCATCATGGGTATAGGATCTCCTGCTGGAGCAAGAGGTTGGACTAGGAGATTAGCATCAGAATAGAGCTGGAAGGGATTTCGGAGGTCTTCTAGTCTACACCCCTGCTTAAGCAGCAGACCCTATACCATCGTGTGCCAAAAGAGGGGGAGCGCGGTGGGGTCACACACACACATGCCCACATCCATAATTCCATGCGCCCTGCCCCCCTCCCTGTGTCCCCCCACTGCTTCACGGTGGGCCCGGTAGGCCCGTTTTTTGCTCTCCCCAGGCTCCAGAGCCTTCCTAGGAGCCTGGGGAGGGCAAAAACAGCCTTCCTCACTCCTTTAGAGGCCCTCCGGAGCCCAGAAACAGTGTGTTTCCTGACTTCTGGTGGGCCCAGAAGGCCTGAAAATCAGCCGGCTGGCGCACGCATGCGTGTCGGAGCTGAGCTCGCGTGCCCACCGATATGGCTCTGCGTGCCACCTGTGGCCCCCGTGCCATAGGTTCGCCATCACGGCCCTAGACCATTTCAGAGAAGTGGCTGTCCAGTCTCTTCTTAAAAACGTCCAGTGTTGGAGCACCCACCACATCTGAAGGCAAGCCGTTCCACTGGTTAATTGTCTTCACTGTTAAGCCGTTTCTCCTCAGTTCCAGGTTGCTTCTCTCCTTGATTAGTTTGCCTCCATTGTTTTCTCTCCTGACAACAGAATGTTTCGGAAAATAAATACATGAATCTCCAAAGTGCCTTCCAACTCAGTTATTCTGTTATTTTGTTATTTGCGTTAGGAGCAAACAACTGAATCTGAATTTCCAGCACGATTAATGACTAAACCTTATATTTTCCATATTTTGATTCCTCTTCCTCTCCTGGTGATTGCCTTTTCTTTATCCATGCAAATTGTCTTGATATCTACCACACCTTGTTATCTTTACTACTTCCTTCTCTGGAATGATACAGGACAGTTGCCAAATATTGACAATTGGGCCGACCAGCTGGTCTTCGTGCATGCTGGAGGGCCGGAAACCCGAAGACTAGCGGGCCAGCGCTCCGGCATGCACGAAGACCAGCTGGCTAGCATGCTTGTACACACTGGAAATCAGAAGAGCAGCTGGTGACAGCGCACGTGCCCACCGAGAGGGCTCAGCATGCCATCTCTGCCACGCGTGCCATAGGTTCACCATCACAGATCTAGGATGATGTTCTGTGGAAGAGTTGATCAAGTGAGATGGCAGACCACGTTAAAGAATTGGGTTGCTTGGAAACAAACATC
The DNA here is from genome assembly GCA_030761175.1 of Masticophis lateralis. NCBI lineage: Eukaryota > Metazoa > Chordata > Lepidosauria > Squamata > Colubridae > Masticophis > Masticophis lateralis. Next base: position 5,918,879 of record JAUDYJ010000006.1, on the reverse strand, counting down.
CCAAACCTAACAAGTAGTCCACAAGTAGTCCAGCTGGTCTTTGGATTTCTGGCACTCCAGCGTGTGCACGTGCACGCACACACATGCATTCCAGTTTGGGCACTCGGTGCCGAAAAGGTTTGTCATCACTATCCTAGATCAAGCATCTTTCAAGCCATCTTGTTCAAATGCTTTAATTATTCTCTTTCAGTCCTGGATAAATTCACCTGTTGATTGCATAAAAAGGTAAAGGTTCGCCTTGTACATATGTGCTAGTCATTCCAGACTCTAAGGGGCGGTGCTCATCTCCGTTTCAAAGCTGAAGAACCAGCGCTGTCCAAAGACGTCTCCGTGGTCATGTGACTGGCAAAGGTGCACGGAACGCTGTTCCCTTCCCACCAAAGGTGGTCCCTATTTTTCTACTTGCATTTTTTACGTGCTTTCGAACTGCTAGGTTGGCAGAAGCTGGGACAAGTCACGGGAGCTCACCCCGTTACACAGCACTAGGGATTCGAACCACTGAACTGCTGACCTTTTGATCGACAAGCTTAGCATCTTAGCTACTGAGCTACTGCATCCCTTTTGTTGATTGCATAGATGACAGATTTTGGTTACTACAACTCGACCTTCTGTCAGAAGGACAAGGATTATGGTTAATGTGGGCAAAGAGGCTAAAGTATCTTCATGATGCACAGATAGGAAATAGGCCCCTATCTCTCTGGTGTCTGGATTTCTTGTCTGTGGATTTGTTAGACATGAAGACAATAGAACTGCAGAATTCATGCAAAATTATGGTCATAAATTGAGAACTAGCTGTAGTGCAAAACTCTCTTGTAACGGAGCTTTCACAACAAAAGATAAAACCTCCTGTCAAGGACAGTAGTAACAGATGTACCATAACAGAATGACTGCTGAAAAAATTGAAGAGAATATTTTCCAAAATAACAAGTGAATAGAAATAAAAGGTAAGTTCCCATCAGAGGTTAAGAAATAAGACCAGAGCCTTCAAAAACTAATAGAATACAAAATCCTTGTAGCGAAAATCAGTGTAAATGTAAAGCAAATCAGATCTCTTTCACTCTCACCATCGACTTCCATTCGGCGAAAGCGAAAATGATTCAGAACTCCAAAAGAAAGCAATAAAAAGATGCAAAAAAAAAAAAAATACACATTAAAAACCAGCAAAGGGTTAGCATGAATCAGCATTCAGCCAGACAATTAACAGTTGAAAATGAAAATCAAAAAGAAAAAGTAAACTTTAAAATGTGCAGTTAAAAGCGAGGTGAGCTTAAAAAAAATAACAGCTGAAAGGAAAAGATGGAGACCCCACCTTCCAACTGTTCTGGTTGAAATTTTTAACCATTCCTCTTCCTGGGCAGGCACACGACTGCCCAAGGGTCACCTTGGGTTAATCCTAGTTGCTTCTGTGCAAATCAAAAAGCCCTCTCTGGACCCGGCTGTTTTGGCTAATTACCGTCCAGTCTCCAACCTTCGCTTTGTTGCGAAGGTTGTTGAGAGTGTGGTTGCATGGCAGCTTCCCCAGTTCCTGGATGAAGCTGTCTATCTAGATCCGCTCCAGTCCGGCTTCCGGCCTGGGCACAGCACGGAAACGGCATTGGTCGCGTTGGTGGATGATCTCTGGAGGGCACGGGATAGGGGCTGTTCCTCTATCCTGGTCCTATTAGATCTCTCAGCGGCTTTTGATACCATCAACCATGGTATCATGTTGCACCGGTTGGAGGGGTTGGGGGTGGGGGGCACCGTTCTGTGGTGGTTCTCCTCCTATCTCTCTGACTGGTCGCAATCTGTGTTGACAGGGGGGCAGCGGTCGACTCCGAGGCGCCTTGTTTGTGGGGTGCCGCAGGGGTCGGTCTTCTTGCCCCTTCTGTAATCGATGTCTTTTATTGTTTCATCATTTGAGCAATTAAGATGATGAGGGGGCTGGAGGCTAAAACATATGAAGAACGGTTGCAGGAACTGGGTATGTCTAGTTTAATGAAGAGAAGGACCAGGGGAGACATGATAACAGTGTCCACTATCTCAGGGGTTGCCCCAAAGAAGAGGGAGCCAAGCTATTCTCCAAAGCACCTGAGGGCAGGACAAGAAGCAACTCATCAAGGAGAGAAGCAACTTAGAACTAAGGAGACATTTCCTGACAGTGAGAACAACTAACCAGTGGAACAACTTGCCTCCAGAAGTGGTGAGTGTCCCACCAGTGAAAGTTTTTAAGGAGAGTTTGGGCAGGCAATTGTCTGAAATGTATAGGATAGTGCTGGCATAACGTTTCGGCACCAAGTGCCGAAACGGGAGCGTGCAGGTGTGGGAGAGCACCAGAAATCGGAAAAGCAGCTCCCCGGCGTGCACGCATGGAAGCTCCGGAAACCGGAAAAGCAGTTCCCCAGTGCGCATGTAGGTGTGCTGGGAGGTTGAACTTCCTGTTTCCAGCGTGCGCATGAGTGCTGGTCATCCGGTCTTCCAGTTTCTAGTGTACATGCATGCATGAAGACCAGCTGGAACCCAGAAGAGCAACTTCTGGCACACGTGCCATAGATTCACCATCGCTTATATAGGGTCTCCTGCTGGAGCAGGGGGCTGGACTAGAAGACCTCCAAGGTCCCTTTAAACTCTTATTCTGTTATTTTTTAATTTTTTTATTCTGTTATTATTAAACTTTGGACTAGAAGGAGATGCCTGTATCTGAATTAGCGGTAAAATTGTTGACTACACCTTGTATTATATTGCCCATTAGAGATTGTCTATTCTTTATCGTTGCTTTTTACAACTTGTCCTAATATTGTCCACACCTTGCTGATATTTATTGCCTCCTTTTCCGGAATTTATATTTCCCAATTGTTCTCTTGGAGATTGTCTTTTCTTTGCTCATTGGTCTTTGTCACTTGGCCTGTTATCTATCACACTTACTGATCTTTACGACTTCCTTCTCTGGAATTTAACGGGACAGGTGTCAAACGTAGACAATCTGTGGACTACTTTTTGGCTTTGGGTTGTTTGTTTCCAATGTTTTAACGTGGTCTGCCTCTTCAATTTATTAACAGAGGCACTTCCACACTTATGTCAGCCTAGATCAAGCATCATTATAGTTGTCAAAATAATAGTCACATGTTCTCTAACTTGCAAAGGTAAACAGGAAATAGCCAGAATATAAATCTTGGACTTGACTTGAAATCTAGGACTTGACTTCATTCTCGTCTACAAGCAAGAAATTAGTCGCTCCTGTGAGTGTTCTGCTGGGTGAGTCAAAGTGTGACATTTTGTTATGTAGCCATATTGTGCAAATGTTTGAATTACGAATTGAATTATGTCTTTCAGTCCTGGATAAATTCACTGGAAGATTATATAGATGGCAACTTTCGCTTACCGCTACTTGATCCTCTGTCAGAAGCACAGAGATCGTTAAAATTAATTATGACTAATATGGGCAAAGAAATAAGGGATGCGGTGGCTCAGTGGCTAAAATGCTAAGCTTGTCGATCAAAAGGTCGGCAGTTCGGCGGTTCGAATCCCTAGTGCCGCATAACGGGGTGAGCTCCTGTGACTTGTCCCAGCTTCTGCCAACCTAGCAGTTCGAAAGCACGTAAAAAATGCAGGTAGAAAAATAGGGACCCCCTTTGGTGGGAAGGGAACACTGTTTATTTAGTCATGCCAGCCACATGACCAAGGAGACGTCTTCAGACAGCGCTGGATCTTCGGCTTTGAAACGGAGATCAGCACCACCCCCTAGAGTTGAGAATGACTAGCACATATGTGCGAGGGGAACCTTTACCTTATGGGCAAAGAGGTGTAAGGATCTAGTCCGCTTGCTAGCGATAGCAATAGAACTGACATATACTGATTCATAGTGCATTGCAACCCTTTCTAAGCAGTTTACAGAGTCAGCATCTTGCCCCCAAACATTGTATTGACTTCAGAAGGATGGAAGGATGAGTCAACCTTGAGCCAGTGAGGATCGAACTGCTGGCAGTGAGCAGTGAGTTAGCCTGCAATATTGCATTCTAACCACTGTGCCACCAGGTTTCCTGCCCCCAAGGTTTTCAATACTTCTTCATGAAACATAGACAGGAAACAATCCCCCAAAATCTGCGTTTCTTGTCTGTGGATTTGTCTGTCACACAGGCGATAGAACTCCTACAACAGATTTCATGCAACTTTGGGTAGAATTAATTGAAATTCAATATCCTGCATATTAGCAACAAGCTTCCTATCATTTTCTCTCTTGAGGGGATGACATTCACAGTTTGGAATGGAGTCCAAAGAGTTGCACATTCCTGGTTTAGAAGGGTATAGAATAATATTCATTGAAGAGTGGTTAAAAAAACATGTCCTTGGCCCATCAGCAACATGGGGGAACTGAATCCAGGGGCAGTATGGTAACAGCAGTTCCAGGGAGGTGGGAATAATTTTATTTATTTATTAGATTTTTATCCCGCCTTAATTACTTCATAAGAAACTCAAGGTGGCAAACATACCTAATACTCATTCCTCCTCCTATTTTCCCCTGTGAGATGGGTTAGGCTGGGAGAGAGAGTGAGAGAGAATGACCAAAAATCCCTCACAATACTGAACTTAAAATTCAGGTAAACATTCAATTTATTTATTTATTTATTTATTTATCAAATTTATATACCGCCCTACTCCCAGAGGGACTCAGGGCAGTGAACAGCCAAGATAAAATACAATTAATATACAAAAGTTAAAAACTATTAAAATAGATTAAATAATTTAGGCTTAAAAAATTTAAAACATCCAATTTATATAAAATATTTAAAACCCAATTTAAAAGGGAGAGTTAGGCCAAAGCCGCCTGTTGGAATAAAAACATTGAGCAATGAAGTTGCTCAAGATAAAAGAGATTTGGATATCACTCCACACCAGAAACCTCTTCCTATTAGGAGTCTTAGGATGGGCCTGGATCCACATGTAGATATTTGACCTCACTTGTCACTTCACATTACTTAGATCAGTGTTTCTCAACCTCAGTAAGGTGCGTGGCCTTCAACTCCCAGAATTTCCTCACCAGCGTGGACAGCTGGTCACCTTCTGACATCTGTTTAGATGGATCTGCTGCTGAATACAGTAAATGAGCTTCTGAATAATTTGTTACGTGTCTGGAGAATCCAGATTTTTATCTGTGCCTGTAGGGAATAAGAGATGGAGAACCTCAAGCGTAGTCTGAGGGCTACAGAAAAGTCCTCCCAACCATGCTCGGACAGTAAAATGGTAACGGTGTTGTATGGAAGTGGATCAAAGTTCTCCAGAAGGAGAAATAAAAGGAAACTGAGGTGGATGATGGAGAGGAAGTTGGAAGCTATCATCTGCAATCACAAAGCATCATCTGTCTGTCTCTCTGTCTCTCTCTCTCTCCTTGACTTCCCTAATTAATGCCATAAGTTGTCTCTCCACATCTCTGTTCTTTCTCCTCTCTCTCTTCTGCCTCTTCCCTCTCCTCAGCTGTGGGCCCACCTTTCCCGAAGAGTCACTTTGGAAAACCTTATTCTTTCCCTCCCTCCCTCCCTTTTCTTTTTCCTTTCTTCCCTCTCACATCACTTTATTTTTTCATCCCTTCCTCCTTTCTTTTCCTTTCTTTATCTATTCACCACTTCCCTTTCCTTCCCACACCATCCCTGTTCTTCCTCCTTTCTCTTCTGCCTCTTCCCTCTCCTCAGCTAAGGCCCCACCTGTCAAACTCCTGTTTGTTTGTAAAGGTCTTTTTGGAAAAGCTTTTTCTTTCTCTCCCTCCTTCCCTCTCTTCCCTTTTCTTTTTCCATTCTTTCCTTCCTCTTCCCTTCTTTGCCTATTCACCAATTCCCTTCCCACATTCCCGCTCTTCTATCCAGAAGTGTAAGTAATCTGGTTGGCCTCCGTCTGACCAGGTGGAACAGTTGGACTTCATGAGCTGTTGGCCCAGGCCAACCTCAAGGCCATTCTTACATTCTTCATGGAAAAGGAAGAATTGCTAAATCAGAGTTTTATCATTATTCTTCTTTTTTTTCAGGCAGAAAGATTCCAGTTGAAGGACCAACCAGCCAAGCACACGGCCATGTTGCTGCTGTGGATCCTCTCCCTGGCTGCCTCTTTTCTCCTGCCTGCAACTGGGGAGGTGGTGCAAAGTTTCAGTACATGCAGTCAGTTCTTCTTGGATGGAAACCCCCCCAACCTGGAGCCAAGGAATTCGGCCAAAATCTGCCAGAGGTTTAACAACAAGTATCACTTTGCCACAATGTATGACAAAGATCGGCGCATCCCCATGTTCTCAGCGTATAAATATCAGCCTGGTAAGGCTCCAAGATTGAACGAGTGGATGATTGAACCACAGGTAAGAGAAGTTCCTATCCTGAAGCTAAACATTCATCAAATGGGAGCCACCTTAAAGGAACAATCAGTAGTTAGGAAATAAAACAAGACAGTGCATTTAAGAATTATTTGTATATAATTATTTCCAGGATTTATCTGGTGCTAGGCTGGAAGGATTCTGTTCACCTCGCTGTCCACCTTGGCAAGGTTTTACTTCCATCTGATTCTTTCCCAAAATGTTGGGGCCCATCAGCAGCCAGTGCAGCTAGTAGCTGATTCCGACAGCGAGGAGGTTGGTGTGGTGTTGCGCCAGCAGCTGTGTAGCTGGCACTTGAGTCGGACAATGAGGAGGCTGGAGAAGATGTGGTGCCAGAGGCAGAGATTCAGCCAGGGCCTTCAGAACCTCCAGAAGCTCCCATAAGTGAAGAGGACAAAGAGGAGGAGCCTCTTCTCGATGCACGGGCATGCAGAGCTGCCAAAAGGCAGGAGTGGCTCCTCAGGAGGAGGTCTCCTCGAGAGTAAGGCTTGGGGCTAATTGGCCACTCCCTCAGCCTATTTAAGGAGGAACGCTGACTGAAGCAATTTGCAGGGAACAACTTTGTTCACATACCTTCGTGTCTTGTCTTGCTTATCTTATCAGCTTCCTGCAAATTGCTTCTGGGCATTCTGCCAACCAAAGTAAGCTTTCAGTATTATTCTTTGAATTCTTGGCAGCTGTTAATGCAGTTAATTAACAGCCGTTGTTGTAAAAAACTGGTTTATTTAGCAAACTAAGGTCTGAACCAACTTTGTGTGTGCTGCATTCTTTGGGGTCCGTAGCTGGGGCAGAACACAAAAGAACCAAGTTCAGAGATCACCCCAAACCCAGTATTTCACGCTCAATCAATGTGTCCTCTCTACTAGAAGATGGTTTAAAGTGGACTTCTCAAGAGCATCAATCTGGGATTTCAATTTCCAGAATCCTTACAAATGTCCCTGTGGGCTCGGGTGCCTGGAAGATGCTATCCAACCTTTGCAGAGTATCCCACACCCCATTCCCTGGCTGATTCATGGTAGATCTTTCCCCAGATTCAAGATCTTTGACTCAGGGTTGTGTAAATGCTAACCAATCACATTGCTTGTCTTTTCTTATTCCTAGCTTGCCCAGCCTGGGGATGATGGTCGAAAGAGCATGGAATTAGAAGCCGAATGTGGAATCGACGTCAATGTCCTTGAAAAGAGCCAGGCTCTTGAACGGGATTACAGAGAGGGCATTCTTTATGACAAGGGACACTTGACACCACCATCCCATCAACCAGACCAGGATAGCAAAGATGCAACCTTCACCTTAACCAACATTGTGCCCCAGTTACGCCAACTCAATACTGGAGAATGGAGATTATATGAAGAAAGTATGACGAAATCTACTCAAGGGTGCCTTGATACATATGTCATTGTGGGTGCAGTGCCCGGCAATAATTCCATCAATGACAGAGTGAATGTACCCACACATATCTGGGCTGCAGTTTGTTGTGTGCTTAAAAACAATCAGAGAAAGTCCTGGGCAGTCCTTGCACAAAATGATGAGAATAACGTAGTCCATTATAATTTGGGGGAGCTGCAAGCACAACTTGCTAATCTCTATGGGAAGGGAGTTGATCTTTTCAATAATGCTTGTGGTGCATCGGGTGGCTCGTAAAAGTGAGCTCACACAGCAAATAAAAGCAAAGTACGAATGTAGTAGCTTACTTGTTCAGCCTATGGAATGAAAGCGGTTAATTGTAATCCTGGCTTGTTCTGTGTGATTGTATTCCTCAGGGTGGCCAAAATCCAGGCCGTTTGATTAGTTTATGATAAAGATTATTATGGGAATCCAGCAAATAAATTAATCCAGTAGCCAGATTAAGGGTCTAGAGTAGACAGAGCTAAAATGGTTATCTCAATTTACAGGTTGTATAGGATTGATCATTTCAACACATGTACAGTATAACCAGTAGTGAGTTGATCCCGGTTTGGTCCAGTTCTATAGAACCGGTGGTAAAACCAGTGGGAGGCTCCGCCCACCCACCATGATGTCATCATGGGGGAATCTGTGCATACCCGCATGTGCTTCCGTTGCCAACTGGTAGTAAAGGTACCTGAGTATAAATTATGAAAAAGGGAAGTGCAGTGAGAAGGAATGAGCACTGATGCTGAACAGGAGTTATGCTTGATACAGATAGTCCTCGATTTATGACTGTTAAATGAGTGTTCTGATGGTGCTGAAAAAAAGTAATTTACAACCAGTTCTTGCACTTAAGGACCATCTCAGTGTCAACACAGTCGGCTCAAAATTGGAGTGATTGGCAACTGGCATATGCTTACGATGGCTGCAGTGTAGAGGTGGGTTTCAGCAGGTTCTGATCAGTTCTGGCGAACTGGTAGCAGAAATTTTGAGTAGTTCGGAGCACCGGTAGTGAAAATTCTGACTGGCCCCACCCCCATCTATTCTCTGCCTCCCAAGTCCCAGCTGATCGGGAGGAAATGGGGATTTTGGAGTAACCTTCTCCTGGAGGGGGGTGGGAATGGAGATTTTACAGTATCCGTCCCCTGCCACGCCCACCAAGCCACATCCACAGAACCAGTACTAAAAAATTTTGAAACTCACCACTGCTGCAGTGTCCAAAGATCACCATTTGCAACCATCCCGGGGGGCTCCTGATAGGTAAAGTCAAAAGTGGGAGCTGGTTTTGCTTAATGACCTCAACAACAAAGGTTGTAAAAGCAGGTCTGACTCACTTAATGGCTACATCGCTTAGTCACAGAGATTCTGGTCGCAATTGTGATTGCAAGTTGATGTTTTCCTGTATGTACCTGCTTCTGAAGCTTTCTCAATAGTTTTCTTATTTCTTGCAATAAAGCTGCTTATCAAAGATCTGTGTCCTTGTGTCACTTTCTGTAAATCAACCTGGAAAAGCTTGATCATTCTGTTTTATCAATTAAACGAGTATGGGGTAGGGAGAGGGCATATTGCTAAATAAATTCATTCCTCCTCCACCATTTTGTCCTTGTTGATTGATTGATTAACTGCCATTAAGTGCCATCAATTTTTTTTATGGACAAAGGATGGATGTTTGTGGTGTAATTTTGGTCCAACAGTCCTGAATTCTTGAGTTCTTCACTGAAAAGCCTCTAGATCCCACAGGGCTTAATTCTAAATAAGTGTTAATTGATTGATTGATTGATTTTTAATTAATTATTTTTTAAAATTAATTTCAATTAATTAATTCTAAATTCATTCTAAATAAATAAATAAACATCGAATTGTTAACTAGGGCAGACAAAACCTTTGCCAGACCAATTCTCGAATACAGCTCGTCTGCCTGGAATCCACACTGTATATCGGACATTAATACAATTGAGCAAGTCCAGAGGTATTTCACGAGAAGAGTACTCCAGTCCTCTGCTCACAATAGAATCCCTTATGCCTCCAGGCTCGAAATTTTAGGCTTGGATAACCTAGAACCATGCTAATGTCTGACTTAAGTGTAGTACACAAAATTGTCTGCTACAACGTCCTACCTGTCAATGACTACTTCAGCTTCAACCTCAATAAGACATGGGCAAACAATCAATACAAACTTAAAGTGAACCTCTCCAAACTCGATTGCAGAAAACAGAATGGTCAATGCCTGGAATGCACTACCTGACTCTGTTGTTCCGTCCTCAAACCCCCAAAACTTTAACCTTAAACTGTCTACCGTGGACCTCACCCCATTCCTAAGAGGTCCGTAAAGAGGGCATGCATAAGCACACCAGCTTGCCTACCATCCCTGTCCTACTGTCCCTGCAGTTGGTTCTTCATGGGTGGAAAAGCCCACAAACTGGTGCCAATGAAGCTGGCCAGAATCTACCAGTTGTAGAGGAACAAGTATTGATTTGCCACAATGTATGACCGAGATCGGCACATCCCCGTGTTCTCAGCCTATTTATTTATTTATTCATTTATTTTATTAAATTTATATACCGCCCTACTCCCGAAGGACTCAGGGCGGTGAACAGCCAAGATGAAATGCATATAATACGAATGTTAAAAGACATTTAGAATACAATAAATATTTTGGCCCAATAATTTAAAACACCCAATTTAGGACAGATTTAAAACAGTTTAAAAAGGGAAAATTAGGCTAGGCCTGCCTGTTGGAATAAGAATGTTTTAAGGGCACGGCGGAAAGTGCGCAGATCCGGGATCCTCCATATCTCCGGTGGGAGCTCGTTCCAGATGGTAGGTGCTCCCACAGAGAAGGCTCTCCCCCTGGGGGCCACCAGTCAACACTGTTTGACCGACAGCACCCTGAGAAGCCCCTCTCTATGGGAGCGTACTGGTCGGTGAGAGGTTACTGGTGGCAGGAGACGGTCTTGTAAGTACCCTGGTCCTATGCCATGGAGCGCTCTAAAGGTGTTAACCAGAATCTTGAAGCACACCCGGAAGACCACCAGGAGCCAGTGCAGCTCACGCAGGAGGGGAGCCACATGGGAGTGCCATGTCGCTCCCATAACCGCCCGTGTGGCCGCATTCTGGACCAGTTGGAGCTTCCAGGTGCTCTCCAAGGGGAGCCCCATGTAGAGAGCATTGCAGTAGTCCTAGTGGGAAGTGACGAGAGCACGAGTGACCGTACTTAACCATACTTAACGAATCTAGCATCTAGAAAGGGACGCAGTGGCGAATCAGGCAAACCTTATATAAATATAAATATAAGATCAGGGTGGAAGACCGGAGGACTGGAAGATTGAACAGCAAGTAAAAGGAGTTCCTATTTTAAAGCTAAACTTTCATGATATGGAGGCCTCCTTAAAGAAACAGTGAATGGTTAGTAAATAAGGCAAGAAAGATTGGTGAGAAGGTCAAAATCAGCCTGGCTTTCATGCCTAACTTGAAACTAGAACTCACGGTCTCTTGGCCAGCACCGTAACTACTACACTACACTGGCTCTCTCTATTAGTGTCCAATTGGTCATCTTATTGAAATATTCAGCCTCGTCATAACACACAAGTAGCAAATTGGGCTTGATCACCAAAATGACCCTTTCAAACTCTAGGGAAGAGTAGAATGGACAGAAAGGGAATAATCCTTGTTTATTCCAAGGAATAAACCTTGGAATTCTTTTCTATCATTGCATCAGAAATATTGTAGCGCTCATCAGGAGATGGTGAGTTCTAGTCCTGAAAAATAACTAGTAAAAATAAAATCTAGCAGCTTAGTTGTTCCACATATGGAAAGAATGCAGTTAATTTTAATCCTGGTTTGATCTGAAGCTTTTTTTTCTTTTTTGCTAAATGTTGTGAAAATCCAGGCTGTTTGATTAGATGATGGTTTAGATTATGGAACAAATGCAGAAAATCAATGAATCCAATAATCAGATGAAGGGCAAAGGGTCAATTTTTTTTAAAAAATTTGATTTATATGCCGCCCTTCTCCGGAGACTCAGGGCGGTTTACAATGCATTAAGCAATAGCCTTCATACTTTTGTATATTTATATTTTATACAAAGTCAGCTTATTGCCCCCACAAACTGGGTCCTCAATTTACCCACCTTAGAAAGGATGGAAGGCTGAGTCGACCTTGAGCCTGGCTAGGATTGAACTCAGAGAAATTACAGGCAGCTGGTGTTAATTGCTGCCTTTAGTAGAAGGCATTAGCCCTCTACGCTACACAGGCTCTTGCATATATGCTATATAGCGCTTATATTTGATACAAGTAGTCCTCAGATTATGACAATTGTTTATTTGTTTGAGGTTGAAAAACCTGTTTCAGGCAGTCCTCTCACGTATGACTGCTAGAATTCTGTCTCAATAGCTTTCTTACTTCATTCAATAAACTTGCTTATCAAAGATCTGTGTCCTTGTGTTTTGACTTTCAGGATATCAATTTAGAAATTTGACCATTCCATTTTGCACAACATAATCAATCAATCAATCAATCAAGGTTACATGTTTGGGGGGTGCAGAGGAAAGGCACATGGCTAATAGCTTCAGGTTTTTTCTTTATTTTGACCTGGATTGATTGATTGATTGATTGATTAAATGTCATTAAGTTGGAATCAAATCTTGAAAGGAATTCAAGGTGAGCTGGGCTTAGATCCCTTGCAGGCACACAGGGACGTATGATTTATGACGCGTTTGACTCCTCCCTCGGGCTCAGCCTAGGCATCTCTCACAGCAACGTGACCTGATATCTATCATACCGTGCTGATTTTTTACTAGGCCAGTGATGGCTAACCTTTTTGCCGTCGCATGCCAAAAGTGGGAGGAGCGCAGGGGTTGTGCGTGTGCGTGCCCGCACCCATAATTCAATGAGCCCCACCCTCTGCGCTCCCCCCGCGATGGCATGGTGGGCCCGGGAGGCCTGTTTTTCGCCCTCCCCCAGCTCCAGAGGCTTTCTTGGAGCCTGGGGAGGGCAAAAACGGACTTCCCCCCACCGGAGGCTGGAAATGGCCCATTTCCCGACTTCTGGTGGGACCGGAAGGCCCACTTTTCACCCTCCCCAGGCTCCAGAGGCTTTCTTGGAGCCTGGGGAGGGCGAAAATGGCCTCCCCCACTCCCCTCTGGAGGCCCTCCGGAGGCCAGAAAAGGCTCATTTCCCGACTTCTGGTGGGACCGGAAGGCCCGTTTTTCATCCTCCCCAGGCTCCAGAGACTTTGTAGGAGCCTGGGGAGGGTGAAAACGGCCTTCCCCACCTCCTGGAGGCTCTCCAGAGGCCGGAAACTGCCCATTTCCTGTCTTCTGGTGGGCCCAGAAGGCCCGAAAATCAGCTGGCTGGTATGCGCATGCCAACATGGTACTAGGCTCTTCTCTAGAATTTAAAGGGACAAGTGTCAAAATAGACAGCTCTTGAGTTTTAGGTTGTTGGCTTCCACAGTTTTAACATGGTCTGCCTCTTCCCTTTACTCATGGAGTCAGTTCCACAGTTACATCAGCCTAGATCAAGTGTCACAAGCATGGTTGTGAGACGTTGTATATCAAAATATATTTTATTCTTTATACAGTTTCCATTTTCCTTTAAAACATTAACCGAATCCACAATGGACTGAGAATCGGCGTCTCCGCTAGATAATTGATGGTCAAGCTGAAACTAAATGAATCAAGTAAATATAGCAAACGGGGAAAAATATCTTTTACTCAAACTTCCTCAAACCTCCCAAATAAGTTATCCAGGCCTAATTCACATATCAAAGGATAAGATCTGCAAAAACAAATAGATTAATAATTAATTAAATTAGGACTTCCAGCTGAACTGCATGTTCACAAGAATAAACATTATGACATATCTACACACACACACACACACACACACACACATGCCCCTCAAGTGTCACCCTAGAATCAGCACCTTGACACTTCCACATCAGGACAAGCTCACCTACAAAAATCTCTTGCTATACCCTGTAAGAAGGAAAACCCTGTGGTTTGTTTCCTCCAGCTGGGACAAATCAATCAGTTCTGACGGACCAAATAAGGAGCTGGGAAGCCAACTGCTCAGAAAGGAAGTTTATTTTTGGAAACCAGAGATTCTTCAGTGAGGAGAGGTTCCAGATCAGTTGGAAAATTGGTTTGGTGAGTACAGAGATTTCAATAACCTTTACAGTCTTTTGAAATTTTGAGGATTTCATTTGTATGCTTTTATTATTTGATTGGCTTTATTTCTCCTGTAAAGCCTGTGATTAGCCTTAAATGTTGGCTTCAGTGGTGGGTTGCCCCCAGTTCGGACTTGTTTGCAAGAACTGGCGGGAGTTTCCGCCCACTGACCCAGATGTTATCAAAGTAGATCTGCGCATGTGCAGAAGAGCACGCGCAGGCACGATGTGAACCGGTAGTAAAGGTAAGTAGAACTCAGGGTACATTCTTTCACGTCTGGTGGCTTTGCCCGAAAATCAAGAAATACTGGAAGAAAAGAAAAATGTGGATATCAGAAATAACAGTAGAAGAAATAGAATTAGAACCAGAAATTTTTTTATTAGGTATGATTAAAGAAAATATTAGAAAAAAACCAAAATACCTAATTGTAGAGTGACCACACACACAAAGGTTGGGGGTGTATGTGGTGATTTTATTGTCTTACATAGTGACATTATATAATTTGTTACTTACAAGATACAACGTACTTGGCAGCATATAATTGGCTCACAGAATATTCCAGGTAACTAGAATCTTTGGTTAATCATTACTGCTTTGCTTAAGCATTTATAATGTTAGACTTTAATTAAAGTCTAATATAGATATATCCCATTTCCTGTCCCCCTGTTTACAGACTTAGGGTCTTATTTACTAATGCCAAATCCTGCCTACGTGCAAGTAACTTTCCTTATCTGAGGTTTGCCATCCAAAATAGGAAAATTCCTGCACAAATGCAGACTGCAGACCCCTACATATCCTCTCTTTTTATTTTATTTTTGAGGGGACAAATATTTTTGTATATATCGCATTTGGTGAGGAGGCAGAGAGAAAGGAGCAGGACGAAACATAGTTTTGGTTACCACCTTTAGAGCGCTCCATGGCATTGGACTGGGGTATTTATAAGACCGCCTTCTGCTACCAACAGCCTCTCACTGATCAGTACGCTCCCATAGAGAGGGGCTTCTCAGGGTGCTGTCAGCCAAGTAGTGTCGGCTGGCAGCCCCCAGTGGGAGAGCCTTCTCTCTGGGGGCACCTACCATCTGGAACGAGCTCCCCCTGGAGATACAGAGGATCCCGGATCTTTTTGCCATCGCATGCCAAAAGTGGGGGGGGCAGGGGTTGCGTGTGTGTGTGCCCGCACCCATAATTCAACCTGCGCACGTTTTGACGTGCTCTCAAAACATTTTTATTTCAGCAGGCTGGCCTGGCCTAACTTTCCTTTTTTAAACTTTTTAAAGTGCTAATTTGTTGTGAAATTGTGTGTTTTAAATTGTTTCGACCAAAATATTTAATAATTTTAATGGGTTTTAATGTTTGTATTATCTGTTTTTTATCTTGGCTGTTCACCGCCCTGAGTCCCTCTGGGAGTAGGGCGGTATATAAATGTGATAAATAAATAAATAAATAAATAAATAAATAAATAATGAGGGAATACACTGAATGAAACAACAGCAAGCAACTAACATGACAATAATAATCACAGCATAAAAATACAACAACCACTTAAGCCAGGACCAATCAGGAATCCAATTGGTCAACCAGTCAGAAGGAGAGGAAATAGCATAAATATTATTCTGAAAATATGATTGGAGTTTAGCAAGTTCATCTTCAATGGTTCTGTTCAAAGAGTGAAAATGAACAGCACATCCACGACGGCCAACAAGTTTACAAAAATCTCCTTGTCATGCTAACAAATAATCAATAGCAAAATGTTGCTGGAGCACATCCTGATTCAGGTCCTCAATTTCATGTTGGAGATCATGAACTATAGCAGCAGTGGCATTAATTGATTTCTCCAGGCGACATGTTAAACCCAGGATAGAATGTCTACTTTCTTGAGGTATTATTCCAGGGTAAGCCCTTAAGATGATCACCCCAGTAATAGCTCCAGCCACAGCACGGTCAAAGATATTGAGAGAGGATAGTTGTGTATCAATGATAACTTCATCACTACATGTAGGACCTAATGAAGTACGGCGTCGTCGTGAAGAAGAAGAGAGAGCACCAATCTGCACAGATAGGGAAAAGTAGCCAATAGCAGCACACTGATAGTTCTGAGGGTGTACGTTGGTTGCATATTTGTCAAAAAAGAAACACATCAGAAGCGTTAAAAATAGGAAAATTATCAGGATACATTTCAGGCACAATATTAGGCCCACACAAAGAAGAGTTAAATGTTCCCCAGAGCCAATAATAGTCAGTACTATAACTATAATTCCCTACTTTCGATAAAATGTGTCGAGCCTTAGCGTAATCATTCCAATTGTTAAGCCAAGTATGGCGAGCATAACATCAAAAACATAAGGCTCTAGTATATTGATTAGTACGAAGATAATGCCAACAAACACAGAATTAAGTTTAGGATTAAGTTGTATAGGCTGAGGATTAAGTTGTATAGGCTGAGAACTAAGAAAAGACAAGAGAATACAAAAAAAGAATTGTGACAGAATTAGCTGTAATAATAGCAAAAACAGCAGCAACTAGATTTTCAGGAGTCTGAGGTAGGTTGGCTTGAGCCAATTGCTGTTGAGCTTGGTATGTTGTGGCCTTTAACAGGAACATCTGAAAAAGATTCTACAAGAGTTAAATAATTCCAAGTAAATAAGGCAACAGATAATAATTGTTGATTTTTTTTTCAAATGGTAAGGACCAGTCTCACTCTGCAGCTGCCTCTGCAAAAAGGACTTAAAAGTTCGATGGGCACGTTCCACAATTCTAGGATCTTTGGTAATGAATATAAAACTTTTCCAAGATAATTGGAGAAGGCAATCTGATAACTTTCAGATATCATCATAAGATGATCATGCTCAATCTTTGTACGGGTGAAGGCAATGCCTATCAAATCCTATCTAGTTGCAAAGCACTCTTTCGGCCTTTTATAATCAATTCTTCTAAGGCAGACTGGTAAGGATAAATGTTTCTAGGTGAAGTAGCAGATAAATTTAACCACTCACGAATAGCTATTTTTAATGGGCTCTTAATGGTATATAAAAACCCAGTAGGAAATGGAGAAGTAGGAAGAATAGCTAAGCGCAATCCTGCTTCTACTGACTCAATTTGGACAACATATTGTTGCTTAACTTTGTCCAAGATGAGCTGTAAGCACCTTTTTTGATCATTCATCAAATGAACTGTATCACCAGGGGATTGCGCTCCTTTTAAGGGTTGGAATAGAGGTAACATATCACCAGTTGTTATGCAGAAGAAAGGCCTAACCCAGTTAATAATGCCTAGCAACTTTTGCCATTGAACTAAAGTGTAAGACTTTTGTACCTTTAAGTCAGGCAATACTGGAATGGAAGAAGCTTTCAGTAACCTGTGTCCCAAGTATAAGTAAGATTTAGTTTTCTGAATTTTATCATCTGCAATAAACAACCCCTTCTGTGCAACAATAGTTTTTAATTCCTGCAGAAGGGCTATAGAATCACTCTGAGGAGCAGCTATTAAGATATCATCCATGTAATGATAAACCAAATAAGATGGAAATTTCTCACAAAATGGCTGAAGTGCATTGTCCACAAAATATTGGCACAAAGTAGGAGAATTAAGCATGCCCTCTGATAAAACACACCAATGATATCATTTAGTTGGCATGCTATTATTAAAAACACCACACTGGGGAAGTAGAGAGCCACTTGAGGGGAACAGTCATCATCCAAAATCAATTTTGTATTTAAAAAAGAAAGGAGGTAACAGACTGAAGTAAAGCCACAGAAGGAGAGGTAGAGTTTGAGGGAGGTTCACCCAAGCCTGAATGAAGAGTTCCAGTGTAATCAGAATCAATAACACCAGGGATTACAAAGCACCCCTTTTTATGAGAAGGTAGCTAGAGGAAGCACAGTTTGGGCAGGAGTTGAAGCAAATTGACCTGAGCCACAGTTGTTCTACCGTGTATGCTCCCCCACCTCCCAGAGCAGCAGCTTGGGCATGTCTCATAAATTCACTTTCCCAAACAACGTATTGCATTGAAGTCAAAATCATTTGAAAAACTTGTTTCCAATCTTCAGGAATCATATGATATTCATTTTTTATTCCTTCCACCAAGCCTCTGGCAAAATTACCACGAATATCATAATCAGTGATAGCCTTTTTTAGTTCTCTTAAAATTTGATAGGGTAGTCCTTCCCATTCTGCAATCTGCTGTCCTGCCAATTGGCCCTGGCCCTGATGATATTGTACAGGACATACAGATAACAATTCTGCAAGTTCATCCCCAGGGATGGAGGAATCCTGTTTACAGGATTTCACCATTTTTTTGAAAAGAAGACTGAACAGCAGAATCAGAAGGTTTAGTAATCTGACTTGTGTCAGTAGGAGCTGAAGGAGGCAAAGTCACATATTCTGGAGAGGAGGGAGGACAGACAATAGCATTGGAATAACTTGGAGGTGAAGGAGTTAAAAGAGACAGTTCAGCAATTCCAAATTTTTCCACTGCATATCTACATAAATGCCATACCTGCAAAATCTCTACCTTAGCTCTTGGTTCAGTATGTAAAACTTTCCCAATTTTTTCCCAATCAGATAATCTTAAAGACCCCTTTTCAGGGTACCATAAACACTTATTTGCAATCTCCTGGACCA
Organism: Masticophis lateralis; assembly: GCA_030761175.1. Lineage (NCBI taxonomy): Eukaryota > Metazoa > Chordata > Lepidosauria > Squamata > Colubridae > Masticophis > Masticophis lateralis. Next base: position 5,900,375 of record JAUDYJ010000006.1, on the reverse strand, counting down.
GCCGTAAGAGACTGTGTTGTGGCACATCAGTGTGATTTTTCTTAAGTAAATAGCTTAATTCTTCAGCATGCTTTTTTTGTCCCTCAGAAAGCAAGGTCCCCATACTTACAGAAACCTTTAGAAGGTTGAAAGAGCACCGAGGGCTGTCGGTGCACCAAAGTCCTTGCCGGATGAAGTAAGGGTCCCTGTTCAGGCACCACTTGTAGAGTGACCACACACACAAAGATTGAGGATGTATGTGGTGATTTTATTGTCTTACATAGTGACATTATATAATTTGTTACTTACAAGTTACAACGTACTTGGCAGCATGTCATTGGCTCACAGAATATTCCCGGTAACTAGAATCTTTGGTTAATCATTCCTGCTTTGCTTAAGCACTTATAATGTTAGACTTTAATTAAAGTCTAATATACATATATCCCATTTCCTCTCCCCCTGTTTACAGACTTAGGATCTTATTTACTAATTCCAAATCCTGCCTATGTGCAAGTAACTTTCCTTATCTGAGGTTTGCCATCCAAGATAGGAAAATTCCTGCACAAATGCAGACTGCAGACCCCTAAACCTAATATTACATATAATTACTGTGGCCAGATTAGCATTAGCACAATTTTGGAAAATAGATCAAGTGCCAACAGAGCAGCAAGTTATTCAAAAAATTTATACGTGTGCAGAAATGGATAAATTAACACTGAAACTAAAAGACAAGGAAGACTCAAATTTTTTAAAGTTATGGAATAGATGGTATGAGTGGATAAACCAAAAGAAAAAAGGGTAAAGGTAAAATTCTTCTCTCACTTTGTTTTTTATTTTTTGGCAGAAAAATTCCACTAGATGGTCCAACCCACTAAGCACACGGCCATGTTGCTGTGGATCCTCTCCCTGGCTGCCTCTTTTCTCCTGCCTGCAACTGGGGAGGTGGTGCAAAGTTTCAGTACATGCAGTCAGTTCTTCTTGGATGCGAAACCCCCCCGACTGGTGCCAATGAATCCAGCCAGAATCTGCCAGAGGTATAATAACATATATCGATTTGCCACCATGTACGACAAAAGTCGACGCATCCCCATGTACTCGGCGTATAAATTTCAACCTGCTCCAGGTGACAGACCGGAGGACTGGATGATTGAACCGCAGGTAAAAGAAAACCCCACTTTAAAGCTAAACATTCATGAAATGGAGGTGACCTTAACTCACGGGTGTCAAACCTGTCATGTCACACTGACGTATCATGAGACATATCATGACATTTTCCCCTTTCACAGAGCTAGGGTGGGCGTGGCCTGTGTGTGACGCATTTATTTATTTATTTATTTGTCAAACATGGACAAGATAGCAGGTATAGGTATAGGTATAAACATAAACAAAGGAAGTAAATACAGATAAATGGGGACAGTAGGACAGGGACGATAGGCACGTTTGTGCGCTTATGCACGCTACCCTTTACGGACCTCTTAGGAATGGGTGAGGGTCACAGTAGACAGTTTGTGGTTGAAGTTGTGAGGGTTTGAGGCTGTAACAATAGAGTCAGGTAGAGCATTCCAGGCGTTGACCCCTCTGTTGCTGAAGTCGTATTTTCTGCAATCGAGTTTGGAGCGGTTTACCTTAAATTTGTATCGATTGTTTGCCCGTGTATTATTGTGGTTGGAGCTGAAAAAGTCATTGACAGGTAAAATGTTGTAGCAAACAATTTTGTGTACTAAGTTTAGATTGGACCGCAGGTTCCAGATTGTCAGTTTGCCACCCCTGCCTTAAAGGAACAGTCAATGGTTAAGAAATAAAGCAAGACAGTGAATTTAAGAGTTATTTGTACATAATTAATCCCAGGATTTTTTAGGCGCTTTGCCTTAAGAATTCTGTTGCCCACATTGACAAGGTCCTACTTCCATCCGATTCTTTCCTCAAAGAACCAAACTCAGAGCACCCAGAACACAAAATTTGAAGCTCCAGCAATGTGTATTCTCTACTAGAGGAAAGCTTAGAGTGGCTTCCCCAAGAGGGTCTGTCAATTTCCAGAATTTCCAGAAACTTTCCTGTTGGCTGGGATGCCTGGAAGATGCCATTCAACCAAGCGAATTATGCAAAGCCCTATTATAGAATATCCCACACAGGGGTGGGCTGCTGCGGGTTCGCAGGGATTCGGGAGAACCTCTAGCTAAGATTCTGTGCAGTTCGGAGAACCCCCAAATCCCACTCCTGGCTGGCCCCATCCACCCTGCCCCACCCCTCCCAGGAGTCCCCATGTAGCCAATTTTGGATGCAGGTAAGTGCAGCGTGCATGTGGAGGCTCATGGAGGATGAAAAACGGGCCTACTGGAAGTTTGGGAAGGCTGGAAACGGGGCCTTTTCCAGCCTCCAGAGGGCCTCCGGAGCCTAGGGAGGCCATTTTCACCCTCCTGGAGGTTCGAGGAAAGCCTACGGAGCTTGGGGAGGGAAAAAAATGCCCCCCCTCACCACAGTGCAGGAGTCTGACTAGGCCACACTGACCATGGCCACACCCACCCAGCAACCGGGCAGAGAACCCCTTGCTAAAATTTTTGAAGCCCACCCCTGATCCCACACCCCATTCCCTGGCTAGCTGAGGATAGATCTTTCCCCAGATTCAGGGTATTTGATTCTGTCCTGTGTGAATGCTAACCAGCCACATTGCTTGTCCTTTCTTATTCCTAGCTTGCACTGCCTGGGGATCATCAACGAAAAAACATGGCCTCAGAAAAGACTTGTGGAATCAACCACGCTCTCCTTGCAAACAGCCAGGCTCTTTCTGAGGATTACGCAGAGGCTATTCGGTACGACAAGGGACACTTGACACCAGTCTGCCATCAACCGGATCAGGATAGCAAAGCTGCAACCTTCACGTTAACTAACATTGTGCCCCAATTTCGCCAACTCAATAATGGACGATGGGCAGAATATGAAAGAAATATGAACAAAGATGCAGCAGGATGTGAGGATACGTATGTCATTGTGGGTGTGGTGCCTGGGAATACATTCATCAATAACAGAGTGAATGTACCCAGTCACATCTGGGCTGCCGCTTGTTGTGTGCTTCCAAAGCAAAAGAAAAAATCCTGGGCAGTCATTGCTGAAAATAATCAGAATAAAGTAGACAAGCTTAGCTTGAGGAAACTGGAAAGTCAACTTTGTGAGAAATACAAGAAAAAGGAAATTAACCTTTTCAACGGGGCTTGTTATCCCTCTGATGAATAATTAATAATGAATTTCCCCTGTCTGCAAAACAGGGTTGACAAAGCAAATAAAAACACAGTAGAAACATAGCAGCTTAGTTGTTCAACATATGTGTTCTGGCCCCGTGCCCAGAAAGAACCCCCCCTCAGACACCCAGAGGCTAAGGAACTGGCAGGCAACCAAGTGAGATGATAACAAAATGACGGCAGCACTCCACAGTTGCTTGCCAATGTGTTTATTAAACAGTCCGTCACATACACACCACAGCTAAGACGCCGGGCCGATTCAACACCGGGATCCACGTATCTTTGTTTTTGTTCGTCACAAAGATATGCCTACGATCCCTCACTTATATAGTCTAGTAAGAGGCGTGGTCCACCAGCTAATCATGACCACGCCTTTTCCTCTGCTGGGCTCTCCTGTCTCTCCGACGCTGGCGAGGGTCCAACCAAAACTCGCTTCCCTCGTCAATGTCCTCCTGTGGCTGCGGGGATGAGCTTGGCTCTGGGCCTATCTCCTGCCCTTCGGTGTCCTCCGGAGGCATTGCCAGAGAGGAGAGTCCTGGAGAAGGAGGCCTTGCCAACTCCTCTCCCTCACTCTCAGAGTCCTCCCCTGCTGATGATGCAGGCTCAGGCAACGGAGCCACAACAATATGGAATGATGGCAGTTACTGTGTTTCCCTGAAAATAAGACCCTGTCTTATATTTTTGTTGAATCTCGAAATAAGCGCTTGGCTTTATTTTCGGGGAGGTCTGATTATTTTGGGGTGCGTGGAGCAAGACGGGGCTGCTCTTGCCCTCTTACCTGATTTCCAGCTCCGTCTGTTTCTTGCCATTGTGTGCAGGGAAACAAGTTGTACAGTAAAAAACCACTTCTCGTGAGTTCAATCAATTAATTCCAACTTCTCGAATGCCCACCCCTTCACTAGGTCTTATTTTTTGGGGGATGGCTTATTTTGGGGGAGAAGGCTTATTTCCGGGGGGGATTTTAGCACATGCACTCAAAAGTCCGGTTGGGCTTATTATCAGGGGAGGTCTTATTTTCAGGGAAACAGAGTATTACAATCCTGTTTTGATCTGCATCATTTCTTTGGTTCACTGTTGTGAAAATCCAGGCGGTTTGATTGGTTTATGGTTCAGGTTACCGATCAAAAACAGAAAAATAAATTCGTCCAATAATCACTTGAAAGGCAAAGGGCTGACACAGCTAAAACAGTGTCTAGTTTACCAGAGGTTACAGGATGTATGGGCTTGCTCAGTTCAACCCATGTATAACTTAATAGAAAAAAAAACTGTAGTGGTGGGAAGGGTGCAGGTGGGAAGAAAACCTTTAAGAATCAAATTTGATTTCATGCTAAACAATGCTTATATTTCTCACTAGCAGTCTTCAATTTACAGCCATTCATTTAAAGACTGTTCTTTTAAAGTTATGACAAGGCAGAAGACAGTAATTTACAACCAATCTTCATACGTATGATTGTTGCAGTCTCCCACTGATCACTTGATCAAAATGTGGGCAATTGGTAATGGGCATGAATTTACAATGGCTGCAATATCCTAGGACTGTGATGGCGAACCTATGGCACGCGTGCCACAGGTGGCACATGGAGCCATATCTGTGGGCACGTGAGCGTTGCCCTAACTCAATTCCAGTGCGCATGTGCGTGCCGGCTAGCTGATTTTCAGGCCGTCCGGGCCCACTGGAAGTCGGGAAATGGGCCATTTTTAGCCTCCAGAGGGCCTCCAGGGGGTGGGGAAGGCCGTTTTTGCCCTCCCCAGGCTCCTAGAAAGCCTCTAGAGCCTGGGTAGGGGGAAAAACTGGCCTATCTGTCCACCATGCCATCGTGTACCAAAAGCAGGGGGAGCGTGTTGGAGTCATGTGTGCATGCACCGGGCACATAGACTTATGGGTGTGGGCACGTGTGGTGCAACCCCCACACCACCGCACTCCTCCCCCACTTTTGGCACTTGATGGCAAAAAGGTTAGCCATCACTATCCTAGAACAGGGATCTGCAACCTTAAACACTCAAAGAGCCATTTGGACCCGTTTCCCACAGAAAAGAAAACACCGGGAGCCACAAAATCCTTCCTGTGCCTAACAATTACATGGCTTAGGTGTTATGGAATGAAGTGACCAAGCAACATTCCTGGGTCAGTCAGAGAGAGAGTTTATTTGCGCAAGACTCAAAAGCCTTATTTGCCAATCTTGGCTCTGAGTAAAGACTCCATGCTTGTATGACACATTATATACTTTTCTAAACAAAGGATTCTGCTAACACAGCAACTTTTCCCATATATTAACATACGTATACGGTTAACATACATTTGTCATTTTTAATTGACATTTCTTAATTAGTAAAGTTTTACATTATCTTTATCCAACACTCATAATTCTTCTGTAAATCACTGGAGCATGAGTTCAAATTATCTTCTTGTTGAAGGACAAATTTTAGCCCATATGGATGTCCATGACCTAACCACCTTTAGCTATCTGTCTTTTAGGGATGTTCCTTTCTTCTGACAAGTTATGGGGGGCCTCTTTAGAGTGTCCAGCGAGTTCATGCTGACATTGTATTTTCTCTAGCTGGCGGTATTTCCTGTCTTCAGAATATAGTTGCTTTTAGAATGTCTTTTAGAATATAGTGAATATAAAGTTATCCAGTTGTCATCCAAACGGTCCCCCTTTATCTGCTTCTACCTTATAGGGACAGAGGTACCATTTCCAATTGTCATTGTACATTGAGGCCTCCTGTATGTAGCTGCTTGAATTCTTTCTCAATAGCTTTCTTAGTTCTTGCAATAAACTTGCTTATCAAAGATCTGTGGCTTTGTGTGGCTTTCAGTACATCAGCCTGGAAAAGCTGATTTGTCCATTTGTCAATCACTCACTAACATAAACAATGAATCAATTATGTGCATGGGGAAGAGGTACAGGGAGAAGGCACATTGCTACATCCCCTCCCCCCCCCATGTTTTGGCCTTGATTGATTGATTGATATTAAATGCCATTAAGTTGGTGTCAAATAGGAAACAAAGAGATGGATATGGTCATCTAGGTCCAATAATCCTGAATTCTTGAACTCTTCACTTGGAAACTTCTGGATCCAATATAGATTAATTCTAAATAAGTGTGCATCGAATCGGAGCCTTAATACATTTTCAACTCTAAGTTAAACTCCATTTTCCATACCTGCCACTAAAAGGTGGTATCTAAACTGGACACGGGTGGATTCTACTTACCTCCGCTACCAGTTTGCAACAGGAACGCACGCACGCTTCTGAAAATGTCTAATAATAATAATAATAATAATAATAATAATAATAATAATAATAATAATAATAATAATAACAATAATAATAATAATGACTCTACAAAAAACCACCTTACTCGGAACAGCTTACATCCTCCAACGATATCTTAACAGTTCCTGGGTCCTTGGTTAGGACTCGAGCTGCTGAGCTATTAACCAGCCTCAAAGACTGTGAATCTCACTATAGATTAACTAATAATAATAATAATAATAATAATAATAATAATAATACTAAAACTCAAGATCTTGTGGGACTTTAGGATTCAGACTGACAGGCACTTGGTCCACAACACACTTGACATAACGGTAGTTGAAAAGAAAAAAGTATGGTTCATTGACATTGCAATACCTGGTGATGCACAGATTGAAGAGAAGCAGCAAGAAAAAATCACAAAGTGCCGGGACTTGCAAATCGAAGTTGAGCGACTATGGAAAAAGAAATCATGTGTTGTCCCGATTGTAATTGGAGCCCTTGGAGCAATACCCAAAGGGCTACCCCGCTATTTAGAAATTCTAAATTTACCAGACTTGAACATTTTGACTCTACAAAAAACCACCTTACTCGGAACAGCTTACATCCTCCGACGATACCTTAATAGTTCCTAGGTCCTTGGTTAGGACTCGAGCTGCTGAGCTATTAACCAGCCTCAAAGACTGTGAATCTCACTACAGATTAAATAATAATAATAATAATAATAATAATAATAATAATAATAATAATAAAGCTTACATCTTCCTACGATACCTTAACAGTTCCTAGGTCCTCGGTTAGGACTCGAGCTGCTGAGCTATTAACCAGCCTCAAAGACTGTGAATCTCACTATAGATTAAATAATAATAATAATAATAATAATAATAATAATAATAATAATAATAATACTAAAACTCAAGATCTTGTGGGACTTTAGGATTCAGACTGACAGGCACTTGGTCCACAACACACCTGACATAACGGTAGTTGAAAAGAAAAAAGTATGGTTCATTGACATTGCAATACCTGGTGTTGCACGGATTGAAGATAAGCAGCAAGAAAAAATCACAAAGTACCGGGACTTGCAAATCGAAGTTGAGTGACTGTGGAAAAAGAAATTGTGTGTTGTCCCGATTGTAATTGGAGCCCTTGGAGCAATACCCAAAGGGCTACCCCGCTATTTAGAAATTCTAAATTTACCGGACTTGAACATTTTGACTCTACAAAAAACCACCTTACTCAGAACAGCTTACATCCTCTGATGATACCTTAACAGTTCCTAGGTTCTTGGTTAGGACTGGAGCTGCTGAGCTATTAACCAGCCTCAAAGACTGTGAATCTCACTATAGATTAACTAATAATAATAATAATAATAATAATAATAATAATAATAATAATAATAATAATAATACTAAAACTCAAGATCTTGTGGGACTTTAGGATTCAGACTGACAGGCACTTGGTCCACAACACACCTGACATAACAATAGTTGAAAAGAAAAAAAGTATGGTTCATTGACATTGCAATACCTGGTGTTGCACGGATTGAAGATAAGCAGCAAGAAAAAATCACAAAGTACCGGGACTTGCAAATCGAAGTTGAGCGACTGTGGAAAAAGAAATCGTGTGTTGTCCCGATTGTAATTGGAGCCCTTGGAGCAATACCCAAAGGGCTACCCCGCTATTTAGAAATTCTAAATTTACCGGACTTGAACATTTTGACTCTACAAAAAACCACCTTACTCGGAACAGCTTACATCCTCCGACGATACCTTAACAGTTCCTAGGTCCTTGGTTAGGACTCGAGCTGCTGAGCTATTAACCAGCCTCAAAGGCTGTGAATCTCACTACAGATTAACCAATAATAATAATAGTAATAACTGATTCTCCAAAGCAGTTGAGGGCAGGGCAAGAAATTACAGGTGGAAGAACATTACAGAGAGATCCAACCAAGAACTAAGAACGAATTGCCTGACAGTGAGAACAATTAATCAGTGGGATGGTCTGAAAAACAGACCTTCCAGGGCCATTGGAAGTCAGGAAATGGGCTGTTTCCAGCCTCCGGAGGGCGTTTAGTGGAGTGGGGAAGGCCAGTTTCACCCTCCCCAGGCTCCAAGAAAGCCTCAGGAGTCTGAGGAGGGCAAAAAACAGGCTTGATAACCCTTTTGCCATCGTGTGCCAAAAGCTGGAGGGGGGGGAGTGTGGGGGAGGTTGCACATGCATGCGTGGGGTGTGGGGGGCATTGAATTATGGGTATGGGCATGCATGCGTGCAATGTCCCCGCACTCCCCCACTTTTGGCACAGGATGGCAAAAAGATTAGCCATCACTGGACTAGAGGAACGTCCAAGGCAATGGTGGGATTCAAATTTTTTTTACTACCAGTTCTGTGAGCGTGGCTTGGTGGGTGTGGCAGGGGAAGGATACTGTAAAATCTCCATTCCTTCCCCAATCCAGGGGAAGGTTACTGCAAAATTCCCATTTCCTCCCGATCAGCTAGGACTCGGGAGGCAGAGAATAGATGGGGGCGGGGCCAGTCAGAGGTGGTATTTACCAGTTCTCCGAACTACTCAAAATGTCCACTACCAGTTTTCCAGAACTGGTCAGAACCTGTTGAAACCTATCTCTGCTCCAAGGTCCCTTCCAGCTTTGTTATACAGTCATTTTGCTATTCTATTAATCTGTTCAATTTTTGGACTAGGAGGAGACAACTGTATCTGAATTTCCAGCACAATTCTTGACTAGGCCTTATATTTTCCACACTTTGATTTCTATTCCTCTGTTTGTGGTTTTGATTGGCCTTTGCTTTATGTTTGATGTTTGCTACTTGGCCTCATATCTACCACACCGTGCTGATTTTTATTAGCGTCGTTTCTGGAATTGAATGGGCAGGAGCCCAATTCAGACAATTTGTGGGTTGCATTTTCGTTTTGGGCTGTTGGCTTCCACAACTTTAAGACTGCCTTGCCAACAGAGTCAGTTCCACAGAAATGTCAGCCTAGGACAAGGACCACAAGAACAGTTATTTGTTCATTTCTTCCAAAACGTAACAGAAAAGAGCCAGAAATTAAATTTTGGAGAAAGAGGTCTTTTATCTGCACTGCAATTCTTCTCTGTCTACATGGCTTCATTGTAGTCTGCAAGCAAGAGACTAATCAGGCCCAGATGCATTAGTGAGTCTCCTGCTGGGTGTGCCAATGTATGATGTTTTGTTATTCACTGCAACCACTGCGGTTCACAGCGCAAATGGTTGAAATATGATCTTTCAGTCCTGGATATAGTCACTATTGTTTGCACAGATGGCAGCTTTTGGTGATTACAACTCGACTTTCTGTCAGAAGCATGAAACCAATAAAACAAATTGTAGAATCTAACACTATACATTTGTTTTGGCTACCCTCTTGGTATCTATCCAATCATAAAATTGTTCCCAGATTTTGTAGTACTTAGTTTCGCTTTTATCCTTGACTCTCTACATGGGGCTCTCCTTGAGGTGCACCCGGAGGCTCCAACTGGTGCAGATTGCAGCCGCATGGGGGATTATGGGAGCGAGGGGGCGCTCCCATGTGACATCTCTCCTGCGTGAGCTGCATTGGCTTCCGGTGGTCTTCCGGGTGCGCTTCAAGGTATTGGTGACCACCTTTAAGGCGCTCCGTGGCATAGGGCCTGGGTATTTGCGGGACCGCCTTCTGCTGCCGATAGCCTCCCACCGGCCAGTACGCTCCCACAGAGAGGGACTTCTCAGGATGCTGTCAGCCAAGCAATGTCGGCTGGCGACACCCAGGGGGAGAGCCTTCTCTGTGGCAGCACCAGCCCTCTGGAATGATTTGCCCCCTGAGATCCATATGATATCTGATCTCCGGGCTTTTCGCCGTGCCCTAAAATCTTTTTTATTTTGTCAAGCTGGCCTGGCGTACCCCCCCCCCCTTTAGTTTTTTTATTGTCTATGGGTTTTAAATTTTAAATTGTCTATGGGTTTTTAAATTTTCTGGGCCAAAAATTGTTTAATTCTTTTACAAATTTTAAATTTTGTACTGAAGTGTTTTTTATTCCTGGCTGTGCACCGCCCTGAGTCCACTAGGAGAAGGGCGGTATACAAATTTAATAAACTAACTAACTAACTAACTAACTAACTAACTAACTTCCAAAGTGAGTGTTAGAACAAAAATATAGATGTTATTATAGATAAATGTATGTTAAAGAACTATATATGTTTATATGAGTATTAATATTATTGTAAAGTGACGGAAGATGTTTGGAACCAGTGATGTCATATCTATGTCCAATTTTTTTTTAAAAAAATTGTATTTTTAATAAAAAACTTTTTAAAAATAAAAAAATATTTAAAAAAGAACAAATTGTAGAATTACTACTAAAATGTTTATTAGATGATATTTCTTATTATCCCACCTTGTCCCGCCTTCGTCTTTAGTGAAAAGATATAAAGCTTTCTTAATCCTTTATTCTGGGTTCTTGGCATTTTGGCCAGAAGCTCTCTTCCTTGGGGTACCCCAATAAAAAGCAATCAAAAAACCTGCACCTCGTGCCTGGCGTCCTTTATTGGCTTCAGCACCAGGCTCAGGCCCAAATTGGGAACAATATACACACATTCACTCTCTCACTCACTCAAACACACACACACTCACATCAAATGTCACCCTAGAATCAGCACCTAGACCAGTGATGGTGAACCTCTTTGGCACTCATGCGGAAACATGACACATGTGCGTTCACACTCGTCAGGGCTGTGCTCCAGAAAAGCCGAACTTCCAGGTTCTAGCATGTATGTGCACCCTATGATCAGTTGGCTGGCGTGCACGCACAGGCCAGTTTTCAGTGCTGCTGAGCATGCGAAGGGATCACACTCCAGAAAAGCTGAACTTCCGGGTTCTGGCGTGCATGAGCATCTGAGAATCAGCTAACTGGCGCGCATGCACGCACCGGTTTTCGGCACTGCCGCAATTGTGAAGGACAGCTGATCGTCATATGCGCATGCAAGCCAAAAACCCAGAAGACAAACAGGCAAGGCCGTGTGTGCGGGGCGATGTGGCTTCGCATGCCACTTTGGCCACGGGTGCCATAGGTTCACCATCACCGATCTAGAAGCTTCTCTCTCCAGACAGATTAGCGAAGATGTTTAAGGGACAAGCAGCAGATTGCTGGAAATGTAGGAAGGAAAGAGGCACATACTACCACCAATGGTGGACATGCACGAAAGCAATGGAATTTTGGGAGAAAATAAAAAGATGGTTAAATGAAATTTTAGGTACAAAAATTGATTGGCGCCCAGAGACACGCCTGCTCGGATTTCGGCCAGAGAACATGGAAAAGGATACATGATACCTTGCTCTACACGTGATCATAGCAGCGAGACTGTCATATGCACAATTTTGGAAAAACCATCCATCCATCCATCCAGAGTGAATATACCCAGTCAAATCTGGGCTGCAGCTTGTTGTATGCTTCCAGAGCAAAAGAAAAAATCTTGGGCAGTCATTGCTGAAAATGATGAGGATAGGTAGTGTTGGGTTTCAAATTTTTTTACTACCGGTTCGGCGGGTGTGGCTTGGTGGGTGTGGCATGGCTTGGTGGGCATGGCAGGGGAAGGACACTGTAAAATCTCCATTCCCACCCCACTCCAAGGGAAGGTTACTGCAAAATCCCCATTTCCTTCCGATCAGCTGGGACTCGGGAGGCAGAGAATAGATGGGGGCAGGGCCAGATAGAGGTGGCGTTTACCGGTTCTCCGAACTACTAAAAATTTTCCACTACTGGTCAGAATCTGCTGAAACCCACCTCCGAGGATAGGGTAGATTGACTTAGGCTGAGGGAGCTGGAAATTAGACTTCATGAGAAATACGGGAAGAAGGAAATTAATCTTTTCAATGGTGCTGGTTGTACACATGATGAATAATTAATAATGAAATTCTCTGTCCGTAAAACAAAGTTTACAGAACAAATACAAGCATAGATAAACATAGCAGGTTAGTCATTCAACATATGTAAAGAATGCACTTATTATAATTCTGCTTTGATCTATATCAATTTTTGGCACAATATCGTGAAAATCCAGCCAGTTTGATTAGTTTATGGTTCAGATTATGGCGCAAAGCCAGAAAATACATTAACCCAGTAACCAAATGAAGGGCGCAGTGCTGACACAGCTACAACAGAGTCTAGTTTACAGGATGTATAACTTATTAGAAAACAAATTGCAGTGAGAAGGAACAGTTTTCAGTCCATTGAACCCTGAGGATGGGAAAAGGACCTATAAGAATCAAATTTCATTTCATGCTAAATAGAGCTTATATTTGACACAAGTAATTCTCAACTTACGACCAATCACTTAATGGCTGTTTGAAGTTACGAAAACAGTGGAAAAAATGACTTACAACAAATCCTACCCATGATTGCTGCAGTCTCATGTGACCACGTGATCAAAATGTGGATGCTTGGCATGTATTTACGATGGTTGCAGTGTCCTGAAGATTGTAATTTTGGGTGTGATCCATTTAACAATAACACCGCTTAGTGACAGAGTTCCCATTCCAGTTGTGGTCAAAAGTTGACATCTTCCTGTACGTAGCGGCTTGAATGGGCTTTCTCTATAGCTTTCTTACTTCTTGCAATAAAATTGCTTATCAAAGATCTGTGTCTTTGTGTCACTTTACAGTATAATCAATCTAGAAAACCGCGAACATTTGATTTTGCACATTATCAGTCAGTCAGTCAGTCAGTCAGTCAGTCAGTCAATTGGTAAATCAATCAATCAATCAATCAATCAGGAGTATGTCTATGAAGGGGAGCAGGGAAAAAGCACATCATAGTTCTAGGGTTTTTTCTTTCTTTCTTTCTTTCTTTCTTTCTTTCTTTCTTTCTTTCTTTCTTTCTTTCTTTCTTTCTTTCTTTCTTTCTTTCTTTCTTTCTTTCTTTCTTTCTTTCTTTCTTACATGTATTTATATGCCGCCCTTCTCCCGAAGGACTCAGGGTGGCGAACACAAGTTAAGAAACATGTACAATAAAATTGCATTTTAAATCAAATAACTAATTAATGATAAATAATAAACCCAGAATCAGAGTCAGCCTATTTGCTTGAACAGCCAAGTCTTCAGGTCCCGACGGAAGGAGCGGAGATCAGGAGCCGTCCGGAGCTCGGTAGGTAATTCATTCCAGAGGGTGGGAGCACCCACAGAGAACGCCCTACCCCTGGGCACCGCTAGATGACATTGGCTCGCCGTCGGAACCCTGAGGAGAGCGGCCCTATGTGAGCGAATAGGACGGTGTGAAGCAGGCAGGAGAAGGTCCTGTAAATATCCTGGACCTAAATCATGTAGGGCCTTATAGGTGAGAACTAGTACCTTGAAGCGGACCCAGAGAACCACTGGTAACCAGTGCAGCTGATGCAGGAGGGGTGTTATATGGGAGTAACGAGGGGCTCCTGTAACAACCCATGCGGCTGCCTTATGTTGGCCTTGATTGATTTATTCAATACCATTAAGTTGGTGTCAGATCTGTTACAATCCATCTTGCCTAGACCAGTGTTTCTCAACCTTGGAAACTTGAAGATGGATGGACTTCAACTCCCAGAATCCTGGGAGTTAACACAGACCTGGCTACTGGCTCCTCACATGCCCAACTGAACAGAAATGTTTGAGAGCCATAATTACAGAAGTGAATATTTGTAGCTCAGGGTTGAAGTGTAGGATCCTTGATGCTCTATGATGGGGTATCAAACTCAAGGCCCACCCGCCAGATCCAGCTTGCAATGTGATTGGATCCTGCCCATAGGGTTGTCCTGGTCTACCCAATGTAAAGAGGAAATACGCCAGCAGTTTGGGGAATGGCGTCAAGCTCACCACACCCACCCAGTCAGCCACACCCATCCGCCCCAAGGTCAACCACAGCCCTGATGCGGCCCTCAATGAAATTGAGCTTGACACCCCTACTCTATGAACTTGGTGGTTTTCTTCCAGATGTTTCATTACCCAACTCAGTAACATTGTCAGTGCACTGAGGATGTCACCTAATTTGGTAATGAAACATACTGATAATGTTACCGAGCTGGGTAATCCAATGTCTGCAAGAAAGCCAGCCTGCAAGAAAGCCAGCAAGCTCAGAGAGCACCAAGAATCCCACAACCATCACTATCTCATTTAGGCTTAGAGGTTAATGACTTGACTTGCTCATCTGACCATTGGTGGTCGCTCTTTGAAATTTTCCTACTTGATGGTTTTATATGTTCCATATTTGGCCTCCCTGTCTTTCTGCTTTCATCAAAGAGAAGGTGGAAACCACAGCCTTTGTTTAAAAGGTCAGCTAGTTTATGGGTCACAGAAAAAGAGAAAGAAAAATAACAGAAGAGGGTAGAAGTACCCAGGAAATTAAACCTTCCAAGTTCTCTTGATATCTGAAAAGGAAGAAGGAAGAAAGGAAGTGATCTTCTCTATTCCTGAAAAGTCACTGTTATCTATCTATATAAAAAAAGGCTGTATGTATGTATGTTCCAGCATAACTCTGGAACGCCTCGAGCAATTTCAACCAAACTTGGTACACAGATGGCTTACTATCTGGAAACAAATATTGTGGGGGCAAGACACCCCTGCTGTGTGTCTGTGTGTGTGTGCATGTGCGTGTGTGTTCCAGCATAACTGTGGAATGCCTGGGCTGTTAAGAAGAGCGAGTGCCATGTCCCAGAGCGGCAATTGTTTGTGATGTCATGGGAGGGGAAAGGGAGATCCTGGGCCATTAAGGAGAGTGAGTGTGACGTCCTAGAGCAGCGATTGTTTGTGATGTCAGTTCCTTCGCAGCTTCCTCTGGAAAGGCAGCCGTGACATTCTCCCTCCAGTGGAGCAATGGGGAAGCACCTGATAGATTTGGAGCAAAGTGCCAGGATTGTAGACAGGGCAGGAAAGAGGAGTGCATGGGAGGGATGATGGGCATGGGAGTAGGGGGAAGAAAGGCTCCTCTCAATGGCTCCTTGTCAGACAAATACCCGGGCAATGCCGCATTACCAGCTAATTTCCTATATTTCACAATTCAGTCAATGATTTCTCTTCAGGGGTAGTTTTTTCATTGTTGTTTATCATGGAAATTCATAAATATTTTCAACATTTATTTTATATTAAATATTCTTCTATTCTAGAAGACTTCTAAGATCCCTTCCAACTCTGTGGTTCTGTTAAGCTTTGGACTGGGAGGAGACAACTGTATCTGAATTTCCAGCACAATTCCTGACCACACTTTATATTACATTTTCATTACAAAGTAAACAATTACTTTGATTTCTATTCCTCTGTTGGAGGTTGTCTTTGCTTGAAGTTTGCTGTTTGCAAACTTGGCCTGATATCTACCACACTTTGCTGATTTTTACAAACTCCGTCTCTGGAATTGAAAGGGACAGGTGCCAAATATACACCGTTTGTGGGTTGTTTTACAGCTTTTGTTGTTGGCATCCGAAACCTTAACACAGGTTGCCTCCTCCTTTTGCTAACAGAGGCAATTCCACAATTACGTCAGCCTAGATCAACAGTCTTTCAAGCCACCAAAACGATTGTCACGTGTTCATTGCTTCAGAAAGGTAACAGGAAATAGCCAGAAATTAAATCTTGGAGTAGAAACCTTTTAGCTGTACTGTGATTTTTCTCTGTCCATATGGCTTCATGTTTTGTCTACAAGCAAGAGACTAGTCAGGCCCAGCTGAGTTTATGAGCCTTCTGCTGGGTAAGCCAATGTGTGATATTTTGCTATTGCCTGTCATCACTGCAGCACACATATCTTGGTATATAAATGGTATAGGGCCGAGATGGCGAACCTTTGGCACGCATTCCACAGGTGGCACATCGAACCATATTTGTGGGCACGCAAGTGTTGCCTGAGTTCAGCTCCAGCATCCATGCACGCACCAGCCAGCTGATTTGGGGGCCTTCTGGTCCCTCCGGAAGTCCATAAATGGGCCATTTCCGTCCTCCAGAGGGCCTCCAGGGGCATGGAGAAGGCCGTTTTCACCCTCCCCAGGCTCCAATAAAGCCTCTAGAGCCAGGGAAAGGCGAAAAACAGGCCTACTGGGTCCACCGTGCCATCGTGTGCCAAAAGCGTGGGGAGCGTGGGTGGGGCAGAGCACATTGAATTATGGGTGTGGGCACATGTGTGCTCAATCCCCCACGCTTCCCCCACTTTTGGCACGCGACGACAAATAGGTTAGCCATTACTGATATAGGGTTTCCTGCCGAGCAGAGTTGGACCAGAGGGCCTCGGAAGTCCGTTCTAATTCTGTTATTGTTAAAATTAATTGTGGTTAATGCGGGCAAAGGTGTTTAAGCATCTAGTCCTCTCGGTATCAGGGTTGCAAGACTTCTCTTCCTGAAGCATAGACAGCCCTGCAATATTTCGGTTTCCTGCCTATGGATTTGTCAGGCACGGAGGTGATAGAACCGCGTCAATGGAATTCATGCAACCTTGTGTTGAATTCGTAGAAATGCAATATCTGGAGCATTAGAAGCAACAGACTTATCATTTTCTCCGTTGCGCGAGTCACATTGGGAGTTTGGAATCAAATCCCAAGAACTGCCCATCCTTGGCTTAGAGGGCACAGAATAACGTTCATTGAAGAGTGGTTAAGAAATTGTTCCTTGGCCCATCAGTCTCATGGGAGAGTCGAGTCCAGGAGCAGCATGATAACACCAGCTGCTGGGAGGTGAGAATAATTTTATGGGCATGTAATTTATTTGTTTATTAGATTTATTTTATCCCACGTTTATGACTACCAATGGCAAGCATACCTAATACTCCTTCCTCCTCCTATTTTCCCTGGAATACTAACCCTGTGAAATAGGTTGGGATGAAAGAGACTGATTGAACCCAAGTCACCCAACTGGTTTCAGGCCAAAAGTGGGACTAGAACTCACCATCTCCTGGTTTCTAGGCCAGGATTTTAACTACTACACTACACACAAGCATGGAGTTTTGCTTGCTCACCAAAATGATCCCATCCAACACTAGAGAGGAGCAGTAAGTTGGTAGCTGTGAGCTGCAATCAGAAAGCATCAAAATGTCTCCACTATCCTTGCTCTTCCTCCTCTCTATCCTGCCTCTTCCTTCTTCTCCTTCTCTTCCCCCCTCTTACCTTCTTCCTTTCTCTTCCTTTCCTTTTTCTTCCCTCTCTTCCCTTACTTTCTTTTCCTTTCTTTCCTCTCCCTTCCCTTTATTTATTCATCCCTTCTCTTCCCCTCCCTTTTCTTTTTTCCCTTTCCTTTCTTTTTCCTTTCTTTCTTTCCTTTTTTCTCCCTCTCTTCCCTTCCTTCCTTTTCCTTTCTTTCCTTTCCCTTCCCTTTATTTATTCATCCCTTCTCTTCCCCTCCCTTTTCTTTTTTCCCTTTCCTTTCTTTTTCCTTTCTTTCTTTCTTTTCCTCCCTCTCTTCCCTTCCTTCCTTTTCTTTTCTTTCCTCTCCCTTCCCTTTATTTATTCATCCCTTCTCTTCTCTTCCCCTCCCTTTTCTTTTTTCCCTTTCCTTTCTTTTTCCTTTCTTTCTTTCCTTTTTCCTCCCTCTCTTCCCTTCCTTCCTTTTCCTTTCTTTCCTCTCCCTTCCCTATACCTATTCATCCCTTGCCTACCCTTTTCTTTTTTTCCTTTCTTTTCCTTTCTTTTTCCTTTCTTTCTTTCCTTTTTCCTCCCCCTCTTCCCTTCCTTGCTTTCCCTTTCTTTCCTTTCCTTTCCCTTCCCTTTTTTGCCTGTTCACCAGTTCTCTCCCCTTCTCACGCTCCTGCTCTTCCATCCAGAAGTGTAAGTTATCTGGTTGGCCTCCACCTGAGCAGGAGGACCAGTAGCACTTCAGCTGCCCTTGGCCAAACCCAGCCTCAAGGACCTCTTAAGTTCTTCATGGAAAAGGAAGAATTGCCAAATCATTATTCTTTCTCTTTCTTTTTCAGGCAGAAAAGTTCCAGTTAAAGGACCAATCGACCAAACACACAGCCATGTGGTTGCTATGGATCTTCTCCCTGGCTGCCTCTTTTCTCCTGCCTGCAACGGGGGAGGTAGTGAGGAATTTCAGACCCTGCAAGGAGTTCTTCTTGGATGGAAAACCTCCCAAACTGAAGCCAATGGATCCAGCCAGAATCTGCCAGTTCTATCGGGGCAAGTATCGATTTGCCACCATGTATGACAGAAAAGGACGCATCCCAATGTTCTCGGCATACAAATATCAGCCAGATGGGAAGGGAAGAAGAAATGATTGGAAGATTGAACCGCAGGTAAAAGGTGTTCCTGTTTGAAGCTAGATGTTCATTAAATGGAGGCCACCTTAAAGGAACAATCAGATGTTAGGAAAAAGGAAAGACAGTGAATTTAAGAATTATTTGTACACAATTAATCCCAGAGTTGACCAGGACATGGGCTGTAAGAATTCTGTTGACCTCACTTTCCACAAGGGCATCTGATTTTTCCCCCTAGAGTCAAGTTGAGAAATCACCCAGAATCAAGTTGAGAAATCAACCAGAACCAGACAGTTCAAGATCAAACAATGTGTATTCTCTACTACAGGAGGTGTCAAATTCAACTTCATTGAGGGCCACATCAGGGCTGTGGTTTATCGTGCGGTGGCTAGCTTGAAGCCACTCACTGCACGTGGCTGACTGAATAGGCATGGCTGACTGGATGGGTGTGGCCAGTTTGATGGCATTCCCCAAACTTCTGGCATGTTTCCTTTTTATACTGGGTAGACTGGGCCGAAGCGATGTGGGCCGGCTCCTTACGTTTTCCAGGATGGTTCCGTGGGCCGGATCCAACCACATTGTGGGCCAGATCTGGCCTGCGGACCTTGTGTTTGACACCTCTGCTCTACTAGAAGAAAGCTTAAAGTAGGCTGCAGACCTGGGTCTACCTGGAGCCTCAATTTCCAGATTTCCCAGAAACTGCCCTGTTGACTGGGAGGTCTGTAAGATGCTATTCCAATCTATCTGAAGGCCACCAAAGAATCATAGGGATGGAAGGAACCTCAGAGGAGCCTTACACCATCCCAGTACAATGGTTGTCCAGTCTATCATAAGGCTATCTGGTCTACAGAAATATATTGTTTAATGAAAAGAAGGACCAGGGGTGTTCTGATATGTCAGGGGTTGCCCCAAAGAAGAGGGAGTCTATCTATTCTCCAGAACATCTGAAAGCAGGACAAGAAGCAATGGCTGGAAACTAATCAAGGAGATAAGCAAGCTAGAACTAAGGAGACATTTCCTGATAGTGAGAACAATTAATCAGTGGAACATCTTGCCTCCAGAAGTTGTGAATTCTCCAACATCGGAGGTTTTTAAAAAGATGTTGGGTAACCATTTGCCTGAAGTGGTGTAGGGTTTCCTGCCTGAGCAGGGGGTTGGACTAGAAGACCTCCAAGGTCTCTTTCAACTCCTGTTCTATTCTATTCTATTCTATTCTATTCTATTCTATTCTATTCTATTCTATTCTATTCTATTCTATTCTATTCTATTCTATTCTATTCTATTCTATTCTATTCTACCAAATAAGCAAAGTTCTATTATAGAGTATTGCATAACCCACTCCCTGGTTGATTCATGGTAGATTTCCCCCCTTCCCCCAATTCAGGGTATCTGATTCGGTGCTGTGCGAATACTAACCAAGACCATTGCTTGTCCTTCCTTATTCCTAGCTTGCCCTGCCCAGAGACCGTAGCCGAAAAAGCATGGAATTGGAGAAGAATTGCAAAATCCACCACAAGCTCCTTGAAAACAGCCAGGCAGTTTCCGAGGATTACAAACACGACACTACTAGATACGACCGAGGACACTTGAACCCTGTGTCCCATCAACTGGGTTGGGAAAACAAAGATGCGACCTTCACCTTAACCAACATCGTGCCCCAGTTTCTCCTACTCAATCGAGGGAAATGGGCGGAATATGAAAGAGATATGAAGAGATATACCATAGGTTGCCGTGATACCTATGTCCTTGTGGGTGCGGTGCCAGGGAAAATATTCCTCAACAACAGAGTGAATATACCTAGTCTCATCTGGGCTGCTGCCTGTTGTGTGTCTCAAGACAACCGCAGAAAATCCTGGGCAGTCACTGCTAATAATACTGAGGATGAGGTGTACTTGAGAACTCTGCAGAATCTAGAAGGACTACTTGGCAATCGCTACACGAAGAAGCGCATCAATCTTTTCAACAGTGCTTGTAATGCCAGGGATACTCCACCAAGCAACTTCACGGAGCAAATATAACCAGGCTACAAAACTAGCCGTTTACTTGTTCGATGTGTGGAATGAACATGGGTTCGTTATGATCCTGCCTTGTTTCTGTATTGCTCAACCTTGAGGAAATCCAGGCTCTTGGCTTAGTTTATCTCTTCAGATTATAGAGCAAACCCGGAAAATAAATTAATCTAGGAACAAGACGAAAGGTGCGTTGTGATGGACAAACCTTAAACACTGTCCAGTTCAGGGGTCTCCAACCTTGGCAACTTTAAGACTTGTGAACTTCAACTTCAAGAATTCTATTCTATTCTATTCTATTCTATTCTATTCTATTCTATTCTATTCTATTCTATTCTATTCTATTCTATTCTACTCTACTCTACTCTACTCTACTCTACTCTACTCTACTCTACTCTATTCCTTGTCAGAGGCTTGGGAAGGTTGCAACCTGAAGCACCGTAATCACCATAGATACATACCAGTTGCCAATCACTCACATTTTGATCACACGGGACACTGCAATGATATATGCAAGGACAGCTTGTAAGTCACTTTTTAAAGGATCATCATAACTTCAAACAATCGTTCAATGAATTGTCGTAATTTGAGGACTGCTTGTGTTAAACATAAGCCCTATTTAGTATCAAATTCAATTTGATTCCTGTAGGTCCTCTTCCCACTGACTCTAGAAAGAATGCAGAGAAGAGCAACAAAGAGGATTAGTCGACTGGAGGCTAAAACATAAGAAGAACGGTTGCAGGAACTGGATATGTCTAGTTTAATGAAAAGAAGGACCAGGGGAGACATGATAGCAGTCTTCCAATATCTCAGGGGCTGCCCCAAAGAAGAGGGAGTCAAGCTATTCTCCAAAGCACCTGAGGGTAGGACAAGAAACAATATGTGGAAACTGAACAAGGAGAGATTCAACCTGGAAATAAGGAGAAATTTTCTGACAGTGAAAGCATTCAAGCCATGGAACAGAAGTTGCCTTCAGAAGTTGTGGAAGCTTCATCACTGGAGGCTTTCAAGAAGAGATTGGATTGCCATCTGTCAGAAACTATGTATGGTCTCCTGCTTGGGCAGGGGATTGGACTAGATGACCTACAAGATTCCTAAGATGATCAAAGGCCTGGAGACCAAAACATATGAAGAACAGTTGTAGGAACCCGGCATGGCTAGTTTAGTAAAGAGAAGGACCAGGGGAGACATGATAGCAGCCTTCCAATATTGGAGGGGTTGCCACAGAGAAAAAGGGGTCAAGCTATTCTCCAAAGCACCTGAAGGCCAGACAAGGAATAATGGATGGAAACTGATCAAGAACAGATTCAACCTGGAAATAAGGAGAAGGTTTCTGACAGTGAGAAGAATCAACCCATGGAACCTGTGGTGAAATCCAATTTTTTTTACTACCAGTTCTGTGGGTGTGGCTTGGTGGGCATGGCTTTGTGGGTATGGCAGGGGAAGAATACTGCAAAATCGCCATTCCCACCCCAATCCAGGAGAAGGATACTGCAAAATCCCCATTCCCTCCCCACTCCTAGGGGAACAATATTGCAAAATCTCCATTCCCACCCCACTCTGGGGCCAGCCAGAGATGGCATTTGCCAGTTCTCTGAACTACTCAAAATTTCCGCTACCAGTTCTCCAGAACCTGTCAGAACTTGCTGGATTTCACCCCTGCATGGAACAGAAGTTGCCTTCGGAAGTTGTGGGAGCTTCATCCCTGGAGGCTTTTAAGAAGAGACTGGACTGCCATTTGTCAGAAATAGTGTAGGTTAGACTAGATGACCTATGAGGTCCCTTCCAACTCTGTTAATCTGTAAAACATAGAGTAACAGGCTGAAAATCACAGCTCATTCTATTTGAGTGCACTTTCTTTTCTAACAAGGGGTACATGGGTTCAAACAATAGAGCCCATACAACCAGCCATAAACTAGACCATGGGTCTCCAATCTTGGCAACTTTAACATTTGTGGACTTCAACTCCTAGAATAGAATAGAATAGAATAGAATAGAATAGAATAGAATAGAATAGAATAGAATAGAATAGAATAGAAGAACAAGAATTAGAATTTTTTATTGGCCAAGTGTGATTGGACAGACAAGTAATTTGTCTTGGTGCATATGCTCTCAGTGTACATAAAAGAAAAGATACGTTCATCAAGAACCCTAAGGTACAACACTTAATGATAGTCATAGGGTACAATAAGCAATCAGGAAACAATATCAATATCAGTAATCAAATAATCAATAATCAAATAATCAGGATAATCAAGCTTAATGTTTTGCTTAATGTCCAAACATTAAAAAGGTCATAAATTAAGGTGTGACTCGCTTAATGATTATTTTGATTAGTGACAGAGGTTTAAGATCCAATTGTGGTTGTAAGTCAAGGAGTATCTGCACATAACTACTAGAATTCTTTCGGAATAGCATTCTTACTTCTTTCAATAAACTTTCTAATCAAAGATCTGTGTCCTTGTGCGACTTTCGGTTCAAGGGCCTGGAAAAGCGTGACCATTCCATTTTGCACAATATCAATCAATCAGGTTATGTGTATGGGGAGAGGAACAGGGATAAGATATATTGCTAAATTGTTCCAGTTTTTCCCCCTATTTTGGCATTGATTAATGATTGATTATCATTGTTGATGTCAAAATTTAGCAAAGAAAGATGATGGCATGGACAGCTAGATCCAAAAGTCCTGAATTCTGATGAATTCATTGGATCCAACATGGATTAATTCTAAAAAATGAATCCTAGCAGTAACATAGATAAACTCAAATTCAGTTGAGTATAATCTGATTATATTCAAATTACAGCCTCTTCCCATCTAGAAAAGGGGGTTGTTTTGCTAACTAACGTGGAGAGCTGTCAAAGTTGCCCATCATTTGTAGCAAAACCTTCCAGCAAGCTGAATTGACTCAGAGTGGTCAGGGGGGACGACTCAGATAGAACCAGACACTCAATAAACCCACGTCTGAAGTGAAACAGAAAGAAGAATAGGGTTGATTTAGTAGGAAGTGGTAAATGATAAAGTCAGCTGGATGGTTTTATCAGAAACATTGCAACTTCATGGCAAAACATTGCAATTGTCCTGCTGTAATTTATACACTCTTTGTTTGTCTTGTTTTTTTGTTTTTGTTTTTTTGTTTTTGAAATGCAGTGGGTCAAAGATACCAACTCAGTTTGCTTTGCTGGACGAGCTTAGTACCACTGAAGTTGCTTGCATGCTTAATAAATTGTAGGTTGTATCTTCAAAATGATTTGGTTCATTGAATGCAAATGAGCTTTTGGCCATAACACTTGATAAGACTACTTATCATCCATCCATCCATCCATCCATCCACCCATCCACCTGCCTACCTAACCTTTTTCAAAGGGACTTTTATGTCACTTCAGTTAAAATTCCAATCTAGATCGAGGGAGGATGATGGGCCCAAAGTCCCCATAGGGAACATATGTGCCTGAAGAGTCTTGAACCCAGATATCATTCCTCCTACTCCAGCACCTTCACCACTACCTTGGCTCTTGGGCTGAGAGGAAAGGATCACCCAAATCTTCCAGGGAACTTTTAGGAGTGAGAAGGGACTAGGACTTGGGCCATCCCTTTCTTAACCCAGCATCTTCACCACTACTGTATCCTATCTCAGCTCTTGGGGAGAGAGAGAGAGAGAGAGAGAGAGAGAGAGAGAGGGAGGGAGGGAGGGAGGGAGGGAGGGAGGGAGAGAGAGAGAGAGAGAGAGAGAGAGAGAGAGAGAGAGAGAGAGAGAGAGAGGCTAGCCAAAGTCTCCCAGAAAGCTTCTGGATTTCAGAGTGGACAGGAATATGGGTCTTCCTGCTGTTAGTTTGATGTATTTACCACTGCATCCTCTTGGCTCATGGGTTGAGTGAAAGGGGCTGGCCCAAAGTCATCCCACTACTTCGCATGCAAAAGAGAAGCCTATAACT
The DNA here is from genome assembly GCA_030761175.1 of Masticophis lateralis. Taxonomy (NCBI): domain Eukaryota; kingdom Metazoa; phylum Chordata; class Lepidosauria; order Squamata; family Colubridae; genus Masticophis; species Masticophis lateralis. The sequence continues at coordinate 5,875,756 of JAUDYJ010000006.1, read as the reverse complement.
TTGAATTCCCTGCTTTGAATTTCAAGGAGGAGGAGGAGAGGAAGAAGGAGGAGGAGGAGGAGGAGGAGGAGGAGGAGGAGGAGGAGGGGAAGAGGAAGAAGGAGGAGGAGAAGGAGGAGAGGAAGAAGGAGGAGGAGGAGGAAGAAGAAGAAGAGGAAGAAGAAGAAGAAGGAGGAGGAGGAGGAGGAGGAGGAGGAGGAGATACAGTACGTATGTAATATGTGTATAAGTAGTGCATGTAAATAAAACCATTGACCATTTACTTGGAAAAAAATTCCCCCAAACTTAAAGCCACATGCATAAGCTTTTGCAAAAGTTTTGAGAGTTGTGTATTGCTGAAGAGAAATAATCTACGTAAGCACAGCTTCCTTCTTTTCTTCAATTCTTGCTTTCTCAGGCCAGACTCGTGATCTTTCTGCTGAATAAATCCATTCCTGAACAATTTGATAAGTGCATGGAGAGCTAAGAGGGAACCAGAGATGGACAACCTCAAACATAGTCTTTATTTTGCAGGTCATAGAAAGTCCTCCCAACCTTGTCCAGAAAATAAAATGGTAGCTGTGTTCTGTGGAAGTGGATCTAGCATGTCCAGAAAGAGAGATTAAAGCAAGCTGAATGATGGAAAACCCTCCAGGTCTCCCCCAGGATAATGGGTACCAGATGATGGGCCATTCCAGCAACCAGGTTTTGCCAGGGCTTATGCTATTCTCTTTAAACCCCAGGCAGCTTCACCTGCTGATTCCTTATAAGGCAGTTTTCAATATGACATTTCCTTCTTGTGAGACCTGGGAACCTTGTTAGTGATGGTTAATGTGGGCAATGAGGTTTAGGCACTGAATCATCTTGTAATCATGGTTTCCAGAAAAAAGCTCAGCCTTTTGTTATTTTTCTGACTGCAGTAAAGCTTGATTTCAGTGAGCAAATGGGCTGCAACAAAGAAGAGGGAGTCACGCTATTCTCCAAAGCACCAGAAGGCAAGAGGAGAAACAATGGATGAAAACTCATCAAGGAGAGAAGCAACCTAGTACTAAAGAGAAATTGTCCGACAGTGAGAACAATTAACCAGTGGAACAACTTGCCTCCAGAAGTTGTGAATGCTCCAACACTGGAGGTTTTAAAGAAGAGACTGGACAACCATATGTCTGAAATTGTATAAGGTCTCCTGCTTGATTTGACTTGATTTGATTTGATTTATTACATTTCTATACCGCCCTTCTCCTGAAGGACTCAGGGCAGTGTACAGCCGTATTAAAACAACCCAACACAAAAATTAAAACTATTAGAATAATTTAAAATAGTTTGGCCATTATTAAAACCCCTAGCTAAAACCCCTTTAAAACCAATTAAAAATTTATCTATTCGGTCAAGTTGGCTTGATGGAACAAAAGAGTCTTCAGAGCCTGACGGAAGGCGCGGAGGTCAGGGATCCTTCTTATATCTGGAGGCAGCTCATTCCATAGGGCAGGAGCCCCCACAGAGAAGCTCTCCCCCTGGGGGTCACCAGCTGACATTGTTTGGCCGACGGTACCCTGAGGAAGCCCCCTCTGTGAGAGCGTATCGGACGGTGGGAGATATTCAGTGGCAGAAGGCAGTCCTGTAGGTATCCTGGTCCTAAGCCATGGAGTGCTTTGAAGATGGTGACCAGCACCTTGAAACGCACCTAGAAGACCACCAGAAGCCAGTGCAGCTTGCGCAAGAGGGTGTTACATGGGAGCGACAAGTCGCTCCCATAACCACTCGTGTGGCCGCATTCTGGACCAGTTGGAGCCTCCGGGTGCCCCCCAAGGGGAGCACCATGTAGAGAGCGTTACAGTAGTCCAGATGGGAAGTGACAAGGGCGTGAGTGACCATGCGTAAGGCATCCCGATCTAGAAAGGGACGCAACTGGGAAATCAGGCGAACCTGATAGAAAGCCCCCCTGGCCACGGCCGTCATATGATCGTCTGGAGACAGCCATGTGTCCAGGAGGACGCCCAAGTTGTGAACCCTCTCTGAGGGGGGCAAGATCTCGTCCCCAATGAATGAATGAATTGGCATTGGACTGGAAGACCTCCAAGTCCTATCAAACTCTGTTATTTTGGCAGCAACCCCTGGCAACAGCCCCACAAACCAATGAAGAGAGGGGTATCAGTAGCAATTATTTTCTAGATAATTTCATTAGTTGGAACAATTCTGGCTGGAGTATAGGATCATGGAAATATTTAGGGACCCAATCTTAAAAGGTCTTATAGATCAAAGCCAGATCTTGAAACTGTACCCAGAAATAAATTAGGAACCAATGAGGACCTGATCTATATTTGTAATAGCCGTGGTGGCGGAGTGGTTAGGATGTGGTATTGCAGGCTCATTCTGCTGACTGACAGCAGCTCGATTCTCATCGGCTCAAGTTGATTCAGCCTTCCATCCTTAAGATGTCAGTAAAACGAGGACCCAGATTGTTGAGGGACAATAGGGTGACTCCGTAAACCGTTTAGAGAGGGCTGTAAAGCACTATGAAGTGGTATATAAGTCTAAGTGCTATTGTTATCTATCATCTTACTGGTATCTATCATCTTACTGTGGTGGTGCAGTGGTTAGAATGAAGTATTGCACAGTGGTCAGTGGTAGTGCAGTGGTCACAGTGGAGTACTGCAGGCTATTTCTGCTGACTGTCTGTAATTTGGCAGTTCAAATCTCACCAGGATCAAGGTTGATTCAGCCTTGGGTAAAATGAGGACCCAAACTGTTGGGGGCAATATGCTGACTCTGTAAACTGCTTAGAGAGGGTTTACTCACCTCTCCCCTCCCGGCCCCTCCTCGCCTGCCTGCCCAGGCTCCTTAGTACCCCAACAGGAAGCAGTTGTTGGAGCTAAGCAGAAACCATGAGAAAGAGTTGGCAAAACAGCTCAGCTCAAATTGGATCTGACCAAGGAGGAGGCTCAGCAGAAGCCCCTCACCGAGGACTAGAAGCATAGGCTTTCCAAGCAGAGGGAAGACCTGCGACAGTGCAAGGCCAGGTACAAGCGTCTGGAGGCTCAGCAGGCTGAGATGGTCAGCCGGTTCCAGGCCATGATGCTGTCCCACTGAAATGAGGCCCTTTGGCTCTTCCTCACCAGTGGCACTTCCAGCCAGCCAGCCTTTGTCCAAAGACCCACACCAGGAGGCTGAAGCAGACCCCAAGTTCGAATTTCTGCCCCCCTCCAACCGATACAAGAAGACTCCAAAGGGGGACACTCTCTGTAGCAACACAACTGTTAATTGCATGTATCCAGCCCAGGGGGCCGTAGTATGAGGACCCCTGATTTAGTGCAATATAAGAAATGCAAATAATTTTTCTGTGGACCACCAAAATTTTCTCGCAGGCCACCAGTGGTCCATGGACCACCAGTTGGTGACCGCTGATCTAGGAAGCCTGTAGCTGAGTCATAACTAGCATCTTAACAAGCTTTCCCCACAAGGAAACACCTGAGACTTTGAAGTGGTTAAGAATGACTAGATTCAAAGAGAAGCTCTTTACAAGGGAGTCACCTTTAATCAAAGTGGCTGGCAAAACCCTCTTCTAGCAACCTCCCACTCACACAAACAGATACGCCACATACCAAGAAAGCCAAGAAGGGCACGTGTTAAAGTCATGGCAGATGGAACTTAGACTAAGGAACATTCTATGCACTTTCTTGCATAGAAAGAACATTCTGTTAAGGATATTGTTGTTGTGTTTACAGCTAGCAGAGTAAAGTGCACAGAGAAACGTTGCTGAGAGCAATGAGATAGGAGATACGTGCAAACTGGTGTTATCAAAAGTTTCCTTTATAGTGGAAAATAAACAATCTCGTAGTCTTCTAAACAGTCCAAGTCTTTACCGGTTAAATCCAAAAAGCTTCTTACCAAACAAACGGTAGTTGGTTCACTCTGATACACAAACCCCGGATGGTAGCAGATCCACCTACACACGCACACGATGATAGCACAATGGCAGCTTATCATCAACTGAATACATTACAGTAGCTTTCTTAAATACGTTGCTACATTACACCTAATTATAGCATGACTCAGCATTACAGCATGATGCAGCATTAAAACTTAAAGTCACAGAACACATATATTGCCTGGACAACTGTTAGGCCCAAATCATATCCTAACACATTCCATCCAAAAAATTGCAGACTACAGGGACCATTTGTGCTTCAGTTCCAGATGCAGGTCTCAAAGACTCACTGAAAGAATGTAAATGACCAGCTGTCCGGAAGGGGTATAAATCCTTTTGTTCCTCATCATCCAGTCATCCCCCATCCAGTCAGATGAAGAAGCTTCTTAGATGAGAAGTGAAATGCCTTCAAAGAAGAATCAGAAAGTCCAGTTGCCTCTTGGAAAAAGCACCTTTGGGACAACATGACCTGGTTGATGGAGAATCTCCATAGACATTTAGCTAGGCCCTTGGGGATAGACACCTTTCAAATGGTGTGGGAGTATGAACAGATTTCCAGAGAAATTGCAGACTACATTTGCACTTCAACTTGAGATGCAGGCCTCAATGACTCACTAAAAGAATGCAAATAATCAACTCTGCAAAGAGTATAAATCTTTCCATTCCCCATCATCCAATCAGAGCTAATTAACAAGATAATATGACTGAGTGTCAAAGAATTGAGGCCTTTGAACTATAGTGCTGGAGAAGACTCTGCGAGTCCCTCGGACTGCAAGGCGATCCAACCGGTCAGTCCTAGAGGGGATCAACCCTGACTGCTCTTGGGAAGGCCAGATCCTGAAGAGGAAACTCAAATCCTTTGGCCACCTAATGAGAAGAAAGGACTCCCTGGAGAAGAGTCTAATGCTGGGAATGACGGAGGGCAAAAGAAGAAGGGGATGACAGAGAACGAGGTGGTTGGATGGAGTATTGAAGCAGTCGGCATGAACTTAATTGGACTCCAGAAGATGGTAGAAAACAGGAAGGCCTGGAGGAATGTTGTCCATGGGGTCACGATGGGTCAGACACAACTTTGCAACTAACAGCAACAACAACAAGTCAGATGTTGCCCCTACCATCACATTGGATTCTGCCCATTAGGAACCAAGTGTCAAAAAATCTGAATAATTTGACTGGTGACATGAAAAGGAGAGTTTGTTACTCTAAGCATGACTGTTGGGTGACTAAGGGACCATGTCCATAGTCAGGTCTACACCATGGTACTACAGAAGACACAACATCTCGTCTTCTTACTGTGTTGGCAGGTTGTCACCTGACAGGCATTCTTAG